>OZ018393.1:3877025-5077025 GCA_963969525.1 Ontholestes murinus
GGCAGTCCGAACACAATACATAACAAGTGCCGGTAGAGAAAGTCAAACATTGACGCCTATCCTCTGATTTTGACTTCAAGAGACACACTTGAAACTCTTACAATCCATTTATATTGGGAAGGATTAATGCCCGCAATTCTTCTCATATTGTGCTGCCTCGGTATCAATCGGTATTAAAGATGTTCATTGCTATTTCTCTCCACTTCCGAACTTCTGCTTTCTTCTTCCAGTTGGTAATTCCTATACTTTTGATGTCTGCTTCCACCTCATCTTCCATCTATTTCTTGGTATTCCTCTTCTCTTCTTTGCGTTTGACTTCCATTCCATGATCGCTTCAATGTTGGTTTGACTTCCCGATCTCCACATATGGCCCAACCACTTTATACGGGCTATCTTAATTATGCTAACTACATCTTTTCCTTCCAGTATTTCTAATATTTCTGTGTTATTTCTTCTTTTTCTTTCACCTTCTATTTGTCTTGGTCCTAGCATCTTTCTGATTATTGATCGTTCTGGTACTCTTAATTTGTGTCATTGTCATAGTTTCCACTGCATATGTGATTATCGGTCTTATTACTGTTTTATATATTTTTTATCTTCGTTCCTGTTGCTAATTGTTATGGCTAAATACTTTATTTTGTTGATTTTCTCAAATTCGTGCTGTCCTATTTTTATTTTTTCTTCTGCGCTTGTGTTTCCTAATATCATGTATTTTGTTTTTTGTTCGTTTATTGACATTCCCATTTTCTTATCATTCATTTTTATCATATTGTTTGTTTTGATTTCGTCCCATTCATATTTTTGTATTGTTTATTGTGATTTTTTTATATCCTACTTTTACATGATTTCCTTTTTCTGATTCCCGTTTTGAGCGTTGTCGCAAACTTTTTTGGATTTGTCTTTCCTGTTTGGTAATGTCTTGATTTATGTATATATCTAGTCCTGTTAATTTCCTTGTTTCCCATTTGTTCTGTTTGTGACTTCGTACGCTTCTTTTACGTTGCATTGTTCGTTTAATTCCTTTTCGAAAAATGCTATTACTTGATTGTCTATTTCCTCTCCATGTATATTAGAATTCTTTAAGACAATGTTGTTTCACCTGCTTTGCAATTCCCGTGTTTCTTCTCTAACGTTTGTATTTTTTTGTATAAATTGCCCATATTTCTTTCTTTACTTTCATTTCAGTTTTGATTTTTGTTAGTTCTCTATTTCTTTTTTCTTTTTATTTTTTTTATATTTTGTTGTGCTCTCTATTGTGGTTAAATCTTCCATTCATATTGTTTCTCATTTCATTGATTGCTTTGAGATTTTCGCCTTTCTGTGGTGACCTGACTAGAAGACACCGGTACATGGTGATTAATGGAAATAATGAGTAAGCGCTCATTGGTTCAGGTGTGCGATCCTGAACCAATGAGCATTGCATCCCTGCGGTTATACGACACCTTGAAACGGAATGGCAATACATTCACGGCCAAGAAAAAAACATTTCGTAAGCAAATGGACTTGCTCGCTCCGACACCATCCTGAACACAAGTGACGATCGTGAAAAATACATATCATGTTCTATCGTTAAGCCGAACACGAGAAACGATCTTAGAGACCGACTTCCTTGAAGACGCCGGGCACTTTAACATTCTGCTCTAGAGAATAGGCGAATAACCAGAAGTATGCCTAGCCCACTGATGACCAGTTCCAAGATATAATCACTAGGCTACTGGAAAATCGGTGGAATATTTACGAATTATACGGTACGTTCCGCGGTTGAATGCCGAAGCCAATTAGTGGAGGCCTTCCTAAACGAGATCACAGTATACAAGAATACCGAGCACATCTCGGTGATTGGATTTGTCCTTCGGAACCGCTGATAAAATGGGGTGAAATCTATCGTCAGATCATAGGAGCATCTAAAAACAGCACTACAAAACACCTTCGCACAAGATTTTTTAGAAATCTTTAAGTAGATGCAAAGGAAGAATATAAACACTGATCGATTTGTGTTGAAAAAGAGGGGACAATTCAGCCGATTAGATAGGGTCATAGAGTCCCTGGATATGATCTACGGATTGCTTCACTTGGATATAAGAACCCGGGTAGCAAGGACATCACTTAGAACTCTTCAGAAAAATTGGCAAACAATGCCCATCAAGCAGAAATACTCCTGCAAGAGGAAGGTAGGGAAAAACGGCAAGAAAAACCGCGTTGTAGTTACTGTATCTTTTACAAAAATTGCTTCTTTTTTTACAAAATTTACTGGGTTGCACCAACAAGTAGCATTGCAAGAATTAGTATCTCAGCCGGTATCTCAATATTCTAAATTATCAGGTAAAAATGTTGTTTCGATAAGTCATAAAAATACCATAAAAATTCAATTGTTTAAGCGGAAAAATTTATAAAATCATTCAATAGCCCATCACGAGATATCAGAAATTAATTAAATATGGCAAGACTTCAACTTGAAGAAAATTGAAGAATATAGACATGGATTAATACCAATAATCAAAAGTATATTTTTTTGGGAGAAACAAAATATTCCCTTACGCGATCATCGTGACGCTGGTTCTCTCTTAAATACAAAATCTGTTACAAACGAGGGCAATTTTCGTGAAATTCTACGTTTCTAATTGAAGCTGGTGACATCATTTTAAAAAATCACTTATGTTTATGTTTATGTTGATTAGTCTTTAGCTTCCTTTTAAAAAAATATTTATGAATATACACAAATATATAACAAAACGTACAAAAATTTTGGATGGATGAAGCTGGGCGGAGTTCATACAGCTGCGATGTTCTTCCAGTCTAACCATTGCTTTTGTTCATGATGCTGATGATCCTTTTGGACACCCGTATTCTTCTTTAAATACTTGTATTTACTTTTTTGTCCCCTTTTAAGGGGAATATTTTGGCTGTTTATGTCAGTATAAACATATTAAACATATTTCACAAATGTCTCTTAAAATAATGATAATTACAATGATGTTACTCATAAGTCTATACTTGAATTGAAACAGATGGATGTTCCGCTATGATGGAAGAATTAAAGGGTGCTGTCTGTATATTGCAGTCAACCTTATCCAACGATTTTAGAACACCATGTTTCAACCATGCTTTAAATTTGTTCGTATCAAAATGTATGCACAGGCTGCCTGAAATGCCATTGCTACCATTAAAGAAGTCGTTTAATTTTTTAATCACTCGTCCAAAAGTTACTATGTAATAAACATGCTTTTTAAACATTGTTGATAAATCAATAGTGTTTGATGTTTTATCCAATAAGAGGAAAAATATTGCCACATCGTTTAAACAATTTATGATAATTGGTCTTCCTGATTCATTTTGGTCTTGTGTTTTTACCTCGTCTATTCTTTTCGTTAATCTTTTATCTTCTAATCTATTCTAATTCTCTTGCTTCTATTATTTTATTGGTTTAATATTGAGCTGTTTTCTCACTTCTATATTTCGTCTCTTCTTGTAATTCCCTTTATTTTTCTTAGGTATCTCATTTCTATTGCATTGGTTTTGCTGTTATTACTTTCTGCGGTTACTTATGATTAACTACTATATAGCAGTGAATGTCTTACAATTCTTTTATATACTTCTGTTTTTATTGCTTTTGTAATCTCTTTTTTCTCTAAGACTTTTTTCTTTATTGTGTTGTAGATGATTCCTGCCTTGCCTCGTATATTATATTTTTTCCGTATTTTTCATTTCTTCTATTAATCCCTTTTTTTTCATTGAATTATTCTTACCATCTTCCCATTTTTATTGTATTTAACTTTTTTCTTGTACCATTTTCTCGCTGTGAGGTTTTGTTATTTATTTGCTTTTCTATTAGTTGATTTATTAATTGTACTCCTCTCCGTTAATTTTTATCTTTCGGTATCCTATTCTTACTCTCTTTCCTTTTGCTTTTTCTTCTCTTTATTTATTTCCCTAGTTTTTCTACGCATCTTTCTTCATGTGCTAGGTCATTATTTATGTATATATTGGACCCTCTTAAATTTCCTTTAGCTCTCATTATTTGTTGATTTGTTTCCCATATCCCAACTTCGACTCGTATTTTTTGTTTTGCTCTATGTAATCTGAAATTCCCGACTTCCTTCTGTTATTGGTTTGCCTCCGCTGCTAAGCCTGTTATTGTGATATGATTTTTTATTCATTTGCTATTCTTTCTTTTCCACCTTGTTTCCAGGTTGTCGATTCTTTTTAACATCTCTTGCTTTTCTAGCTTCCACTTCTCTTCTTTAATATGAATTTCTTTCTTTAGTTTTCCAATCTCTTCTTTTTGTTCTTCTGAATTTTTTTGCAATTTCTCTCATCAAGTCTTTAAACATGCTCTTTAGTTCCTTAATTTCTACATCGTTCTGAGCTATATTTAGATTTGCCTTCTCCGTGAGTTTTGTCTTTGTTTTCATCTTCCTTTGTTTTAATTTTGTATCCTGTTTTTGTTACAACGTTTTGTTTCGTTGCTTCCGTTCTTCTATCTTTTTCTACTCTCCATTGGTCATTTGGAAACATTGAAATCCATATTTAGGGCTGACGATATCTCTTTCTCTTTTTGTACTGATTTGTTTCTTTATTTCCTACTCCCTTATAGTTTTATATATTTAAACACTACTTATTTACTTTTTTATGGACTTTTGCATGTACGTGGTTCGTTATTTTAGGTTCTTCTGAACTGAACAGAGGATTATTATCGAATTGATATATATTTACTTCTCCTGAATAATATTACTGATCTGCAATACAGATTTAATAAAGACACGATGAATTTGTTAAACAACAAACTGATGAAGATTTAGATGTCACTTTAAAATCTGTTGCAACATATTTAAATAAAATTTTACCTGAAAATGCAACATGTGTAATAGCAATTAAGTCTGAATTGGAATTTTGGAAATTACAATGGCAAAAGAAAAATAAACTAAAAGAACAATTAAAAGAAAATGCTTTAGATGCATACAGAAAATTTGACGCCAATATTTACCCAACATAAAAATAATTTTACAAATATTATTTTCTCTGCCCGTTAGTGTTGCTTCTTTAGAAAGGCGTTTTTCTGCACTCAAAAGATTCAAATTGTGGCTGCGAGCCATGCGAGCCATGTCTCGAGAAAGGCTATTAATTTAATTAAATAAACACAGTTATATTTCTTACTTCACTATTTTATTTAATCACTAAATGTACATTTCGAACACTATGTGTCCATTATCAACAGTTAACTATTGATAATGGACACATAGTGTTCGAAATGTACATTTAGTGATTAAATAAAATAGTGAAGTAAGAAATCTAACTGTGTTTATTTAATTAAATAATAAACTTCACATAACTCGCAAATACATATTCAAGGCTATTATTATTGACAATTTTATTAACAAGCAAAGAAAAGTAGATTTCATTATTTAAGAAATAAATCGTTTTTTTAGTTACAAAAATGTGTTTCAAATGTTTTTATATGTCCTATATTTATTTCGGGTCTAATATTATTTTGTTTATATTTAAAAATAATTGAATTATATTTTATTATTACATATATAATAGTCCTATTTATATAAATTATATTTTTTGATGTTGATTGCTTTGAATTTTTAGAATAAATCAATTTTTTTCTTTTTTTTTAAATTACCCCCCCTAAGCCAGTTGACTGAAAACGCCCTTGGACGACATCATCAAACTATTGAAAGACTTCGACCAACGCGACGAGAAGATCTCAACAAATCCGGATAGAATCCAGGCAGTCAAGGATTGGAAAGCACCAAAGAATACTCAGGAGGCCTTTTTGTTTATATAGACTCACTAAAAGGGCCAAACCCGTTACAAAGTGGTTGACGAAAATGCTAGTTCCAGGTCAACGCAGAAGACAGTTTGTAAAGCCTGCTAATCTCCGCCCCGATTCTTTTGTAAAAAGAAGTTGAAAACTCGGGATACTGAAGCAAAAAGGAATATTACCAAACAGGAAATACCAGCCCTGTTGCAACAAATAGATGTCAGTCCTACGGCAGGCCATTATGAATACCAGGGAACATTCCATCGACTTTCACAAAAATTCTACTACAAAAGGTTGAGAGACGGCCTGGCGGAATATTTGAAAAACTGCATCAAATGCTAGGGTTTAAAACCAAGAAATTTAAAACCTGCTGGTTTATTACAAACAACAGCACCAAATCAGAGATTTGAAACGATCTTATTTGTTCCTCACCTGTTTCAACTGGCCGATACGGTAAAAGCAGCACACCAGATAGCCAACAGCAAACAGGATAAACGGAAAATCTACGTCGACAACACCAGAATCCCAGCTTAATTGTCAGGAGACCACGTCAGGATCGACACACATCACCTGGGTTATACACACAGTTGCATGACATGCAATATTGTGAATAAACGCATTACTTAATTAATTTTTGGTTTTTCAAGGTCACGAAAAATGTATTGTATTGATACATATATATTTATATATCGAAAATTTTCCTTGAATTTTGACTTATTATCGTCATAAACAAACAATGAGGATTCAATTTAAAACAATCGATTTCCGCTGTAATAAACATTTTCGCATACGCAAGTAATTAATAATGAATACGTTTGCGTGCCAGTGCATTTTAAATCGGATCCGCTCGATTTCAATTTTAATCAGCCGCTTATTGGTAAACCAGTTTTTTTGCATCCTTGTGTGTAGATTGCGGATGCGTTTTTTAAAATTATTATAAGCGAAATTCGCAAATTCATCAGTGCATATAAATTAGTATCGTGTGCATATATAAAAGTACACTAGGAAACTCAACATAGTTTACTTTAAATCTTTGGAATAATGGCGTTGGCGATCAAACGTTCCGTGGAATTTTACAAGCATATCGTACACGATCTCGCAGGTTAATATTTTCTTTTTTATCGTTTGCAAGTATTTGAATAGATACGTTCTTCTTGTAGATGACAGACTTGACTCTTTACCGTTGATGCGTTCCCCTATACAAGTTATCTTTTTGCTGACGTGCTACGCTCTGTTCGTTTTCAAAGTGGGTCCGAAATTGATGGAAGATAGGAAACCGTACAAACTGAAGGAAGTTCTTCTTGGATACAACGCCGTGCAGATGATAGCCAACGCCTACCTTTTCATTAAGGTGCGTTTATTTCAATTAATTGACAAATTAAACACAATAATTACTTTGTTTAATTATTGTGTTAAATTTGTGATTAAAATGTATAACGAAGTAAAAGCCTCCATAGTCAATGAATCAATTAATTGAATCAATCAGTAATCATAATGATCACTTTGTGTCACTGTGAATTTAAATAAAATTGTGAAGAAAAGTTTTTAGTGCTCATTAATTTAAATAATCTTTAATTTTAGGGTTTTCCGATTTACATAAAATATAACTGGTGGTGTGAACCGGTAGATTACAGCAAGTCAGAGGAGGCTATGACGATGACTACATTAGTGTGGATTTATTTCATTCTCAAAGTTATAGATTTACTCGATACGGTTTGTATTACCTAGGCAATTAATTACGTTATTATTATTATTATATTTCATTCTTCAGGTATTTTTCGTTCTTCGCAAAAACTACAGGCAGGTGACGTTCCTCCACGTCTACCATCACATCATGATGGTGCTGACGTGTTGGACCGTAGCGAAATATTACGGCGGTGGACATTCTGTCTTCGTCGGCGTTTACAACTCCGTAGTTCACGTCTTCATGTACGGTTACTACTTACTGTCGGCGATGAATGATGACATTAAAATGAATTTGTGGTTTAAAAAGCACATCACACAATTACAATTGGTAATTATGCATCCTTTTAATATTTAGCAAAAAATTAATTCTTTTTTTATTTCAGTTTCAATTCATGCTCATCTACATCTCGTACATACCAGCCTTATTCTCGCGAACGTGCGGATATCCAAAATGGCTGTCCGTAATGTGTATGGTGCAGAATACGATGATGGTTTATTTATTTGGTACTTTCTACTACAAAAATTACATCAGGGTAGCGAAAAAGGTTAAAACTTAAAACCCAATAAAACATTTTGTCATATTTTTTTTTTCGACTGACTCGAAAATATATATAAATAATACCATAATAATTTTGTTAATGTTAATTATAAACACAACAAAACCCTCGCTCGTGTTTTACGGTTTGGTTTGTGGGATAGTGGCCACCCACCCACCCTACATATTTATTTGAATTGCAATCGAAACCTATGGTGAAGTTTTCTTGAACCATCATCAAAATAATACGTTTAATTTTTAAAAATTTAAACATTATCAGTGGTTTATGTTATGTTGATATGAAGGGTGGGTGGGTGGCCACTATCCCACCTTCCAATTCAAATATTACTAGCAAAGATTTTTAATTTCAATTTGTTGACGAAATGAAAATATACAAGAAAATTTATAAAATAATCATCCTCGTGGTAATCGTAAATACAATAAAATTCTGGCTGATGTTTTATGGTTTGGTTTGTGGGATAGAGGCCACCCACCCACCCTACATATTTATTTTAACTTCAATTGAAAACTATGGTGAAGTTGTGTTGAACAATCATCAAAATATTATTTTTAGTTTTTAAAAATTTTAACACTGTTTATGGATTAGGTAATTCGCATATGTAGGGTGGGTGGGTGGCCACTATTCCACCCTCCAATTTAAGTAATACTAGCAAAGTTTCTTGGAAAAAGTTTTTGACAAAATGAGAAATAATCAAGAAAATTAGCACAATAATCTTTCTCGTGGTAATTATAAACAAAACAAATTCCTAGCTGATGTTTTACGGTTTGGTCTGTAATATAGTGGCCACCCACCCACCCTACATTATTATTTGAACTACAGCTGAAAACTATGGCGAAGTTTTTATGAACATCCATCAGAATAATACTTTAATTTTTGAAAATTAAAACAATATCTACAGCTTTGATATTTCAGATATGTAGAGTGGGTGGGTAATCGTCCACCCTTCAATTAAATAAACGCAAGCAATGTTATGCATAAAAAATTTAAGCAAAGAGAAATTTGTCAGGAAATTTTTGCTATTATCATTCTCATGATAATTATAACTACAATAGAACCATTGCTGATTTTATGGTTTTATTTGTGTAATAGAGGCCACCCACCCACCCTACATATTTTTTTAACTTCAACTGAAAGCCACGATGAAGTTTTTTTAGGACAATCAGCAGAATATTATTTTAAGTTTTTTGAAAAATAAAACCAATTCGTGGCTAATGGTTAATGGGATATGTAGGGTGGGTGGGTGGCCTCTATCCCACCTTTTAATTCAAATACTACTAGCAAAGATTTTTGGATTAATTTTTTTGACACAATGAAAATATTCAAGAAAATTTATAAAATAATCATCCTCGTGATAATCGTAAATACAATAAAATTCTGGCTCATGTTTTACGGTTTGGTTTGTGGGATAGAGGCCACCCACCCACCCTACATATTTATTTGAACTTCAATTGCAACCTATGGTGAAGTTCTGTTGAACAATCATCAAAATAATATTTTTAGTCTTTAAAAATTTTAACACTGTTTATGGATTAGGTAATTCATATATGTAGGGTGGGTGGGTGGCCACTAACCCACCCTCCAATTCAAGTAATACTAGCAAAGTTTCTTGAGAAAGGTTTTTGACATAATGATAAATACTCAAAAAAATTTGCAGAATAATCATTCTCGTGGTAATTATAAACAAAACGAATTTCTAGCTGATGTTTTACGGTTTAGTCTGTAATATAGTGGCCACCCACCCACCCTACATTATTATTTGAACTACAGCTGAAAACTATGGCGAAGTTTCTATGAACACCCATCAGAATAATACTTTAATTTTTGAAAATTACAACAATGTCTACAGCTTTGATATTTCAGACATGTAGAGTGGGTGGGTAATCGTCCACCCTCTAATTAAATAAACGCAAGCAATGTTATGCGCAAAAAATTTAAGCACAGAGAAATATATCATAAAATGTTTGCTATTAACATTCTCGTGATAAATATAACTACAACACAAACATAACTGACGTTTTACTATTTTATTTTTGTAATAGAGACTACCCACCCACCCTACATATTTTTTCAACTTCAACTGACACCTATGATGAATTTTTCTTGGCCATTCAGCAGAATATTATTTTAAGTCCTTTGAAAATTAAATCCAATTCATGGCTAATGGTTATTCGTTTATGTAGGGAGGGTGGGTGGCCACTATCCCACCTTTTAATTCAAATATTACTAGCAAAGGTTTTTGGATTACATTTTTTGACACAATGAAAATATACAAGAAAATTTATTAAATAATCATCCTCGTGGTAATCGTAAATATAGTAAAATTCTGGCTGATGTTTTACGGTTTGGTTTGTAGGATAGAGGCCACCCACCCACCCTACATATTTATTTGAACTTCAATTGCAACCTATGGTGAAGTTGTGTTGAACAATCATCAAAATAATATTTATAGTCTTTAAAAAATGTAACACTATTAATGTATTAGGTAATTCATATATGTAGGGTGGGTGGGTGTCCACTATCCCACCCTCCAACTCAAATAATCCGAGCAAAGTTTCTTGGAAAAAGTTTTTGACAAAATGAGAAATAATCAAGAAAATTAGCACAATAATCTTTCTCGTGGTAATTATAAACAAAACAAATTCCTAGCTGATGTTTTACGGTTTGGTCTGTAAGATAGTGGCCACCCACCCACCCTACATTATTATTTGAACTACAGCTGAAAACTATGGCGAAGTTTTTATGAACATCCATCAGAATAATACTTTAATTTTTGAAAATTAAAACAATATCTACAGCTTTGATATTTCAGACATGTAGAGTGGGTGGGTAATCGTCCACCCTTCAATTAAATAAATGCAAGTAACGTTATGCATAAAAAATTTAGACAAAGAAAATTATGTCAGGAAATGTTTGCTATTATCATTCTCGTGATAATTATAACTACAATAGAACCATTGCTGATGTTTTATAGTTTTATTTGTGTAATAAAGGCCACTTACCCACCCCACATATTCATTTTAACTTCAACTGAAAGCTATTATGAAGTTTTTCTTGTCCAATCAGCAGACTATTATTTTAAGTTCTTTGAAAATTAAAACCAATTAATTTGTGCTCTTTGATCTTTATCATATAACAACTATCATCTGTCAGTTTTATCTATCAATTGTTGCTTTTACTTGTCATCTATCATCTGCCACCTGCCACCTGTCAAAGTTCACCTGTCATCTGTTATTTGACATTTAATATTTGCATGTGTCATCTGTTTTTATTAATAATTAATGACTAACAAATATAAATAATATTAGGAGAGAAGTAGAACACATTATTTTATGTAATACATGATAAATAAATAAATAAAATAAATAAAAACATACATTCCAAATTTATGTATGACTAAATATTTGTATTTGCTATTACTAAAAATAAGTAAAGTGTTGTTGTTATAAGTAATAATAACATAATAATCATTTAAACATTAACCGTAGCATTATTTATATAAACATAGACCTAATTTATTATTTATATGAAGGTAAACATTGCGTTAATTGGGTTGCATAAGTTGAGTAATGAAATTTCAATCATTTCGCGTTTTCATTAATGCAAATTCTGATATAAAAGAAAACATATTATTTTAAAAAAAAATGCAAATATAAATCATAAACTGATGGTCTCAATAATCATGTGATTAATACAGAAATATTTAAATTTTACATCATTTTCGGTTTCAAGTTTTTTTTTTATAATTAGTTGTTAATATTATATTATGACATAACATTTGTGTATATTATTTCAAATTTAATTAACGGCATCGGAATATTACCGTGGCTGTTAAATTTTAAAAGGGCATCTATGGATTTTAGTGATGTGTATATTGGGTTGCATACAATGAACAATTTTATTTTCAATTCGTAAATATTTTTCCGCCTTACACCAAAAGTTAGAAAGACAAATGAATAAATAAATAAATAATATTATTTCAATATTTTACCTCGAATATATTAAATATGTATAGCTTTATAAGTCACACGTCTATGATAAACCAACAATAATAATATTATATCTGAAGTTATTATTATTTTCAATAATATATTATTATTTGTAATAATATTTAATTATTCAGTAACTGCCTTAGAACTGTATCAGTACTTTGTAAGTAATTGTAAGGTCACGTTTTTCCGGTGTGAATGACTGAAAAGGAACATTTTAATTTGAACAACTGTGTTCAACGTGTTGTTATGAAGATACTAAAATATCAGGTAAGAAGATGAGAAGAGTAATTAATTCTATCTTAATTCGTCGCGGTGAAGGTCAAGAGTGGACGCAAAAGAAAAAAATATGACCTTTGAATTTCGCGAATAGCTTTTAGAATGATTTATTTGTTATTTTTTTATGGAGGTTAAGTAATCATTTGTTTTTTTTAATATTGCGGATATTATTTATTTTTAAATATGTTTTTATTGTCAATATTCTTGAATAATAACGTTAAATTAAAAAAAATATGAATTATATTTATAAAAATGGAAAAAATAATTAATTCTTTAGATAATTTAGATAATAGATTTCGCTTTAAAAAAGGTCCAATTCATAATAATAGACATTATTGCTTACCTTCTATATACATATACATATATGTATACAATTAACCATTAATTATTTTTGATTTAAGAAAACGAGTTAATTATAATAATAATAATAATAAGTTTATTTTCTCAACAGGTATTATGCCTAGTTACAGAGAGAAAAAATATAAGTAAAACTATTATTGGAAGATAGAGTCGCTTTACATTTTTTAGTACAATTTCCAAAAACTTAAGATTATTCTTTCTTAATATAAGAAGTTAAATTCTGAGTGAAATAATTTATGGGGAATTACGTGTAGTAACATAATCACGCCAAGTGCAGAATAACGGCGCATCCGTGCGCACACAAAAATAATTTAGCGCATTTTAAGCATTTATGTAAATTCCCCGTCTGGTCAATAATAATAATATTTCCGGCATTTGCACACGACGGCTAATAAACAAGTCAGAGGTGAGGCGGTTGTGAGTAACGAGTATAACACTTGAATCCAATTAAAATTGCCGCGTGAAGGAGAATCCAATTAAGCAAAAAGAAAATTTAAACTGAAAATAAAAATCGCGAAGAAACGACGTTTCTTTTATCCTCGTCTGCCTCTCTTCCTCATCGGGCAACAACTGTCGGAATTATCGCGTTGGCATTGTAGATGGAAAAGTCCAAGCGGGTGAAGGATAACGACGGTAATACATCATCGAATCAAAAAGAAAATATTACAAGAATCATACACACTATCCATATTTTGTTTCGTATAAACGAGATTGTGGCGAAATTATTTATATCACATTAGAGGCCGACTTAAGACCATGAGAAACTAATTAATTCTTCTGAAAGAATTTTAAAAATTCGACCCTTCACACTAGTTAACATATAATTTAAAAATCCATTATTGAAAGAATTTTTAAAATTTGATCATCAGTTGGAGAATTATCGTAAAAATAAGAAAAAAACAATTGAATGTGAATTGTATTGTCAAGTTGTTAATATCTTTACGGTACGTATGATGTTGAAAGAATTTTTAAAATTCGATCATCCGTTTGAGAGTTATCGTAAAATTAAGAAAAAAACAAATGAATGTGAATTGTATTTTTAACGTTATTAATATCATGGCGGTGTGTATGATATAATAATCTTTGAATTTTCACATCATGTCGATTCGTTTACGAGTTATCGTCGAAAAACTGAAAAACAATTGAATATCGTTTTGAATTTTTAAATTATGTCAATTCGTTTGCGAGTTATCGTCGAAAAACTAAAAAAAACAATTGAATTTCGTTTTGCGATTTTATTGTTATCAATTACCTTAATAATCAAATATTCAAAGAATTTTTAAAATTCAATTATTCGTTTGAGAGTTATCGTAAAAATAAGGAAAAACAATTGAACTTCAAATTGTATTTTTAACGTTTTTAATATCATTACGGTGCGTATGATATAAAAGTCTTTGAATTTTTCAAATATGTCAATTCGATCAAGAGTTATCGCTAAAAAAACTGAAAAACAATTGAATATCGTTTTGCGATTTTGACGTTATCAATTACGTTACGACGCGTATAATCCAATATTGAAACAATTTTTAAAATTCGATCATCCGTTTGAGAGTTATCCTAAAAATAAGAAAAAAACAATTGAACGTCTAATTGTATTTTTAAATCGCAAAACGATATTCAATTGATTTTCAGTTTTTTAACGATAACATGAATCGAGATAATTTGAAAATTCAAAGATTTTTTATATCATACGCAACGTAATGATATTAATAACGTTAACAACGCAATCCGACGTTCAATTGTTTTTTTTTCTTATTTTAACGTTAACTCTCAAACGGATAATCAAATTTTAAAACTTCTTTCAATATTGGATTATACGCGTCGTAAGGTAATTGATAACGTTAAAATCGCAAAACAATATTCGATTGTTTTCCAGATTTTTAACGATAACCCTTAAAAGAATCGACATAATTTAAAATTTGAAAGATTTTTACATCAAACACACCGTAATAATATTAATAACGTTAAAACACAATTTGGCGTTCAATTGTTTATTTTTTATTTTTACGATAACTCAGCTGATAGAGACAGTTGACAGTTGACAACAACAGTTGACAATGATAGCCGATAGTGACAGTTGACTGTAACAGTTAATAGTGGTAGTTGATAGTGAAAGCTGATAGTAACAGTAAATAGTGACAATTGTCAGTGATAGTTGACAGTGACAGCTGATATTGACAGTTGACTGCAACAGTTAATAGTGGTAGTTGATATTGGAAGCTGATAGTAACAGTAAATAGTGACTGTAGACAGTGATAGTTGAGAAAGAAAGTTGGCAGTGACAGTTGACAAGGACAGTTGACAGATGACATTAACAGTTGATAGTGATAGTTAACAGTGCTAATTAACAGTGACAGCTGACAGTGACAGTTGAAAGTGCCAGTTGACAGTTGACAGTGACAAATGATAGTGACTGTTGACTTTAACAGTTAATACTGGTAGTTGATAGTTAAAGCTTGTAGTAACAGTAAATAGTGACAGTTGACACTGACAGTAGACAGTAATACTTGACAGTGACAGTGAGAAAGAATGTTGGCAGTGACAGTTGACAAGGACAGTTGACAGTGACAGGTGATAGTCCTAGCTAATAGAGGTAGTTAACAGTGACAGCTGGCAGTTGACAGTGTCAGTTGTAAGTTGGCAACAACAGTTGACAGTGGCAGCTGTTATTGACAAGTTGACTGCAACAGTTAATAGTGGTAGTTGATAGTGAAAGCTGATAGAAACAGTAAATAGTGACAGTTGACATTGATACTTGACAGTGACAGTTGAGAAAGAAAGTTGGCACTGACAGTTGATAGTGATAGTTAACAGTGACAGCTGACAGTTGACGGTACCAGTTGACAGTTGGAAACAACAGTTGACAGTGCAAGTTGACTGTAATAGTTAATAGTGGTAGATGATAGTGAAAGCTGATAGTAACAGTAAATAATGACAGTTGTCAGTGACTGTTGATAGTGACAGCTGATACTGATAGTTGACTGCAACAGTTAATAGTGGTAGTTGATAGCGAAAGCTGATAGTAACAGTAAATAGTAATAGTTGACAGTGATACTTGACAGTGACAGTTGAGAAAGAAAGTTGGCAGAGACAGTTGACATTAACAGTTGATAGTGATAGTTGCCAGTGACAGCTGACAGTTGACAGTACCAGTTGACAGTTGGCAACAACAGTTGACAGTGACCGTTGACTGTAACAGTTAATACTGGTAGTGGAGAGTAACAGTAAATAGTGACAGTTGTCAGTGACGGTTGACAGTGACAGCTGATTGTGACAGTTGACTGCAACAGTTAATAGTGGTAGTTGATAGTGAAAGCTAATAGTAACAGTAAATAATGACAGTTGTCAGTGACTGCTGACAGTGATAACTAATAGTGACAGTTGACTGCAACAGTTAATAGTGGTAGTTGATAGTAAAAGCTGATAGAAGCAGTAAATAGTGACATTTGACAGTGATACTTGACAGTGACAGTTGAGAAAAAAAGTTGGCAGTGACAGTTGACATTAATAGTTGACAGTAAGAAATGATAGTAATAGTTAACAGTGACAGCTGACAGTTGACAGTGCCAGTTGACAGTTGGCAACAACAGTTGACAGTGACAGTTGACTGTAACAGTTAATAGTGGTAGTTGATAGTAAAAGCTAATAGTAACAGTAAATACTGACAGTTGTCAGTGACTGCTGACAGTGATAACTAATAGTGACAATTGACTGCAACAGTTAATAGTGGTAGTTGATAGTGAAAGCTGATAGTAACAGTAAATAGTAACAGTTGACAGTGATTCTTGACAGTGACAGTTGAGATAGAAAGTTGACATTAATAGTTGACAGTAACAAATGATAGTAATAGTTAACAGTGACAGCTGACAGTTGACAGTGCCAGTTGACAGTTGGCAACAACAGTTGACAGTGACAGTTGACTGTAACAGTTAATAGTGGTAGTTGATAGTGAAAGCTAATAGTAACAGTAAATACTGACAGTTGTTAGTGACTGCTGACAGTGATAACTAATAGTGACAATTGACTGCAACAGTTAATAGTGGTAGTTGATAGTGAAAGCTGATAGTAACAGTAAATAGTAACAGTTGACAGTGATTCTTGAGATAGAAAGTTGGCAGTAATAGTTGATAGTGATAGTTAACAGTGACAGATGACAGTTGACAGTGCCACTTGACAGTTGGCAACAACAGTTGACATTAACCGTTGACTGTAACAGTTAATAGCGGTAGTAACAGTAAATAATGACAGTTGACAGTGGCAGCTGATAGTGACAGTTGACTGCAATAGTTAATAGTGGTAGTTGATAAAGAAAGCTGATAGTAACAGTCAATAATGACAGTTGACATTGATACTTGACAGTGACAGTTGACATTAGCAGTGACAGCTGACAGTTGACAGTGCCAGTTGACAGTTGGCAACAACACTTGACAGTTGAGAAAGAAAGTTGTCAGTGACAGTTGACTGTAATAGTTAATAGTGGTAGTTTATAGTGAGCTGATAGTAACAGTAAATGGTGACAGTTGTCAGTGAATGTTGACAGTGATAGCTGATAGTGACAGTTGACTGCAACAGTTAATAGTGGTAGATGCTAGTGAAAGCTGATAGAAACAGTAAATGGTGACAGTTGACAGTGACATTTCACAATGACTGTTGAGAAAGAAAGTTGGCAGTGACAGTTGACATTAATAGTTGACAGTGATAATTGATAGTAATAGTTAACAGTGGTAGTTGACAGTGACAGTTGATAGTAATAGTTAACAGTGGTAGTTGACAGCGACAGCTGACAGAGACAGTTGAAAGTGCCAGTTGACAATGACGGCTGATAGTGACAGTTGACTGCAACAGTTAATAGTGGTAGTTGATAGTGAAAGCTGATAGTAACAGTAAATAGTGACTTTTGTCAGTGATACTTGACAGTGACAGTTGAGAAAAAAGTTGGCAGTGACAGTTGAGATTAATAGTTGACAGTAACAATTGATAGTAATAGTTGACAGTGACAGCTGACAGTTGACAGTTGGCAACAACAGTAAATAATGACAGTTGACAGTGACGGTTTACAGTGACAGCTGATAGTGACAGTTGACTGCAACAGTTAATAGTGGTAGTTGCTAGTGAAAGCTGATAAAAACAGTAAATAGTGACAGTTGACAGTGACACTTGACAATGACCGTTGAGAAAGAAAGTTGGCAGTGACAGTTGACATTAATAGTTGACAGTGATAATTGATAGTAATAGTTAACAGTGGTAGTTGACAGTGACAGTTGTCAGTGACAGTTGATAGTAATAGTTAACAGTGGTAGTTGACAGCGACAGCTGACAGAGACAGTTAAAAGTGGCAGTTGACAGTTGGCAACAACAGTTGACAGTGACAGTTGACTGCAACAGTTAATAGTGGTAGTTGATAGTGAACGCTGATAGTAGCAGTAAATAGTAACAGTTGACAGTGATACTTGACAGTCAATCCGTCGTTCAATTGTTTTTTTCTTATTTTCACAATAACTCTTAAACTGATGATCAAATTTAAAAAAATTCTCTCAATATTTGATCACACGCGTCGTAAGGTAATTGATAACGTTAAAATCGCAAAACGATATTCAATTGTTTTTCAGTTTTTCGACGATAACTCGTAAACAAATCGACATAATTTAAAAATACAAAGATTTTTATATTATACGCACCGTAATTATATTAATAACGTTAAAACTACAATCCGACGTTCAATTGTTTTTTTCTTTTTTTTACGATAACTCTTAAACGAATGAACAAATTTTAAAAATTCTTTCAGTATTGGATTATACGTGTCGTAACGTAATTGATAACGTTAAAATCGCAAAACGATATTCAATTGTTTTTCAGTTTTTTAGCGATAAATCTTGAACGAATTGACATATTTAAAAAATTCAAAGACTTTTATATCATACGCACCGTAATGTTATTAACAACGTTAAAAACGAAATCCGAAGTTCAATTGTTTTTTCTTATTTTTACGATAACTCTTAAACGGATGATCGAATTTTAAAAATTCTTTCGATATTGGATTACAGGCGTCAAAAGGTAATTGATGACGTTAAAATCGCAAAACGATATTCAATTGTTTTTCAGTTTTTTAGCGATAACTCTTGAACGAATTGACATATTTGAAAAATTCAAAGACTTTTATATCATAAGCACCGTAATGATATTAATAACGTTAAAAATACAATTCGAAGTTCAATTGTTTTTTACTTATTTTTACGATAACTCTTAAACGAATGATCGAATTTTAAAAATTCTTTCAATATTAGATTATACGCATCGTTAAGTAATTGATATCGTTAAAATCGCAAAATGAAATTCAATTGTTTTTTAGTTTTTTTATGATAACTAGCAAACGAATTGACATAATTTAAAAATTCAAATGAATAATTAATTATAGATGGCATTCCACTTTTCATTAATTGCTTCATTGATGCCGGGTGACGTGATAAGACGTCCATACTAGATTGATAGTTGACAGATGTTAGACCACTCATATAAAAATGAGAGAGATTGCAGATAAAAGACTAGAAGATAAACATTCTAACGTTTAATGACTTATGTAATACAAGTTGATTGATTTAAAACGGACCATGCGATTAAAAAATTTCAACAATACTGCTGAAAGATGTTTTAGGGACCCTACATCACTTTTGAAAGATTTTACGGTGCAATAATTAAAACGGCGTTGCTTGAAGACGCAAATTACCATTGAACACCGGCTATTAATTGTTACTCAATTATTATCATCACCGTCGTCATCGACAAATTGTTTCGAAATTGAAACACCGATTTACGACGCTAATAAAACCTCATCTGCGACTCGAGTCTGATCGAAAGTGAAATCTCATCATCTCTGATTATTGTTATGAATGCTACACTGGCCGTTAGAATCAAAATGATTATGTAAAAGATTCGTGTTTGTGTGTGTGTGTGAATAATTGCAACTGGTATTACGTGATAATTTTTAAGTAATTACAAAGAAAATTGTGACTTATTTTATAAATCTTCAGGCTGTAGTGAAAACAGTTAATTATTTTAATGGGAAGAAAGTATGTACGTGTTAGCTGGGTCGTTCCTGAAACATTTTTATTAAACCTATCGCTTAAGTCTTATTATTTCTCTGTTGCCGACAAAAAGATTGCCGCCGCGGATTCGCTTTAATTACGACACACCACCAAAGTCGTGGCGGCCTTATCTGTTTTACAACCCCGCGCGTAATTCATCCCTCTATCGGCCTCCTTATGTCCTCGCAATGAAAACGCGAAATCTCGCCCTTTAATTTTATTATCCGTCCGTATCGTCCTATCATCGAGTTTCTTCATAAGAGATTATTCGACGGAAGTTTTCAGGACGCCTTAAATCAGGAAATATTATAAACTTGTCAGGATTTCACATCTTTATTAGTTTATATCGAGGTTGAATCAAGACTGGTATATAAAAAGCTTATTAGGAAGGATATGATAGAGGCCAAACACCCACTGAAAAATTCGGAATGAATGGAAAAACTTAATATATAAACAATTTAAACAATAGATTAATTATACACACTTATGGTATAATTAAAATTAATTAATTTAACCTCGTACAACTTAAAATGTTGACATAGAAAAGTTTGTATAAAGGAATTAATAATATAAATAACGAATTGATTTATTCAACAGATTACGACGAACGTTTTATCACGTGAAAAAATCTTGATGAACATAATAAGTCGTACTTTCTACGACCGATCCTTTAGGCGGTTGTAGAGGTTGCCGCGAACTTTCAAGGTGGATCACTACGCAGACTTCCGAAAAAAAGTAAAAAAAATCATTTCATAAAAATTGAATTTCATAATCCAACCTCAACACTTAAGAATTTCCTATAGTTTTTCTTTTCTTTTGTGTACATGTACGGGTAATTATCTACTAGTAAGCGTACGCCAATTGCATAAGTACAAAACTATCTTGCATTGTCATTTTCACGCTGGCCTCTTTGTGATCGGTGATTCAGATGTTAATTAGAAGTCGGACATGGAACGATAATGCAGAATAAAGGACGGACAATTGCACAATAACAACAACAACAATTACGGACAGATAAGACAATGACTTCATTAATTATTGATCGTGATTAATGTGCAGTTTTTTTTCCCGAAATTACAATTATGATTTTTCGCATTTTCATTCGGCGAATAATGCATATGCATTGTGTAAATGAATGCTTTATTTAAATTTCAATTAAAGCCGTTATTAAGTGGTTTTTAATTCCTTTTATTTTAATTAGCGTAAGTAAAGAGTCTTCCAATAGGGTTTTATAATTTATCTGTCATCGGTAATTTCCATTTATCATCATGTGTCATCTATCATCTGTTATCTTTCATCTGTCATCTGTCATATGTCATCTAGCAACTATATGCGTTAATTGCCATTTATAAACTGTTAATTGTCATTTGTTATCTGACAACTCTCATCTGTTAACTAATGTCACTTGTCAACTGTCAACTATCGGTTATCAAATGTCATTTTTAACTGACAACTATTAACTGTCATATATTATCTGGCAACTACAATTTGTTAACTGCCATTTGTAAATTGTTAACTATCGTCTATCAAATGTCATCTGTCACCTGTCATCCATCAAATGTTATTTTTTAACTGCCAACTATCAATTATCGACTGCCATCTGTCATCTATCACCTGTAATCTGTCTTCTGTCATCCGTCATCTGATATCTGTAATTTGTCATCTGTCATCTGCCACCTATCATGTGTCAACTAAAATCTATGTAAGATCAATTGACATCTATCATTTACTATCTGTCAATTAACACTTGATTTCCATCATCTGTAATTTATTATTAATCAGCTATTATGTGCTATCTCGTATCAATCATATCAATCGATTTTATAATATATCTGTCATCTGTCATTTGTCATCTGTCATCTGTCGTCTGGCACATACCATGTGTTAACTATCATTTGTAAAGTGTCAATTGTCATTTGTTATCTGACAACTATCATCTGCTAACTATTGTCTATCAAATGTCATTTGTCAACTGTCAACTATCGTCTATCAAATGCCATTTACCATCATCTAGTAATATGGGTCTCAGTGGAAGAACACCACGTGAACTCCGCCCGTATGTTCCCTGCTCTAAATTGGTAAGTAGTTTGTAAATTTATAATAATTGTTAGAATAGTTTTGTTAAGTAATCTATCATTTATCATCTTTCATCTGTTATTTGTCATCTGTAATCTGGTAACTCTAGTGTGTCATCTGACAACTATCATCTTTTAACTCTTATCTATAAATCTGTCATCTTTCAAATATAATAATAATATTAATATAATAAGAAAGAGTTTATTTCCATAGATGTATACATTTATCAAATGTCATTTGTCAATTGTCAACTGTTCTTTCATCTGACATCTGTCATCAGGTAAATATCGTGTCTCATCTAAAATCTATGCCCGATCAACTAAAGTTTGTCATTTAATGCCTGTCAATTGACACTTGATATCTTTCATCTGTAATCTATTGTTTACAGCTACCATTTGCAATCTCATATCGAGCATATTTGTTGTTTTTAAATTTATCTGACATTTTTTTATCTGTCATCTGTCATTTGTAATCTGTCATCTGGCAACTCTAATGTGTCATCTGGCAACTATCATGTTGAAACTGCGATAAATATAAACTATAAACTATAAACTGTGAGTTGTCATCAGTCATCTGCCAAATATCTGATATCTGTCATCGATAACATGTCATCTGTCAACTGTCGACTGACATCTGTCATCAATGTCAATCTATGATCGATCAACTGAGATCTGTCATTTACTAGCTGACAATTGAAATTTGATATCTGTCATCTGTTTTTTTATTATTTATTACCTATCATCTGCTCTTTATTATCTACCATATCTGTTATTTCATATTGATCATTAATCTGCCATTTGTCATTTGTCATTTCTCATTTGTCATTTGACATTTCTCATTTGTCATTTGTCATTTGTCATTTCTGCTTTGTGATTCGCCATTTGTTATTTGTCATTTGTCTTTCGACATTTGTCATCTGACATCTATCATTTGTGATTATATGTTCATGTTGAAACTTTAATTGTCATTCGCCAATCGTCATAATTGATGTGTTTATATTTTTTAATTGACAATCATCACACATCATTTACCATCTAAAATCTATGCTCGATAAACTATAATCTGTAATTTATAACTGTCATCTGTAATTTATTATTTATTTCTTATCATCTGATACCTTACGTACCGTATCTGTCACTTTTTATTTATCTGTCATCTGTCATCTATCATCAGTTATCTGTCATTTGTTATCTATCATCTGTCATCTGTGATCTGTACTCTGTCCCTTGTCATCTGTGATGTATTATTTTCATCTGTCTTCTGTCACTTGAAAATTGTCAATCACCGTCAATTTTTCATCAATTGTCTCTTATTTACCATCTCTGTCATTTTTATAGGTCATCTAACATCTGTCATCCGTCATTTATTTTTTAATAAGTGTTTTTATTTTTTTATACACAACAGTCATTTGTCATCTGGCATCTGATATCTATAGTCTGTTATCTATCATTTGTCACATGTTGGATTTGTCTTTTATCATGTCAGCTGTAATTTATAACCTGTCATTTGTCATCTGTCAACAGTCACCTTAAAATTGTCATGTGTCATTAATATCCATTACTGATCATCTCTCATCTACCATCTGTGTTAAATTTTTGGGCCTCATAGCATTTGTAATTTGTTTTTTATAATTTATTTTTATCGTGTTACCAAATATGCGTTTTTAAATAACAGTGCATTGACATCCATAACTAATTATCTATCATCTATCATCTATCATCTATCATCTATCATCTATCATCTATCATCTATCATCTATCATCTATCATCTATCATCTATCATCTATCATCTATCATCTATCATCTATCATCTATCATCTATCATCTATCATCTATCATCTATCATCTATCATCTATCATCTATCATCTATCATCTATCATCTATCATCTATCATCTATCATCTATCATCTATCATCTATCATCTATCATCTATCATCTATCATCTATCATCTATCATCTATCATCTATCATCTATCATCTATCATCTATCATCTATCATCTATCATCTATCATCTATCATCTATCATCTATCATCTATCATCTATCATCTATCATCTATCATCTATCATCTATCATCTATCATCTATCATCTATCATCTATCATCTATCATCTATCATCTATCATCTATCATCTATCATCTATCATCTATCATCTATCATCTATCATCTATCATCTATCATCTATCATCTATCATCTATCATCTATCATCTATCATCTATCATCTATCATCTATCATCTATCATCTATCATCTATCATCTATCATCTATCATCTATCATCTATCATCTATCATCTATCATTTCTCATCTTCTATCAATGTTCTTATCTATTATTATTAAGTTTAAACGTTAACTGTAATCAGCCAATCATATTATTTAACCTGCCATTTGTCATCTGTCATTTGTTATCAGTCATCTGTCACTTGAAAATTGTCATTTGTCATTTATGATTTTAAGTGTTTTTATTTGTTATTTCTTATCTACTATAACTTTTATTTTTTATAGACCTTATAAATCGGATATCTGTCAACTGTCATTTGTCATCTGTCATCTGATATCTATAATCTGTCACATACTAGATGTGCCTTTCATAATGGCATCTTTAATTTATAACCTGTCATTCATCTGTCAACTGTCACTTTAAAATTATTATCTGTCATTAATATCTATCACTGATCGTTGATGATGATGTTGCATGGCCTATACATCTCACAATTTTTGAAATTGATTTTTTAATAAGTTTTTTATCGTGCTACTAAATATACGTTATTAATTAACAGTGCATTTACATCTATAATTAATCAGCGTTTTTATCTTTTATTTTTAAGTTCTAACATTAACTATAATCAGCTCATCTGTCATTTGCCAACTGTCACCTGTCAACTGTCATCTGTCATCTGGCAACTATCATGTATTAACTCTCATCTATAAACTGTAAATTGTCATCTGTCGTCTGTCAATTATCATATGTTAACTGTCATATTAAATGTCATTTGTCAACTACCAACTGTCATCTGTCATATATCAACTACCAACTGGCAGCTGTCATCTGTAATCTGGCAACTATCATATGTTAACTGTCATTTATAAACTGTCAGTTATCATTTGTTAACTGTCATCTATTAAATGTCATTTGTCAACTGTTATCTGTCATCTAGCAGATGCAAAAGTTTTGACTATCATCTATAAACTGTGAATTGCCATTTGTAATCTGTCAATTATCATGTGTTAATAGTTATCTATCAAATGTCATTTGTCAACTATTAACTGTCATTTGTCATATATCAACTATCAAAATTGTCATTTGTGATCTGTCACCTGTCATTTGTAATTTATTAACAATGAAATGTCAGTTGTTATCTGCCGTCTGTCAATTATCATCTGTTAACTGTTATCTATCAAATGTCATTTTTAGAGGGCTAATTGTCATCTGTCATCTGTCAGCTGTCATTTGTCACATATCAACTATCAACTGTCAACTACAATCTGGCAACTGTCAGGTATTAATTGTCAATTGTCATTCGTCTTCTGTCAGCTGTCATTTGTAATATATCAACTATCAAATGTCAATTGTCATCTGTCGTCTGTCAATTATGATTTGTTAACTGTCATCTATCAAATGTCATTTTGTAATTTGTCAATTATCATCTGTTAACAGTTATCTATCAAATGTCATTTGTCAAGTATCAACTGTCATTTGTCATATATTAACTATCAACTGTCAATTGTCATTTGTCATCTGCCACCTGTCATTTGTAATTTATTAACAATGAAATATCGTTTGTCATCTGCCGTCTGTCAATTATCATCTGTTAACTGTTATCTATCAAATGTCATTTTCAAGGGCTAATTGTAATCTGTCAGCTGTAATTTGTCATATATCAACTATCAACTGTCAACAAAAATCTGGCAACTATCAGGTATTAATTGTCAATTGTCATTCGTTTTCTGTCAGCTGTCATTTGTAATATATCAACTATCAAATGTCAATTGTCGTTTGTCAATTTTGATTTGTTAACTGTCATCTATTAAATGTCATTTTGTAATCTGTCAATTATCATCTGTTAACAGTTATCTATCAAATGTCATTTGTCGACTATCAACTGTCATTTGTCATATATTAACTATCAACTGTCAATTGTCATTTGTCATCTGCCACCTGTCATTTGTAATTTATTAACAGTGAAATGTCAGTTGTCATCTGCCGTCTGTCAATTATCATCTGTTAACTGTTATCTATCATATGTCATTTTCAAGGGCTAATTGTCATCTGTCAGCTGCCATTTGTCATATATCAACTATCAACTGTCAACAACAATCTGGCAACTGTCAGGTATTAATTGTCAATTGTCATTCGTCTTCTGTTAGCTGTCTTTTGTAATATACCAACTATCAAATGTCAATTGTCATCTGTCGTCTGTCAATTATTTGTTAACTGTCATCTATCAAATGTCATTTTGTAATCTGTCAATTATCATCTGTTAATAGTTATCTATCAAATGTCATTTGTCAACTATCAACTGTCATTTGTCATATATTAAGTATCAACTATCAATTGTCATTTGTCATCTGCCACCTGTCATTTGTAATTTATTAACAATGAAATGTCAGTTGTCATCTGCCGTCTGTCAATTATCATCTGTTAACTGTTATCTATCAAATGTCATTTTTCAAGGGCTAATTATCATCTGTCAGCTGTCATTTGTCATATATCAACTATCAACTGTCAACAACAATCTGGCAACTGTCAGGTATTAATTATCAATTGTCATTCGTCTTCTGTTAGCTGTTGTTTGTAATATATCAACTATCAAATGTCAATTGTCATCTGTCGTCTGTCAATTATGATTTGTTTACTGTCATCTATCAAATGTCATTTTGTAATCTGTCAATTATCATCTGTTAACAGTTATCTATCAAATGTCATTTGTCAACTACCAACTTTCATTTATCATATATTAACTATCAACTGTCAATTGTCATTTGTGATCTGCCACCTGTCATTTGTAATTTATTAACAGTGAAATGTCAGTTGTCATCTGTTGTCTGTCAATTATCATCCGTTAACTGTTATTTATCAAATGTCATTTTCAAGGGCTAATTGTCATCTGTCAGCTGTAATTTGTCATATATCAACTATCAACTGTCAACAACAATCTGGCAACTGTCAGGTATTAATTATCAATTGTCATTCGTCTTCTGTTAGCTGTTGTTTGTAATATATCAACTATCAAATGGCAATTGTCATCTGTCGTCTGTCAATTATGATTTGTTTACTGTCATCTATCAAATGTCATTTTGTAATCTGTCAATTATCATCTGTTAACAGTTATCTATCAAATGTCATTTGTCAACTACCAACTGTCATTTGTCATATATTAACTATCAACTGTCAATTGTCATTTGTGATCTGTCACCTGTCATTTGTAATTTATTAACAATGAAATGTCAGTTGTTATCTGCCGTCTGTCAATTATCATCTGTTAACTGTTATCTATCAAATGTCATTTTTAGAGGGCTAATTGTCATCTGTCATCTGTCAGCTGTTATTTGTCACATATCAACTATCAACTGTCAACTACAATCTGGCAACTGTCAGGTATTAATTGTCAATTGTCATTCGTCTTCTGTCAGCTGTCATTTGTAATATATCAACTATCAAATGTCAATTGTCATCTGTCGTCTGTCAATTATGATTTGTTAACTGTCATCTATCAAATGTCATTTGTCAACTGCCAACTATCATATATCAACTCTCAACAGACAACTGTCATCTGTCATCTGGCAACTATCATGTGTGAACTGCCATCTATAAACTGTCAATTGTCAACCATCAATCTGTCATCTGTGATTTATAATCTGTTGTCTATAATCTTCCATCTAAGATGTTTCGTTTTATTTCATAAAATTATTATCTGTCGTTCATCTGTGAATCGTAAACTGCAGTCATCTGTTTACAATATATTTACAATATAACATTTGTTTGTTTCTCATTAATCACTTGGTGAAACATTATGTTAATATATAGGTTTTGCAATTAAATTCACTTGGTTTGTTAAATTATTTGTGAAATAAACCAAGTGAATTTAATTATAAAACTTAATCTATAGGTCTGCATGTCTGTCATCTCTCATTTCAGTTCTTCTAGCTGTTAATTGTAATTTCGAAATATATTGTTATCTTAATTGAAAAAAAAATAAGTTTCAATTTAATGGTTTTGATTTGGTTACTGTTAAAACTAACCAAGTTATATAAAATAAATTCTGTTATCCGTCAACTGCCAATTGTAAACTGTCAACTGTCAACTGTCAACTGTAAACTGTCACTGTTAACTCTCATTTGGCAACTCTAATGTGTTAAATGTTATCTATAAATTGTCAATTGTCATCTGTCGTTTGCCAACTGTCAACTGTTAACTGTCATCTATCATATGTCATAATCTGTTTGTTGTAAATATTCTCATGTTTAATTGAATGGCTTTGATTTGTCTACACTTTAAACTATCTAAGGGCACTGATGTTAATCCCGACCTGTTGTTGTACTACAAACATGTGTCTTCTCTCTCAACAATTAACTAATGTATGTAATATATGGTAGATACTTTGTTCACTGTACTATTGATGAAACGAACTAACGTAAATAAATAAACACATTTCTTTGAATTATTCTGTTTAATAAAAGCGTAGTTCAAAAGGAAATACACAGCATTATCGCTATTACCAAACGTCGTGTGTAATTAATTAAAGAACTTCTTGACGTTTGGATTAAAGATTGCCAGCGGTGCATGGATAAAGGTCGGACAATTAAAGATGACCAGGTCACGTTTCCTCGGCAGTGTCGTCACTTCGTGTTTATAGCCGAGTGGTTTTAGGTAGAAGCGGTCAATTAGCGTTTGCTCTTGCAACACATTTTCGCGTTTCGACATTCTCCCATATTCGATCTCATTACTGGCAATCCGCGCGCATAGAATTCATCTTTCGCCGCAATTTCACACACACACATACACTGTGTATTTGCATTGTTGTTCCTAATCGATATAGAAAATATTTAAAATTGCATTAACCAATAATTACAATTCTTCTTCTTCTTCGAGAGAGAAAACATCTGTATTGTAGATAGTATTACAATATTAATTATAATAATTTGATTAAGTGGTAGAAGAGCAGAAATATTGGGTGAGAATGTTTATATTCTCATAAAAGAAGAAAACGAAAAATGTTGAATAAGATTAGAAAGTTTCTAACATTTGTATCTTTTTATTAATTTATCAAAATGAAAATAACACTACAGTTTATTCAAATCATTTTCAAAAAAAAAAATTCCAAACTAAACACAAACCGTCAATAGTTAAATGAAAAATTAAAATGAATTCATATGATTTTGCTGAAATTCAAAGCTTAAAAATGTAATAATAATATGTATTAAAGTCCTTTAAGTTGTAGTCATTTTCTAATTATTAGTTAAAAGTGTATTTGAGATTGATTTATTTGAGATAAAACAGACATTTCTTTCATGACCAAATCACTGTGTTGGTGTGTCATTGGCATTTCCATAAATCAATTTCCATGTGAGAAATTGCGCAGCATTCCTAAGAGTAAGAGCACTTACGCCAGTCACGATCTGATTAACAGAATTGTTGATAAATCTTATATAATATTATCTAGAATTTATATACAGAATATTTAATCGCGTTAATTTATCGGTGTGTTTTCTCGCATCATAAAACGTGGAAATAAAGAAAATATTTCGTTACGGATCTTACAGTTGTGGGAAGTTATTAATTTATTCATCGTGATATATATATATATATATATATATATATACAGGGTGTCCCGTTAATGCGGGGAAATAACTGGACCATAGATTCCTGGGGTCAAAATATGACGATTTATTGCAACTTATCTATATCCAAAAATTCACTGTTAAGCCGGAATTTGGCTTCAAAGTTTCAAAATTTATTACATTTTGTTTACTTTAAAACTCTCGTAATCATTCGAGGAATTCTATTAAAAATTAATAGTTTTAGGAGTTCAAGGACATACGACGCAAACTTAATTAAAGTAAAGATTATCATAATTAATTGTTTCCATTCCCACATCTGTTTCCTTGTTCATCTAAATGGTGCGTGTACGTCTTTGGTATTTTGAAGGTGAAACAAACTTGTTTGTCATTTTTTGTTTGTTTTGTGATTACGGAATAATGAAAAACTATTGTAATTAACAGTAATAAATATTTTATTTGGGTAATTATAAATGGATTAAAATCTGTGCTGATGTTTTATTGTTCCACCTTTCAATTCAAATATTACTAGCAAAGATTTTTGGATTAAATTTTCTGACAAAATGGAAAATATACAAGAAAATTTATAAAATAATCATTGTCGTGGTAATCGTAAAAACAATAAAATTCGGGCTGATGTATTAAGGTTTGGTTTGTAGGCCACCCTCCCACCCTACATATTTATTTGAACTTTTAATAATATTTTTAGTTTTTCAATATTTTAACACTGTTAATGGATTAGGTAATTCGTATATGTGGGGTGAGTGGTTGGCCACTATTGCACCTTCCAGTTCAAATAATATTAGCAAAGTTTCTTGGGAAAATTTTTTGACAAGATGAAAAATACTTAAGAAAATTTGCACAATAAAAAATCTCGTGGTAATTATAAACAAAACAAATTCCTAGCTGAATTTTTACGGTTTGGTCTGTAATATAGTCACCAGACTAATATATTAATTTTTGAAAATTAAAACAATGTCTACACATTTAATATTTCAGGTATGTAGAGTGGGTGGGTAATCGTCCACCCTTTAGTTGAATAAATACAAGCAACGTTATGCATAAAAAATTTAGACAAAGAGAAATATGCCAGGAAATGTTTGCTCTTATCATTCTCGTGATAATTATAACTACAATAGAACCATTGCTGATGTTTTACGGTTTTATTTGTGTAATAGAGGCCACCCACCCACCCTACATATACACTGAAACTTCAAACTAAAACCCTCATTTTAAATTTTAGTTAACATCAGCAATAGCATTGTAAAATTTTTAGAAAATCAAAAGTCGGACAGAGACTGAAGTATAAAAATATATGTAGGGTGGATAGTTTGCCTCGAACCTACCCTCCATCTACGTTAACAAAGAGAAGGATTTGATTGAATTCACAATTATTTACAGTAATGATTTCAGTTTCATCATTCGTAACAATACAGATTTCAATCTTTACAACAGCGTAGAAATGTTTTAGAACATTTTTAGTTATTACATTTTAAAAATATCCTAAAAGAAATACGATATCATATCCAGAAAGAAAATGGCGGAACTCTAAACTCAAAATTAAGAAAACTAAATTTGTAATTTGGGGTTTAAAAAAGTCTAAAAAAAAATAAGTAAGTCTAGAAATGGTTTAAAACATTTTAAAGTATTCAAATACATTAGGTTTTATATATTTCCTAAAAGAAATACCGTAAAATAACTATAAACAAAATGGCGGAACTCTAAACTTAAAATTGAAAAAACAGAATTTGCAAGTTTGGGGTTAAAATTCTAGAAAAAAATAAGTGAATGTAGAAATGGTTTAAAACATTTGACGTATTTAAAAACATTGGATTTTAAATGTTTCTTGCCAAAAATATCATAATTTAGCTAGAAACAAAATGGTGAAACTCTAAACTTGAAATTGAGAAAACAGAATTCTAAACAAAAAATGAGTGAACGTAGAAATGGTTTAAAACCTTTTGACGTAATTAAAAACATTGGACTTTAGATAACTCCTAATAGAAATATCATGTGCTGCCTAGAAACAAAATGGCGCAACTCGAAACCTAAAATTGAAAAAACAAAATTTGCAATTTTGGGTTTAAAAATTATTTAAAAAAAAAATCAGTAATCGTAGAAACGGTTTAAAACTTTTTGACGTAATTAGAAACATTGGCTTTTAAATATTTCTTAACAAAAATACCATATCTTAGCTAGAAACAAAATGGCGGAACTCTAAACGTAAAATTGGGAAAACTGAATTTGCAACTTTGGGTTTAAAAAATTCTAAAAAATTATTTAGTAAGCGTAAAAATGGTTTAAAACTTTTTGTTACATTTAGAAACATTGGTTTATGAGAGTTAAGAATTGACAGCTGACAGATGATAGATAACAATTATTTATAAATAACAGTTAACACATGAAAGTTGCCAGATGACAAATGACAGTTGACAGTTGACAGTTAACAGTTGACAGTTTACAGTTTACAGTTGACAGTTGACAGTTTACAGTTTACAGTTTACAGTTGACAGTTGACAGTTGACAGTTGACAGTTGACAGTTGACAGTTGACAGTTGACAGTTGACAGTTGACAGTTGACAGTTGACAGTTTACAGTTTACAGTTTACAGTTAACAGTTGACAGTTGACAGTTGTACTTTAAGCTACAAAACTTGGATAGTCTTAGGTGTAGCCAAATCAGAACCATTGACCATTGAAAATAACAATCTTTACAACAAAAAATTTATAGCAATTGACAGGTGATAGTAGATGAAAGATGACATTAAACCCATGAATTGCAGGTGACAGTCCTTTATTCATTACGCATAAAATATAACGGATTATAGACGACAGGTGTTACATGTTTCAATTAAATAAATATAAGCAATGTTATGTATTAAATTCGGTCAAGTGTCTTGTGTTAATTGGAATCTGTCAAATGTCATCTGTCAACTGGCATCTATCAACAGTTATTTTTTTTTTCGTTTTCCATTGTTAGTTATATGTCATCTGTTATCTGCCACTTGTCATCTGCCAACTGTCATTTGTCAACCGTCAACTGACATATGTCAACTGTCGTCAGTCAACTTTTAACTGTTAATATGAGGTGTATGCTAGCTGTCATATATTAATTGTCACATAGTATAAATCATATTTTATCTGTCATCTGCTAATCGTCTTATCCCTTCTACGTTACGTTTTATTGCTTGTTTTCTGAGACTTAAATTGTCATCTATCAACTATCAATTGTCATCTGTCAACGGTCATATGTCATTTGTCACCGATCAACTGTCATCTGTCAATTCTCAATCGTTTTCTCTCACTTGCAATCATCTATCATCATTATAATTTTTATTTCATCAACTGATACCTACCACCTATTATTTTTTATGTGTCAAATATTTTATTAGTCATCTGCCACCTATATATTTCATCACATATTTTTCAATACTTTTTAAATTAACATTGGGTCATATGTTAACATTATATTGTTGGGAATAAAATAAATAAATAAATAAATAAATTATTTTATTAAATGTCAATAGACATTTGTCATTTATCATTTGCGATCTGTCATGTCAATTATCAGTTGCTATCTGCAATCCAGCAAAATAATATATCGACCATCTGTCATCACTTTAACCATCATCTATCAATTGTCATTTGTCACCTGTATCCAATCAACTGTCATCTCTTAACTATTATCTGTTCTCTAGAGTTTCCTTTCAGCTGCAGTCTTTTATCATTACGTTTGTTATCTTTCATATTTATGCTTATTTTTGGCACCTTAATTGTCATTTTTCAACTGTCATCTGTCAATTATCAAGTGTTATCTGTCAATTGTCATCTATCATATGTCACTGAACAACTGTCATCTGTCAATTGTCGTTTGTTTTTCTCACTTGCAATAAATCAACTATCAATTGATATCTATCGCCTATAATTTTTATCTGTCAAACAGTTGCCATCTGCAATCCAGCACTTTAACTCTCATCTACCAACTGTTATATGTCTTCTGTCGCCAGTCAACTATCATCTGTTCTGCTATGGTGATTCGTTTTCTCTTAGCTGCAGTCTATCATTATCATCACCATTACTATCATTACTTTTGTTTAAACTGTCATCTGTCAACTCCCACCTTTCAACTACTGATCGTCTCGCGGTTTGGACTAAATTTAATTACAAAACTCTTTGAATAAAGAAATTCAAAAGGTATTTTTTTTAAAAGTAATCAACGATTAGCAATTAAAGTTATTATGTATGTGGAGGGTGGATGGGTGGCCTCTATCGTACCATCAAAAATATGTTTTTTTGATATCATCCAATAACATTTGACGTAAAGTTGATTTAAACAAAATGGCAACTTTAGAAACTTGAATTGATAAAAATGAAAATTGCAGTCGACAATTTAAAAAATTGCAAAACATTAATTTCAACAAGAGTGACCTTGAAAATCTCAAAGTTTATTCCTAATAAACATATTTTTGATATTATCCAAAAACATTTGACGTAAAGTTGTTTTAAACAAAATTGCGACATTCCAAACCTGAATTGATGAAATTGAAAATGGCTGTTGACGATTTAAAAAATTGTAAAAAATTAATGTCAAAATGAGTGACCTTGAAAATCTCTAAGTTTATTTCTAATAATGAATATACATTTAAACTTCAAACTAAATACCCTACTTTTAATTATTTGTTAACATTAGCAATAACACTGTTAAAAATTTTTGAAAATCCAAAGTCGGACAGGAACTGAAGTATAAAAATATATTTAAGGTGGGTGGTTGGTCTCTAACCCACCCTCCAACCAGTAAAACATTTACAAGAGTTTACCAAATTTACATTTATTATTAAAAATTGATTTTGTTGTTTATTTAAAAAAATGTGTAGCTTCAATTAATATCTCAATAAAAATCGGCGTTGATGGTAGAATAATTAAAGGGTGGGATAGTGGCCACCCACCCACCCTACATATACATTGAAACATCAAACTAAAACCCTACTTTTAAATTTTGGTTAACATAACAGTAATAATACAGTAAATTTTTTTGAAAATCAAAAGTCGGACAGAGACTGAAGTATAAAAATATATGTAGGGTGGGTAGTTTGCCTCAAACCTACCCTCCAACCATGGTAACAAAGACAAGGATTTAATTGAATTCACAATTATTTATAGTAATGATTTCAGTTTCATCACTCGTAACAATACAGATTTTTTTTTTTTAAATCAAAAGACTGACAGTGGTTTAATTGCATTTGTATATGTAGGTTGGGTGGGTGGCCTCTAACCCACCCTCCAACCATAAAAACATTCACTAGAGTAAATGGGTGCTCTCTATATCACTCTCCAATTAGTAAAAGTTTTAACCGAAAGAATGAGATCATTATGTTTAGTCCTAATTCCTCCAACCAATTCTTTCACAATATTTTCGTAAAGATCATAATTACTTGGCAGTGATACACTATTTTCCTCATTTGCGATTCACTTTTCAATACGATCTTTCAATCTATCCATGTGTTTATAATTCCTTCCTTAAACTCACGAAATTTTTCTGTTAGGATCCGATTAAGCGACTCGAAAGTAATTACATCAACATTAGTGTATGAATCAGGATCAACACATTTTTGGCAAACCCAATTCTGATTCGAATTATTATTAATAAACACAATCTCAATTGTTTTCATTCCAGTTCATCTAATATAAATATTTTTTTTTACTTTTGCCTATCAACCTGGCAAATCTGAATCAAATCAAGAAGTGCAAACTATGCACTGTATAAACACACCAGACCGAATTGTTTATTGTCCTCTCGGCAAGCAGACCTAAACAGCTTTTGCGCCTCAATAAAAGTAAAATAAGACTGATCAACGGTCAGCCAAATAGCATCCTCACAAGATAGGTAAAGTTGACAACACAAGATACTTCCCTTATTTAGATTGTATAATAAACACCCTTAAACGCAACTGATTATTTGCTTGTAACAAATTATTCAATTGAATGAAAAATATATAAAAACAATTGCTATAGCTTTAAAATTTTTAACTTTTATACATATTTACTTGCTCTTTAAGATAATAATTAAACATATGAACAATCCTTACCTAGATTTCGAAATAATCACCCTTAAACAGAGTTGATTATAAGTTGGATACAACCAATTTTTAATCGATTGAAAAATATATAAAAACAAATGCTACTGAAGTTAAATTAAGAAATTATTCGTAATTTGTTTTATAATAAAATTTATACACATTCCTTATTTAGATTTTATAATAATCACCCTTAAATACAGTTGTTTATTTTCTTGGAACAACAAATTGTTAATTTGATTGAAAAAAATATAAAAACAATTGCAAAGGCTTTAAAATTTTCAAAATTTACGCATAATTACTTGCGTTTTAAGATAATAATAAAACATACAAATAATCCCTACCTAGATTACGAAATAATCACCCTTAAACTCAGATGATTGTAAGCTGGACACAACAAATTTCAAATCGATTGAAAAAAATATATAAAAACAAATGCTACTAAAGTTGAATTAAGAAATATTATACAAAATTACTCTTATTTTGATTTAGAATAAAATTTATAAACATCTTTTATTTAGATTTTATAATAATCACCCTTAAAGAAAGTTGATCGTTTGCTTGAACCAACAAGTTGTTTAATTGATTGAAAAAATTATTAAAACAATTGCTAGTGCTTTAAATTCTCAAAATTTACTCAAAATTGCTTGCTCTTTAATATTTCATAAAACATACAAATAATTCATACCTAGATTTCGAAATAATTACCCTTAAACACAGTTGATTGTAAGCTAGAAACAAAACATTTTTAATCGATTGAAAGAAATATAAAACCAAATGCTACTGAAGTTGAATTAAGAAAAATTACACAAAATTAGTCGTGTTTTGTTTTAGAATTAAATTTATACACATGCCTTATTTAGATTTTATAATAATTACCCTTAAACACAGTTAATTGTTAGCTTGGAACAACAAATTTTTCAATTGATTGAAAAATGTATAAAAACAATTGCTATAGCTTTAAAATTTTAAAAATTTACCTATTATTACTTCCGCTTTAAGATAAGAATAAAACATATAAATAATCCTTACCTATATTTTGAAATAATCACCCTTAAACACAGTTGATTGTAAGCTGGAAACAACAAATTTTTAATCGATTGAAAAAAATATAAAAACAAATGCTACTGAAGTTAAATTAAGAAATATTATACAAAATTATTCGTATTTTGTTTTAGAATAAAATTTATATACATCCCTTATTTAGGTTTTATAATAATCACCCTTAAACACAGTTGATTATTTGCTTGGAACAACAAATTCTTCAATTGATTGAAAAGCATATAAAAACAATTGCTATAACTTTAAAATTTTCAAAATGTACCCATAATTACTTGCATTTTGAAAAAATAATAAAACATACAAATAATCCTTACCTAGATTTCAAAATAAACACCCTTAAACACAATTGATTTTAGGCTGGAAACAACAAATTTTTAACCGATTGAAAATAAACATAAAAACAAGTTGAATTAAGAAATATTATACAAAATTACTCTTATTTTGATTTAAAATAAAATTTATAAACATCTTTTATTTAAATTTTATAATAATCACCCTTAAAGAAAGTTGATCGTTAGCTTGAAAAAACAAGTTGTTTAATTGATTGAAAAATTTATTAAAACAATTGCTAGAGCTTTAAATTCTCAAATTTTACTCAAAATTACTTGCTTTTTAAGATAATCATAAAATATACAAATAATTCTTACCTAGATTTCGAAATACTCACCCCTAAACACAGTTGATTGCAAGCTGGAAAAAAACATTTTTAATCGATTGAAAAAAATATAAAAACAAATGCTACTGAAGTTGAATTAAGAAATTTTACACAAAATTATTCGTATTTTGTTTAGAATAAAATTTATACACATCCCTTATTTAGATTTTATAATAATCACCCCTAAATATAGTTGATTATTTGCTTGGAACAACAAATTGTTCAATTGAATGAAAAATATATAAAAACAATTGCTGTAGGTTTAAAATTTTTAAAATTTATAGATAATTATTTACGCTTTAAGATTATAGTAAAACATACAAACAATCCTTATCTAGATTTCGAAATAATCACCCTTAAACACAGTTGATTGTAAGTTGGGTACAACCAATTTTTAATCGGTTGAAAAAAATATAAAAACAAATGCTACTGAAGTTGAATTAAGAAATTTTACACAAAATTATTCGTATTTTGTTTTAGAATAAAATTTTTACACATCCTTAATTTAGATTTTATAATAATCACCCCTAAACACAGTTGACTATTTTCTTGGAACAATAAATTGTTCAGTTGAATGAAAAATATATAAAAACAATTGCTGTAGCTTTAAAATTTTCAATATTTATACATAATTATTTGGGCTTTAAGATTATAATAAAATCTACAAATAATCATAACCTAGCTTTCGAAATAATCACCCATAAACACAGTTAATTGTAAGTTGGGTACAACCAATTTTTAATCGGTTGAAAAAAATATAAAAACAAATGCTACTGAAGTTGAATTAAAAACTTTTACGCAAAATTATCCGTATTTTGTTTTAGAATAAAATTTATACACATCCTTTATTTAGATTTTATAATAATCACCCCTAAATATAGTTGATTATTTGCTTGGAACAACAAATTGTTCAATTGAATGAAAAATATATAAAAACAATTGCTGTAGGTTTAAAATTTTTAAAATTTATAGATAATTATTTACGCTTTAAGATTATAGTAAAACATACAAACAATCCTTATCTAGATTTCGAAATAATCACCCTTAAACACAGTTGATTGTAAGTTGGGTACAACCAATTTTTAATCGGTTGAAAAAAATATAAAAACAAATGCTACTGAAGTTGAATTAAAAACTTTTACGCAAAATTATCCGTATTTTGTTTTAGAATAAAATTTATACACATCCTTTATTTAGATTTTAAAATAATCACCCTTAAATACAGTTGATTATTTTCTTGCAACAACAAATTGTTCAATTGAATGAAAAATATATGAAAACAATTGCTGTAGCTTTAAAATTTTCAATATTTATACATAATTATTTCCGCTTTAAGAATATAATAAAACATACAAACAATCCTTACCTAGATTTCGAAATAATCAACCTTAAACACAGTTGATTATAAGTTGGGTACAACCAATTTTTAATCGATTGAAAAAAATGTAAAAACAAATGCTACTGAAGTTGAATTAAGAATATTTTCACAAAATTATCGGTATTTTGTTTTAGAATTAAATTTATACACATTCCTTATTTAAATTTTATAATAATTACCCTTAAACACAGTTGATTATTTTCTTGGAACAATAAATTGTTCAATTGAATAAAAAATATATAAAAACAATTGCTGTAGCTTTAAAATTTTCAATATTTATACATAATTATTTACGCTTTAAGATTATAATAAAACATACAAACAATCCTTATCTAGATTTCGAAATAATCACCCTTAAACACAGTTGATTGTAAGTTGGATACAACTAATTTTTAATCGATTGAAAAAAATATAAAAACAAATGCTACTAAAATGAATTAAGAAATTTTTCACAATATTATCCGTATTTTGTTTTAGAATAAAATTTATACACATTCCTTATTTAGATTTTATAATAATCACCCTTAAATACAGTTGATTATTTGCTTGCAACAACAAATTATTCAATTGAATGAAAAATATATGAAAACAATTGCTGTAGCTTTAAAATTTTCAATATTTATACATAATTATTTGCGCTTTAAGATTATAATAAAACATACAAACAATCCTTACCTAGATTTCGAAATAATCACCCTTAAACACAGTTGATTGTAAGTTGGGTACAACCAATATTTAATCGGTTGAAAAAAATATAAAAACAAATGCTACTGAAGTTCAATTAATAAATTTTACACAAAATTATTCGTATTTTGTTTTAAAATAAAATTTATACACATTCCTTATTTAGATTTTATAATAATTACCCTTAAATATAATTGATTATTTTCTTGGAACAACAAATTGTTCAATTAATTGAAAATCATATAAGAACAATTGCTATGGCTTTAAAACTTTCAAAGTTTACGCATAATTACTTGTGCTTTAGGATAGTAATAACATATAAAAATAATCCTTACCTAGATTTCGAAATAATCACCCTTAAACAAAGTTGATTATAAGTTGGATACAACCAATTTTTAATCGATTGAAAAAAATATAAAAACAAATGCTACTGAAGTTGAATTAAGAAATATTATACAAAATTACTCTTATCTTGATTTAGAATGAAATTTATAAACATGTTTTATTTAGATTTTATAATAATCACCCTTAAAGAAAGTTGATCGTTAGCTTGAAACAACAAGTTGTTTGATTGATTGAAAAATTTATTAAAATAATTGCTACATCTTTAAATTCTCAAAATTTACTCAAAATTACTTGCTGTTTAAGATAATCATAAAATATACAAATAATTCTTACCTAGATTTTGAAATAATCACCCTTAAACTCAGATGATTGTAAGCTGGAAACAACAAATTTTTAATCGATTGAAAAAAAATATAAAAACAAATGCTACTGAAGTTGAATTAAGAAATTTTACACAAAAATATTTAGATTTTGTTTTACAGTTAAATTTATACACATCCCCTATTTAAATTTTATAATAATCACCCTTAAACACAGTTGATTATTTGCTTGGAACAACAAATTGTTCAATTGAATGAAAAATATATTAAAACAAGTGTTGTAGCTTTAAAAAGATAATTAATTACGCATTAAGATTATAATAAAACATACAAACAATCCTTACCTAGATTTCGATATAATCACCCTTAAACAGAGTTGATTATAAGTTGGATACAACCAATTTTTAATCGATTGAAAAAAATAAACATAAAAACAAATGCTACTAAAGTTGAATTAAGAAATATTATACAAAATTACTCTTATTTTGATTTAGAATAAAATTTATAAACATCTTTTATTTAGATTTTATAATAATCACCCTTAAAGAAAGTTGATCGTTTGCTTGAACCAACAAGTTGTTTAATTGATTGAAAAATTTATTAAAACAATTCCTAGTGCTTTAAATTCTCAAAATTTACTCAAAATTGCTTGCTCTTTAATATTTCATAAAACATACAAATAATTCATACCTAGATTTCGAAATAATTACCCTTAAACACAGTTGATTGTAAGCTAGGAACAAAACATTTTTAATCGATTGAAAGAAATATAAAACCAAATGCTACTGAAGTTGAATTAAGAAAAATTATACAAAATTAGTCGTGTTTTGTTTTAGAATTAAATTTATACACATGCCTTATTTAGATTTTATAATAATTACCCTTAAACACAGTTAATTGTTAGATTGGAACAACAAATTTTCAATTGATTGAAAAATGTATAAAAACAATTGCTATAGCTTTAAAATTTTAAAAATTTACGTATTATTACTTCCGCTTTAAGATAATAATAAAACATATAAACAATCCTTACCTATATTTTGAAATAATCACCTTTAAACACAGTTAATTGTAAGCTGGAAACAAATTTTTAATCGATTGAAAAAAATATAAAAACAAATGCTACTGAAGTTGAATTAAGAAATTTTACACAAAATTATTCGTATTTTGTTTAAGAATAAAATTTAAACACATCCCTTATTTAGATTTTATAATAATTACCCTTAAATACAGTTGATTATTTGCTTGCAACAACAAATTGTTCAATTGAATGAAAAATATATGAAAACAATTGCTGTAGCTTTAAAATTTTCAATATTTATACATAATTATTTAGGATTTAAGATTATAATAAAACATACAAACAATCCTTGCCTAGATTTCAAAATAATCACCCTTAAACACATTTGATTGTAAGTTGGGTACAACCAATTTTAAATCGGTTGAAAAAAATATAAAAACAAATGCTACTGAAGTTGAATTAAGAAATTTTACACAAAATTATTCGTATTTTGTTTTAGAATAAAATTTATACACATCCCTTATTTAAACCCTTAAATACAGTTGATTATTTTCTTGGAACAATAAATTGTTCAATTGAATGAAAAATATATAAAAACAATTGCTGTAGCTTTAAAATTTCCAATATTTATAGATAATTATTTACGCTTTAAGATTATGATAAAACATACAAACATTCCTTATCTAGATTTCGAAATAATCACCCTTAAACTCAGATGATTGTAAGCTGGAAACAACAAATTTTTAATTGATTAATAAAATATATAAAAACAAATGCTACTAAAATGAATTAAGAAATTTTACACAAAATTATTCGTATTTTGTTTTAGAATTAAATTTATACACATTCCTTATTTAGATTTTATAATAATCACCCTTAAATACAGTTGATTATTTGCTTGGAATAACAAATTGTTCAATTGAATGAAAAATATATAAAAACAATTGCTATAGCTTTAAAATTTTAAAAATTAACGTATTATTACTTCCGCTTTAAGATAAGAATAAAATATATAAATAACCATTACCTAGATTTCAAAATACTCACCCTTAAACCCAGTTGATTGTAAGCTGGAAACGACAAAATTTTAATCGATTGAAAAAAATATAAAAACAAATGCTACTACAGTTAAATTAGGAAATATTACACAAAATTACTCGTGTTTTGTTTTAGAATAAAATTTCTACACATCCCTTGTTTAGGTTTTATAATAATAACCCTTAAACAGAGTTAAGTATTTGCTTGGAACAACAAAGTTTTCAATTTATTGAAAAATATGTAAAAACAATTGCTATGGCTTTAAAATATACAAAATTTACGCATAATTACTTTCGTTTTAAGATAGTAATAAAACACACAAATAATCCTTACCTAGATTTAGAAATAATCACCCTTAAACACAGTTGATTGTAAGCTGGAAACAACAAATTTTTAATCGATTGAAAAAAATATAAAAACAAATGCTACTGAAGTTGAATTAAGAAATTTTACACAAAATTATTCGTATTTTGTTCTAAAATTAAATTTATACACATTCCTTATTTAGATGTTATAATAATCACCATTAAATACAGTTGATTATTTGCTTGCAACAACAAATTGTTCAATTGAATGAAAAATATATAAAAACAATTGCTGTAGCTTTAAAATTTTCAATATTTATAGATAATTATTTACGCTTTAGGATTATAATAAAACATACAAATAATCCTTATCTAGATTTCGAAATAATCACCCTTAAACACAGTTGATTGTAAGTTGGGTACAACCAATTTTTAATCGAGTGAAAAAAATATAAAAACAAATGCTACTAAAGTTAAATTAAGAAATTTTACACAAAATTGTTCGTATTTTGTTTTAGAATAAAACTTATACAGATTCCTTATTTACATTTTATAATAATCACCCTTAAATACAGTTGATTATTTGCTTGCAACAACAAATTGTTCAATTGATTGAAAAATATATGAAAACAATTGCTGTAGCTTTAAAATTTTCAGTATTTATACATAATTATTTTCGCTTTAAGATTATAATAAAACATACAAACAATTCTTATCTAGATTTCGAAATAATCACCCTTAAACACAGTTGATTGTAAGTTGGGTACAACCAATTTTTAATCGATTGGAAAAAATATAAAAACAAATGCTACTGAAGTTGAATTAAGAAATTTTACACAAAATTATTCGAATTTGTTTTAGAATAAAATTTATACTCATCCCTTATTTAGATTTTATAATAATCACCCTTAAATACAGTTGTTTATTTTCTTGGAACATCAAATTGTTCAATTAAATGAAAAATATATAAAAACAATTGCTGTTGATTTAAAATTTTCAATATTTATACATAATTATTTTCGCTTTAAGATTATAATAAAACATACAAACAATTCTTATCAAGATTTCGAAATAATCATTCTTAAACACATTTGATTGTAAGTTAGGTACAACCAATTTTTAATCGCTTGAAAAAATATAAAAACAAATGCTACTGATGTTGAATTAAAAAATTTTTCACAAAATTATCCGTATTTTGTTTTAGAATAGAATTTATACACATCCCTTGTTTAGATTTTATAATAATCACCCTTAAATACAGTTGATTATTTGCTGGGAACAACAAATTGTTTAATTGAATGAAAAATATATTAAAACAATTGCTGTAGCTTTAAAATTTTCAATATTTATAAATAATTAATTACGCATTAAGATTATAATAAAACATACAAACAATCTTTATCTAGATTTCGAAATAATCACCCTTAAACTCAGATGATTGTAAGCTGGAAACAACAAATTTTTAATCGGTTGAAAAAAATATAAAAACAAATGTTACTGAAGTTGAATTAAAAAATTTTACACAAAATTATTCGTATTTTGTTTTAGAATAAAATTTATACACATTCCTTATTTAGATTTTATAATAATCACCCTTAAACACAGTTGATTATTTGCTTGGAACAACAAATTCTTCAATTGATTGAAAAGCATATAAAAACAATTGCTATAACTTTAAAATTTTCAAAATTTACCCATAATTACTTGCATTTTGAAATAAAAATAAAACATACAAATAATCCTTACCTAGATTTCAAAATAAACACCCTTAAACACAATTGATTTTAGGCTGGAAACAACAAATTTTTAATCGATTGAAAATAAACATAAAAACAAATGCTACTAAAGTTGAATTAGGAAATATTATACAAAATTACTCTTATTTTGATTTAGAATAAAATTTATAAACATCTTTTATTTAGATTTTATAATAATCACCCTTAAAGAAAGTTGATCGTTAGCTTGAAACAACAAGTTGTTTAATTGATTGAAAAATTTATTAAAACAATTGCTAGAGCTTTAAATTCTCAAATTTTACTCAAAATTACTTGCTGTTTAAGATAATCATAAAATATACAAATAATTCTTACCTAGATTTCGAAATACTCACCCCTAAACACAGTTGATTGCAAGCTGGAAACAAAACATTTTTAATCGATTGAAAAAAATATAAAAACAAATGCCACTGAAGTTGAATTAAGAAAAATTACACAAAATTAGTCGTGTTTTGTTTTAGAATTAAATTTATACACATGCCTTATTTAGATTTTATAATAATTACCCTTAAACACAGTTAATTGTTAGCTTGGAACAACAAATTTTTCAATTGATTGAAAAATGTATAAAAACAATTGCTATAGCTTTATAATTTTAAAAATTTACGTATTATTACTTCCGCTTTAAGATAAGAATAAAACATATAAATAATCCTTACCTATATTTTGAAATAATCACCCTTAAACACAGTTGATTGTAAGCTGGAAACAACAAATTTTTAATCGATTGAAAAAAATATAAAAACAAATGCTACTGAAGTTAAATTAAGAAATATTACACAAAATTATTCGTATTTTATTCTAAAATAAAATTAATACACATCCCTAATTTAGATTTCATAATAATCACCCTTAAACACAATTGATCATGCCTGGAACAAAAAAATATTCATTTGATTGAAAAGAATATAAAAACAATTGACATGGCTTTAAAATTTTCAAAATTTACGCATAATTGCTTGATATTTAAGTTAGTAATTAAATATACAAACAACCATTACCTAGATTTCGAAATACTCACCCTTAAACACAGTTGATTGCAAGCTGGAAACAATACATTTTTAATCGATTGAAAAAATATAAAAACAAATGCCCCTGAAGTTGAATTAAGAAAAATTACACAAGATTAGTCGTGTTTTGTTTTAGAATTAAATTTATACACATGCCTAATTTAGATTTTATAATAATCACCCTTAAACACAGTTAATTGTTAGCTTGAAACAACAAATTTTTCAATTGATTGAAAAATGTATAAAAACAATTGATATAGCTTTAAAATTTTAAAAATTTACGTATTATTACTTCCGCTTTAAGATAAGAATAAAACATATAAATAATCCTTACTTATATTTTGAAATAATCACCCTTAAACACAGTTGATTATAAGTTGGATACAACCAATTTTTAATCGATTGAAAAAAATATAAAAACAAATGCTACTGAAGTTGAATTAAGAAATTTTACACAAAATTATTCGTATTTTGTTTTAAAATAAAAATTTATACACATCCCTTATTTAGATTTTATAATAATTACCCTTAAATACAGTTGATTATTTTCTTGGAACAATAAATTGTTCAATTGAATGAAAAATATATAAAAACAATTGCTGTAGCTTTAAAATTTTCAATATTTATACATAATTATTTTCGCTTTAAGATTATAATAAAGCATACAAACAATTCTTATCTAGATTTCGAAATAATCATTTTTAAACACAGTTGATTGTAAGTTGGATACAACCAATTTTTAAGCGATTGAAAAAAATATAAAAACAAATGCTACTAAAATGAATTAAGAATTTTTTCACAAAATTATTCGTATTTTGTTTTAGAATAAAATTTATACACATCCCTTATTTAGATTTTATAATAATTACCCTTAAATACAGTTGATTATTTTCTTGGAACAATAAATTGTTCAATTGAATGAAAAATATATAAAAACAATTGCTGTAACTTTAAAATTTTCAATATTTATACATAATTATTTACGCTTTAAGATTATAATAAAAGATATAAACAATCCTTATATAGATTTCGAAATAATCACCCTTAAAAACAGTTGATTGTAAGTTGGATACAACCAATTTTTAATCGATTGAAAAATATATAAAAACAAATGCTACTGAAATGAATTAAGAAATTTTACACAAAAGTATTCGTTTTTATTTTAAAATAAAATTTATTCACATCCCTTATGTAAATTTTATAACAATCACCCTTAAATACAATTGATTATTTGCTTGCAACAACAAATTGTTCAATCGAATGAAAAATATATAAAAACAATTTCTGTAACTTTAAAATTTTCAATATTTATATAGAATTATTTGGGCTTTAAGATTATAATAAAACATACAAACAATCCTTATCTAGATTTCGAAATAATCACCCTTAAACACATTTGATTGTAAGTTGGGTACAACGAATTTTTAATTGATTGAAAAAAATATAAAAACAAATGCTACTGAAGTTGAATTAAGAAATTTTACACAAAATTATTCGTATTTTGTTTGAGAATAAAATTTATACACATTTCTTATTTAGATTTTATAATAATCACCCTCAAATACAGTTGATTATTTTCTTTGAACAATAAATTGTTCAATTGAATGAAAAATATATAGAAACAATTGCTGTAGCTTTAAAAGTTTCAATATTTATAGATAATTATTTACGCTTTAAGATTAAAATAAAACATACAAATAATCCTTATCTAGATTTCGAAATAATCAACCTTAAACACATTTGATTTTAAGTTGGATACAACCAATTTTTAATCGATTGAAAAAATATAAAAACAAATGCTACTGAAGTTGAATTAAGAAATTTTACACAAAATTATTTACATTTTGTTTTAGAGTAAATTTATACACATCCCCTCTTTAGATTTTATAATAATCACCCTTAAACACAGTTGATTATTTGCTTGAAGCAACAAATTATTCAATTGCTTGAAAAATATATAAAAACAATTGATATGGTTATAAAATTTTAAAATTTCACGCATAATTACTTGCGATTTAGGATAGTAATAAATTATACAAATTATCCTTACCTAGATTTTGAAATAATCACCCTTAAACTCAGATAATTGTAAGTTGGGTACAACCAATTTTTATCGATTGAAAAAAATATAAAAACAAATGCTACTGAAGTTGAATTAAGAAATTTTACACAAAATTATTCGTATTTTGTTTTAAAATAAAATTTATACACATTCCTTATGTAAATTTTATAACAATCACCCTTAAACCCAGTTGATTATTCTCTTGGAACAATAAATTGTTCAATTTAATGAAAAATGTATAAAACAATTGCTGTAACTTTAAAATTTTCAATATTTATACATAATTATTTGGGCTTTCAGATTATAATAAAACATACAAATAATCCTTATCTAGATTTCGAAATAATCACCCCTAAACACAGTTGATTGCAAGCTGGAAACAACAAATTTTTAATCGATTGAAAAAAATATAAAAACAAATGCTACTGAAGTTGAATTAAGAAATTTTTCACAAAATTATCCGTATTTTGTTTTAGAATAGAATTTATACACATCCCTTGTTTAGATTTTATAATAATCACCCTTAAATACAGTTGATTATTTGCTTGGAACAATAAATTGTTCAATTGAATGAAAAATATATAAAAACAATTGTTGTAGCTTTAAAATTTTCAATATTTATTGATAATTATTTACGCTTAAAGATTATAATAAAACATACAAACAATTCTTATCTAGATTTCGAAATAATCATTCTAAAACACAGTTGATTGTAAGTTAGGTACAACCAATTTTTAATCGCTTGAAAAAATATAAAAACAAATGCTACTGATGTTGAATTAAAAAATTTTTCACAAAATTATCCGTATTTTGTTTTAGAATAGAATTTATACACATCCCTTGTTTAGATTTTATAATAATCACCCTTAAATACAGTTGATTATTTGCTTGGAACAATAAATTGTTCAATTGAATGAAAAATATATAAAAACAATTGTTGTAGCTTTAAAATTTTCAATATTTATTGATAATTATTTACGCTTAAAGATTATAATAAAACATACAAACAATTCTTATCTAGATTTCGAAATAATCATTCTAAAACACAGTTGATTGTAAGTTGGATAGAACCAATTTTTAATCGATTGAAAAAAATATAAAAACAAATGCTACTGAAGTCGAATTAAGAAATTTTACACAAAATTATTCGTATTTTGTTTTAGAATAAAACTTATACACATTCATTATTTAGATTTTATAATAATCTCCTTTAAATACAGTTGGTTATTTGCTTGGAACAATAAATTGTTCAATTGAATGAAAAATATATAAAAACAATTGCTGTAGCTTTAAAATTTTTAATATTTATAGATAATTATTTACGCTTTAAGATTATAATAAAACATACAAATAATCCTTATCTAGAATTCAAAATACTCACCCTTAAACCCAGTTGATTGTAAGCTGGAAACGACAAAATTTTAATCGATTGAAAAAAATATAAAAATAAATGCTACTACAGTTAAATTAAGAAATATTACACAAACTTACTCGTATTTTGTTTTAGAATAAAATTTCTACACATCCCTTGTTTAGGTTTTATAATAATCACCCTTAAACACAGTTAAGTATTTGCTTGGAACAACAAAGTTTTCAATTTATTGAAAAATATATAAAAACAATTGCTATGGCTTTAAAATATACAAAATTTACGCATAATTACTTTCGTTTTAAGATAGTAATAAAACACACAAATAATCCTTACCTAGATTTCGAAATAATCACCCTTAAACACAGTTGATTGTAAGCTGGAAACAACAAATTTTTATTCGATTGAAAAAAATACAAAAACAAATGCTATTGAAGTTTTCTTACACAAAATTATTCGTATTTCATTTAAGAATAAAATTTATACACATTCCTTATTTAGATTTTATAATAATCACCCTTAAATACAGTTGATTATTTGCTTGCAACAACAAATTGTTTAATTGATTGAAAAATATATAAAAAGATTTGCTACTTATTCCAAATTAAAAATATATACTTGTAATTATTTGTAATTTAAGATGAGATAAAACATTAATACAATATTTGGCAAACATGACAGCTATACATTGATTCTTCAGAAATTGGCGCCTCCACCATTTCTTTAAGTGTTATGACGTTTATGACATCACAGTTATTTCTTTGTATCAACAAAGATGCAGTTTAATACACAATATTAAAGAACAAAGTGCATCATTTGATATTTATATCAAAACAACTCTTTTGTTCAAAAACTATTGGTTTTCCAAAAGAGAGTGTTTTTATTTTAATTCTTTTTATCTTTCATTTGATCCCACCACTATTCCAGATTGACGTGCCCTGCCATCTCTTCCAAAAAAGCGAATCTGAAAAGGTAAACGCACAGCGCCGCCGTTCAGTTACCGGCGAATGCATCACCGGTTCGAACCTCTCTCAAGGAGAACCTCTCGCGCGACTTTTCGTACTCAAAACCCTGGTGCGCGCACGCAAGAGTTGCAGTTACGAAACAGCGCGCGTATTCAGTAAAAGTGCACGTTTTGGACTTGACCAACGACACCGTCAACCACCGTCGTAAAAGAAGTACTGTTAAGGGCCGACGTTTGAGGTGAGTGAGTGTCTGGCCCCTGCGAATTCTGATGATTAGAAAGCAAGTGCACCAAGTGCCGATATAAAGGTATTTAGGACGTGTCCATTCGGTACGTTGTGTAATATGTTTACATATCGATTTTGAACGCTTTGGAGATTTAAATTTGTACATCGAAAAGACGAAGATTGAAATAATTTCGATTTCAATTTTCTTAAATTTTCAAAAAATCGTAAAAACAGTTGGATTTTTAAAAACTAAAATATTTAAGAAAGCCTTTTGCCTTATTAACGTAGCAATTGTTTTATCTCGATAGCAGCATCAACTGTTTTCATTACGTCATCAATTTTCTTACCTCGTGCTTAAACTGTGAGAATAAAATTTTCAAAAATTCCTAACTCGCGTAAAAACTGTTGGATTTTTAAATTAAATATTGTCAAACATTTTAAATAATATTAATTTTAAAAATGGCGAACGCGAACAATAAAAAGGTTGAAGATTGACGCAGTTGTTTAAGGTCGAAATATAATTCCGAAGAGGTATATTATTAAGTGCGTAGGAAATTAAATTATAATTGCGTAATTTAATATAAACGATAAATAAATTAATTAACTAATTACCACTTTGTAATTGACAATTTACACCTTCCACTTTGTAAATATGCAATTATTATATAGAAATTTGTTTTTGAGTTACGTGAAGACTTTTAATCAAGTTTTAAGCTATTATCAATTGTTATTGTTTTCATAGTTCGCATTAGTCATCAATGACGTTTAACCGAAAATAGCGTAAACATTTCCGTTTTGGAAACCGATCAATCAAAATACAATTAGGGAAATTTCCAAGCGAACGAAAGTAATTTTTTCCGCTTAATTACCGAAAGGAGATAAATATCTTTATAAATATGAACAGCACAAGGGCAACGATCGAAAACTTTCGTACCAGCCAGTCGGCGTGGCGGAATATGTTAAGGTAAATGGTCGAAAATGTCAAGATCGTATCGTTATGTGTTAATTGTTATTATTTTTGTCATTGGATTTGATAAAACATCCCAAAAGGTGACTCTATGGAAATTCGTTTCTTTTACTAGTTTTTAAATTTATTACACTGCTCACTTAAAGAATGAGAGAGATGGAAAGGCATAAAAAACACTCAATTTATTTCTGGTGATATTAAAATCGTCTCGGTTGCACTTTTACAATGCAATGCCATCAGTGGCTCGTTAAATTGGAAAAAACTGGACTGTACAATCAATTGTGGTTAAGACAATGGTAACGTTACGCTTCCCACAAGTAAATTGCCGTCTAAACCTTCTCATGTTAATTGTAACACCCTATTGGCCCATTGTGTTTTTCTTTTCTTCGTAATGCACTTTATTGTTAATTGTTGCAAACCAAACGTTTGTCAATGCTTTGCATTTATTATTATCAGCATGTGAGAATAAATCAAGAATTTCCTACACTTAAAAATTACACAAAATCTTGAAATTGCATTATTCACACCAAGAGTGATATTTTGAAAATTGTAACAAATTTATCGCGTCGAAACAATTGACAAAACAATTACCATCGGCACTAAATTTATAATGTGAATTCAAAACATACAAGAGATTTTAAATTCCGAAATGTAATTTTTCACTTCCTCCGGTCTGAGTTTCAAGTAATAATATTTTAAAATTTTTTAAATTACGAAATGTAATTTTCAATTCCTCCAGTCTGAGTTTGAAGCGTCGCCCTTTTGTATGCAAATGCGTTACAGCAATTGTTTTATGGTGATATTAAAATAAGTTATTTCTTAATAGATTTTTGAAAATTTAAAGCAAGTTCCCCGTCTGGATAAGTTTTTACAATTTTTTTAGTTCCGAAATGTAATTTTTAATTCCTCCAGTCTGAGTTTCAAGCGTCACCATTTTGTTTTCAAATGCGTTACTGCAATTATTTTATGGTGATATTAAAACATGTTATTTCTCAATATAATTTAGAAAATTTCAAGCAAATTCCACATCTGGATAATTTTTTACAATTTTTTTAATTCCAAAATGTAATTTTCATTTTCACCAGTCTGAGTTTCAAGCGTCGCCATTTTGTTTTCAAATGCGTTATAGCAATTATTTTATGGTAATATTAAAATACGTTATTTTTTAATATTATTTTGAAAATTTCAAGCAAATTCCTCGTCTGGATAATTTTTTACAATTTTTTAAATTCCGAAGTGTAATTTTCAATTCCTCCAGTCTGAGTTTCAAGCGTCGCCATTTTGTTTTCAAATGCGTTAGAGCAATTGTTTTATGATGATTTTAAAACACGTTATTTCTTAATATAATTTTGAAAATTTCAAGTAAATTATTCGTCTGGATAATTTTTTACAATTTTTTAAATTCCAAATGTAATTTTCAACTCTTCCAGTCTGAGTTTCAAGCGTCGCAATTTTGTTTCCAAATGCGTTACAGCAATTGTTTTATGGTGTTACTAAAATACGTTATTTCTAAATAGATTTTTGAAAATTTTAAGTAAATTCCTCATCTGAATAATTTTTTACAATTTTTTAAATTCTGAAATGTAATTTTTAATTCCTCAAGTCTGAGTTTCAAGCGTCGCCATTTTGTTACCAAACACGTTACTGCAATTGTTTTATGGTGTTACTAAAATACGTTACTTTTAAATAGATTTTTGACAAGTTTAAGCAAATTGCACGTTTAGATAATTTTTTACAATTTTTTATATTCCGAAATGTAATTTTCAGTTCCTCCAGTCTGAGTTTCAAGCGTCGCCATTTTGTTTTCAAATGCGTTAGAGCAATTGTTTTATGATGATTTTAAAACACGTTATTTCTTAATATAATTTTGAAAATTTCAAGCAAATTCCTCGTCTGGATAATTTTTTACAATTTTTTAAATTCCAAATGTAATTTTCAACTCTTCCAGTCTGAGTTTCAAGCGTCGCAATTTTGTTTTCAAATGCGTTACAGCAATTGTTTTACGGTGATACTAAAATAAGTTATTTCTTAATAAATTTTTGAAAATTTAAAGCAAATTCCTCGTCTGGATAATTTTTTACAATTTTTTAAATTCTGAAATGTAATTTTTAGTTCCTCCAGTCTGAGTTTCAAGCGTCGCCATTTTGTTTCCAAATGCGTTACAGCAATTGTTTTATGGTGATATTAAAATACGTTATTTCCAAATGTAATTTTGAACATTTCAAGCTAATTCCACGTCTGGATAATTTTTTACATTTTTTTAAATTTCGAAATGTAATTTTCAATTCCTCCAGTCTTAGTTTCAAGCGTCGCCATTTTGTTTTCAAATGCGTTAGAGCAATTGTTTTATGATGATTTTAAAACACGTTATTTCTTAATATAATTTTGAAAATTTCAAGCAAATATCTCGTCTGGATAATTTGTTACAATTTTTTAAATTCCGAAATGTAATTTTCAATTCCTCCAGTCTGAGTTTTAAGCGTCGCCATTTTGTTTCCAAATGAGTTACAGCAATTGTTTTATGGTGATATTAAAATACGTTATTTCTAAATAAAATTTTGAAAATTTCAAGCTAATTCCACGTCTGGATAATTTTTTACAATTTTTTAAATTTCGAAATGTAATATTCAATTTCTCCAGTCTGAGTTTCAAGCGTCGCCATTTAGTTTTCAAATGCGTTAGAGCAATTGTTTTATGATGATTTTAAAACACGTTATCTCTTAATATAATTTTGAAAATTTAAAGCAAATTCCTCGTCTGGATAATTTTTTACAATTTTTTAAATTACGAAATATAATTTTCAATTCATCCAGTCTGAGTTTCAAGCGTCGCCATTTTGTTTCCAAATACGTTATAGCAATTGTTTTATGGTAATATTAAAATACGTTATATCTTAATAGATTTTTGAAAATTTAAAGCAAATTCTACGTCTGGATAATTTTTTATAATTTTTTAAATTCCGAAATGTAATTTTCAATTCCTCCAGTCTGAGTTTCAAGCGTCGCCATTTTGTTTTCAAATGTGTTAGAGCAATTGTTTTATGATGATTTTAAAACACGTTATCTCTTAATATAATTTTGAAAATTTGAAGCAAATTCCTCGTCTGGATAATTTTTTACAATTTTTTAAATTACGAAATATAATTTTCAATTCATCCAGTCTGAGTTTCAAGCGTCGCCATTTTGTTTTCAAATGCGTTTGAGCAATTGTTTTATGGTGATTTTAAAACACGTTATTTCTTAATATAATTTTGAAAATTTCAAGTAAATTCCTCGTCTGGATAATTTTCTACAATTTTTTAAATTCCGAAATGTAATTTTCAATTCCTCCAGTCTGAGTTTCAAGCGTCGCCATTTTGTTACCAAATGCGTTACTGCAATTGTTTTATGGTGTTACTAAAATAAGTTACTTGTAAATAGATTTTTGACAAGTTTAAGCAAATTGCACGTTTAGATAATGTTTTACAATTTTTTAAATTCCGAAATGTAATTTTCATTTCCTCGAGTCTGAGTTTCAAGCGTCATCATTTTGTTTCTAAATGCGTTATAGCATTTGTTTTATGGTGTTATTAGAACAGATTATTTCTAAATAGATTTTTGAAAGTCTCAAGCAAATTCCACGTCTGAATAATTTTTTACATTTGTTTAAATTACGAAATGTAATTTTCAATTCCCCCAGTCTGAGTTTTAAGCGTCACTATTTTGTTTACAAATACGTTATAGCAATTGTTTTATAGTGATATTAAAATATGTTATTTCTAAATATAAGTTAGAAAGTTTCAAGCAAATTCTATGTCTGGATAATTTTTTACAATTTTTTAAATTCCTAAATGTAATTTTCAATTCTTCCAGTCTGAGTTTCAAGCGTCGCCATTTTGTTACCAAACGCGTAACTGCAATTGTTTTATGGTGTTACTAAAATACGTTACTTCTAAATAGATTTTTGAAAGTTTTAAGCAAATTCCTTATCTGAATAATTTTTTACAATTTTTTAAATTCCGAAATGTAATTTTCAATTCCTCCAGTCTGAGTTTCATGCGTCGCCATTTTGTTTCCAAATGTGCTCAAGTAATTGTTTTATGATGTTGTTAAAATACGTTATTTCTTTATAGATTATCGAAAAATTTAAGATTATTCCACGTTTAAATAATTTTTTACAATTTTTTAAATTCTAAAATGTAATTTTTAATTCCTTCAGTCTGAGATTCAAGCGACGTTATTTTGTTTCCAAATGTTTTGCAGCAATTCTTTAATGGTTTTAATAAAAGACGTTACTTCTTAATATATTTCTGTAAATTTAAAGCAAATTAAAAGTCTGGATAATTTTTTACAATTTTTTAAATTCTGAAATGTAATTTTTAATTCCTCAAGTCTGAGTTTCAAGCGTCGCCATTTTGTTACCAAACGCGTTACTGCAATTGTTTTATGGTGTTACTAAAATACGTTACTTTTAAATAGATTTTTGACAAGTTTAAGCAAATTGCACGTTTAGATAATTTTTTACAATTTTTTATATTCCGAAATGTAATTTTCAGTTCCTCCAGTCTGAGTTTCAAGCGTCGCCATTTTGTTTTCAAATGCGTTAGAGTAATTATTTTATGATGATATTAAAACACGTTATTTCTTAATATAATTTTGTGATTTTCAAGCAAATTTCTCATCTGGATAATTTTTTACAATTTTTTAAATTCTGAAATGTAATTTTTAATTCCTCAAGTCTGAGTTTCAAGCGTTGCCATTTTGTTTCCACATGCGGTATAGCAATTGTTTTATAGCGTTACTAAAATACGTTATTTCTAAATAGATATTTAAAATTTTTTAGCAAATTCCTCATCTGAATAATTTTTTACAATTTTTCAATTCCAAATATGTAATTTTTAATTCCTCCAGTCTGAGTTTCAAGCGCCGCCATTTTGTTTCCAAATGCGGTATAGCAATTGTTTTATAGTGATATTAAAGTACATTATTTCTAAATAGATTTTTGAAAATTTTGAGCAAATTCCACATCTGGATAACTTTTTACAATTTTTTAAATTCCGAAATGTAATTTAAACAATTGCTATCAATGCAAAATTTATAATGTGAACGCAAAACATCCAAGGGATTGTCTTTAGTTGAAAATTATAAATTTTTGAACTCTAAATTTTGAAATAGCTTTACCTAAATGATTTTTGAATTTTTAAAAATTGTAATTAATTTATCGCGCTGAAAAAATTGAAAAAACAGTTGCTATCGGCACTAAATTTATAATGTCAATGCAAAACATATAAGAGATTGTGTTTATTTGAAAATTACAAATTTTTTAGCTCGAAAATTTTGAAATATGCTTCCTTAAATCAAGTTTGAAATTTTAAAAATTGTAATAAATTTATCGCGCTGAAACAATTGAAAAACAATTGCTAACCGCACTAAATTTATAATGTGATTGTTAAACATATAAAATATTGTGTATATTTAAAAATTATGAGTTTTTTAACTCTCAATTTTAAAATAACTTTTCTTAAATCAAATTTGAAGTTTTAAAAATGGTAATAAATTTATCGCACTGAAACAATTGAAAAAACAATTGCCATTGGCACTAAATTTATAATGTGAATGTAGAACATATAAGAGATTGCTATTGTTTGAAAATTATGAATTTTTCAACTCTAATTTTAAAATAACCTTCATTAAAAGAAATTTGAAATTCTAAAAATTGTAATAAATTTATCGCTCTGAAATAATGAAAAAAACAATTGCCATCGGTACTAAATGTATGATGTGATTGTAAAATATATAAAAGATTGTGTTTATTTGAAAATTACAAATTTTTCAACTCTAAATTTTAAAATAACCTTCCTTTAATCAAATTTGAAGTTTTAAAAATGGTAATAAATTTATCGCACTGAAACAATTAAAAAAACAATTGCCATCGGTACTAAATTTATAATGTGAATGCCAAACATATAAGAGATTGTGTTTATTTGAAAATTACAAATTTTTCAACTCTAAATTTTGAAATAAACAATTGCCATCTTTACTAAATTTATAATGTGAATGCCAAACATATAAGAGATTGTGTTTATTTGAAAATTACAAACTTTTCAACTCTAAATTTTGAAAAAACTTTATTTAAATCAAATTTGATGTTTTAAGAATTGTAATAAATTTATCGCTCTGAAACAATTGAAAAAACGATTGCTATTGGCACTAAATTTATAATATGAATGAAAAACAAATAATAGATTGTGTTTATTTAAAAATTGCAAATTTTTCAACTCTAAATTTTGAAATAAGCTTTCTTAAATGAAATTAGAAGTTTTAAAAATTGTAATAAATTTATCGCACTGAAACAATTGAAAAAACAATTGCCATCGGTACTAAATTTATAATGTGAATGCAAAACATATAAGAGATTGTGTTTATTTGAAAATTACAAATTTTTTAACTCTAAGTTTTGAAATAAGCTTCCTTAAATCAAATTTGAAATTTTAAAAATTATAATAAATTTATCGCTCTGAAATAATGAAAAAAACAATGTGAATGTAAATTATATAAGAGATTGTGTTTATTTAAATATTACAAATTTTTCAAATCTAAATTTTGAAATAAGCTTTCTTAAATGAAATTTGAAGTTTTAAAAATTGTAATAAATTTATCGCTCTGAAATATTAAAAAAAACAATTGCTATCGGTACTAAATGTATAATGTGATTGTAAAATATATAAAAGATTGTGTTTATTTAAAAATTGCAAATTTTTCAACTCTAAATTTTGAAATAACCTTCCTTTAATCAAATTTGAAGTTTTAAAAATTGTAATAAATTTATCGCACTGAAACAATTGAAAAAACAATTGCCATCGGTACTAAATTTATAATGTAAATGCCAAACATATAAGAGATTGTGTTTATTTGAAAATTACAAATTTTTCAACTCTAAATTTTGAAATATGCTTCCTTAAATCATATTTGAAATTTTAAAAATTGTAATAAATTTATCGCTCTGAAATAATGAAAAAACAATTGCCATCGGTACTAAATTTATAATGTGAATGCCAAACCTATAAGAGATTGTGTTTATTTGAAAATTACAAATTTTTCAACTCTAAATTTTGAAATAACCTTCCTTAAATCAAATTTGAAGTTTTAAAGATTGTAAGAAATTTATCGCGTTGAAACAATTGAAAAAACAATTGCTATCGGTACTAAATCTATAAAGTAAATGCCAAACATATAAGAGATTGTGTTTATTTGAAAATTACAAATTTTTCAACTCTAAATTTTGAAATTAGCTTTCTTAAATTAAATTTGAAGTTTTAAAAATGGTAATAAATTTATCGCCTTGAAAGAATTGAAGAAACAATTGCTATCGGCACTAAATGTATAATGTGAATGCCAAACATATAAGAGATTGTGTTTGTTTGAAAATAACAAAATTTTCAACTCTAAATTTTGAAATAACTTTCCTTAAATCAAATTGGAAGTTTTAAAAATGGTAATAAATTTATCGCACTGAAACAATTAAAAAAACAATTGCTATCGGCACTAAATTTATAGTGTGAATGCCAAACATATAACAGATTGTGTTTATTTGAAAATTACAAATTTTTCAACTCTAAATTTTGAAATAAGCTTTCTTAAATCATATTTGAAATTTTAAAAATTGTAATAAATTTATCGCTCTGAAACAATTGAAAAAACAATTGCTATCGGCACTAAATTTATAATGTGAATGCCAAACACATAAGAGATTGTGTTTGTTTGAAAATAACAAATTTTTCAACCCTATATTTTGAAATAAGCTTTCTTAAATCAAATTTGAAGTTTTAAAAATTGTAATAAATTTATCGCACTGAAACAATTGAAAAAACAATTTCCATTGGTACTAAATTTATAATGTGAATGCCAAACACATAAGAGATTGTGTTTATTTGAAAATTACAATTTTTTCAACTCTTAATTTTGAAATATGCTTTCTTAAATCAAATTGGAAGTTTTAAAAATTGTAATAAATTTATCGCTCTGAAATAATGAAAAAAAAAACAATTGCCATCGGTACTAAATGTATAATGTGATTGTAAAATATATAAGAGATTGTGTTTATTTGAAAATTGCAAATTTTTCAACTCTAAATTTTGAAATAAGCTTTCTTAAATCAAATTTGATGTTTTAAAAGTTGTAATAAATGTATCGCGCCGAAACAGTTGAAAAAACAAATGCTATCGGTACTAGATTTATAATGTTGATGTAAAACCTATAAAAGATTGTGTTTATTTGAAAATAACAAATTTTTCAACTCTAAATTTTGAAATAAGCTTTCTTAAATGAAATTAGAAGTTTTAAAAATGGTAATAAATTTATCGCGCAGAAACAATTGAAAAAACCATTGCTATCGGTACTAAATTTATACTGTGAATGCCAAACATATAAGAGATTGTGTTTATTTGAAAATTACAAATTTTTCAACTCTAAATTTTGAAATAAGCTTCCTTAAATCAAATTTGAAGTTTTAAAAACTGTAATAAATTTATCGCACTGAAAAAATTGAAAAAACAATTGCCATCGATACTAAATTTATAATGTGAATGACAAACATATAAGAGATTGTATTTATTTAAAAATTACAAATTTTTCAAGTAGAAATTTTGAAAAAACTTAACTTAAATCAAATTTGATGTTTAAAAATTGTAATAAATTTATCGCGCCGAAACAATTGAAAAAAAAAACAATTGCTATCGACGCTAAAATTATAATGTGAATGCAAAAGATATAGGAGATTGTGTTTATTTCAAAATGATTAACTTTTCAACCCTAAATTTTGAAAGTAACTTACTTGAGGTAAACGTAATTATTTATTAAATATTTAAAAAAACAATTAACATCATGCAAGCATTAGATTTTAAACCACTAACTTTAAATAACATTTATATGTGAGAGCATTAACAAATCAATTGTTTAACACTACTTTTCGTCTTTCTCTAGGCACAATTTACCAAATATTACACAAGTTCCTACCTTAAATACTTATTTATACTCAAACAAACAGACACACAGTATTTCAGTATTTCACCTTGTCCCAATCCAAGGATCTATTTAATTATCATCTAATAACCGATAATTTCCAGGATTATTATTATAGCAATTGTTTTCAATAATAAACGATATGGATCAAACGCGAATTAATATTTCTTCCCATTAACGCTGACACAATTTTTAATTGTAGACTCATAGCGTGTAATTTCCACTACACTTTGATGTTGGTTAATTATGTAATTGTCGTTATGTTTGTTAAAGTGGATATTGTGGCTGTAATGAATTTAAATTTTTTTAAAATTAATAATTGTATTGTAACGATTAAATTGGTGAAAATTTCCATTATTTTTGCATTTAATTAGGTGAACAATTGGGTTGATTAAAATAATGAAGTCGGGTTAATTATACGCGATTGTCTTTTGTTTCGGATTTTAATTGAAGAGTGGTGTATGGATTTTTAAATTTTCGTTACTGATTAAATCAATTTTAATTTTGCTCATTGCTTGCAGATAACTGGAAGTTAAAAAATCAGCCTGAAATGTCGTCGTATATGGAATATTATAATTATTTAATGACGAAAGGTGGTGAGTATAATATTTTATTAACTAATAATTTACATACGTCTGCAGTAAAGTGCAAACTAATTTTACCTATAATAAATATATTTGTTGCTGCTGCCCACGTCGTCTAGATTTTCCAGTTACGTCTTAAAATTATACACACATGACACAACCGAGCCTTAGGTGCTAATAAGAGGAGATCCTTGAGCAACAAAATTTGAATTGAATCGGCTCGAAACGCAAAATAAAAATTATTTGCCAACAAATGTTTACATTCGCGCAAAGGTCGCCCATTTTCAATCATGTCCCATGTAAATATTTACCTTATTATGGGCGTACCATCTTCACGCTTAAATGATTAGTCCTTGTGCTATTGATTGTGTTTAATCCTTTATTTTAGATCCGCGCACGAATAATTGGTTCCTAGTTGGTTCACCAGGTCCGCTGTTAACAATTTTAGCCACCTACCTTTACTTCTGCATATCAGCAGGGCCGAAATATATGAAAGACAGGAAACCATACGAATTGAAAGGATTGATGAAAATCTACAACTTGTTACAAGTAGCCCTCAGCGTTTTCTTAGTGTATGAGGTAATCACACATCAATAATAAATCTCTCGTTAATTTATAGTTTTATTTTCTGGGTTAAGCAGCTCTTGTATTTTTATTTTCAGGGTCTGATAAGTGGTTGGTTGTTCGAATACAATTTTACCTGTCAACCAGTCGATTATTCGGACTCGCCGATGGCGAAACGGGTGAGTCTCTAAATTTCTTTTTAATTGTGTTTTTCTATTCGTGATTGGGAAATGTTTGGACACGCGCGTAATCCTTGGATAAATAACTTCTTTGTTGCGTGCATTACGTATCAACGTGCAATAGTTAAATATTTGTCGATGACTGTCCTTAATTTTTGCTTGTCTGTGCATGATAAACACAATTTTCAAGTGTTACTTATAAATATATAATACATAATGTGAAAGTGAAATTTTTAATTGTTTAATTGAATTTTTAAAAAATTTTAACACAGTCTCAGTAAAGGTTATTACAAAAATCATTAAGAGGAATGTGTATTTGATAGATTTTTAAGAAATCGTATTTGTAGCAATTGTTTTTCCATTATTTTTGAGGTATAACTAAGAAATTCAAATCGAAACGATTTGCAAGTTTTTCATTAAATTTTCTAAAAACTTGAAGACAATTTCACTAAAGGTTATTACAAAAATCTTTAAGAGGAATGTGTATTTGTTAGATTTTTAAGAAATCGTGTTTATAGCAATTGTTTTTCCAATATTTTTGGGGTAGAACGAAAAAATTTAAATCGAAAAGATTTGCAAGTTTTTAATTAAGTTTTCTAAAAATTTAAAGACAGTTTCAGTAAATGTTATTACAAAAATCTTTAAGAGGAATATGTATTTGATATATTTCTAAGAAATCGTATTTGTAGCAATTGTTTTTCCAATATTTTTGAGGCAGAACTAAAAAATTTAAATCGAAACGATTTGCAAGTTTTTCATTAAATTTTCTAAAAATTTGAAGATAGTTTCAGTAAAGGTTATTACAAAAATCTTTAAGAAGAATGTGTATTTGATAAATTTTTAAGAAATCGTATTTGTAGCAATTGTTTTTCCATTATTTTTGAGGTAGAACTAAAAAATTCAATTGGAAATGATTTGCAAGTTTTACATTATATTTTCTAGAAATTTGAAGGCAGATTCAGTAAAGGTTATTACAAAAATCTTTAAGAGGAATAAGTATTTGATAAATTTTTAAGAAATCGTATTTGTAGCAATTGTTTTTTTCAATATTGTTGAGGTAGAACGAAAAAAATCAAATCGAAATGATTTGCAAGTTTTTCATAAAATTTTCTAAAAATTTGAAAACAGTTTTAGTAAAGGTTATTACAAAAATCTTTAAGAGGAATGTGTATTTGTTAGATTTTTAAGAAATCGTATTTGTAGCAATTGTTTTTCCAATATTTATGAGGCAAAATTCAAATCGAAAAGATTTGCAAGGTTTTAATTAAGTTTTCTAAAAATTTAAAGACAGTTTCAGTAAAAGTTATTACGAAAATCTTTAAGAGGAATGTGTAATTGATATATTATCAAGAAATTGTATTTATAGTAATTGTTTTTCCAATATTTTTGAGGTAGAACGAAAAAATTCAAATCGAAATGATTTGCAAGTTTTTCATTAAATTTTTTTAAATTTGAAGACAGTTTCAGTAAAGGTTATTACAAAAATCTTTAAGAAGAATGTGTATTTGTTAGATTTTTAAGAAATCGTATTTGTAGCAATTGTTTTTCCAATATTTTTGAGGCTGAACAAAACATTAAAATCGAAATGATTGACAAGTTTTTCATTTAATTTTCTAAAAATTTGTAGGCAGTTTCAGTAGAGGTTATTTCAAAAATCTTTAAGAGGAATGTGTATTTAATAGAGTTTTAAGATATCGTATTTGTAGCAATTGTTTTTCTAATATTTTTAGGTGGAACGTAAAAATTCGAATCGAAATGATTTGCAAATTTTTCATTAAATTTTCTAAAAATTTGAAGACAGTTTCAGTAAAAGTTATTACAAAAATCTTTAAAAGGAATATGTATTTGATAAATTTTTAAGAAATCGTATTTGTAGAAATTGTTTTTTTGAATATTTTTGAGGTAGAACAAAAAAATTCAAATCGAAATGATTTGCAAGTTTTTCATTAAATTTTCTAAAAATTTGAAGACAATTTCAGTAAAGGTTATTACAAAAATCTTTAAGAGGAATGTGTATTTGATAGATTTTTAAGAAATCGTATTTGTAGCAATTGTTTTTCCAATATTTTTGAGGTAGCACAAAAAAATCAAATCGAAATGATTTGCAAGTTTTTCATTAAATTTTCTAAAAATTTGAAAACAATTTCAGTAAATGTTATTACAAAAATCTTTAAGAGGAATGTATATTTGATAAATTTTTAAGAAATCGTATTTGTAGCAATTGTTTTTCCAATATATTTGAGGTAGAACAAAAAAATTCAAATCAAACGATTTGCAAGTTTTTCATTATATTTTCTAAAAATTTGAAGGCAGTTTCAGTAAAGTTTATTACAAAAATCATTAAGAGGAATGTGTATTTGATAGATTTTTAAGAAATCGTTTTTGTAGCAATGGTTTTTCCATTATTTTTGAGGTAGAACTAAAAAATTTAAATCGAAATGATTTCAAAGTTTTTCATTAAATTTTCTAAAAACTTGAAGGCAGTTTCAGTAAAGGTTATTACAAAAATCTTTAAGAGGAATGTGTATTTGATAGGTTTTTAAGAAATTGTATTAATAGCAATTGTTTTTCCAATATTTTTGAGGTAGAACGAAAAAATTCAAATCGAAATGATTTGCAAGTTTTTCATTAATTTTTTTTAAAATTTGAAGACAGTTTCAGTAAAGGTTATTACAAAAATCTTTAAGAGGAATGTGTATTTGATAGGTTTTTAAGAAATTGTATTAATAGCAATTGTTTTTCCAATATTTTGGAGGTAGAACAAAAAAATTCAAATCGAAATGATTTCAAAGTTTTTCATTAAATTTTCTAAAAACTTGAAGGCAGTTTCAATAAAGGTTATTACAAAAATCTTTAAGAAGAATTTTTAAGAAATAAATCGTATTTGTAGCAATTGTTTTTCCATTATTTTTGAGGTAGAACTAAAAAATTTAAATCGAAACGATTTGCAAGTTTTTCATTATATTTTCTAAAAATTTGAAGGCAGTTTCAGTAAAGGTTATTACAAAAATCTTTAAGAGTAATGTGTATTTGATAGATTTTTAAGAAATCGTATTTGTAGCAATTGTTTTTCCAATATTTTTGAGGTAGAACAAAAAAATTCAAATCGAAACAATTTGCAAATTTTAATTAACAGTTTTAGTAAAGGTTATTACAAATTTTTAAATTGCTCTTTTTAAATTATGTTGCTGTTTTGTTTTCAGATTAATTGACAGAGTTTTAATTATTTGTCCTAAATTTTTTGAATTATTTTCAGATGGCGGCTGCAGTTTGGTGTTATTACATTTGCAAATTATCTGAACTTTTGGACACTGTAAGTTTATTAATAAAAATATTATTATTTTCATATCTTAATTTTCAAATCTAATTTATTTTTTAGGTGTTTTTCGTTCTTAGAAAAAAGAATAATCAAGTCTCTTATTTGCACCTGTATCATCACACCTTAATGCCTATTTGTGCTTGGATTGGTGTTAAATATTTACCAGGTAAAATTATGAATTTATTTTCGTTACAGTAGAGTGATGTATGCAACCCAATATACACTTAAACGTATTTAGATATTTATCGTGATTATAAACTTCTATTATATTTCTACTTGTAGGTGGACACGGGACATTGATGGGTGTGATCAACTCCTTCATTCACATCATCATGTACTCTTATTATTTGGTGTCCTCTTTAGGGCCTCAATACCAAAAATATCTGTGGTGGAAAAAGTATTTAACAGCTATGCAAATGGTACGTTCAAAAAAATTTATTATATTATTTTAAGCTTCAATATTTAGAAGCTTAAAATCAACCAAAAATGTATGTTTAGATTTTAATAAATACATTTAAATCCATCTTTATAGACTTTATAGTTCAGAACCTTCAATTTCTAAAGACTTTAATGCTTGGAGAATTCTGTCAAAATGAAACAGATTATTATAGAGAATTTATTTTTATTACAGAATTCATATTTTTGTAGTATGTTGAATAAAATAAATAACACAATTTGATTGATTTTATAGAAAATTTAATTTTAGGTGCAATTTTCAATAGTAGCTGTGCACAACCTACAAGTCCTCTTCAGGACGTGCGACTATCCAAAAGTGATAGCCTTCCTGTTAGGAACTCAAGCACTCTACTTCTTCTACCTCTTCGGCAGCTTCTATTACAAAACGTACGTCAACCCGAGGAGAAGGACGACTGAGATTTCAACGTCGAGTAATGAAAAAGTTAAAGGGCAATAATTCATTGCCCTTCTTTTTCTTCTAGGTACTAAACGTACCGGACTGTTCTAGTTTTACATTTTTAATTAATAACGCCAATTCAGACGTTTAATTTATTTTCAGTGAAAACCAATATATTTAGTCAAATGGATGTTATTTTATTTTAATAAAATTTGTTAAAATTAAACTCGATGGATTGTAAATTCTTGTTGTGTAATTTAATAAAATTATTATTGAGTTTAATTTAAAGTTATTCGAGATGTACTATAAATTCTATTATACCGAGTGTTTTACTTTATGTGGATGTGAGCTGATTTTAATAAACTATTTATATTAGATGTTTCATATATAGTTTTTGATTAACCTAGCACATATTTTGCTCGCTTGATCTAGCGTACTCGTGACCTACCTTAACGTATAATTTATTCGGCCGGGTCAGGAGTACGAAGGGGGTCATTGCATTGTTCATTGGGGTAGGTCAAGAGTACGCTAGAACGAGTTATTAAGTCTGTATTAAATCGCACCCTCCAATTACTTGAATTTTTTTATAGTATAGTAACTGGTAGGTGAGACAGTGGCCAATCTGTTGCTGCAGGAATTTTCGAAATCAGATAATTACTTCCAAAGTTATAAGCAAAAAATCGAAAAACAATTGAAATACGAATTTGAGATTTGTACATATTCTAACCACATTGGATAATAGTAATCTATTGCTGCAAGAATTTTCAAAATCTGATAATTATTTCCAAAGTTATAGGCGAAAACTCGAAAAACAAAAAAAAACTTCATTGTGGCTTTCAGTTGTAGTTAAATAGAATATGTAGGGTGGGTGGGTGGTAAATGTCAATTATCCATTGTTAAGTGCCAAATGTCAAATATCAAATTTCAAATGGTAAATGTCAAAAGTTAAATGTCAAGTGTCATCTATTAAATGTCAAATATCAGATATATCTCAAATTATAATTTTCTACAATCAAATGTGAAATTTCAAATGTAATGTGCTATTATTGTAAAATAGGGTCAACTACCAAGTGTCAAATGTCAAATAATGTTAATATTTTAATGATATTGTACATTTTTTATTCACATGTTGTCAACTGTCAAATGTTAAATTTTAAATATCAAATATTAAATGTAAAACTGTAATGGTCAATTGTCAAATGTCAAGTGTCAAATGTCGAATATCAGATGATAGATGAAAGATGACAGATAATTGATAACAGGTGGAAAATGACAGAAAAGTGATAAGAGATGACTATAACCAATGACAAATGACAAATATCAAATGTCACATTTCTAATGTCGAATATCAAATGTCAATTTTCAAGTGATAAATTTCAAATGTGAAACGTTTAATTGAAATGTCAAGTTTCAAGTTTCAAATGTCAAATTATGTCAAATGTTAAATGATAAATCTCAAATATCAAATGTCAAAAGTCAACCGTCAAATGTCAAATATCAAATATTAAATGTAAAACTGTAATTGTCAATTGTCAAATTTCAAATGTCAAGTGTCAAGTATCAAGTGTCAAATGTCGAATGCCAGATGATAGATGAAAGATGACAGACAATTGATAACAGATGGCAAATGACAGAAAAGTGATACGAGATGACAATAACAAATGTAAAATGACAATTAAATAAATAAATAACAAATGGCAAATTAAATGTTAATTTTCAAGTGTTAAATTACAAATGTGAAATTTTTAATATTAAATGTCAAATTTCAAGTTTAAACTGTTAAATTTTGTCAAATGTTAAATGTCAATTTTCAAATGTCAAAAATGAAATGTGAAAAGTCAACTATTAAATGTTAAATGTCAAATTTCAAATATCAAATATTAAATCTAAAACTGTAATGGTCAATTGTCAAATGTCAAATGTCAAGTGTCAAGTGTCAGGTGACAAATGTCGAATGCCAGATGAAAGATGACAGATAATTGATAACAGATGGCAAATAGTAGAAAAAGGATAAGAGATGACAATAACAAATGACAAATGGCAAATGACAAATATCAAATGTCACCTGCGTAATGTCAAATATTAAATGTTAATTTTCAAGTGTTAAATTTTAAATTACAAGTTTGTTGTCAAATGGTAAATCTCAAATCTCAAATATCAAATGTTAAAAATTAACTGTCAAATGTCAAATGTCAAATATCAAGTATTAAAGTAAAACTGTAATTGTCAATTGTTAAATGTTAAGTGTCAACTGTCAAATTTATTTATTTATTCATTTATTTATTAACGGATAATACCATTGTACAATGTTTACGGAATGTCAAATATCGATTGCCAGATGATAGATGAAAAATGACAGATAATTGATAATAGATGACAAATAGCAGAAAAGTGATAAGATATGACAATAACAAATGACAAATGACAAATATCAAATGTCAATTTTCAAGTGTTTAATATTAAATGTCAAATATCTAATGATAAATGTCAAATTACAAGTTTTACATGTCAATTTTTTTTGTCAAATGTTAAATGGTAAATATCAAATGTCAAATATCATATGTGAAAAGTCAACTGTCAAATGTCAAATGTCAAATATCAAATATCAAATATTAAATGAAAAACTATAATTGTCAATTGTCAAATGCCAAATGTCAAGAGTCAAGTGTCAAGTGTAAAATATCAAATGCCAGATGATAGATGAAAATGACAGATAATCAGATGTCATCAAGACAGATGGAAATTAACAGAAAAGTGATAAGATATGACAATAACAAATGACAAATATCAAGTCACATGTGTAATGCAAAAAGCAAAAATATGTATGTTACTGTATGAAATGGCCTCCGTTAAATAAATTATTATTATTATTAAATGTTAATTTTTAAGTGTCAAAATTCAAATGTGAAATATTAAATGTCAAATATCTAATGATAAAGGTCAAATTTCAAGTTTCACATGTCTAATTTTGTAAAATGGTTAATGTCAAATGTGAAAAGTCAAATATCATATATTAAAGTAAAACTGTAATTGTCAATTGTCCAATGTTAAGTGTCAACTGTCAAATTTATTTATTTATTCATTTATTTATTAACGGATATTATCATTGTACAATGTTTACGGAATGTCAAATAGTAGATGTCAAATAGCAGAAAAGTGATAAAAGATGACAATAACAAATAACAAATGACAAATATCAAATGTCACATGTATAATGTCAAATGCCAAATCTTAATTTTTAACTTTCAAATTTCAAATGTGTGGAATGTTTAAATTAAATTAAATGCCAAATGTCTAATGTCAAATGTCACATTTCAAATTTCAAATGTCATATGTCAAAAGTGAAAAGTCAACTGTTAAATGTCAAATTTCAAATGTCATATATAAAGTATTAAATGTATATCTGTAATTGTTGAATGGCAAATGGCAAGATCTAGTCTGTAAAAGATATTTACTTTGTATTTGACAATGGCATACCGAATTGGTGTGAGACAATAAAAATTAATTATTATTGTTAAATAACAAATGGCAATTGTTAAGTGGCAAATATCAAATGTCTAATGACAAATGATGGATGGAAGATGACACATAATTGATAACAGAGTGTAAATGACAGATAATATTTCAAATGTCATATATTGCATTGCAATTGTTAAATAGCAAATTTCAATGTCAAATGTCGAATGACATATGATGGATGAAAGATTACTGGTAATTGAAAACATATGGCGAATGACAAAAAACTGATATGAGATGACAGAAAACAGATGATAGATGATAGATGATAGATGATAGATAACAAATGACAGATATGGGATATAAAAATACAAGCGAAAAATGTTATGAAAGGCAGAATATAGATTTCTTAGTTTTTTTATTTTATGATTTTGATTTATAAAAGAATATGATAGATGAAAATGACATATGGCGTATTAAAAAAATTATTGACGACTTTTGACAATTGACAGATTGTAAGTGACTCTTTGCAGGCAATAGAAAAGAAATAAAGATGGCAAATGATAGATACGAGATGATAAATGACAACGGAAATGAAACAAATGACAAATGATAAATTTCAAATATTAAATGACAATTGATAATTTATAAATGCCAATTGACAAAGAAAATGAGACAAATGAAAAATATCAAATGTCAAATAACAAATCACACATGACAAAAGATAAATGACAAATATCCATTATTTTTTTCAACTGTCAAATTTAAAATGTGAAATTTAATATTAAATGCCAAATGTCGAAAGTTAAATGTCAAATTTCGAGATTTAAATATCAAATGTTAAATGTCAAATAATGTAAAACCTTAATTGTTAAATGGCAAATGGCAATTGTTAAATGTCAAGTATCAAATGTCAAAGGTTAAATGTTGAGGTGCAGATGATGGATGAAAGATAATAGATTGATAACAGATAACAAGTGACAGAAACGCAAAAGAGATGACAGAAGAAATATGTAAGATGACAGATGACAAATGATAAATGATAAATAACAAGTGACGAATATCACATGTCGCATGTCTAATGACAAATGTCGAATATTAAGTGTCAACTGTCAAATTTCAAAATTAAAGTAGTTTTTAGTTTTAAAATATTTTCTTACGTGTAATTTTTTCAAAAACAAACTTTAAAGTAACCAATAACAACATATTTAATTAATTATCAACAACTGCTGACGAATGACAACTAACAAATGGATGTCAAATCACAAATGTCAAATGTCAAATCACAAATGTCAAATGTTAAATGTCAAATATCAAATGTCCAGTTTTAAATGCCAAGTGATAAATGTCAAATTCAAATGTCAATTGTTAAGTGTTTAATGTCAAATATCTAATGTTAAATGTCAAATGACAAATGATGATAGATGAAAACAAATTATGATTTTCTTGATTGGATTATTACTCGTTGATAATGACATATTGTCGAAACTAGCCGGAGAAGAAATAATAAATATTCTGTGAAACAAACCAAGTGATTTTTAATTCTAATCGAGATGTACTTAATATTTTTCTGAGGACAAATCTTTTTTTTAGAGCTCCTTAATATTTAATTAAAAACGTCTTCAAAAAAATAAACTGTATCCACTTTTAATTTATTGTTTACTCGAAGATTTTATAAACGTGAACGAAACTGAATATTTCAATCGATCGATATACTTAATAAAAAAACAAAAAAAAAACAGATGTTATAATTTTTTTTCTAGCTTATTACGTTCCCCATCAATACTAATAAATACATCAATTAGTAAAATGGCCATTAATCAATCCATCCCCGCCCCACCGCCGCCACCCGCTTTTTATCCATTAATCTTTATTTAATAACTCAATCCGAAACAAAAAGGTTTCTTAATTACCAGTGTATGGATTTTCCAAAGTCGGTTGCGCGTAATTAAGGGACGCTCGCTTTTGACTATTCGCTTAATTAATGGAATTTTTATTAAGGACGAAAACGTGTGGAAATTTATGTAACGGGACGCTGAAAAAAAATACACCAACCCACCACCCCAAACCCCGGTACCGGCGTCTAATTAAGACGTGGTAATAATTCAGTCATCGTTTGGCCCTATTTATGTTTTATTAAATCTGATAAGGGCGTAATTACTTAAGGGAGAAAGAGATAGGACGAGGGAGTGAGCGGAGGGGGTGTTGCAGGGTCTTCATTAAAGAAATAGAACGGGCGCTGTGTAAATAAATCCTGAAAATTTCAAGGCTGATTTTTGTGTTAATTGAATTATAAATAAATTATAGCTTTTTGGTACATAACAGTACATCAACAGTTTTAGATTAATATTATAGGTTAAAAGGTAATGAATATAAAATTCCAACTGAAATAAAAATAAAATTTGATTGCTCATTACTTAAAATTTACCAGAATTGGTTTCGTTTTGTTGGTTAATTAATTAATTACAAATAATCGATGACATTTATTTATGTGGACGAGGACAAGTAGGAAATCAGTTTAAGCTGATTGGGCTGCGTTAATTGTGTAATCGAGTCGAGGATCTGCGATGCGATACTGGGCAATGTTGCTGATTAAAGCCCAAACATTACTAACGATAAATACGTTGGAACCACTATAAAATCACTATGCATGTCCTAACGTTTAGCGTTGTTGTTATTGGCCCGCGTTGGCTGCCAGGCAGGCAGGCAGGCAACATTACGCCACAATAGATTCCGCCGCCTAATCTCCGCACGGAATCGGGTTAGAGGGTTGAAAGGGATAGGACGACACTCGATGGAATGGGACGGGCACTAAATACCGGAGGCCCTTTTGCATGGAAAATGGAATTTTACTCGCAGCTGATGTTTCAATCGCGCGCGCACGATTACATCACGCATCGGAATTACGTTTGCGGCTTCGAGTAATTGGAACTAATGTTAAACATTACGCACAATTAATAGACTCTCTCTTTATTTAAGGTAAACATATCTTCTACTCTACATAAAATCAATTCTTGATTACTTATACATAATACTTAAAAATTTCGACCAATTAGAAATTTCTGATGGTATAGTTGTGAGTTATGTGGAGAGAGTGAATTATTAATAATATAAGTTAAATTTTCGTGAAGAAAGTAAGTTCTAACTTATACCATTAGACATTATTTTATATTTATAAGGATCATCAACTTGCAATCAGTATTGTGACTTTAAATAAACTTGATCTTAATTTATCATCACTATCTCTAGTCATTTGACAACTATCTTTCATTTGTCATACGTCATCTGTCAACTTCTCTTCTAATCATTATCATTTGCCATTTGTCATTTGTCATTTGCCATTTGTCATTTGTTATGACAATCGTCTATCATATTTTTTAATAAATCTAAATCCTAAAATAACTAGGAAATCTACTTTTATTTTATTATTTATTTTATTTATTTATTTATTTAACACTTCGTTCACTAGCCTTTTTAAATCTATGTGTCATTTATCATCTGTCATCTTTCAACTATCCTCTGTCACCTCTTTTCCGCTTCTGTCATTTGTCCTCTCTTGCTGACATTTAATATTTGATATTTGACATTTAACAATTGCCATTTAACAATTAGAGTTTTTCATTTAATATTTGAAATTGGATATTTAACATTTGACATTTAATATTTGATGTTTGAATCTTGAAATTTGACATTTAAAATTAGACATTAGATATTAGATTTCACATTTGAAATTTGCCAGTTGACACTTAAAATTTGATATTTTTCATCAGACATGCGACATTGGATTTGTCACTTGTTATTTATCATTTATCATTTGTCATCTGTCATCTTACATCTATCTGCTATCATCTCTTTACCATTTCTGTCACTTGGTCTCTGTTATTAATCATCTTTCATCCATCATTGGCACCTCAACATTTGACAATTACCATTTGCCATTTGACAATTAGAGTTTTACATTTAACATTTGAATCTTGAAATTTGAAATTTAAAATTATTTGACATTTAATATTAGATTTAACATTTGAAATTTGACCGTTGACACTTAATATTTGACACATAAGACATGTGACATTTGTTATTTATCATTTATCATTGGTCATTTGTCATCTGTCATTTGTAATTTGACATTTGGTATTTATCATTTGTATTTGATTCATTTCCTTTGACATTTGTCATCTCTTATCTATCATTTGTCATCTTTATTTCTTTTCTGTTACCTGACAACTGTCATTGTCTGTCTGTCAACTGGCAAAATTCATCAATCATGTTTTAATTCGCCATATGTCATATTCTTTTATAAATCAAAATCATTAAAAAAAAACTAAAAATATATATTCTGCCTTTCATCACTTCTTTCGCTTGTATTTTTATATTCCACATATGTCATTTGTCATCTATCATCCATCATCTTTCATTTGTTTTCTGTCATCTCATAGCAGTTTTCTGTCATTCGTCCTATATTATCAATTACCAGTAATTTTCATCCATCTTCTGTCATTCGACATTTGACATTGACATTTGCTATTTAACAATTGGCATTTGCCATTTTACAATTACAATTCGACATTTGAAATATTATCTGTCATTTACCCTCTGTTATCAATTATCTATCATATTTCATCTATCATTTGGCATTCGACATTTGACACTTGACACTTGACATTTGAAATTTGATCTTTGACAGTTGGCTTTTTACATTTGAAATTTATTATTATTATTATTATTATTACATTTGTCATTTGTGTTATCACTAATAATAATAAATAAATAAATAAATATCTGTCATTTTTCATCTATCATCTGGCAATCGATATTTGACATTCCGTAAACATTGTACAATGTTAATATTCGTTAATAAATAAATTAAGAAATAAATTTGACACTTGACACTTAACATTTGACAATTGACAATTACAGTTTTACTTTAATATTTGATATTTGACAGTTAATTTTTCACATTTGATATTTGAGATTTGACATTTACCATTTGACAATATTTGACATTTAAAACCTGTAATTTGACATTTAACATTAGATATTTGACATTTAATATTAAGAATTACAAATTTGAAATTTAACACTTGAAAATTGACATTTAACAATTTCAGTTTTATATTTAATATTTGATATTTGAAATTGATTTTGACATTTGACATTTGTCAGTTGATTTTTCACATTTGATATTTGACATTTGACATTTACCATTTGATATTTGAAACTTAAAATTTGACATTTATCATTAGATATTAACATTTAATTTTAAACATTTCACATTTGAAATATTTGACACTTGAAAATTAACATTTGATATTTTACATTACGCATGTGACATTTAATATTTGTCATTTGTCATTTGTTATTGTCATTTCTTAATGGTAATTTGACATTTAACATTAGATATTTGACATTTAATATTAAACATTTAACATTTGAAATTTGACACTTGAAAATTAACATTTGTATTGTCCTTAAATTATTTTATTATTTTATATTTATATTTAACTAGTTTTAATTTACTTGTGTATTTTATAATATTTTTACATTCTTGTGAACATTGTACAATGGTATTACCCGTAAATAAATAAATAAATAAATAAATTTGATATTTGACATTAGACATGTGACATTAGATATTTGTCACATATCATTTGTTATTGTCATCTCTTGTGACTTTTCTGTCATTTGCCATCTGATATTAATTATCTGTGATCTTCCATTTATCAGTTGGCATTCGACATTTGACACTTGACACTTGACATTTGATATTTGACAATTGACATTTGACATTTAACATTTAACATTTATCATTTAACGTTTGATAAAATTTAACAGTTGAACTTGTAATTTGACATTTAACATTAGATATTTGACATTTAATATTAAACATTTAACATTTGAAATTTGACACTTGAAAATTAACATTTGTGTTGTCCTTAAATTATTTTATAATTATATTTATTTAGTTTTAATTTACTTATGTATTTTATAATATTTTTACATTCTTGTGAACATTGTACAATGGTATTACCCTTAAATAAATAAATAAATAAATTTGATATTTGACATTAGACATGTGACATTAGATATTTGTCACATATCATTTGTTATTGTCATCTCTTGTGACTTTTCTGTCATTTGCCATCTGTTATCAATTATCTGTGATCTTCCATTTATCCGCTGGCATTCGACATTTGACACGTGAAATTTGATATTTGGCAATTGACAATTACATTACAGTTTTACGTTTCATATTTGATATTTGAAATTTGACATTTAACATTTGATAGTTGACTTTTCACATTTGATATTTGACATTTACCATTCGACAAAATTTAACATTTGAGACTTGTAATTTGACATTTAACATTAAATATTTGACATTTAATATTAAACATTTCACATTTGAAATTTGACACTTGAAAATTAACATTTGATAATTTACATTACACATGTGACATTTGATATTTGCCATTGTCATCTCTTATCATTCTTCTGTTCATTGCCAACAGTTATCAATTATCTGTCATCTTTCATATATCTTCTGGCATTTGACACTTGATATTTGACATTTGGCAATTGACAATTACAGTTTCACATTTAATATTTGATATTTATAAATTTATATTTGTCATTTGACATTTGGCATTTAAGCATTAGAAATTTTACATTTGACGTTTGATGAATAACATTTGATATTTGTCATTTGTCATTTTTCATATGGGATTTGTCATTTAACATTTAACATTTTACATTTGAAATTTAAAATTTAACATTTGATATTTGATTTTATATTTGTTATTTGTTATTGTCATTTCTTTTCACTTTCCTGTTATTTGACATCTGTTATCAATTATCCGTCATCTTTCATCTATCATCTGTCTTGAGACATTTGACACTTGACACTTGACCTTTGACATTTAAAATTTGACTTTTCACATTTGATATTTGACATTTAAATTAAATTATCTGTCATATTTCATATATCATCCGCATTGACATTTTATTTATTTATTTATTTATTTTTATTATTATTTACGAAAGGCCATTACAACATAAAGATACAAATGACAAATGTTACCTATTACGATTGATATTTGAGCTGTTATTAATATGTTGCTTATTGTTTCTTTGATTATTGTTTTTGAAAAATATAAACAGAACTGTTTTTCTCAAGTTTTGTTTCAATATTGACGAAGGAAGAAATTTTTTTTGCAGGGATTAAAATATTTTTACAAACTTTCATAATTTCCTCTCCTAAATTTTCCAAAATTTTAAATCAATTTTTTCATTTTTCTCAGAAATCAAAAAATTTAGGTGAGGAAAAATTTGTCAAAATATTTTTTGACGGTCTCCAGTGATACATTTTATTTGTCATTTGCCAAATATCTGCCATTTATGATTTGAAATTCTAATTTTTATAAAGTAATACATTTGATAGTTGACATTTGACATTTGACAGTTGACATTTGAGCTGTTATTAATATGTTGTTTATTGTTATTTTGAACATTGTTTCAATCTTTTATTTATTTATTTATTTACATTTGACATTTGTCATTTGAAATTTTATATTTGTAATTGTTATTCGTTCATGTCATCTTAAACTTTTTATTTGTTATCTATTTTTCAACATGTCATTTGGCATTCGACATTTGTCATTTGTCATTTGCCATTTGACATTTTAAATTTAACATTTGACATTTCAAGTTTGATTTGACATTTTTGCAGCGATTAATTTTTTTTTCTTTCATAATTTCCTCTCCTAAATTTTCCAAAATTTTAAACCATTTTTTTATTTTTCTCAGAAATCAAAAAAATAGTTTAATTTTTTTTTTAATTTAGGTGAGAAAATAGTAAAAATTTGACAAAATATTTTTTTGACGGTCTCCAGCCATACATTTTATTTGTCATTTGTCAAATATCTGCCATTTATGATTTGAAATTCTAATTTTGATAAACCAAAACATTTGACATTTGACATTTGAAATTATATATTTGTAATTGTTATCGGTTTATGTCACCTTAAACTTTTTATTTGTTATCTATTTTTCATTATTTGTCATTTAAAATGTGACATTTGGCAGTTGTCATTTGTTATTGGACATTTGACATTTGGCATTTGACATTTGACATTTGACATTTGACATTTGACAATTATTTGATTTGATTTGATTTATTTATTTATTAACGGAGGCCATTTTATACAGTAACATACATTTGACATTTGACATTTGACATTTGTCATTTGTCATTATCTTTTCTAATACATTTTTACGAATTTTAATCACAATAAACTAAAAAAAAACATTTAATACACCAGTCTGTCATCTGTCCATCCGCACTTTTTCATCTCTCTTATCTGTTAATTGTCATGTGTCGGTGCTTTCTGTCACCTGTTATTTCACATCTGTCAACTTTTATATGTTATCCGTTTTTGTCGTCTTAAATTTTTTATCTGTTATCCATCTTCTATTATTTGTCATTAAATATATGACATTTGATCTTTGAAATTTGGCATTTGACATTTAACACTTGACACTTGATATTTTACATTTACCTTTTTTGGCATTTTACATTTTTTTAACTGTTAATGTCAACTGTCAACTGTCCTTGTCAACTGTCACTGCCAACTTTCTTTCTCAACTGTCACTGTCAAGTATCACTGTCAACTGTCACTATTTACTGTTACTAACAGCTTTCACTATCAACTACCATTTTAACTGTTGCAGTCAACTGTCACTATCAGCTGTCACTGTCAACAGTCACTGGCAACTGTCATTATTTACTGTTACTATCAGCTTTCACTATCAACTACCACTATTAACTGTTACAGTCAACTGTCACTGTCAAATATTGTTACCAACTGTCAACTGGTACTGTCAACTGTCACTGTTAACTATCACCTACAAATGTCACTGTCAACTGTCACTGCCAACTTTCTTTCTTAACTGTCACTGACAACAGTCACTGACAACTGTCACTATTTACTGTTACCATCAGCTCACTATCAATTACCACTATTACAGTCAACTGTCACTGTCAACTGTTATCTGTTTATATATTGTCTGTTCTTTAACATTTTTATATGTCATCCGATATCTCTCATAAATCATTTATCATTGATCATTTGTCATTTGTCATCATCATCTGTCTGTTGTTGTTATTTTCAATTTTTTGTCAAATTAACACAGAACGCAACAAACCTTAAGAACATTTTCGAGAGTAAAATGAGGCAGGTTAAAAAATTTTTCGTCTATTATTAATCATCTATGATCATGTATCTTTACTTTAGGTGTCATTTACCAGATATCAACTAACATCTATAATTTCCCATCATGAATAATGAATGATAAACTAGTTAGATGTCCTCTATAATCTTCTACTTGTAGTTTTAATCTAGCAACAATCATCTATCGTTTGTCATTTTATATTTGTCATCTACCATCTCAGAAGTTGTGAATGTTTCATTAATTGTAATTTATATATATATATATATATAATTTTTAAGAGATATGTCAATTTTCACTTATTTCTTCTCTGTTACCTTTTAACTCTCATTCATAATTTGTCAGTAGTCAAAAGTCATACGTAATACGTAATACGTCATCTGTTACATTCATCTATTAAATTGTTTTTACAAATTTTAATAAATAGAAAACTAAGAAATGTAAATTTATGTATTTATATATTAACGGGTAATACCATTGTACAATGTTCATAGGAATTCAACCTTCACTTCTTTCGCTTGTATTTTTACGTCTCATATCTAAATTTTTTCTGTCATCACTTATCAGCAATCTGTCATTTGCCCTCTGTTATCAATTACCTGTTATCTTTCATCCATCATCTGTCATTCAACATTTGACACTTGACATTTATTATTTTAACAACTGCTCTTGCCATTAACCATTTAACAATTGCAATTCGACATTTATAATTTTTTATTTTTCATTTGCCATTTGCCATTCATCATCTCTATTTTTCGTCAGTTAGCTGCTAACTGTCATTTGTAATCTGTCAACTATAAAAAAAAAAACGCAAATCATTTGTAATACGTCACATTAGTCTATCATATTTCTTCTATAAATCTAAATTTAAAAAAAAATAACGAAATCTATATTCTGTCTTTTATAACTTCTTTCGCTTGTATTTTTATATCACATATATATCATTTGTTATCTATCATCTTTCGCCTATTTTTGTCATCTCTTATCAGTTATCTGTCATATGTCTTCTTGTCTTTTTATATTTGACATTTGCTAGTTAACAATTGCCATTTGCTATATGCCATTTCATTTGTCCTTTGTCATTTGACATTTGTCATTTGTCATTGGTCATTTGTCATTTGTCATTTGTCATTTGTCATTTGTCATTTGTTATTTGTCATTTATCATTTGTCATTTGTCATTTGTCATTTGTCAATTGTCAATTGTCAAAAGTCAAGAATGTCTTTAAATTTTGGAAAATTCAGAGAAAAGAAGTGTGAAAATGAAACGTTTTATGAATCAGTGGAGGAATGAACATCCGTGGGTTTGAGTGGAAGAACATTTTACAAGATGAACTAGCCCTTCAACTTGCTGTCAAAATTTGTTTGTATGTTTTCAATATTTTATATCTATTTTGTAATAGCAGCAGTTTTTTGAGTAAGTATGACAAAGAATAAATAAATAAATATACATTTTATCAATTGTCATTTGTCAAATATCTATCATTTATCATCTGCCATCTGTCATTTTCTTTTCTAATACATTTGTATCAACTATAACCTCAATAAACTAATAAATCTTTGATATACCTTCTGTCATCTGTCATCCACACTTTTTCATCTCTATCATCAGTTAACTGTGATTAGTCATTTTTCATTAATCATTTGTCATTTATTATTTGCCATTTGTCATTTCTCTTTTGTCTTTTATCTTTTGTCATTTGTCATTTTTCATTGGTCATTTGTCATTTATCATTTCTTAGTTGATAAATTAAGATAATCGTAAATTTTGTTTGCAAAGATTTAAAAAAAGGAAAATAAAAAAGACAGAGATAAGTCGAGAATTTCTTCAAATTTTGGAAAACTTAGAGAAAAGAAATATAAAAACTTGTCGGTTTACGGCCAAACATTTTATCAATTGTCATTTGTCAAATATCTGTCATTCATGATTTGAAATCTGTCATCTGTCAATTTCTTTTCTAATAAATTTTTCCAAATTTAATAACATTAAACTAAAAAAGCTTTGGTATACTTTTCTGTCATCTGTCAACTCCCCCATTTGTTGTTTTCTGTCATATCTCAGGTGCTTTCTCTCACCAACCATCTTTTGTTTGTTTTCTGTTTTCATCATTTTTAATTTTTTATCTGTTATCTATCTTCTATCATTTGACATTTGACATAAGGCATTTGATATTTGATATCTGGCGTTAGAAATTAGACATTGGACATTTGACATTTGACATTTGACATTTGACATTTGATATTTGACATTTGATATTTTACCATTAACAGTTGACATTTGACCATTAACAGTTGACATTTTTTTTTATTATCAAAATTATTTAATTAACTTAATACATTATTCATTAAATATCTTTAAAGAAATAGTGATTGTAAATGAAATTAAAACACCAGTGACCTTTGTGTTTGTATAAATAAAAAATCTTTTCAATATTAATCACTTATAATATATTCTAATAATAATTAGTTGCCTGTTAATAGCATTTATTTATTTATTTATAAATGGGTAATACCGATGGACATTTGACATTTGTCATTTGACATTTGACATTTGACATTTGACACATGACATTTGACATTTGACATTTGACATTTGACATTTGATATTTGATATTTGACATTTGACATTTGACATTTGAAATTTGACATTTGACATTTGACATTTAACATTTGAGATTTGACATTTGACATTTATTTATTTATAAACGGGTAATACCATTGTACAATGGTTACAGAAAGTAAAAATATAATAAAAATACATAAACAAATTAAAAGTAAAAGTAAATATATAAAATAATTTAAGGACGAAAAAATACATGTTTAAAAAAAGTTGTTAAACATCATAAATATTAAAAATAATTTAAATATTTCGGGGCTTAAGATACCGGCGTAAATTAGAAAGTTCGCCACCGAAAAATTCACAGTTGCAATTGTTACATTTGACATTTGACATTTACATTTGAGATTCGACAGTTGACATTTATATTTAAGATTCGACAGTTGATACATTTGACATATAGGTTTGGAATCTGATTTTTACATTTAGCACTTGACTTTGACATGTGTTATTTGACTCTTCGCATTTAACACTTGACATTTGACAATTACTCGAAGAATTTTTTCGCAACTTTGAAAAGAAATTGCTGGAAAATTATAAATGATCCCGATGAAAGATGTGCACAAAATTTCAACAAAATTATGATTAAAATGGCAGTTGACAATTAACAGTTGACATTAGACAATTAACATTTAACAGATTAGAGTTGACATTTGTCATTTAAAAATTTTTATCTCACATTTGACTTTTATTATTTTTTATTTCTCATTTTTCATTTCTCATTTATAATCTGTCCACCTTTCAACGGACATCTGTCATTGGTCATTTAACTTTTACCATTTAATATGTAATAATTGACATTTGCTGTTGACATTTGTCATTTGTCATATATCGTTTATTATGTTTTATATCATCTGTCATCTTTAAACTGCAATCTGTCATTTATTGTTTGTCAGAGCAATTTGACATTTAATTTTTAACATCTGAAATTTGTAACGTGATATTCGACAATTGAGTGTTAACAGTTGATATTTACATTTGACAGTTCATCCTTTATCTTTTATTTATGACTAAGTTATTAGTCATTTATTATGTAACACTTAGTACTTTACATTAATACTTAATATTCGACACTTGACATTCGACATTTGACATTTCTTATTGTTATTTACTATTGACATTTGTCATTGTCAACTATTGTTGTCATCTTTAAACTGTAATCTGTCATTTATTGTCTGTCAGATCAATTTGACATGTTATATTTAATATTTGAAATTTGTTATTAGCTATTTGACATTTGGCAGTTGACATTAAGATTTAACATTTGATAGTTCATAATTTACATTTGAACTATACGTTTGGCATCTGAAATGAACGTTTTGTTTTATTATCTCTCATTTATCATTTGTTAAATGTGAAAATTAAAAAATCGAAATGTTATGTCACACGCCAATTTGAATGTCAAATATCAACTAACAACTGTTAATTCTCAAATGTCAACTTAAAATTTTCAAATGTTAAATGTCAAATATGAAATGGCAAATGAAAATGTCAAGTTTTCAATGTCAAATGTGAACTGTAAACTGTCAAATGTTAAATGTCAAGTGTCAAAAGCCAAATGTCAAATGTCATTTCTAAAAATTGTCAATTGTTAACTGTCAAATGTCAAAACTATTAGGTTGATTTATTTTGTATTTTTCTTTTCTAATGTATATATGGTGAATCCCGTCAATAAAGTTATTATTATTATCTCACATGTCAAATAAAAATGTCAATTTTAAATGTCAAATTGGTATGGAATGTCAAGTAACAAATGTTAACTGTCAAATGAAAACTTTAAACCGTCAAATGGAAATGTCAAGTTTTAAATGTCAAATGTCAGACGTCGTCAGAAAGAAGTGGCTATAGCAATCTCTAAAAATTGTCAATTGTTAAACGTCAAATGTCAACAATAATAGGTCGAAATGTTATGTCTATTGTCAAATGGAAACGTCAAATTCTAAATGTGATTACGAGAACCAGGATCAAATATTAAATGCCAAATATTAACGTCAAAAAAATACCATGTTAAATGTCAAATGTGACATGTCACTTGTTAATTGTCAAAAAATAGAAAATGAAATAATTGTGTCTGCCATTTATGATTTGAAATTCTAATTTTGATAAACTAAAACTTTTGACATTTGACAGTTGACGTTTGTCATTTGACATTTGAAATTTTATATTTGTAATTGTTATCGGTGTATGACATCTTAAACTTTTTATTTGTTATCTATTTTTCATTTATTGTCATTTGGCATTTGACATTTAAAATGTGACATTTGGCATTTGACATTTGTTATTTGACATTTGTCATTTGTCATTTGTGATTTTCTTTTCTAATACATTTTCACAAATTTTAATCACAATAATCTAAAGAAATATTTAATATACCAGTCTGTTATCTGTCCATCCGCGCTTTTCCATCTCTCTCATCTGTCACCTGTCATCTCACACCTGTCAACTTCTATTTGTTATCCGTTTTTGTCGTCTTAAATTTTTTATCTGTTATCAATCTTCTATTATTTGTCATTAAATATTTGACATTTGATCTTTGTAATTTGACGTTTGACACTTGATCCTTGACATTTGACATTTACCTTTTTTGGCACCTGACATCTTTTATTTCTTATCAGTTTTTGCCATCTATGATTTATTTATTTCAAGTAATTTAAAAAAAAATGTCAATTATTATTACTATTTACTACATGTTATCAATCATCTGTCATTTCTAATTTGTCATTTGTCATTTGTCAGCTTTTAATTATATGTTTATTGTATTTTGAAATTAATTTTAGAAAATTTGACATTTGAGCTGTTATTAATATTTATTGTTACTTTGAACTTTGTGGTTGAAAACTTTACACATAATTTTTTTCAAATTGTGTTTTAATCGCGATAAATAAAAAAATAAAATAAAATGACATTTAAATAATCTGGGAGAAATATTAAATAGAAAATAAATTAAGATTGGTTTATAATTTTAGAGAAATTAGTAGAAGTAATTATAAAAAATTAGTAAAAATATTTTACATTTGACAAATTTTTGTTTGAAATATGACAGTTGACAATTAACATTTGTTGGTTGACGGTTGACATTTGATATTTAATATTTGAGATTTGTCGTTTGAAATTTGACATTTGGTAATTTTATTTTCTATTGACAATTGTCATTATCATCTATTGTTTCCCATATAGTATGTGACATCTGTCATTTTTAAACTGTAATCTGTCATTTATTGTCTGTCTGATCAATTTGACATTTTATACTTAATATTTGAAATTTGTTATTAGCTATTTGACATTTAGATTTAGCATTTGACAGTTCAGAATTTAAATTTTTTATCATCTCTCATTTATTATTTGTTATTGGTTATTAGCCATTTGTAATCTAACACTTTGACATTTAATATTCGACAGTTGACATTTACATTTGATAGTTGATACATTATATTTGACATAAACGTTTAGAATCTTCTTTAAAAGTTTAACATTTGACGTTTGATTTATTCGTAGAAATTTTTTGCAATTTTGAAGGAATGAAACATGTTTATTAATGTGTTGTTTTGAACTTTGTTTTAACTAAATTTACACAGATTTTTTTTTTCAAATTTAGTTTCAGTCTTGACGAAGGAAGAAAATCGCGGTATATTTTGTTTGCAGGGATTAAAAACACATAAATGAAATTTAAAGAAACAATTCTAGAAAAATTAAAAATACAAAATAAATTAATTTTGGCTTTAAATTTTAGAGGGTAAATTATAAAAATTTGTAAAAATATTTTTACCTAACAGCTTATCAATTGTTATTTGTTAAATAACTGCCATTTATTATTTGAATCTTAATAGATTTAAAAAAAATTGATACACCTTCTGTCATCTGTCAACCAACCCTTTTCACCAATTACAATTGTTCTAGTTACGATATTTCATAAAAATAAGCCACAGAAAACTATACGAAATCAATTCTTTTAGCTTGAATTTGGAAAATGACAAATTGTATTCGATTGCAAGGATAAAATTTTAATTAAGACTTTTTTGAACAAACATCCGAAATTTCGAATTGTCGGCGTGTAAACGAGAAACAATTAATAATTCATAATCCTCGCCATGTGCATGTTTCTGCCGTTGTTGCCGTTGTTGTGTTGTAGAAAATGCAAATTAACCCCGTTTTAATCATATTTTAATTAACGCGCCGTATCTTGGAGCGATAAATAATTAAACCGCACCAGTACGAAAAAAAAAAACAAACTCGCAAATCGAAATCCTCCAGGGGTTCCTCCACCCCGCGAGAAAAAAATCGAGCGGATTAAATTTTTCATAAAAATTTGTGTGTGCGAGTATTTTTTTGATAAATTACCGTGCGTGAAATCTCTGCGGATTCGCGAAAATTAAAAGCGAAATGAGATAATAAAAATTACACTATTATTGTCTCTTACAATGATTTGATAATTTCTAACGGTACAACAATTCCGGTGCAAACACGAATTGAATTATTAAGGCGCGACTTTTCCGCGCCGACACGCGGCCCGAATTGAAAGTCCCGCTTTTCATTAGAAAACAAAATTGAATTACGGCCAAGGCGGCAGTTAATTGCTATTCGTAAACTTTTATTTGTCCCGCCGCCCCGTATTTCCTAAACAAGCCTAATCCGAAAATTGGACCGGGGGGCACAAAAGGTTGAGCGCGGTAATAAAATATTCATCATTCCGGTAGGTGAGTTTCGAATTTTCGTCCATAAAAAAATTTCGTTTTTTCTCGCGATCCCATTATAATACCGGCGAGTTACCTAGTGATTCGATTTGTCCGGTTTTTTTTTTCATTCGAAAAGGGATGAGTGAGAAACGGGGTATGGTGGTGGTGGTGGGGGTGTATGGGTCAGAGTGGTGAATCAATTTTAATTAGGGCGACCGCGCAACAATACATAAATGGGAATAAAACGCGGACGCACACAAAACGGACGTAAACTGATTAATTCGTAATCCGTTTAAAACGGGCCCCCACTGTAAATATTGACCCATTACGTTACGTTTTCATCCCTCAAATTAGAGAAAAAAAAAGTGTATATATTATATAATCGCTGTAATAATAACATTAACATAAGTGAGTGTGTGCCTTGTATCGCGTGTACCGCGTCAAGTGGGTCGAAATTTGCAATGTTGATGAAATATTCGCTGCTCCTTTAAAAAAAAAAAAATCCGTTAAAAGGACGAATATTTATGAGCGAATAATTATAAGATATGTGTGCTTATATGTATTAATAATATTCGCTAAAAATCATTAGGAACCATGGCAAATGACAGATGACTGATGACAGATGACAGATGACAGATGACAGATGACAGATGACAGATGACAGATGACAGATGACAGATGACAGATGACAGATGACAGAAGACAGTTGACAGATGGTAGATGGCAGATGACAGATGACAGATGACAGATGACAGATGACAGATGACAGATGACAATTGACAGTTGACAATTGACAGTTGACAGATGACAGATGACAGATGACAGATGACAGATGACAGATGACAGATGACAGATGACAGATGACAGATGACAATTGACAGTTGAGAATTGACAGTTGACAGTTGACAGATGACAGATGACAGATGACAGATGACAGATGACAGATGACAGATGAGAGATGACAGATGACAATTGACAGTTGATAGATAACAGATGAAAAATGAAAAATTAAAGACGATAGGTTGACAAACTTAAAATTAAAAAAAAAAATTTTTTCAATACCTATAAATAAATAAATCACAGATGGTAAAAAATGATAACAAATAAAATATGACAGTTGAGATAAGACAGATGAGCTATGTCAGATAAAAGATGCGAGATGATAACTTAAGGACGACAAGTTATGAAAGACAGAAGGTAAACTTCTTTAGTTAATTGGGAAAAAAAAATTGTAATAGTTTTTTTAGAACAAAAGGTGACAAATGGCGGATGATAATTTCCTCTCTTCAATTTTCTAATATTTTAAGCTAATCTTTTGTTCTTAGAAAAAATGTTTCCCGTTTTATTTATGTTTTTTTTTTCTAAATTCTTGCACAAATAAATTTTTCTTCATTCGTCAAGATCGAACGAAATATTTTTGTGTAAATTTTTCAAAAGCAAAGTTCAAAGTAACAATAAACAACCTACTAATAGCAGCTAAAATGTCAAACATGAAATGCCAAATGTCAAATGTTAATAGCAAATGTCACATATCAAGTATCATATATGATATATGATAGTACATAAATATTACAGAAATATCAATTTTCAAATGTCAAATGACAAATAACAAATGTTAACTGTCAAATATCAAATGTCGATTATCAAATGTCAGTACTTAAAAATTACAGAAATATTAAATTCAAATGTCAAATGACATATGTCAACTATCAAATGTCAACTGTCGATTGTCAAATTTCAAATTTCAATTAAATGTCAAAATGACAAATGATAGAAAATAGATAACAGACAAAAAATTAAAGATAACAAAAACGGATAACAAACAAAAGTTGACAGATGTGGGATTGTAGATAACAGAAAGTACGTGTCATGTGACAAATAACAAAAGAGACAAATGAAAAAGTGCGGGTTACAGATGGTATATCAAAGATAGTTTATTGGGATTAAAATTTGTATTAGGAAGAAAATGACACATTACGAATTTCAAAATATAAATGGTGATATTTGACAAATGATAATCTTCTAAAATTTTAAGGCAATCTCATTTTATTTTTCTAGAAATTTTTTTCCTATTTCATTTATGTATTTTTAATCGCTGATAACAAAATTTACCGCGATTTTCTTCCTTTGTCAGAACTGTAACAAAAATTTAAAAAAAATTCTGTGTACATTTTTCAAATTCAAATTTCAAATGTCAAATGTCAAATTTCAAATTTCAAATTTCAAATTTCAAATTTCAAATTTCAAATTTCAAATTTTTATTTGAAATATGACAGTTGACATTTAACTTTTTTGATTGACAGTTGGCATTTGATATTTAATATTTGAGATTTGTTGTTTTACATGTGAAATTTGAAATTTGAAATTTGAAATTTGAAATTTGAAATTTGAAATTTGAAATTTGAAATTTGAAATTTGAAATTTGAAATTTGAAATTTGAAATTTGAAATTTGAAATTTGAAATTTGACATTTCACAAATTTTTATTTGAAATCTCAAATATTAAATATCAAATGTCAACTGTCAATCAACAAAAGTTAAATGTCAACTGTCATATTTCAAATAAAAATTTGTGAAATGTCAAATCTTAAATATTTTTACTAATTTTTATAATTTCTTCTATTGATTTTCTATTTAATATTTCTCTCAGATTATTTAAATGTATTTTTATTTTTGTAGCGATTAAAACAAAATTTGAAAAAAACTTATGTGTAAAGATTTCAACCACAAAGTTTAAAGTAATAATAAATATTAATAACAGCTCAAATGTCAATTGTCAAATTTTCTAAAATTGATTTCAAAATACAATAAACACATCATTAACAGCTGATAGACGACAAATGACAAATTAGAAATGACAGATGATTGAGAATATGTAGTAAATAGTAATAATAATTGACATTAAATATATTTTTTTAATTACTTGATATAAATAAATCATAGAAGGCATAGAAACTGATAAGAAATAAAGAAAATGTCAAATGCCAAAAAAGGTAAATGTAAAATATCAAGTGTTAAATGCCAAATGCCAAATTTCAAAGATCAAATGTCAAATATTTAATGACAAATAATAGAAGATGGATAACAGATAAAAATTTAAGACGACAAAAACGGATAACATATAAAAGTTGACAGATGTGAAATGACAGGTGACAGAAAGCACCTGACATATGACAGTTAACAGATGAGAGAGATGAAAAAGTGCGGATGGACAGATGACAGACTGGTGTATTAAATGTTTTTTTTTTAGTTTATTGTGATTAAAATTCGTAAAAATGTATTAGAAAAGATAATGACAAATGACAAATGAAAAATGACAAATGTCAAATGTCAAATGTCAAATGTATGTTACTGTATAAAATGGCCTCCGTTAATAAATAAATAAATAAATAATTGTCAATTGTCAAATGTCAAATGTCAAATGTCAAATGTCAAATGTCAAATGCCAAATGTCAAATGCCAAATGTCAAATGTCAAATGTCAAATGTCAAATGTCAAATAACAAATGACAAATGCCAAATGTCACATTTTAAATGACAAATAATGAAAAATAGATAACAAATAAAAAGTTTAAGATGACATAAACCGAAAACAATTACAAATATAAATATATTTAACTAGTTTTAATTTACTTGTGTATTTTATAATATTTTTACATTCTTGTGAACATTGTACAATGGTATTACCCGTAAATAAATAAATAAATAAATAAATATAAAATTTTAAATGTCAAATGTCAAATGTTTTAGTTTATCAAATTTAGAATTTCAAATCATAAATGGCAGATATATGACAAATGACAAATAAAATGTATGGCTGGAGACCGTCAAAAAATATTTTGTCAAATTTTTACTATTTTCACTTAAATTAAAAAAAAATAAACTAATTTTTTGATTTCTGAGAAAAATTTAAAAATTGGTTTAACATTTTAGAAAATTTAGGAGAGAAAATTATGAAAGTTTAAAAAAAAAATTAATGGCTGCAAAAATGTCAAATGTCAAATGTCAAACTTGAAACGTCAAATTTCAAATGTCAAATGTCATATGTCGAATGCCAAATGACATGGTGAAAAATAGATAACAAATAAAAAGTTTAAGATGACATAAACGAATAACAATTACAAATATCAAATGTTAAATATCAAATGTTAAATGTCAAATGTTAAATGTCAAATGTTAAATGTCAAATGTTAAATGTCAAATGTTAAATGTCAAATGTCAAATGTCAAATGTCAAATGTCAAATGTCAAATGTCAAATGTTAAATGTCAAATGTCAAATATCAAATGTCAAATATGATTATTATTATTAACAAAAGATAGCAGATGTGAGATGGCAGATCATAGAAAGCACCTGACATATGACAGCTAACAAATGAGAAAAAGATTAAATATTGCGGGTGACAGATGACAGATGATAAATAGTATATCAAAGATTTTTTTTTTGCTTTATCGGGATTAAAATTTGTAAAAATGTTTTAGAAACAAAAATGACAGATGTCGAATTTCAAATCATAAATGGTAGATATTCGACAAATGACAATTGATAAGATGTATGGCTGGAGACCTTCAAAAATCATTTTACCAATTTTTATAATTTTCTCTTCTAAATTTTCTGAAATTTCAGTCCAAACTTAATTTATTTTCTATTTATTATTTTTCTTAGAAATTTTTCTTTATGTATTTTTAATTCCTGCAAACTAAATTAACCGCGATTTTCTTCTTTTGTCAGGAATAAAGCAAACAATGAAGAAAAAAATGTGTAAAGTTTTCAATAACAAAGTTCACAGTAACAATAAGCAAAATATTAATAACAGTTCTAATGTCTAAAATATTAATAACAGTCAAATGTCAAATGTTAAATATCTAATGTCAAATGTCGAATGTCAAACGTCAAATGTCAAATGTCAAATATCAAACGTCAAATGTCAAATGTCAAATGTTAAATCTTAAATGTCATCTGTTGATCAGTAGTTTGCGTCGATTATTTAATCATTTAGAATTTGACATTAGACATAACATTTCGACCTATTATTTTTGACATTTGATGTTAAACAATTGACAATTTTTAGAGATTAATATTATTGCTACAATCACGTTCTTTCTGTACGACGTTTGACATTTGACATTTAAAACATTTGACGGTTTAAAGTTTTCATTTGAGAGTCAACCTTGTTTATATGATATTTTAAACCTAAATTTGACTTTTAACATTTGACATTTCACATTTAACATAACCTAATATGTTTGACATTTACATTTTTACAATTTCCAAATTCAAGTTTCGAACTAAAAAAATTTGATTTCCCGCATTTGACTGTCGTTTATTTTAATAGAATATTAAAATTAGAAAAGTTAGAAATTGTTTTTATGAAATTTCAGGTTTATCCTCTTGAAAATTATTTTTTTACAATTTTTTAAATTATCGTATGCAATTTTAAAATTTTCTAAATTCAAATTTCGAGCTAAAAAATGTGATTTTCTGTATTTGACTGCCACTTGTTTTTATTGAATATCGAAATTAGAAGCGTTAGAAATGGTTTTTATGAAATTTCAGGTTTGTACTTTTGGAAATTAATTTTTTACAATTTTTTAAATCATCGAATGCCATTATAAATTTTCCAAATACGAGTTTTTAGCAAAAAAATTGATTTCCTGCATTTGAGAGTCGCTTATTTTTATGGAGTATCAAAATTAGAAGAGTTAGAAATGGTTTCTATGAAATTTCAGGTTTATCCTTTTGGATATTAATTTTTTACAATTTTTTAAATCATCGAATGCAATTTTACATTTTCTAAATATAAATTTCGAGCTAAAAAATGTGATTTTCTGTATTTGACTGTCGCTTATTTTTATGGAATATTAAAATTAGAAGAATTATAAATGGTTTCTATGAAATTTCAGGTTTATCCTCTTGGAAATTAATTTTTTTACAATTTTTTAAATCATCGAATGCAATTTTACATTTTCTAAATTCAAGTTTCGAGCTAAAAAATTGATTTCCTGCATTTGACTGTCGCTTATTTTTATGGAATATCAAAATTAGAAAAGTTATAAATGGTTTCTATAAATTTTCAGGTTAATCCTTATGGAAATTATTTTTTTTACAATTTATTAAATAATCGAATGAAATTTTACATTTTCTAAATTCAAATTTCGAGCTGAAAAACATGATTTCTTACATTTGACTATCACTTATTTTTATGTAATATTAAAACTAGAAGATTAGAAATGGTTTCTATAAATTTTCAGGTTTATCCTCGTGGAAATTAATTTTTTACAATTTTTTAAATCATGGTATGCAATTTTACATTTTCTAAATTCAAGTTTTGAGCTAAAAAAATGATTTCCTGCATTTGACTGTCGTTTATTTTTATGGAATATCAAAATTAGAAAAGTTAGAAATGGTTTCTATAAAATTTCAGGTTTATCCTCTTGGAAATTAATTTTTTACATTTGTTTAAATCATCGAATGCAATTTTACATTTTCTAAATTCAAGATTCGTGCTAAAATAATGATTTCCTGCATTTGACTGTCGCTTATTTTTATGGAATATTAAGACTAGAAGAGTTAGAAATGGTTTCTATAAAATTTCAGGTTTATCCTCCGGGAAATTAATTTTATACAATTTTTTAAATCATGGTATGCAATTTTACATTTTCTAAATATAAGTTTAGAGCTTAAAAATGTGATTTTCTGCATTTAACTGTCGCTTATTTTTATGGAATATTAAAATTAGAAGAGTTATAAATGGTTTCTATGAATTTTCAGGTTTATCCTCCGGGAAATTAATTTTTTACAACTTTTTAAATCATCGTATGCAATTTTACATTTTTAAATTCAAGTTTTGAGCTAAAAAAATGATTTCCTGCATTTAACTGTCGATTATTTTTATGGAATATCAAAATTAGAAATAATAGAAATGGTTTCTATGAATTTTCAGGTTTATACTTTTGGAAATTAATTTTTTACAATTTTTTAAATAATCGAATGCAATTTTACATTTTTTAAATTCAAGTTTCGAGCTAAAAAATTTGATTTCCTGCAATTGACTGTCGCTTATTTTTATGGAATTTCAAAATTAGGAGAGTTAGAAATGGTTTCTATCAAATTTCAGGTTTATCCTCTTGGTAATTAATTTTTTTACAATTTTTTAAATAATCGAATGCAATTTTACATTTTATAAATTCAAGTTTCTTGCTAAAAAAATGATTTCCTGCATTTGACTGTCGCTTATTTTTATGGAATATCAAAATTAAAAGAGTTAGTAATGGTTTCCATGAAATTCCAGGTTTATCCTCTTGGAAATTATTTTTTTGCAATTGTTTAAATCACCGAATGCAATTTAACATTTTCTAAATATAAATTTCGAGCTAAAAAATTTGATTTCTTGCATTTGACTGTCGCTTATTTTTATGGAATATTAAAATTATAAGAGTTAAAAATGGTTTCTATGAAATTTCAGGTTTATCCTCTCGGAAATTAATTTTTTACAATTTCTTAAATCATCGAATGCAATTTTACATTTTCTAAATATAAATTTCGAGCTAAAAAATGTGATTTTCTGTATTTGACTGTCGCTTGTTTTTATTGAATATCAAAATTAGAAGAGTTAGAAATGGTTGCTATAAAATTTAAGGTTTATCCTCTTGGAAATTATTTTTTTACAATTTTTTAAATCATCGAATGAAATTTTACATTTTCTAAATTCAAGTTTCGAGCTTAAAAAAATTGTTTTCCTGCATTTGACTGTCGCTTATTTTTATGGAATATCAAAATTAGAAATATTAGAAATAGTTTCTATGAATTTTCAGGTTTATACTTTTGGAAATTAATTTTATACAATGTTTTAAATTATCGAATACAATTTTACATTTCACAAATTTAATTTTTATGAGTTTTCATGTTTATTCTAGTGGAAATTGATTGGAAATTTGATGCAATTGATGAAATACGTCAATAATACGCTAATTGAATATTTATTGAGGTAAGTCAGAAATACGATTCTTAATAGAGGTAAACATATTACGTATGACTTTTATTTTTACTCCAACGATAAATAAAAGGTTTTAATATTAATTTCGTGCAAATTGGCACCTGGATATCATCCCCAGGGCGTATCTGCCGGCACACCTTCGGGCGTAGGTGTTGCGGTCGTGTGTCGGAAATGGAGAATTTCGTTAGGGACGATAAATCGTGGTGTTTTGTGTGATTTAATGGCATTAAAAACGGTAATCTTGGCGCGATCCGATCCGGCCTCTGCCGATTTGAAATTCATGCGGGACCTTTTGCGCGAAACAGGAACTACAGTTAATGAAATGTGTTTTCGGCGGACCTAAACTCACCCCCCACAAAGTTCTCACCCACCCCCTCACACACCGACCGGCTCGCATATCCTTTCGGCTTCTGAGGCTTGGACCGGAGCCAATATTTCTTAGCCGCGACGGCTTTTCGTTTCTCCTTAATAAACGACAAAAGGGGTTTATTTTCGGACGCGAAAAGCCTCTAAACATGTAGTTCATGAAGATATCGTAAATAGTTGCACCCCTTCTGATTGCACCAATTATTAGAAAAGTGTGTTTTTTTTTAGAATAAATTCTTGTGTAATAATAGAATGTTCCTCATAAATATACAACACGAGACAATTCTATTTCAGTCATCGCTGATAGATTCGTCATGACGTCTGATGAAATTTCTTTTGGGAAATTAAAATAGCCCTTTGTAATCGGACACCGCCGAAGAAGGGGACGAGAGAGAAAGAGAGAGGCCTAATCACCCTCCAATAAAAATAGAAACGTTTCGGTAAGTTGATTTCCGACCCCTCATACATTATTGCGCAGATAATGAAACAACTAGACAACGAGAGCAGATGATATATATAATATAAAAAAAGTGGAATTGATAAGGGAAAAATATAAATTATTCAATAGGAGAGGAAAAAATGGTGATGTAGTCTTCACTTTACTGTTCCAGAGTCTAAATATAACTTTAGGGGAATTAAAGGAAAGTGCTTACAGTTTATTCGTTGTAAGTTAAAAGATTTTTGTCTTAGAAAATAATCTCCAAAGAATATCCAAGTATTTTTTGGCTTAAATTAATCGAACTTTCTGCGAATAGAATTTTAGCAACATTGATATTTGTGTTGATCAAAATTCATAACCAATGATTCTTCTATAGATTTGAATTTAAAAGAATCTATAAAAGTGTTTAAACAATTTTTTGCATAAATTGCTTTTTTCTGTTGATCGAATTTTCTAAATATTGCATTTTCTGTGAATAGAATGTCAAGAACATCGACCCACGTATGATTACGTGTAAAATTCGTACAACAAACAAAAGGAAGGCGGCGGAGGAGGAGGAGGAGGAGGAGGAGGAAAGCTCGCGCCGGAAATCGAGTTAACTTCGGATTTTGGAAAATCCGCGCGTCGTTTGTTTATTCGGAACGATTTCGGCGCGCGGAATCAAAGCGAGCCCCGGAAATGACATTTCCCGCACGTCTCGCATTCGGGCGCGCACAAAGTAAAATATAAAAAAATAAAACAAAACACGATATAGCGTGTGTATTTGTTTATGCTTCTCTGTGTGTTTACTTTTATTGGAACCTGCAAAAAAAGTTGACTAATTAACAAGGCCGAGAAAATACGAAGGAGAACAACACACATACACACAGAGGAGGAGGAGGAGGTGGAGGGAAAAAAACGCGAGGAGTAATTTAATTTGGGGAACATATGTCGGGACGCATGCGCGTCGCGACGCCGTCGCGCCGAGCACGGTACAAGACGGTGCGGACGAGGTATCGTCCGTCTCGGACTGTGTCAGAGTCTTTCTTGCTCTATCAGTCGATAAACTATTGCTCTGTCAGACTGTTCGCATAGAGAAAAAGCCCGGTGTGGGATGAAGAGGGGGGCAGGAGGGAGAGGGGAGAGGCGGTTTTCGACAGGGGTGGATTCGCGCATGCACCCTCTGTCGCTGTGCACAGACAATTTCTCGCGCCTCCACCAGAAGTTGAAAAATAACAAAATAAACCATATTAATAACATAATTAAATCTTTATTATTCTAAATACTATAAAATGGTGATGTGGCCTTCATAATACTTTCCCTATTATTTTTGATAATGTTTTACTGATTAGAGGGTGAGATAGAGCAATTTGATGCATGATAGACAGGCAGACTTTAAATTTAAATTAGATAGTATTAGGTATAGAAATCATTTATATTTAAACTTAAATTTTGATTTTGTTTTATTTTTTATTACATAAAAGGTTTGACTGTTTTTAGCAACAAAATCATCAACGATTAGCAATTAAAGTTATCATGTATAAGATGGGTGGGTGGCCTCCGTCCCACCCTCCAATCAGTAAAAAATAAGCGGGGGTTTTAATTAAAAGTTGTAAAATATAAATAAACAAAAAATAATTGCAATTTTTAGAGATTTATCTATACAAATAATTTTTGATGATGTTTTCTGATTGGAGGGTGGAATAGAGACAAGAAAACAGCAAGAAAACTACAAATGGAGAATGTCTGAACCTACGGAGATATTTTTTGCCATTTCAATCTATAATAAATATTCCTAAAAACCGAAAGTATGGAAATTCTTAGAAATCTGCAATAGAAATTGAAAACAAATCTAGAAAGGCGTGAAAGGCTAGAAAACAGCAAAAAAAAAATACCACTGAAAAATTTTAGAATCCTTGCCTAAAATTATTGCAACCCTGAAGAGAAATATCAATGAGATGCGAAATATATATTGTTAAATAAATATTTTAAATCTGACAGAAAATTTTTGTAGTAATTGTAAAACCCTTAATGAAAATACTTAAATTTTGGAGAACAATTGTTGGAGTAGAAAGTGGAAACTACCATTAGAATTCTTCGATAAAGTTTTCGCAAAAGAAAATCCTAGAAAGTTTTGACTAGATAACTTTTTTTAAAAGATCTAGAACCATCAATGAAAACGTTTACAGCTAAAAAAGATAAATATAAACCACTGGAAATTTTCAGAGGTAATTTTTTCTGTTTAAAATAAGATAAAAATGACTTCAAAATTTGAAAAATTCTAGAAATGAAGAATATTTTAGAAACTGTAAACAAAAATGCCGGAAAAATAGCGAGAAAATAACCGCCGGAAAATTTTTGAATCCTTGGAAAAGGGTATTTCAACTATAAAGAGAATTTTTTTCCAAATTACGATAAGAAACATTGAAATATTTTAGAAATCTAATAGAATATTTTCATAAAAAATTATAAACTTTCAATGAAAATTCTTGCAATCAGAATTAAGATTCTAGAAATCTATACTAATATAATCATCTAATTAATTTTTTGTATGAATTAGAAGATAAATTGCTGGATTTTTTTCCAATTTGAATCTCGGCTAAACATTGCTTAACAATTTGAAATCCTACAAATCTAAAATGTTTAAAATTATAAAACTAGAAAAAAAAAATGCTAAATAGCAGCGAAAACACAAGCACTAGAAAGTTTTAAAACCTTTGAAAAATTTGTTGTAACTAGAAAATGAAATTCATGGAATATTTCGGTAAGATAAAAGAAAGAGAAGCATTATTGAAATATTACAGGAATCTTAGAGAAATATTTCATAAAACCTTTCAGAAATTAGAGAAAGGAAGTTCTAGAAAATCTGTAAGAGAAGAAGCTAAATTATAATCTTCTATTTTTTATTTTCCGTAAAATATATAGAAGAAATTACTGGAAGAGAAAGACAAAACTACCATAAGGAATTTTAAGAATCCGTGGAATTTCACCTGGAAAATTCCGATAGTATTTTCCTTATTAAAAACACTACAACATTTATTGAAAATTGTTGCATTTATATACAGAAAATGCTGAAAAAAAGACAGAGAGAATACTAGAACAAAAATTTTTAAACTTTCGGAGATAACTTTTGCAATTTAAATCTTGGATAAAAATTACTTTAAGGTTTGTAAACCTACTAATTCCAGTAATCTAAAATTGGAATTGCTGAAAAACTCTAGAATGGATAATAATTTTAAAAAATTTTAAAATGTTTGAAAATCAATGAGAAACTTACCACTGGAAAATTTTAGAACCCTCGAAGCAAACTATTGCAACTTCAAAACTTTAAAAAAGATCTAATCAGAAGGAACATTGTCTGGGAGATAACTTTTATAAAAATTGTGAAACCTTCAATGAAAATTCATGCAATAAAAAAGGAAAAAATATTTTAAATATGTAGGGAAAATTTTTGTTTGTAAAATATAGACGAGAAATTTCCGAACAAGAAGAAAAAAATACAATTAGAAAATTGTCTGTGGATAAAGGTTTTGTAAAATACTCCTGAAAAATTTTGATAACATAACAATTTCATTAAATCTCTAGAAAGAGAAAAGCATAGGACAGAAAGCGCTAAAAATAAATACCGCTGGTTAGCTTTTCCAAATTTTTGTGTTAACATTTATAAACGATTTGAAAACCTATAAATTTGGTGAAAAACTTTAGAATGAAAAAAAATTTGGAATAACAATTTTAGAACCCCTGAGGAAAGGTATAAGAGAAGTTTCTAAAACTTTCGATAACATGGAGTACGAAAAAATATTGTAGAAGATTTCAGAAATCTGGGACAAAACTTTCATAGAAAAAATAAAAGAAAGTTCTTGCAATTAGAAAAAAAAATTCTAAAAGTCCTATAATCATGATATTTTGTTCTTCAAATTCTTAATGTTTGTAGCACAATAAAATTCTATTCTAAATATAGAAGAGAAATTGCTGGAAAAGAGATAATAAAACACTATCATTAGTAAATTTTAGAAATCTTGGAGAAATATTTCGCAAAAGAAATTTTTTGAAAATTCCGATAAGATGACATTTAAAAAAATCTTGAAGCCTTAATTAAAATTAAGTTTAAATAAAATAAAATAAACTTTGTTTATATCAAAGTACTGAAAATTCTTTTAATTTTCTCGAAAATAAGAAAAGATTTTTAGGGGACAATTTTCTAAAAAAAACTAGACCCTCCAAGAAAAATTCCGCAATTTAGAACTTTCTAAATAAGCAGTCTCTAGTTGAAACAAAATGTTGAATTTTAAAGAAGCAATTCCTGAAATTTACCTGAATTCTCGAAAAGAAGACGAATTAAAAAACATTTAGAACCTGAAAATTTTGTTTGCAATTTATAAGAAAAGTTGAAAAAATATTAATTTTGGGAAGAAGTTATTGGCCATTTTCTAAACTCTAAACTTTTAGAAAAAACATTCTAGAAAATCCTAGTGCCTCATAGAAAATCATTGCAATTTAAAAGACGACTTAAAAAAACTCTTGAACTTCAGAGAATAAATTGCTAGAAATTTCCTGAACTCTCGAAAAGAAGTCTAGATTTTTAAAAACAAATTTTCTAAAAAAGCCTTCATTAAAATTTTTGCAATTTACTGAATTCTACAAAAATATATTTTTAAATTCTAAAAACTTCGCAATTTAAAAGAAGCTGTCTTTTAAATTAAATTTTAAAACAATTTCTATATCTAGAGAAATGACTGAAAAGAGTCTAGATTTCTAGGAACCGAATTTCTAGAAAAATCTATAGCCCCCAAATCTGAATAAAAGTTACTGGAAATTTCTGAACTCTCGAAAAAAGTCTAAAGAACTGGAAGAGATTTTTTTTTAAATTTTTGAGTCCTGAAGGAAATCTTTGCAATGTATAAGACAATGTTAATATCTGGAAACAGCCTTAAAGAAAATTCTATAAATATTAAAATGAACTTTCTAAAAAAATCCTGAATAAGACCTAAAAAACTTGCTAAAAATTCTGGAAATATAGAAGAAATTACTGTAAACTTATAGAATCCTCCAAAAAAGTTCTAGAACTCTACAAGGAAAACTTGTGAACAATTCTAGAATCCTCGATCAAAATTCTTTGGAAAGGAAGATGGAAAAAACTGAAAATATGGAGAAGAAATTCCTAAAACTTCCAGAAGCCTCTAAGTAAGTTCTAGAAATTTAGAAAAAAATTTGCTAATAAATTGTAAAGTTAAACAAAATCTTGAAAGAACTTTCTGAAAAATCTAGAACTCTCGAATAAAATCTTTGCTAAAAATTCTGGAAATATCTATTTATTTATTAGAGAAGAAAAAAAAAATACTGTACACTTCTTAAGTCCTCAAAAATTTTTATAAATCTAAAATGAAATCTTGTGAAAAAGTCTAGAAACCTCAATGTAAAAAAATAAAAGTATGCATCATCTGAGAAAACTATAGAAAAAGTTGAACAAAAAAACAAAACAAAAAGAAATTTCTATAAATAAATATAAATAATGACTTTCCAAAAAATTTTGAAACTCTTGAATAAAATATTTGAAAAACTTGGAAAAGGAAGTTGCAATAAAAGGGTGGAGGAGAAATTTCTAAAATTTCAAGAATCTTTGAAGAAAACTTTTTCTGAAGTTTCTTAAGTTATTTTTTTTTTCATAAATTAAAAATTTTACGAATAACACGTCTTAATAAAACTTCTTCAGTTTCTCATTTCCTTTAACCTTTGTTTGAAAAGTTATGTAATATTTTTCAAATTTGGAAAAATATCGAGAAAAATAAAAAAAACGCCTCCAGTAAACATCCACTTCCGGTTTATGAATGTTTACCAAAAGCTTTTCAGTTCCAGTTTTTGACGATAAAACTTTAAGTTTAAAGTTTCATCTCAATCGGATCATTCGTTTTTGAGATACATCGCCCACAGACATTCTCATGCACGATAACAATACTTCCCCTATATATACTATATAGGGAAAGTAAAAATGTATATCACAGGGGTGGATTTGTTATTAGTATTATTATTATCAAATAAAAGGCTTGTTTTGTTTCATAATTAATTTCGACTATTACTTGTCATCATTTAAATGATTTTGGTTTCTTTTTATATAAGTCTGCAATTTCTTTTTTTCTAATAGAAAAAAAGCATAATTTTTTAATGTAAATATTTTTTATATATATTTAATGTAGATAGGTGACTATTATAAAAATAATACATTGTATGTATATCCTTAACCTACTCTACAAACTATTTAATAGAAGAAACTTCAATATAAAACAATCGACCAAATAGTGCTGATTAATGTTTTTTTTTAAACTACTTTTTATATATTTTCTGCAATTCTTTTCCAATAGAACCCTCGTTTATGATGAAGAGATTGAAGGGTGGGATAGTGGCCACCCACCCACCCTACATATGCAAATGAATTTCAATTAAAACTCTGCTTATGACGCATGTTATACCAAACACCTTACTTTTTTTGTTGTAATTTTCATCAATCATCAGTTTACTAATATGTATTATTATGTATTATCTCTCATTTGTCAATTGTTGTTCATTGTCATTTTTGAGTGTCATTTATCGATTGTCATTTATCATTAGTCATTTGTCATTTGTCATTTGTCATTTGTCATTTGTCATTTGTCATTTGTCATTTGTCATTTGTCATTTGTCATTTGTCATTTGTCATTTGTCATTTGTCATTTGTCATTTGTCATTTGTCATTTGTCATTTGTCATTTGTCGTTTGTCAGTTGTCGTTTGTCATGTTTCCTTTGTCGTTTGTCAGTTGTCGTTTGTCATTTTTCCTTTGTCATTTGCCGTTTGTCACTTCCCATTTGTCATCTGTCAATTGTTTTGTAATAGAAAAAACACCAAAAAAATTTGTTAGCAATCAATATTAATTCAGTAAATTTAGAATTACACTTAAAAATATACATTAATCTTCAATAGTGTATTTTATGTAAATGCTTTTTGAGTAATCGTCGTTTATGTTATAATAATTGAAGGGTGGAATAGTGGCCACCCACCCACCCTACATAAATATTTATATTTTCATTCACATTTACGTTTTTTTTGTTGATTTCCCTTCAACAGAATCAGTCTTAACATTTAAAATTATACATACACAGTTGTTGTAGTTTAAGTTTTCATGAAATATGTAGGGTGGGTGGGTGGCCACTATCCCATCCTCCAATCAGTATAACATTAGCGGCAGTTTATTGAATAAATATTTATTTACATCCAAAGAAAATGCATTAATCTTTAACGTCGCATTTTAAACGAATACTTTATGAAATTCGTCGCTTATATTAGAATAATTGGAGGGTGGGATAGTGGCCACCCACCCACCCTACATATTTCATGAAAACTTAAGCTACAACACCGTTTATGTATTGTCTGAATTTTATGGCTAGGCTGAGTGTGCTATTGTTTTTTAGACATAAAAACGTGATTTTAAATGAAAATTTAAATGTATATGTAGGGTGGGTGGGTGGCCTCGATCCCACCCTCCAATCAGTAAAACATAAACACGAATTTGGTGAATAAGTATTAAATAACACCTAATTAAATTTACATTCATTTTTAATACTGTGTTTTACGCAAATACTTATTGGAAAACCGTCGCTTGTGTTATAATAGTTGGAGGGTGTGATAGTGGCCACCCACCCACCCTACATATACAATTGATTTATTATTCACAATCACGTTTTAGTTGTAAGAAAACAATAGCAAATTCACTTTTAAAAATTTAAATTATACATCAACAGTTTTATAGATTAAGTTTCATGAATATGTAGGGTGGGTGGGTGGCCACTATTCCACCCTCCAATCAGTATAACATTAGCGCTGGTATATTAAAATAAATATTTAATTTCACCTAAAAAAATACATTAACCTAAACCATCATAATTTAAACAAATATTTTCGAGGAACTGTCGCTTATGTTAAAATAATTGGAGGGTGGAATAGTGGACGCCCACCCACCCTGCATATACAAATGTCACCTGTTTACTGCTATATGTTATTTTTTATCTATTATTTGTAAATTGTCATTTGTCATTTTTTGCTTTTTCGATTGTCATTTGTCATTTTTTGCTTTTTCGATTGTCATTTGTCATTGGTCAGTTGTCATTTTGCATTTGTCATTTTGCATTTGTCATTTGCAATTTGTCATCTTTTATTTTATTTATTTATTTTTTTATTAAAGCACATTACAGCATAAGGATACACATGTACATCGGTCAACTGTCAATTTTTCTGTCGTAAAAGAAACACCAAAACAATTTTGACAGATGATAGCTGACAGTTGACAGTTACGACATGACATTTTTTAATAGTTTTTATTTCTCAACAGAAAACAGGTGATAGTTGACAAATAAATACAATTGACAGATGATAGATCGCAGATGACAGATGACAGATGTCAGATGACAGATAAAAGATACATTTTTATATGTTTTCTATAATTCTTTTCCGATAGAACCCTCGTTTATGATGGATAGATTGAAGGGTGGGACAGTGGCCACCCACCCACCCTACATATACAAATATATTTCAATTAAAACTATAGAAAATATATTTTTTTGTTTTTTATTGTAATCTGTCATCTATTTACTGTCACGGGACATTTTTTCATTTGTCATTTGTAATTTATCATTTGTTATCATTTGTCATTGGTCATGTGTTATGTGTCATTTGTTATTTGTCATTTGTCATTTGTCATTTGTCATTTGTCATTTGTCATTTGTCATTTGTCATTTGTCATTTGTCATTTGTCATTTGTCATTTGTCATTTGTCATTTGTCATTTGTCATTTGTCATTTGTCATTTGTCTTTTGTCTTTTGACTTTTGTCTTTTGTCTTTTGTCTTTTGTCTTTTGTCTTTTGTCTTTTGTCTTTTGTCTTTTGTCTTTTGTCTTTTGTCTTTTGTCTTTTGTCTTTTGTCTTTTGTCTTTTGTCTTTTGTCTTTTGTCTTTTGTCTTTTGTCTTTTGTCTTTTGTCTTTTGTCTTTTGTCTTTTGTCTTTTGTCTTTTGTCTTTTGTCTTTTGTCTTTTGTCTTTTGTCTTTTGTCTTTTGTCTTTTGTCTTTTGTCTTTTGTCTTTTGTCTTTTGTCTTTTGTCTTTTGTCTTTTGTCTTTTGTCTTTTGTCTTTTGTCTTTTGTCTTTTGTCTTTTGTCTTTTGTCTTTTGTCTTTTGTCTTTTGTCTTTTGTCTTTTGTCTTTTGTCTTTTGTCTTTTGTCTTTTGTCTTTTGTCTTTTGTCTTTTGTCTTTTGTCTTTTGTCTTTTGTCTTTTGTCTTTTGTCTTTTGTCTTTTGTCTTTTGTCTTTTGTCTTTTGTCTTTTGTCTTTTGTCTTTTGTCTTTTGTCTTTTGTCTTTTGTCTTTTGTCTTTTGTCTTTTGTCTTTTGTCATTTATCATTTATCAATTGTCATTAGTCATTAGTCATTGGTCATTGGTCATTAGTCATTAGTCATTAGTCAATTACTAATTGTCAAATTACATTTGTTAATTATCAAATGACACAGTTAAATATCAAGTGTTGAATATCTAAAGTCAAATACTAGTTGTTACAAGAAGAATACCAGATGTCAATTGTTAAATGTCAAATGACAGTCAAATATCAAGAGTAATATTTTTAATGCCAAATGTCAATAATCAATTGTTAATTTTCAATATCAAATGACAAAATCAAATGTCAAGTATCAATTTTCAAATAAAAATTGTCAATTGTCAAATGACAAAGTCAAGTGTTAAATTTAGAATGTCAAATATCAATGGTCAATTGTTAAAAGTCGTTTAAACATCATCGTAAAGTGCGAAATAATAACATTTGTGAATTGTTAAATGTCAATGATGTGATCAAATATAAAACGCTAAATTTTTAATGTCAAATGTCAATTGTTAATAGATAAATGTTAAATGACAAATGTGTAAAATCTTAAATGCCAAATGACAATCAAAGATAAAATGTTAAATTTATTATGTTAAAAGTCAATAGTCAATTGTTAATTCGAATGCCAACAGTCATTTATCAATTATCAAATGACACGGTTAAATATCATGTGTTAAATTTCTAATATCAAATGTTAATAGTCAAATATCAAGTGTTAAATTTCGAATGTCAAATTTTATTTGTTAAAAGTTGAATGTCATGTGTCAATTTTAAATGTTAAATGTCAAATGAAACAGTCAAATATCAAATGTTATATTTTTAATGTCAAATGTCAGTAATTAATTGTTAATGTTAAATATCAAATGACATAATCAAATGTCAAGTGTCAAATGTTAAATTTCAAAATTCAATAGTCAATTGTTAAAATAATGAATATTAAATGTCAATTGTTAATTGTCAAATGATAAACGTCAAATATAAATTATTAATTGTCTAATGACAATTTTTGACCAACTGTCAAATTTAGAATGTCGAATGTCAATTGTCCATTTAAAAATATCAAATTTCGAATGTCAATTTTAATTATTACATGATAAATTTCCACTGACAAACGATAATTGTCAAATATTAAATGACAATATTAGATGTCAATTGTCAAATGGGAAATAATTAATGTCAAACAACATTTTCGAATTGTTAAACGTCAAATGATACAATCAAATGCTAAATTTTGAATGCCAGATGTCAATAGACAATTGTTAATAGTCAAATGTCAATTGTTAATAGATAAATGTCAAATGACATTTCTTAATTGTAAAATGTTAAATGTCAAACGACAGAGTCAAATATAAAATGTTAAATGTCAAAACTCAATTGTTGAATAGTCGAATGCCAATGTCAATTAATTATTGTCAAATAATAAATTTCAAATGATATTTGTTAATTATCAAATATTAATAGTCAAATATCAAGTGTTAAATTTCTAATGTCAAATATTAATTGTTAAAAGTCGAATGTCAGATGTCAATTATTAATTGTCAAATGTTAAATGTCCGATGACACAGTCAAAATCAAGTGTTATATTTTTAATGCCAAATGTCAGTAATCAATTGTTAAGGATAAATATCAAATGAGACAATCAAATGTCAATTGTTAAACAATGAACATTAAATATCAATTGATAATTGTTATAAACGAAAAATAAAAATTGTTTATTGTCAAATGTGTTATTGTCTAGTGTTAAAAATCATACTTCAAATGACAAACAATAATTGTCAAATATTAAATTAGTCATTAGTCATTAGTCATTAGTCAAATGCCATTGCCATTTGTCATTTGTCATTTGACATTTGATATTTGTTATATTTCATTTGTTAGGTCATTTGCCATTTGTCATGTATCACCTGTCAATTGTTTTATAGTAAAAGAAAAACTATTTTTTTTCCATGTCATTTTTCAACTATTTTTAAATGATAAATATTTTTGTATATTTTTTATTTATCAATTTTTTATGATAGATGATATCTGACAGTTGACCGAAAAAAGATAACACTTACTGGTTTTTGTAACAGAACAGATAAGAGGTGATATTTGACAGTTATCAAAAAAATACAATTGACAGATGATACATCGCAGATGACAGATGACAGTTGACAGATGTCAGATGACAGATGATAGATTTGTCAATTTTAATTTGTTAATTAATGAGTGTTAATTCAAGTAGCTGAACAACCAATTGTATGTTTAATCACTTAAAAAAAAACATGTATATTGAGATGAATAAAAAATAGTTCTGTGATAAAAAAAAAAAAATTGTTAGTTGTCATTTGCCGTTTTTATCGGGCATCGATTGTTGTTTATTGTAATCTGTCATGTGACTTTTATATGTCATTTGTAATTTATCAGTTGTCATTTGTTATTGGTATTTTGTAGTTTTTCATTTGTCATTTGTCATCTATCATTTGTCAATGGTCACTTTTCATTTGTTAGTTGTCATTTATTATTTTTCATCGGTCATCTGTGAATTGTTTTGTAATAAAAGAAACACCAAAAAAATTGTTCTCTCTATGTCACCTGTCAACTGTTTTGAAATGAAAAATATTTTTGTAAATCTTTGAGTTATCTGTTTTTTATGACAAATGACAGCTGACAGTTGATAGATAAAAGATGACACTTTATAATCGTTTTTATTTCAGAACAGATAACAGGTGATAGTTGACAGTTAGCAAAAAAATACAGTTGATAGATGATAGATCTCAGATGACAGAGGACAGATGAAAGATGACAGATGATAGATACAATTTTATATATTTTCTATAATTCTTTTCTAATAGAACCCTCGTTTATGATGGATAGATTAGAGGGTGGGACAGTGGCCACCCACCCACCCTACATATACAAATGTATTTCAATTAAACTCTGTTCATGACGCATGTTATGCAAAACTCGCATTTTCTGTTGTTTATTGTAATCTGTCATCTGTGTACTGTCATGTGACATTTATATGTCATTTGTAATTATCATTTATCGTTGGTCATTTGTCATTTGTACTTTGTTATTTTTCATTTGTCCTCAGTCATTTGACATCTTTCGTTTGTCATTTGTCATTAATCATTTGGCATTTCTTTATTTGCCATTTTTCATTTGTCATTTATCACTTGTCATATGTTAATTGTCATATGTCATTTGTCATTTGTCGTCTGTCAATTGTTTTCTAGTAAAATACACACCTTTTGTTTTTTAAATTCCATGTCAACTCTCAGCTGTCATCTGTCAACTGTTTTTAATTGAAAAATATTTTTGTGAATCTTTCATCTACTTATTTTCTATGACAGATGATAGCTGACAGTTGACAGATGAAATATGACATTTTTTAATGGTTTTTATTTGAGAACGGATAACAGGTGAGAATTGACATTTACCAAAAAAATACGGTTCACAGATGATGGAACGCAGATGACAGATGACGGATGTCAGATGACATATGATAGATACATTTTTATGGGAGGGCTGGACAGTGGTCATCCACCCACACTAACTGTTTGCCATTTGTCATTTGTTATTTGTCGTTTTTCATTTGCCATTTGCCATTTCTCAATTGTCACTTGTCATTTGTTAGGTTATTTGCCATTTTTCATCTATCATCTGTCAATTATTTTGTAGTAAAAGAAAAACTAACTATCGACTGTTTTTAAATGGTAAATAGTTTTGTATATCTTTTATTTATCTATTTTTTATGACAGATGATACCTGACAGTTGACAGAAAAATGATGACATTTTTACTGGTTTTTATAACAGTACAGATAGCAGGTGACAGTTGACAATTATCAAAAAAAAATACAGTTGACAGATGATAGATCGCAGATGACAGATGACAGATGTCAGATGACGGATATATTTCTATATGTTTTCTATAATTATTTTCCAATAGAACCCTCTTTTATGATGGATAGATTGGAGGGTGGGATAGTGGCCGCCCACCCACCCTACATATACAAATGTATTTCAATTAAAACTCTGCTTATGACGCATATTATACAAAAATCGCATTTTTTTGTTGTTTATTGTAATCTGTCATGTGTGACTATGATGTGGCATTTATATGTCATTTCTCATTTGTCTATTGTCACTTTTCATTTGTTAGTTGCCATTTGCCGTTTGTCATTCGTCATCTGTCAATTGTTTTGTAGTAAAATAAATACCAAAACATTTTTTCTCTATGTCATCTGTCAACTGTTTTTAAATGAAGAATATTTTTGTAAATTTTTATATATTTTTATGACAGATGATAGATGACAGTTGACAGACGAAAGATGACACTTTTTAATGGTTTTTATTTAAGAACAGATAACAGGTGATAGTTGACAGTTAGCAAAAAAATATAGTTGACAGATGATAGATCACAGATGACAGATTACAGATGAAAGATGAAAGATGTCAAATGACAAATGACAGATTATAGATACATTTTTATATGCTGTCAATAATTCTTTCCCAATAGAACCCTCGTTTATGATGGATATATTTGAGGGTGAACAAATTTGTCATTTGTCATTTGTCATTTGTCATTTGTTATTTGTCATTTGTCATTTGTCATTTGTCATTTGTCATTTGTCATTTGTCATTTGTCATTTGTCATTTGTCATTTGTCATTTGTCATTTGTCATTTGTCATTTGTCATTTGTCATTTGTCATTTGTCATTTGTCATTTGTCATTTGTCATTTGTCATTTTTCATTTGTCATTTGTCATTTGTCATTTGTCATTTGTCATTTGTCATTTGTCATTTGCCAATTGTCAATATTAATTTGTTACTTGTCATTTGCCGTTTGTTATTGGGCATCAATTGTTTTGTAGTAAAAGAAACACCAAACAGAATTTTTCACTATGTCATCTGTCAACTGGTTTTAAACGAAAAATATTTTTGTATGTCTTTCATTTATCTATTTTTTAGGACAGATGATAGCTGACAGTTGACTGATAAATGATAGCATTTTTTAAAGGTTTTTATTTCAGAACAGATAATAGGTGATAGTTGACAGTTATCAAAAAAATATAGTTGACAGATGTTAGATCTCAGATGACAGATGATATATGTCAGATGACAGATGATATATTTTTATATGTTTTCTATAATTCTTTTCCAATAGAACAATCATTTATGATGGATAGATTGGCGGGTGAGACAGTGGCCACCCACCCACCCTACATATATAAATGTATTTCAATTAAAACTCTACTTATGTCGCATGTTATACAAAACTAGGATTTTTGTTGTTTAATGTAATCTGTCATCTATTTATTGTCATGTGACATTTTTATGTCAGTAGTCATTTGTAATTTGTAATTTATCATTTGTTATTTTTCATTGGACATTTATCGTTTGTCATTTGTCATTTGTCATTTGTCATTTGTCATGTCAGATAACAGATACATTTTTATATGATTTCTATAATTCTTTTCAAATAGAACCCTATTTTATGATGGATAGATTGGAGGGTGCACAAATTTGTCATGGGTCATTTTTTATTTGTCATTTGTCATTTCTCAATTGTCATTTGTCATATTTCATTTGTCATTTGTCATTTGTCATGCGTAATTTGTCATTTGTCATCTGTCATCTGTCATTTGTCATTTGTCATTTGTCAATTGTCACTTGTCATTTGTCATCTGTTAGTTATTTTGTAGTAAAATAAACACACACAAAATTATACTATGTCATCTCTCAGTTGTTATCTGTCAACTGTTTTTAAATGAAAAATAATTTTGTATATCTTTCATATTTCTATTTTTTATGACAGATGATATCTGACAGTTGACAGTTAAAATAAGACAATTTTTAATTGGATAATAACAAAATATTTTTAATGACAGATGATAATTGACAGTTTACAGATAGAAGATGTTTTTTCTAATAGTATTTATTTCAGAAAAGCTAACAAGTGATAAATGATAGTTGACAAAAAATACAGCTAATATATCCCAGACGACAGATGACAGATTACAAATGGCAAATGGCAAATGACAAATGACAAATCACCAATGCCAGATGACATATAACATATTATAGATAAAATATGACAGATAGTGGATGATATATGATACATGAAAGATGATAGATGACAGACGATAAATTTCAGGTAAAAAATATCAGATTTATAGATGACAGAAAGCTACAGTTGTTTCTTTATTTCGGAACACTTGACAGGTGGCAATTGACTTAAGATAATTAACTGTCTACAGGAGGCATAGATAATTTTTATTTTCCTTATGTCAAAGTAGTTGACAGATGATAGAATATAGCTGACAAAAATAAGTTTTCTAGGTAGTTGTCGTTTCACAGATAATAAAAAATGTTTTTTTATGACAGATAAAAGATGACAAAAAATGACAGGACATATGACTGATCGCAGATGTCCGATGACAAATGACAGACGGCAGATGATAGATGAAAGATGATATATGACAAGATGACAGATGACAAAATATACGGGACATATGACTGATAGCAGATGACCGATGACAGATGACAGATGAACGATGATAGATGACTAATGACAGATGACAGATGATTTATGACATATGACAGATGAAATTTCAATTTCATCAATACAAACATTCATTCGACAGTCTTCTCAATTTTAGTTTATTTAAAAAATGTTTGACGATCCCCTCATCATAAAGGTTAATCGCTAGTCAACCGTTGACAATTTCTTTGACGTTGCCATTTTTTACATTCGATTTTCCTTCTTAAAATTTTTTGTATTTCATAAATAGATGATTTATAATTTGACAAAAAAAAAACAGAGAATTTGGTAATAGGTTAAATAATCGTGGATAATCTACACGCAAAAAGAGGGCGCCAGCGGTATTTACTTTTAAACCGAGCCTCGTATTACATATAATTTAATTATGATTTGAGATTAAAATAAAAATCAATTTTACTATTAATATGAACATAATTAAAATTATCTACCTAGAAACGAAATTTTTATTTTCACATTTCAGTTAAAAAAATATATGTTTTAATATATACTAATGTAAAATATAGGGAATTATAAAACATCCATATTCCCTTAATCAGGGAATAAACCGTCCGAAACGCATTAGCATTAGCGACCTACGCGGCAACATATTTCTCCATCGTGTTTTTTATTTTTATTTCGGCGAACGGACATGATGGCGGCGGCGGCAGGGCCGCCCGGTGGGATGGGGGGTTGAGGGTGCATTAATTCCGACCCCATTAAAATAATTAGCCAGGAAATATTAATAAGGGCCGGACGCTCCGACGACGTATTTCACTATCTTATCTGCGAAATGGGATTCGGAATTTTTTATTCAATTTTTTTTTTTTCGCTGCAAGGTGGGTGGGGGGCGGCGTTGGTCGAAAAGCGTGGAGGTCGTAATAAGCATGCAGGACCAGACCTGGAATTTTGCTGCTCTGCCAAAGGGTATACATCACTGGCGGTTTGGGAGTGGGAAGGCTTAAATTATTCATCCCGACTGGGTTTTTCCTTTTTATCAATTTCCACTCGAGAATAAATTTAATGATTCACGGATAAGAGGACTGCGCGCACGTTTTGCTCTTGCCGCGTGTTTCATCCAGGTTTATGTGTTTGTTACAAAAAATATGTACTGTTGCAATGAAATTCTTGATTTCTTAGAAATAATCATTTCTGTAAAGTCTCTTTTCAACTCCAAATTAGACAATCACGCCATTACTACCACCAGTCGTGGCTGGTCGAACGGTGACTAAAAAAACACGAGATATAGGCTTCTTAAAGTCTGTCAAGGACATCTTCAGTAAATAGTAAAATATTTATATGCTTATTACATCAGAGTGGTTGACAGATGATGGAATATAGTTGAAAAATATTTTGAATAATAGGTGACACACCTGAAAAATAACAATAAAATATGGTAGATGACTGTTGACAGTTGACAGTTCAGAGGTGTTATTTGAAAGAATATATTTAAGAGTTGACAGAACAGATAACTGACAGTTGACAGATTCACCTAAGCATAAACAGGTAATATTTTTATTTATGTTGGTATTAAAACAACATGTTTATAATTATAAATTCGATTGAATTTTTAATTTCCGTTCGTAGCACTCTCCTCTTTACCTGCACACCACTCATCTCCCTCCAGCCCCCTGCAACCCTCCTTCTAGCGCGCGTCCTAATTTAATATAAACACAACAACGGTGTGCAAAAGTATTTGTTATAAATAATGGGCGAGTCCTTTCAGAAACTTTACACTTTGCGCGGCCCAACTTTTTCCTACCCCGCCGCTCCACCACTGAACCCTCGGTTTAGTCAAATTGCGACGCAGCAGATACAGTAGTCGGCCCACCGCCCGGGAAATGGGGTGGGCGCGGGGGGGCGCCCCTTAATAAGAAATAAATTTCGAATAATCTGAAAGTTTTTCATATCTTTATAAGGATCTATAAATAGGGGTTGCGCGGTTTAAAAGATAGCTCCGTGCTCCGACGTTCCTGCCCATAACTCATTATCTTGTATAAAGTGTGTGGTGCGGCAGGGGGGGTGGTCGTGATGGTGGTGGTAGAGAATGGGTGGAGGGTTACCCACCCCCGCAACCTTAAACCGTATGACGTCGTTTCGAAATAGAATTACGTTATATATATATAAGTTGGTGTTTATTGTTAATTGTTTACTTGATTAAAAATTTATATAATAAAATTATAATAAAAATTTTAATTAATAATTTAAAAATACGATATTTTTTTGTCAATTTTTAACTATTAAAAAATTTTCTATGAGAAAACATTTAATGTTAAATACGGTCCTTATACAAGGTGTATTATTAAAGTAAAAACCATTTTTGTTCAAAAGTAAGTACAATTAAAGTTTTTTGAAATAAAACTTATATGTCTTAATTGACATATGACAAATGACATATGATAAATAAGAGATGACAGATGACAGATGACAAATGACAGATAATAGACGACATATGACCGATGACAAATGACAAATGATAGTTAACAGATGACAGATTACAACAACTGCTATCAACATAATTTTCACATAAAAGATGTAATTATTGTTAACTGTAAACAGTTAACTGTCATGTGTCATCTGTCAAAAGTTCTCAAGTAATTAATAATTAATCATTTTGTCAATTATATTTTGTCACATTCGAGCTTGTTGTCCGTCTTGTCAATTATAGTTTATCAATAGTTTTAAAGTAAAAAACAAACAAATTTTGACACATGACAGATGACAGATGACAGATAACAGATAACAGATAACAGATAACAGATAACAGATAACAGATAACAGATAACAGATAACAGATAACAGATAACAGATAACAGATAACAGATAACAGATAACAGATAACAGATAACAGATAACAGATAACAGATAACAGATAACAGATAACAGATAACAGATAACAGATAACAGATAACAGATAACAGATAACAGATAACAGATAACAGATAACAGATAACAGATAACAGATAACAGATAACAGATAACAGATAACAGATAACAGATAACAGATAACAGATAACAGATAACAGATAACAGATAACAGATAACAGATAACAGATAACAGATAACAGATAACAGATAACAGATAACAGATGACAAATGATAAATGACAACTGAAAAATGACAATTGACAATTGATAAATGACATATGAAAAATGACAAATGACAGTTAACAGATGACTGATGACAGTTAATAGATGACAAATGACAGTTAACAGATGACAGAAGATAACAACTTTTACCAACAATATTTTCACATAAAAGATATAATTATTGTTATCTGTCAACTGTTAATTGTTAACTGTCATCTGTCAACTGTTCTGAAGTAATTAATAATTAATAATTTTGTCAATTATATTTTGACATATTTAAGCTTGTAGTCCGTCATGTCAATTGTACTTTATCAATTGTTCCGAAGTAAAAAAAAAAAAAATGTTTGTCATATATTAACTTTCAACAATTGTCAACAATTCTAAAAATGTCAACTCTAATTCCAAACGTATATTTTTATTATCCGTCAACTAGTAACTTCCACCTCGTAACTGCCAACTATAATTCTGAACTGTTCTGAAGTAAAAAAATCTAAACAAAGGAATTGTCAACTGTTATCTGTTTACTGCCATGGGTCATTTTTCACCTGTCATCTGTCATCTTCAATCTATCATTTTTCATCTGTCATCTATTAAATGTCATTCGCCATCTGTTAACTTTCAACTATCAGTTTGCAAAAAATACAATTTTTCTGTCATATTATAAAAAATTGTTCTGAACTAAAAAAACAAACAAACAAATTTCATTATCTATCAACTTTCAATTATCTTCTGTCAACAATTTTAAAGCTGCCAACTATAATTCTGAACTCCTCTGAATTAAAAAAAAACCTATAAAAGGAATTGTCGTCTGTTATCTGTTTACTGCTATGTGTGATTTTCCAGTTTATCATCTGTCATCTGTCATTTGTCATCTGTCATCTGTCATCTGTCATCTGTCATCTGTCATCGATCATCTGTCATCTGTCATCTGTCATCTGTCATCTGTCATCTGCCATCTGTCAATTATCAGTTTTCAGTTATCATTTTAAAAAAATGTTAATTTGCCAACTGTCACATATAAAACAATTTTTCTTTTTTTCTTTCAATTATTGTCTGTCAGATGTCAGATGTCAGATGTCAGATGTCAGATGTCAGATGTCATTTGTCATTTTGAAAGCTGCCATATTTCAAAGAAAGCTTTATATATTGCATTAAGCATATTCGATAGCTTTAAACGTCGACATACACTAAAAATAAAAAATCCTGATTTAATTGTTTTTCAATATTTTCGCAATAAAAAATAATGGACGAATTACGAAAATTCTAGCAATAAATGAAAGCAGAAGACCCAAAAATTAGAAATTCGACCTTCAATTGTTTTCAGTATTTTTACCATAACTTTTTACAGGATTGTTAGATTTTAAAAATTCTTTCACGAAACGATTATTAACATTAAATATAACTGGATGCACTCAAAATCAGAAAATCGATTTTCAATTATTTTTTTAAATATTTTTGCTATCATTATTAAAATAATGGAAAAATACAAAAAAAAATGTCTCTAAAGAAACAAACATTAATCATCTGTCATGTGTCATCTATCATCTGCCATCTGTATATTTGTATTTTCTTTCTTATTTTGTAATTAATATATTAATTAATGTAAAATTTCCCTGTAATTGGATATTTTTATGTCTGTTGGGAAATAAATAAATGAATAAATGATTATCTGTCATCTATCATCTGTCAGATGTCAGATTTCTTTTGTCATATGTCATCTGTTATAAAGTAAATAACAGAAAAGTTAAAATATTTGTCATCTGTCATCTTCTGCTTTGTCATCTGTCATCTATCATCTGACAGATGTGATGTGTCATCTGTTATAAAGTAAATAACAAAAAGTAAATATTTTTGTCATCGGTCATTTTCTACTTCTATCTTCTATCAACTATTTTGAAGGAAATAACATTTAAAAAAATATATTTTGTTTTCTGTCAACTGTACAATTTGGTCTGTTGGAAGTTAAATCCAATTCAATTTGAAAACACACAAGGAAAATTTAATATTAAACATTCTCCTGGTAATTGTAAATAAAGCAAAACCCTTGTTGATGTTTTACTGATTGGATTGTGTGATAGTGGCCACCCACCCATCCTACATACACATTTATACTATAATTAAAAACTCTGATGATGGTTTTTTTACACAACACTCATAATTGTATTTTAAGCTTTTGGAAACTTAAACACTATTTCTGTCTTAAGTCAGGGATATATGTAGGGTGGGTGGGTGGCCTCTATCACACCCTCCAATTCAAAAAACAATAAAAATAGTTTCTGGTGGATATTTTGTACAACAAGTAAAAATTTTTAAGAATAATTTTGTGTCAAAAAAGTAAGAAATTATTGATTTGTTTGATAGAGGCCGCCCACCCATCCTACATATGTATTTATACTTTAATTTATGATTCTGGTGTAGTTTTTTTTTGCACAACCCTCACAATTGTATTTTGAGTTTTTGATAAATTAAACACTATTTGTAGTTTAAGTAAATTATATATGTAGGGTTGGTGGGTGGCCACTATCCCACTTTTAAATTCAAATAACAATAAAAGTAGTTTCTGGGGGATGTTTTAAACAACATGAGAAATATACAAGAAGAGTTTTGTATCAAATAAAAACGAAAAAATAATTAGAAATTTGTTGTGTTATCTACTCTTTTAATATTTATAATTTTAACAAAATTCTCGAAGATGTTTACTGTTTAGTTTGTGTAATACCTACTTATCTGTAATATAAATAAAGATGTAGGGTGGGTGTTACTATTACAAAGTTTAATATTGATAGTAATTACGAGATTTTTTTGGAAGGATTTCCAATAAAATTTGTAATATTAATAAAGAATATTTTTACTCTTAAACATTCTCGTGGTAATTGTAATTAAAGCAAAACCCTTGTTGATGTTTTACTGATTGGATTGTGTGATAGTGGCCACCCACCCACCCTACATATATATTTATACTATAATTAACAACTCTGGTGAAGTTTTTTTTACACAACACTCGTAATTTTATTTTAAGTTTATGGAAACTTCAACACTATTTGTGGCTTAAACCATCAATATATGTAGGGTGGGTGGGTGGCCACTATCACACCCTACAATTCAAAAAACAATAAAAGTAGTTTCTGGGGGTTATTTTGTACAACAAGAAAAGTTTTTAAGAATAATTTTGTGTCAAATAAAAGGAAGAAATTCATTGCAATATCTTTGCATGATTTATACTTGTGGGGATTAAAAATTTATCAAAATAATCGCCGATGTTTCAGTGATTGGAGTGTGTGTTAGAAGCCACCCACCCACCCTACACATATATTTATACTTTACTTTATTATCCTGGTGTAGTTTTTTTGCACAAGCATCACAATTGTATTTTGCGTTTTTGATAACTTAAACACTATTTGTGGTTTAAGTAAACTATATATGTAGGGTGAGTGGGTGGCCACTATCACACCCTTAAATTTAAACAATAATAAAAGTAGTTTTTGGGGGATGTTTTAAAGAACATAAGAAATATACAAGAAGATTTTGAATCAGATAGAATTTTTTTGTTTCCTATTCTTGTAAGAATTACAATTTTATCAAAATTCTCGAAGATATTTATTGTTTAATTTGTGTAATATCTATGTAATTGTAGTATAAATAAATAAATAGAGTGGATGCTACTATCCCAAACTTTATTACTTATAATAATAACGAGAATTTTTTGAAAGAAATTCTAATAAAATTTGTAATATTAATAAAGAATATTTTTATTCCTAAGCATTCTCGTAGTAATGGTAATTAAAGCAAAACCCTTGTTGATGTTTTACTGATTGGATTGTATGATAGTGGCCACCCACCCACCCTACATATATATTTATACTTTAATTAAAAACTCTGTTGAAGTTTTTTTTTTTCACAACACTCGTAATTGTATTTTAAGTTTTTGGAAACTTAAACACTATTTGTGTCTTATGTCAGCAGTATATGTAGGGTGGGTGGGTGGCCACTATTCCACCCTTAAATTCAAAAAACAATAAAAATAGTTTCTGGAGTATATTTTGTACAACAAAAAAAAATTTAAGAATAATTTTGTGTCATATTAAAGTAAGAAATTCATTGGGAAATCTTTGTATGATTTATTTTTGTAGTGATTAAATATTTATCAAAATCATCGGCGATGTTTTAGTGATTGATTTGTTTGATAGAGACCACCCACCCACCCTGCATATGTATTTATACTTTAATGTATGATTTTGATGTAGTTTTTTTGCACAACCCTCACAATTGTATTTTGCGTTTTTGATAACTTAAACACTATTTGTAGTTTAAGTAAACTATATATGTAGGGTGGGTGGGTGGCCACTATCACACCCTTAAATTCAAACAACAATAAAAGTAGTTTCTGGAGGATGTTTTAAACAACATAAGAAATATACAAGAAGAGTTTTGTTTTAGATAGAAACGAGAAATTCATTAAAAATTTGTTTTTATCTACTCTTCTAATAATTACAATTTTATCAAAAATCTCGAAGATGTTTACGGTTTAGTTTATGTAATATGTATGTATCTGTAGTATAAATAAATATTTAGGGTGGGTGTTACTATCCAAAACTTTAATATTATTAATAATAACGAGAATTTTTTCGAAGAATTTCCAATAAAATTTGTAATATTAATAAAGAATATTTTTACTCTTAAACATTCTCGTGGTAATTGTAATTAAAGCAAAACCCTTGTTGATGTTTTACTGATTGGATTGTGTGATAGTGGCCACCCACCCACCCTACATATATATTTATACTATAATTAAAAACTCTGTTGAAGTTTTTTTACGCAACACTCGTAATTGTGTTTTAAGTTTTTGGAAACTTAAACACTGTTTGTGTCTTAAATCAGGGATATATGTAGGGTGAGTGGGTGACCACTATCCCACCCTGCAATTCAAAAACAATAACAATAGTTTCTGGGGAATATTTTGTACAACAAGGAAAAATTTTAAGAATAATTTTGTGTCAAAAAAAAGTAAGAAATTCATAAGGCAATCTTTGCATGATTTATTCTTGTGGTGGTAAAAATTTTTCAAAATCTTCGACGATGTTTTACTGATTAGATTGTGTGATAGTGGCCACCCACCCACCCTACATATATATTTATATTATAATTAAAAACTCTGGTGAAGTTTTTTTTAAACAACACTCGTAATTGTGTTTTAAGTTTTTGGAAACTTAAACACTATTTGTGTCTTAAGTCAGGGATATATGTAGGGTGGGTGGGTGGCCACTATCCCACCCTCTAATTCAAATAACCATAAAAATAGTTTCTGGAGGATATTTTTTATATTAGAAAAATAAAAGAGCTTTTTTCTATCAGATAATATAACAAATTCATAACAAAAGTTTTGTATATTCTACTCTTAAGATAATTATAATTTTATCAAAACCCTCGATGATGTTTTACGGTTTGGATTGTGTAATAGAGGCCACCCACCCACCCTACATATTTATTTATATTACAAGTAAAAACTCTGATGAACTTTTTTGAAACAACATTCCTAATTGTGCTTTAAAGTTTTGAAGATTCAACAGTATCTACAGCTTTAGTAAAAAAAAACAATTTTAGGGTGGATGGTGACTATTTGGATTGTGAGATAGAGTATACCCACCCACCCTACATATGTTTTTATTTAAATCAAAACTCTTGTGTAGTTTCTCTTTGCACACCATTCGCAATTGTATTTTAAGTTTTTGAAAACTTAAACACTATTGGTGATTTTTGTTAACAACATATGTAGGGTGGGTGGGTGGCCACTATTACACAATCCAAACCGTAAAACATCGTCGAGGGTTTCGATAAAATTTTAATTACTATAAAAGTAGAATATACAAAACTTTTCTTATGAATTTCTTACACTAATATACAAAACTTTTTTTTATATATTAGCGAGGGTTTTGAAGGGAAATATTTCTTGAATAATTTTCTCACTAATCTTTTTGTGATATATGAAATAATAGTTAAAGAATTGTTAAACACTTGGTTTGTTTTACTGAAGCGAAACTAGTTGAGAAAATTTTCAAAATCAGTGTTCAAATCTTTGCCTATTATTTGGGGAAGGCTAAATTTTTAACAAGATTAAAATAATGAAATGATTAATCATAAATTTATCAATTTTGATATTAAATTAATTTTTTTATTGATGAATTAACTTTATGAGTTTTGATTGTATTATTGAATAGTCGAAAAAAAAGTACAAATCGACCGACGATAGTGAAGTTAATTGTGATTGATAGATTTTTGTGTGCAAATTCAAAATATCAGAGCCGGATTCGGTGTAGTCGTCGGCCAGAGCTGGAGCCCCCGCGCGCCGCCCCCCACGCAATCGCGATCAGCCGAATCGATACGCTCCAATTGGACTCCTTCATCCGCCCCCGCGCTTTCAGCGCTGAAGACGGACTGAAAAAAAAATATTACTTGTACGCGATTCCGTCAGTAGACAACGTCCGTAAAAATTAACCAAACACATTACTTTTCTCTATTTTCTATCCGGTGATCTCTCATTATGCACACTGAGCGCGGTGGCTAGGGGTAGTTTCCACCTGAACCGGGACAATGGAGGGAGAGTAGAGTGAGTGTGAGCGTGTGTGTAACGGAGAGAGAAAGAGAGAGAGAGAGACGAGCAGGCGCTGCTGGCAGACCGGCAAAGATACATAAAACGGGGTAGGGTGGAACAAGAGACGGAGGATAAGGGTGGTCGTGCGAAAGAGGGATGTAAAATCGACGGTGTGCTCTATAAATACACGTACGTTCTTTGGCCTTTTCGTTTTTCGGACGGTTATATCCGGACGCTCTTCGCTGCTTGAGCACTTTGCCTTTCAGTTCGGTTTCAGTCTTCAGTGTTCAGTCCCGGGGACCTCAAACACTACAAACATCACATACACACTGTCAAACACTTTATAATCTGGAGGGTTTACATCTTTCTTTTTTTATATAGATATATATTTACACACACACACACAAACACATACAAACAATTTACACTCTGACGCTGTGCAATAATAATTTTCGAAGCGTTTTTTCGTGTCGTGCGGTTTTAATCGGTTTCCAGTTTTCGGTGCATTTACAACAACAACAACAACAAGAAATAAAATTTAGTTGCGCGGGATAAAATTTGAGAAAGAAAAAAACAGCGTAATTTGTGAGTGGTGGAATCGATTTTGTGACACAGTTTGGTTGTATAATGTGAGGATTGTTTGTTTGGGCCTGCGAAAAATGACTTAGTTGCACGCTAAAGGGATATCGTTAAAAAGGTGAGTCTATCGTTGCCCTTTATTTATTACCTGCATGTGTAAATCGTATTAAATTAGTTGAAAAATAAGCACAAAAAAGTCTAAACAAATTGTTAGTTTATAGATAAAGATATAATGTGTATAATAAGCCATACATTTTAATTAAAATCAATTGGTAATCATGATATCATTGTTTATTGTTTGTAATTTTACCTTACTATTTATTTACAATAAATTTATGGTTAGTTTATATCATGTATATTCACACCTATTTGCTTTAATTTGTATATTTTTTTATTATTATTGTACTCTGTAGTTCTACATATGTATACACTATTGTAAAAGGTCAAACCGTAAATAAAAGAATAAATAAATAAATGAGCGTTGCTTTGAGTAAATAATTTAAATTTGAAAAATATAATGATAATAGATTGATTTTTGAGGCATTTAGACGATTAAAATCCATTTACAATATTAATAATGATAATAAGTTTAATCAAATTGTTAGTAAATGGATAAAAATGTAATATGTATATTAAGCCATACATTTTATATAAAATCAAGTTAACATTGCGTATTTAATTTAAATTTGAAGAAATTTGATAATAAATCTAATGAAATTTTGGGTAATATCTGTAATAAGACATAAATTTGAACTAAAATCCACCAATATTTAAGAATAAAAAGTAGCGAATTACATTTTCTTTTATTCAGTGTAACTTATTTTTATTGTAATCATTTTATTTTTTAGAAATTATTTCTACATTATTAATTACTTTTACTAAAATTTTCAATAGTTCCTAATTAAATAAAATAACTGTTTCTTGTATTTTTTTAAATGTTGTTTTAAAAGAATTATCAACTCTTTATTTTAATTTAAGCCATTAAAAAAATTCAAAGTCTTATTATAAAATTTAAACTTCTTCAATCAAGTTTTTAATTTTTACTTTTCCTATGTAGTACATTTAAGGGAAGTTTGTTTAGAAAATTTTCAACTGTTTTTAAACATTCTCTATTCACAAATGAAACACTTTTTAACTTTCTTAGATTCCTAATTGATTTTACTTTTACTTTTTACCGTTTGAACAAAATCCAAAGTTTCGTTTTCGTTGAATTTTCGACTGTTTTTAAAATAAATTTTCCTCTGTTTATTATTTATTAGGCTTCATCAATTTAAAACAATTATAACTGATGGGTAGGTTTTTTTTAAAAACCCACCCACCCTACATATTTCAAGAAAATTTAACTTGTTACAGTGTTTATGATTTTTCTACATTTATAATATAGACTCTAATGTGTTTTTAATGGAAACAGGAACGTACATGTGAACGCATGTTTAAATATATGGGTAAGGTGGGTGGGTTTTCTTTATCAAACCCTCTAAATTATAAAAATACGCCTGAATGTTTCAGGTTAACAAATTTTTTAGAAGATAAAAACTAAAAATTATCAAACAAATATTCTATTTTGTTCAAATATTTCATGAGAATCCGATGCTTATAACATATTAACTATAGGGTGGAATAGTAGCCACCCACCCACCCTACATATTTCAGGAAAATTTAAGTTGTTACAGTGTTTATGTTTTCTTTACATTTCTAAAACAAATTCTGGCGTATTTTTCCTGGAAACAAGAACGTGAATGTGAATGCATGTTTAAATTTTTATGTAGCATGGGTGGGTGGCCTCTACCCCACCCTCCAAATTACAAAAATACGCCCAAATGTTTTAGGTTGATAAATTGTTTAGAATATAAGAAAAATAGTTTTTAAGAAAACATTTCGTTTTGTTCAACTACTTCTTGAGAAACCGATGCGTATAACATAATTACTAGAGGGTGGGATTGCGAATTTTTATAACTTGTAGGATGGGATAGCCGACACCCACCCACTCTACATATATAATAAAACAATAATTTACATTTATGTTTATGTTTCCACAAAAAATGCCAGAATGTTTTGAAAATGTAAGGAATACATAAACACTGTAACAACTTAAATTTTCCTGAATTATGTAGGGTGGGTGGGTGGCCACTATCCCACCCTCCAATTATTATGTCATAAGCGTCGGATTACCAAGAAATATTTAAGCAGAACAGATAATTTACTTGAAAATTAAAGATATTTATCTTTAAAAAAAATTAACTTGAAATATTGAAACGTATTTTTATAATTTGGAGGGTGGGATAGTGGCCACCCACTCACCCTACATATATAACTAAACATTCATTTACAATTATGTTCATGTGTCCTGGAAAAACGTGCAAGAGTTTGTTTTAAAAATGCAAAAAACATAAACTCTGTAACAACTTAAGTTTTTCTGAAATATGTAGGGTGGGTGGGTGTCCACTATCCCACCCTCCAATTATTATGTCATAAGCGTCGGATTACCAAGAAATGTTTAAGCAAAACTGATAATTTACTAGAAAATTAAAGATATTTATCTTTAAAAAAAATTAACCTGAAATATTGAAACGTATTTTTATAATTTGGATGGTGGGATAGTGGCCACCCACCCACCCTACATATATAATTAAACATTCATTCATACTTATGTTTACATTTTCAGGAAAAACATAATAAGAGTTTGTTTTAAAAATGTACAAATAACAGAAACACTGTAACAACTTAAGTTTTCCTGAAATATGAAGGGTGGGTGGGTGGCCACTATCCCACCCTCCAGTTATGTCATAAACGTCAGATTCTCAAAAAATATTTGTGCAAAATAAAATATTTACTTTTAAATTAAAATTTATATACTTTGAACAATTTTTTAACCTGAAAATTTGAGCGTATTTTTTATAATTTGGAGGGTGGGATAGAGGCCACCCTCCCACCCTACATATATAATTAAACTATTATTCACATTTATGTTTGTGTTTACAGGAAAAAAACGTCAGAATCTGTTTTAAAAATATAAAGAAAACATCAACACTTTAACAACTTAAGTTTTCCTGAAAGATGTAGGGTGGGTGGGTGGCTACTATCCCTATCTTTAGTTATTATGTCATAAGCGTCGGATTTACAAGAAATATTTGAGCAAAACAAAATATCCACTTGAATTGAATTGGGAGGTTGTGTTAGAGAATACCCGCCCACCCTACATATATAATTTATCTATCATTCACACTTATGTTTGTGTTTCCAGGAAAAAAACGCCACAGCCTGTTTTATAAATGTAAAGAAAACATTTTAATCTGAAATATTCGGGCGTAATTTTACAATTTGGAGGGTGGGTTAGAGGCCCCCCACTCATCCTACATATATAATTAAACATGCATTCACATTTATATTTGTGTTTTCAGGAAAAAACGTTAGAGTTTCTTTTAGAAATGCAAATAAAACATAAATACTGTAACAACTTACGTTTTTCTAAAATATGTAGGGTGAGTGGGTGGCCACTATCCCACCTTCTAATTATCATGTTATAAGCGTAGAATTCTCAAGAAATATTTGAGCAAAACAGAATATTTACTTGAAAATTAAAATTTTTAATTCACTGAATTTTGAGAAAGCTTTGCAAGAAATAGAAGACCGAAAATCGCGTCAATGTAATTTAATGATGTACAATATAGAAGAATCGAATTGAGCCAACACAGAAGTTAGAATTAAAAATGATTCCGAAAAAAATTACTCAATTTTAGAATCCTTAGGTACAGTACGTCCGTCCAAAATTTTGAGGGTAGGAAAGAAGGTCACAAACAAACCTAGACCTCCTAAACTAATATTTAATGATGTGAAGACTGTGAAACTTTTTCTAAAAACGAATAAAAATAACCCTAACAATAAGACTAATTTTAAAATTGATTTTTAACGAAAAAACAACAAATGTTTCATAAAGAAATTGAAAAATCGTTCAATTCGAGAATGGCAAATGGGGAACCAAATTTAATAATTCGTTATCGCAATGATGTTCCGTATATAACAACACGTAAACAACATATCACTATAATATTAGTAGTTTGTAAGTTGAATGTATAATATGTATACATAAGGAATTTATTGTAATTTCTACTTTGTAATTAATTGTATATACAACTAGTATTATATAACCTGACGCAATTTTCACTTTGTACAAATTTTTGACACTTTGAAAATAAAAACACATTATTATTATTTTTATTATTATTATTAATGTAGGGTCAAAAAAACTCTTAATTTGCTATCAGAATGTGTCTCGATTACGAACTAAATTAGTTGATTTTATGATTTTATGTTAAATGTATCTTGTACTGACTTCGATATAATAATAATCACGGAATAGATGCCACCTGCCCACCCTCCAAATATAATTAAAGATTCATTCACATTTACATTCCTGTTTCCAGGAAAAAAAACGACAAAGTCTGTTTTAAAAATGTAAAAAAACACTTAAAAACAAACAACTTAATTTTTCCTAAAATATGTAGGTTGGGTGGGTGGCCACTATCCCACCCTCCAATTATTATGTTATAAGCGTCGGATTCTCAAGAAACTTTTGAGCAAAACAGAATATCTACTTGAAAATTAAAGATTTATTTATCTGCTACACAATTTAATCTGAAAATTCAGGCGTAATTTTATAATTTGGAGGGTGGAATAGAGGCCACCCACTGACCCTACACATAAAATTAAACATGCGTTCGCATTTATGTTCTTGTTTCCAGGAAATACACATCAGAGTCTGTTTTAAAAATGTAAAGAAAACATAAACATTATGATGAAACGAAAATAAAATTTTATTTTCGTTTCATCATAATATATAACACTTAACATTACTCAACCCGAAATTTAGTGATAAACATAAACACTTTAACAACTAAAATTTTCCTAAAATATGTAGGGTGGTCGGGTGGCTACTATCCCACCCTTCAGTTATTATGTTACGAGCGTCGGATTCTCAATAAATATTTGAGCCAAGCAGAATATTTACTTGAAAATAAAAGATTTTTATCTTCTAAAACAATTATTTAACCTGAAATATTCAATAGTATTTTAATAATTTAATGGGTGGGATAGAGGCCACCTACCCACATATATAATTAAATATTAAATCACAAGATTGTTCTTCTTTCCAGGAAAAACACGCCAGATTCTGTTATAAAAATCTTAAAAAAACATCAACTGTAACAACTTAAATTTTTCTAAAACATGTAGGGTGGGTGGGTGGCCACTATCCCACCCTCCAGTTATTATGTTATAAGCGTCGAATTCTCAAGAAATATTTGAACAAAACAGAAAATTTACTTGAAAATTAAAGATTTGTATCTTCTAAACAATTATTTAACCTGCAAATTCGAGCCTATTTTTATAATTTGGAGGGTTGTATAGAGACACCCACCCACCCTAGATTTATAATTAAACATGCATTCACATTAATGTTCTTGTTTCCAGAAATAAAACAAGCCAGCGTCTGTTTTATAAATCTAAAGAAAACATAAACACTGTAACAACTTAAGTTTTCCTGAAATATGTAGGGTGGGTGGGTGGCCACTATCCCACCCTCCAATTATTATGTCATTAGCATCGAATTACTAAGAAATATTTAAGCAAAACAGATAATTTACTTGAAAATTAAAGAATTTAATCTTAAAATGTATTAAAATCCTTTAGTAATAATAAATTTAAAAATACGAAAACATTTCGTGAATCTACAACAATGAGTCTTACTAAGACTACAAAACAAATTAATTTGAAACAACTACTTCTCTAGCTAATACTTCGACAGACATTGAATAATACAAATTAATTCGCGTGTTACAAATAGTACAACTATTAAAGCAACACTAATTTGAATGAAATTATTTCTGTTGAATTCTTCAGAATTCACTAATCCACCTCAGGTATAAATTCAGACCTTCAGAATTCTTCAGAATTATCTTCTTAACAATTATTTAGCCTGAAAATTCGGGCGTACTTTAATAAATTGGAGGGTGGGGTAGAGGCCACCCACCCATCTAAAATATAAAATTAAACATACGTTGACATTTAGGTTCTTATTTCCAGGAAAAACACGAAAATGTGAAGAAAACATAAACACTGTAACAATATAAGTTTTCCTGAAATATGTAGGGTGGGTGGCGACAATCCCACCCTCCAGTTATTATGTTATAATCGTATGATTCTCAAGAAATTTCTAAGTAAAAGAGAATATTTATTTGAAAATTAAAAAAAAAATATTTTCCAAGCAATTTGTTCACTTAAAAATTAAAGCGTATTTTTCTAATTTGTAGTGTGAGATAGTGAATACCCACCCACCCTACATATTTATATAACATTCACTAACATTATGTTTTTGTTTCCAGGAAAAACACCTCAGAGTTTGTTTTAAAAATGTAAAAAGAAAATACAAACTATAACAACTTAAGTTAGTCTGAAATGTGTAGGGTGGGTGGGTGTCCACTATCCTACCCTCCAGTTATTATGTCATAAGCGTCGGATTTACAAGAAATATTTGAGCAAAACGAAATATCCACTTGAAAATTAAATTATTTTTATCTTCTACACAATTATTTAACCTGAAAATTCGAGCGTATTTTTATAATTTGGAGGGTGGGATAGTGGTCCCCCACCCACCCTAGATATTTAATTAAACATATATTCACATTTATGTTCCTGTTTTCAGGAAATACACCCCAGAATTTGTTTTAAAAATGTAAAAAACATCAACACTTTAATAACTTCAATTTTCCTAAAATATGTAGGGTGGGTGGGTGGCCACTATCCCACCCTCTAATTATTATGTTATAAGCGTAGAATTCGAAAGAATATTTGAGCAAAACAAAATATTTACTTGAAAATTAAAAACTTTTCTATCTTCTAAAAAATTATTTAACCTGAAAAATCGTATTGATTTCTATAACTTGGAGGGTGGGATAGAGGCCATCCACCCACTCTACATATAAAATTAAGCATGCATCCACTTTTATGTGATTGTTTCCTCGAAACACTCGCCAAAATCTGTTTTAAAATTTGTAGAGAAGACTGTAATAACAAAGTTTTCCTGAAATATGTAGGGTGGGTTGGTGGCCACTATCCCACCCTCCAGCTATTATGTTATAAGCGTCGGATTCTTAAGAAATATTTGTGCAAAACAGAATATTCACTTGAAAATTAAAATTTTTATCATCCAAACAAATTTTTAACCTTAAAATTCGACCGTTATTTTATAATTTGGAGGATGGGATAGTGGCCACCCAACATCCCTACATACATTTATGTTCCTGTTTGCAGGAAAAACACGCCACAGTCTGTTTTAAAAATGTACAGAAAACATAAACATAAACTGTTTTCCTGATATATGTAGGGTGGGTGGGTGACCAGTATCCCACCCTCTAATTATTTTGTTATAGGCGTAGAGTTCTCAAGAAATATTTGAGCAAAACAGAATATTTACTTGAAAATTAAAGATATTTGTCTTCTGAGCAATTAATTAATTTGAAACATTCGGGCGTAGTTTTATAATTTGGAGGGTGAGATAGAGGCCAACCACCCACCCTACATATATAACTAAACATGCATTTACATTTTTCAAGAAATAATTTAGCAGAACAAAATATTTACTTGAAAATTCAAGTTTTTTATTTTTAAAACAATTATTTAACGTGGGAATTCGGGCGTATTAATATAATTTGGAGGGTAGGATAGCGGTCACCCACTCACCCTACATATGCAATTAAACAATCATTCACGTTTCCAGGAGAAAACGTCAGAGTCTATTTTAAAAATGTAAAGAAAACATAAATACTATAACAACTTAAATTTTCGTGAAATATGTAGGGTGGGTGGGTGGCCACTATCCCACCCTCCAGTTTTATGCTACAAACGTTGGATTTTCAAGAAATATTAGAGCAAAACGGAATATTAAAATTAAAATTTTTAGCTTCTGAAAAATTATTTAACTTGAAATTTTGGGCGTATTTTTATAATTTCAAGGGTGGGATAGAGGCCACCCACCCACCCTACATATGTAATTAAACAATCATTCACATTTATGTTTGTGTTTCCAGGAGAAAACGCCAGAGTCTATTTTATAAATGTAAAGAAAACATAAACACTATAACAACTTAAGTTTTCCTGAAATATGTAGGGTGGGTGGGTGACCACTATCCCACTTTTCAGCCTTATGTTATAAGCGTCGGATTTTTGAGTAATATTTGTGCAAAACAGAATATTAACTTGAAAATTAAAGTTATTCTTTATTCTTTATTCTTTATTCTTTATTATTATCTTTGTTTCTCCTGCTTACAAATTACAAAAAAATATATAATATACATACAATCAAATAATACACAAATAATTTTTAACCTTAAAATTCGACCGTTATTTTATAATTTGGAGGGTGGGATAGTGGCCACCCGCCCTATCTACATATACAATTAAACATGCATTCATATTTATCGTCCTGTTTCCAGGAAATACACGTCTGTTTTAAACATGTAAAGAAAACATAAACACTGTAACAACTTACATTTTCCTGAAAAATGTATTGCGGGTGGGTGGCCACTATCCCACCCTCCAGTTATGTCATAAGTGTCAGATTCTTAAGAAATATTTGTGCAAAACAGAATATTTACTTGAATATTAAAATATTTATCTTCTAAACAATTTTTTAACCTTTAAATTCGACCTTAATTTTATAATTTGGAGGGTGGGATAGAAGCCCCCTACCCATTCAATATATATAATTAAGCATTCATTCACATTTACGTTTTTGTTTCCACAAGAAAACGCAAGAGTCTGTTTTATAAATGTAAAGAAAACATCAACACTTTAAGAAATTAATATTTCCTTAAATATGTAGGGTGGGCGGGTGGCCACTATCCCACCCATCAGTTATTATATTATAAGCGTCGGATTTTCAAGAAATATTTAGGCAAGACAGAATATTTACTTGAAAATTAAAGTTGTTGGTCTTTTAGACAATTATTAACCTGAAAATTCGGGCGTGGTTTTATAATTTGAAGGGTGGGATAGTGGCCACCCACCCACCCTACATATTAAATTAAATATAGATTCACATCTGTGTTCCTGTCTCCAGGAAACACACGCCATGGCCAGAGTGTTTTAAAAATGTAAAAAAAAATCAACACTGTAACAATTTAAATTTTCCTTAAATATGTAGGGTGGGTGGGTGACCACTATTCCACCCTCCAGTTTTATGCTATAAACGTCGGGTTCTTAAGAAATATTTGAGCAAAACGGAATATTTATGTAAAAATTAAAAATTTTAGCTTCTGAAAAATTATTTCACTTGAAATTTTGGGCGAATTTTTACAATTTCAAGGGTGGAATAGAGAGTACCCATCCACCCTACATATATAACTAAACAATCATTCACATTTATGTGTGTGTTTCCAGGTAAACGCGCCAGAGTCTCTTTTAAAATTGTAAGGAAAACATAAACATTATAACAACTCAAGTTTTCCTGAAATATGTAGGGTGGGTGGGTAGCCACTATCACACACTCCAGTTTTATGTTACAAGTGTCGGTGTCTTAAGAAACATTTGTACAAAACAGAATATTTAATTGAAAATTAAAGATTTTTTTCCTATAAACAATCAATTCACCTGAAAATTCGAGCGTTTTTATATAATTTGGAGGGTGGGATAGAGGCCACCCGCCCACCCTACATATATAATTAAACATGCATTCAAATCTATGTTAATGTTTGCTGGAAACATACGCCAGAGTTTTTAAAAATGCAAAGAAAACATCGATACAGTAACAGCTTAGGTTTTCCTGAAATATGTAGGGTGGGTGGGTGGCCACTATCTTACCCTTCAGGTTTAGTTATAAACGTCGGATTTTTAAGAAATTTTGGAGCAAAACGGAATATTTATGTGAAAATTAAAATTTTTAGCTTCTGAAAAATTATTTAACTCGAAATTTTGGGCGTATTTTAATAAATTCAAGGGTGGGATAGAGGCCACCCGCCCACCCTACATATCAAATTAAACATTTATACACATTTATGTTCTTGTCTCTAGGAAACACACGACAGAGTCTGTTTTAAAAATGTTTAGAAAACATAAACACTGTAATAACTTATATTTTCCTGAAATATGTAGGGTGGGTGGGTGACCACTATTCCACCCTCCAGTAATTACGTTATAAGCGCCGGATTCAAAAGAAATATTTGAGCAAAATAGAATATTTACTTCAAAATTAAATAATTATCTTATCCTAATTACACAAGCCATCATTTTTTTTTTCATGAAAAAGTGTTTCAAGTTTAATAGGTGTCCTATAGTAAATGTGGTGTGCTGATCACGAATCTGTGCTTAGTTTTTTTCAAGCACGTCAGGTTTTCAGGAAAAGTGTTTGAAATTTTTCATAGAAAGTGCCAAAAAAATTGAGAAAATATTTATTGAAACTATATTTAATAGAAAATTAAACTGCAAAATTGAGTTGTTTATTTAAAAAACCAATGCAGTATAATCTACGTTAAACAATCGTTGTTTTTTTTTTAAATAAAATCGTTCTCTTTTTCCCTCAAAATTGCGTTTTGTAGTCTTCTTTTTGTGGATTTTTGTGAGCGAGTCCCTCCTCAAGATCCGACAGTAATCAGACATAATTCTAATATCCTATCTTCCTTGGTAAATAACCACACCAAATTAACAAATGAGAGTTCTGCGACAACCAATTATGCCCCTGAAAGTTTGCAACACATCTCACACACCATGAGAGTTCTGTAACATCAACTTCCTGTCGCAGAACTCTCAATTCCTACCTACTATCTCTCCATCTCCTGTATGTGTTGATGAAACCTCTCTCCCTGTTCTTCGCTGACAGCTCCAAGATTTTCAGGAAAAGAGTCAACGTGGGAATTCAGAATGCTCATATTGTATCCCAGTTTTTTTATAATTTTCGACCAAGTTGGCTACAATTTCTTTGTAGTTTGGAGACTTGTTATTTCCAAGGAAACCGTCTATGACTTCAACGAAAGAACTCTATGCTTCAGATTCATCCTGGGTCATTGCATTCTCGAACAATCTGTTCGATTTTAAGGGCCTACAAAATTTTTTTCTTTAATGTTAGCTTCAGAAAGTGCAGGAAATTTGTCGCACAGGTATTTAAAGCAGTCAACTTTGATAAATTTTTTCATCAATCCTAACTTTATGTAAAGGGGAGGCAAATGAACTAATGCATCACACAGTACATTTTTTTGTTCCGGTACAAGTCTTTCTCTGAGTGGCCATTCTTTCTTAACGTAATGTAAATTTCATGCTCGACTGCCCCACTCGCAGAAAAAAATAGATACTTTGTGAATCCAGGCTGCTGACCCAAAAGTACGGATATTATTTTGAGGTCTCCACAGAGTTGCCAACAATATTCGTTATACTTTATTGGATTTAGTAACAGCTTAAGATTCTCGTACGTTTCTTTGAGATGCACGGAGTGAACAACAGGCATCGAGGCATAAGTATTACCATTGTGCAACAAGATACCTTTCAGACTTCTTTTAGAAGAATCAATAAATAACATCCATGATGTGGAATCGTAATGGTCAGCTCCCAGTTTCATGACTACTTCAGGAATATTATTACAATACACTCTTTTTCACGATGTCTATACCACGAAAATATAACACTGTAACAACTTAATTTTAACTGAAATATGTAGGGTGGGTGGGTGGCCACTATTCCACCCTCCAATTTTAAATGATGTAAGCGTCGGTTTCTCAAGAAGTTTTTATTTAAAATCATTCATAAATTGAGTGTAAAGCGTTTGTCCTTAATCGATAAGTTTATGGGGTGCAAGGATACATTAATAAAAGCTCATTTGCACCGCGTTTGACAGTTGACAGGCGGACGGCGAATAATTCACGTGTATCCGAAAATATTCGGCGTTTCGACGTTTCGTGGATCAATGACTCATGAAAAATCGCATGTGCAAACCCAGACCGAACACGACGCGACCACCCCTGTTTTTCCGACCCCTCCTCGTTTTACGGGTCACCAATCCGCGCGACGAGTGCACTTCAGAACTCGCAGGGAGGCACTAATTAGTAACGGCGCCGAGTTAAAAATTAATTAACCCCTTTTCGCCGAACAAATGACGCCGACGACGACTGAAGATTTTATAGGCAGCCTTTGATTTTTATCACAATTTTTTTTTATCATCTCGATTCAATTTGTAATTTCGAGAGTAAAAACACTAATTTTGAACTTGTTTACTTTCCCTATATACTTAATATATATAGGGGATTTTTTTTGAATGTGAAAAAAAGTGCAAAACAACTGTTTTTATTCATTTTGATATAAATCCAAAAAAATCTTCAAATTTATCTCTTTTAATTGTGTCGTTAAAATTTTGGCCGACAAATTGAAATAAATCAGGGTAATTTACGTCCGTTCCGAATTCCGAAAGGCACGGAATTAATTGAGCGTTTTTTTAAAAATCATCCAAAGACCAAACTGGTGTCAACTTGATTTGTGCTTAACAGGCGGCGCGTGCGTTCTTCGTCGCTGTGGCAAAAAGACTTAATTCATTAAGCAGATGTGTGTAAAGTCTGGAAATCCACTTGACGCCGCTTTTAAATCACACAAATGGGACGTTTCGGTTTTGTTTTTCTTCTTTATGCGGTTTAAATAATCGCTTCTGAACTTTTTTACTCATTCGAAAAAAAAATAAAGATGGACTACTCGCATTAAAATTTCTCGTCACAACCGGATGTTACCCGTCCGGGCGGAAGTCGTGCCGGACGTGCGCGCACGCGACGGAAGAAATCCCTTAATTCGGAAATGATCCGTTAGTTTATAGGTAGCGTTGTGTGTGTGTGTCTGCGTTTGCAACCCTCTCCGGCATAACTCTAAAGTAATTGCTTTATAGCGGGGTTGATTCGTATGAAATTAGTTTGCGGACCCCGAAATAACCGGCCGTTACGGCCCACAAAACGGCCGTTTTGTTATTTATCGTCCGACATATAAATAATGATAATATATTTATGGTATATCTTGTATTATGTTTTAATAGTTTTTGTTAATTGTTAATCTTGGTATTTTTTGTTTTGTTTGAGTGGAATCGATTGCATTAGTTATTTTTATGTCACCCTCCAACCCCTAATTTTCCACGTGACCGCGTCGAGAAAATCCGACAGCATGGTTCAATTACGAATTATAATATATGCCGTCGACCTCTCTTTTTCGCATCTGGTGCCACCGCGGCCCGTAGGGTGGTGAACCCCCTTTTCCACGGCGCAAAAACTGACCCATTTTTCCAGTCGATTAGCACGACATCACTGGGAAATTTTCGGGCCTTCATTAGCCGCCGAAAACTGGGCTTGTTAATGAATCGATCCAACGCTCCTGCATTAATTTTAAACTATAAAACCTCCCAGCCTCTTTATCTCTTACTATTTTTCCCTCTCTTGCATTCTACACCACTAACTCGTTAACAACATATGGGCTACTAAAAATTCTCAAACAACACCACCTCTAATACTGCTAGAGTTTTTTTTGTAAAGATTAAAAGCACTGGCAGTAGTAAAAGCAAATATTCATGTGTAGGGTTGGTTGGTTGAGTTGATTAAAGGCAAAGAGCTCTATTCATTTAGATGCCAGGTCGTCAAAAATCATGATTGTTGTCTTCCCTTTTCGAGTTGTTGGCAAAAGTTCAAATAGGTCAAAGGTCATGGCTTCAAATCACTAATTTGGAGGCTTTATCATCAATAATCCTGCTGTTAGAGAGTTTGTAACGTTAGCATGGGTTACTTACAATTCTTGATGTTTGCGTGCTTCTTCATTCCCTTCCAATAATATAGGCTCATTATCTTGTAGAGGACTTTCCTTTACACGATAGTTGCCAGTTTCGGCTGGAATACTCGCCGAACTTTACTTTTGCGTACATCCTGATGAGCGTGATTAGCTGGATTGACCGATGGGGGCGACCAGTTGGAGATTGCAGGCTCATAAGACATTTGAGGACCTAACAATCGGCGCTGACTGTGATTGGACATCCTGTGATATACTCTCTGAACTTGGTGATACCCCAGGGCCTTACGTTTCGCAGAGGAAGTGTTGCAATACGTCACCAAACGAATTTCAATCCACTGTTGCTCACGATCATATTTGGGAATTCATATAGAAACTACACAATCGATAACCTTCTTGCATAATACTCAGGTGTGGCTTTCTTGAAGGCAAAGAGCTCTATACATTTAGATTACAGGTCTTTAACAATCAGAGTCATCGTCTCTACTTTTTCGTGATATCAGCTGAAGTCTAAATAGGTCAAAGATTTAAAGGCGTTGTCTTCCTGTAATCCTGCTTGTTTGCTGTTGGAGAGTTTGTAACCTTAGCATGGGAGACACTTCTTGATGTATGGGTCCTTTTTTTATTACATTCCATTAAAATCGGCTCCTTATCTTGTTGCTGAAGTTTACTTCTAGATACAACATTCTGATCGTCTTCGGATTTAGTTGTGGAGTCGTATCGGTGAAGAACTTCCACAAAATATGATATATCCCTAAAAACAATTGATGCTGCTATTGAAATAAAACAATTTCTACGTTAATAAGGCAAAATGCTTTCTTAAATATCTTAGTTTTAAAAAATCCAACGGTTTTTACGCGAGTTATGAATTTTTGAAAATTTTATCCTCACAGTTTATGCACGAGGAAAGAAAATTGATCACGAAATAAAACTGGTTTGAGTTGATATTGAGATAAAACAATTGCTACGTTAATAAGGCGATAGGCTTTCATAAATATTTTAGTTTTTAAAAATCCAACAGTTTCTACGCGAGTTATGAATTTTTGAAAATTTTATTCTCACAGTTTATGCACGAGGAAAGAAAATTGATGACAAAATAAAAATGGTTTAAGTTGATATTGAGATAAAACAGTTGACACGTTTATAAGGCGATAGGCTTTCATAATTATTTTAGTTTTAAAAAATCCAACAGTTTCCACGCGAGTTACGATCTTTTGAAAATGTTATTCTCACAGTTTATGCATGAGGAAGGAAAATTGATGAAAAAAAAAACAGTTGATGCTGCTATTGAAATAAAACAATTGCTAGGTTAATAAGGCAAAATACTTTCTTAAATATTTTAGTTTTTAAAAATCAAACAGTTTTCACGCGAGTTATGAAGTTTTGAAAATTTTATTCTCACAGTTTATGCACGAGGAAAGAAAATTGATGACCAAATAAAAATGGTTGAAGTTGCTATTGAGATAAAACAATTTCTACGTTTATAAGGCGAAATGCTTTCTTATATATTTCAGATTTTAAAAATCCAATGGTTTTTACACGAGTTGTGAATTTTTGAAAATTTTATTCTTACAGTTTATGCACAAGAGAGAAAAATTGATAAGGAAATAAAAACAGTCTATGTTGCTTTTAAGATAAAACAATTGCTAGGTTAATAAGGTGTTAGGCTTTCTTAAATATTTTAGTTTTAAAAAATCCAATGGTTTTTACGGGAGTTATGAATTTTTGAAAAAATTATTATCTTAGTTTATGCACGAGGCAAGAATATTTAAAACGAAATAAGAACAGTTGATGCTGCTATTGAAGTAATACAATTTATAGGTTAATAAGGCAAAATGCTTTCTTAAAAAATTTAGTTTTTAAAAATCCAACAGTTTCTACGCGAGTTATGAATTTTTAAGGTATTTTATTCTCACAGTTTATGTACGAGGAAGGAAAATTGATGACAAAATAAAAACAGCTGATGCTGCTATTGAAATAAAACAATTGCTACATTAATGAGACAAAAGACTTTGTAAAATATTTTAGTTTTAAAAAATCAAACAATTTTTGCGCGAGTTATGAACTTTCGAAAATGTTAATGTCACAGTTTAAGCACAAGGGAGAAAAAATGATAAAGAAATAAAAACAGTTGATGCTGCTTTTGATATAAAACAATTCCTAGTTTAATAAGATAAAAGGCTTTCTTAAATATTTTAGTTTTTAAAAATCCAACAGTTTTTACGCGAGTTATGAAGTTTTGAAAATTTTATTCTTACAGTTTATACACAAGAGAGAAAAATTGATAAGGAAATAAAAACAGTCTATGTTGCTTTTAAGATAAAACAATTGTTAGGTTAATAAGGTGTTAGGCTTTCTTAAATATTTTAGTTTTAAAAAATCCAATGGTTTTTACGCGAGTTATGAACTTTTGAAAATGTTATTCTCACAGTTTAAGCACAAGGGAGAAAAATTGATAAAGAAATAAAAACAGTTGATGCTGCTTTTGATATAAAACAATTGCTAGTTTAATAAGATAAAAGGCTTTCTTAAATATTTTAGTTTTTAAAAATCCAGCAGTTTTCACGCGAGTTATGAATTTTTGAAAATTTTATTTTGACAGCTTATGCACGAGGAAAGAAAATTGATGAAAAAAATAAAAATGGTTTAAGTTGATATTGAGATAAAACAGTTGATACGTTTATAAGGCGATAGTCTTTCTTAAATATTTTAGTTTTAAAAAATACAACAGTTTTTACGCGAGTTATGAAGTTTTGAAAATTTTATTCTCACAGATTATGCATGAGGAAAGAAAATTGATGATAAAATAAAAACACTTGATGCTGCTATTGAAAAATACAATTTCTAGTTTAATAAGATAAAAAACTTTCTTAAATATTTTATATTTTAAAAATCCAGCAGTTTTCACGCGAGTTACGAACTTTTGAAAATTTTATTCTCGCAGTTTATGCACGAGGAAAAAAAAAATGATGACAAAATAAAAATGGTTTAAGTTACTATTGAGACAAAACAACTTTTGCGTTAAGAAGGTAATACGTTTTCTTAAATATTTTAGTTTTTAAAAATCTAACAATTTTTACGCGAGTTATGAACTTTTGAAAATTTTATTGTCACAGTTTATACATGAGGAAAGAAAATTGAAGACAAAATAAAAACAGTTGATGCTGCTATTAAAATAATACAATTGCTAGGTTAATAAGGCAAAATTCTTTCTTAAATATTTAAGTTTTTAAAAATCCAACTGTTTTTACGCTAGTTATGAATTTTTGAAAATTTTATTCTGACAGTTTATGCACGAAGTAAGAAAATTGAGGACGAAATAAAAACAGTTGATGCTGCTATTGAAATAAAACAATTTCTAGGTTAGTAAGATAAAACGCGTTCTTAAATATTTTAGTTTTTAAAAATCCAGCTGTTTTTACGCGAGTTATGAATTTTTGAAAAATTTATTGTTGCAGTTTATGCACGAGGTAAGAAAATTGAAGACAAAATAAAGACAGTTGATGCTGCTATTAAAATAAAACAATTGCTACATTAATGAGACAATAGGCTTTGTAAAATATTTTAGTTTTAAAAAATCAAACAATTTTTACGCGAGTTATGAATTTTTGAAAATTTTATTCTCACAGTTTATGTACGAGGAAAGAAAATTGATGACGAAATAAAAATGGCTGAAGTTTCTATTGAGATAAAACAATTGCTACGTTAATAAGGCAAAATGTTTTCTTAAATATCTTATTTTTAAAAAATTCAACGGTTTTTACGCGAGTTATGAATTTTTTAAAATTTTATTCTCACAGTTTATGCACAAGAGAGAAAAATTGATAAGGAAATAAAAACAGTCTATGTTGCTTTTAAGATAAAACAATTGTTAGGTTAATAAGGTGTTAGGCTTTCTTAAATATTTTAGTTTTAAAAAATCCAATGGTTTTTACGCGAGTTATGAAGTTTTGAAAATTTTATTCTCGCAGTTTATGCACGAGGAAAGAAAATTGATGATAAAATAAAAACAGTTGATGCTGCTATTGAAATAATACAATTGCTAGGTTAATAAGGCAAAATGCTTCCTTAAATATTTTAGTTTTCAAAAATCCGAAAGTTTTTACGCGTGTTACTGAATTAAAAAAAAAATATTTTCACAGTTTATGCACGAGGACAAAATAAAAATGGTTTAAGTTACTATTGAGACAAAACAACTTCTACGTTAAGAAGGCAATACGTTTTCTTAAATATTTTTGATAAACGTTCTAAAAATGTTCCGAACTCAAGAGGAAATGGTTGACATGATATTTATTTTTGGAGAATGTAACAAGAATTGTTTCTTGGAGTCACGAGTCCGCACAGGGCACATCCAAATGAACGTGCGTTTCAAAAAGTGTTGGAGAAATTCAAAATTTCAGCACGGAAACAACTGAAGAATATTACAAATATAACATGCGAAAAACTTCAATCTTAGCATCCGGATGAATATAACTCATACAAACTAACATTTCCCATAGTTATTTTGGAAAAACTTAGAAATCCAAATATATGGCTAAAGGCTCTCTTAACAAATCGATTTTTTTCCAAATGAGAAGAAAAATCATCCTACAGAAAAACAAACTAATATGGAAACTACACCAAGAATTATAAATCAAAATGTATAATCAATAAGTACATTAATAGATCTATTAAATCAAGACATTCAGACTGTATGTTTAAAACGTTAATGGAACGCTGAAGAACAGAAGAGGAGCTAAAATATTATGTAACAATTTAATATCTTCATTTTGCTGACCATTAAATTGCCAATCTGTTGTAGGATGGACTTTGAGCTCAAATCATGAGATGACATCACCAAAATTAACATACATTTTTAAAATCCGTTATCAGGATACTATGGAGGACATTTAAGGCTACAACCTAAAAATATTTTCGACTTCTTTCGAATTACAATTGTTATACAGGGTGATTAAAAAAAAAGTCGCATTTTTTAAATGGAACCCTGTGTATATTCTTGCATATTTGGATTCCTAGATCAATTTTTATGTGACTTTATGTATTATATATAGTATATAAAATTATTCGTTTAACGACAATTCCTCATTTGAACAAAAATTAGTAGTTTTTTTGGTTTAGTCGTTATGGAAGCACCGCATATTTGTTTACGACACTTGGAAACTGGGTTTTCTGTGGTTCCTACATAACGCAGATTTCGAACACAATTGAATGTTGGAAGGCACGGTGATGATCCTACGCGAAATACCATCCTGAAGTAGGTGAAGAACCTCCATACTAGAAGACAGTTGAAGCTTAGAGTACCTTGAAGTGGAGAAAGAAGATTCAGAACCCCTAAAAATGGGGCTCGAATTAGGGCAGCTATGGAAGCAAGTCCTCATCGATCGGCAGTTTATCATGCTCGCGAGCTGAGGATGAGTAACGGGTCAGTAGCATTTAGATTTACACTTTCACCAATACAAGATGATGGTTGTACAGAAACTGCAAATAAACGATTATATCCTGAGACTACTATTTGCTGAAAGAATGCTGGAAGAGATGGCAGCATTATCATAATGAGTGATGAAGCTCACTTCCACATAGAGAGGGTACGTTAATATAAAAAACTGTCGCTACTAACCAGATAACAAAATTCCATGAAAGACCACTTCATAACGAACTTAGTGTTGTTTACAGTTGGGAGACTTGGTGTTATCGGCCAATACTTTTCCCGGGAGGGGGAACGCACAATAACTAGTGATTAGAAGAGTCTTTTTTTTTCAGCAAGACGGGGCAACTTGTTACACCTCACGAAAGTCTATAGCATTTTTAAGAGAAAATTTTTTCTCATAATACAACACACCTTTCTGATCCGACAAAATACAGAGCCATGGATATTCGGCTTTGCCGTGGATGTTGATGGCTAGCCAGGCTTCACATACGATTTCTTGCGCTTGGGGTTATCGTAATGAATCCATTTTTCATCACCAGTGACAATCCGATGCAAAAATGACTTCTTTTTGTGGCGTTGAAGCAACATTTCCGACATGCAGAATCGGCGTCTCTTGGCTTTAATTCATACGGCACCCAATTTCCAAGCTTTTGGATGAATCCCGATGCTTTTAAACGTCTGGAAATGGTTGCTTGATCAACTCCCAATGATTTTGCAAGATCTTTTTGCGTTTGGCACGCATCTTCATCAAGCAATGCCTCCAATTCTTTATCTTCAAACCTTTTTGGCTGTCTGAGTCGTTCATCGTCTTCTAAGTTGAAATCGCCACTTTTAAACCATGCAAACCACTTCTGGCACGTTCTTTCAGCAAGAGCATGGTTACCATAAACCTCTACTAAAATACGATGACTTTCGGTAGCACTTTTCTGCATGTTAAAGTAATGAAGAAGAACTCCCCGCAAAAACACTTTTTCTGGCACAATAGAAAAAAATGTTGTTTACGCTTCAATAAAATTACATATACTGAAAAAGACGCGCAATGACAGTAGCTTTCAAATGAATATAGTCACGGATGAACACGACGCGAAATAAAATACATCAAACGAAAGTCGAGAAATTGAGGAATTTAAGAAAAAAATTAAAAATCAAGTACTTATAGTAATTTTTCTAATATTTTTTATAGAGAATTGTTGTTTTAATACATAAGCATAAAGAACAACCAAAAATAATTAAGAACAAGAACCAAAACAAATAAAATTATAAATCTATTATAGTTTATATTTGGTGTGTACCGATGAAACCCAAGTGTGTTCACCACTGCTGCTGCAAATTCTGTAAAAATGGGTGAAACACGATAACTTTGTGTTACAACTATAGTTTCTATCAAACTAAAAGTTTTTAGTTTAGTTTATTAGGTTAGGTCAAAGTACATCAGCTAAGGTCTGAGAGTATCTTTTTTTCAATATTTCTTGTTCTCTCTTTATATTATCGGAATTTTCTTTTTAAAAACCATTTATTAGAGAATTTGCCTCTTAAATGGTTTTAAAATTTTTTAGCATATGTTGATTTTATTTTATGGGAATTTTACTTCAAAGATTTAGAATTGTCCCTTTGAATATTAAAAATTACCTTTGACGTTTTCGACTTTTTTAATGTTTGGAGATTCCACATCGACTATTGAGGCAGGTCAGGAGAACGTTAGTCCAATACGTTGATTATTAAGGTAGGTCAGGAGCAAATTGGCCAATGCGTAGACTGTTAAGACAGGTAAAAATTAGGTTAGATTATTTTTTAGGAATGTTATATTGCGATTTTTTAAGTTTCTGAAATGTTTAAGAAACTTATCTTCAAGAATTCTCCTTGAATTTTTCTATAAATTATCTTTCATTTTCTTAAATCTTCTGTATATTGTCCTACAAATTTGCATTTTTTTCGTGCACAAATTACAATATTCTTTACCTATTTAATAATTAATGCATTGATCTAGCGTAATCTTGACCTACCGTAATAGTCTATACATTGCGTAGGTCAGGAGTACGCTAAGTCAACATATAGACTATTGAGGCAGGTCAAGAGTACGCTAGGCCAATACGTAGACTGTTGAGGCAGGTCAGGAGTACGCTAGTACAATACGTAAATTATTGAGGCAGGTCAGGAGTACGCTAGGCTAAAAAGGAGAGGTTAGGAGTATTCTACGGTAGTGCCCAAAATTTAGATTTATTGAAGAGATCAGGATTACGCTAGGTTTATTAGTAAATGTTATAGTAATAATAATAATAGGTATTTATTTGCCCAACATTTTTTCATTTACAGAACAAAATTAACATAATATAATGCCAAAATAAACAGTGTTGTACAAATATAATTCAATATATACAGATACACGTACTTATCTACTCATACAGTTTTTTTATGAAAATACATAATCAAAAAAATGTTAACTTATAATTCGAATTAAATAAAATTCAAATAAATTAATTACAATTGTTTATTTAAATATGTTTTAAAAATAATTTTAACTCCACAGAATGAAAATTTCAAGAATAAAACTTGACTTTTTCGAAGAAATCGATTATAATTTTTATATTTATAGCGGTAATAAAACCAAAGCACGGCGAGTTAATCACAGTTAATGGTTCTATCAAAATATCTAATGTAAATATTTTTAATCGAAACGAAAACGAAAATGGCGTTAGTCAAACATAAAAATTTCTGACTTTTTTCAAAAAATTGATTATAATTTCTGTATTTATTACTCTATTTAAATTAAATTATAGTAAATCAAGCACAAAAATTTACTTGCCTTTTTTCAGAAATTAGATTGTAATTCCTATATTTTTAAGTTTAAGTTTAAGCACCAAAATGTAATTATATAAAGCACAAGTGTTGGTTTTATTAAAACACAAAAGCAAAATATTTTCAACACCACCGTATCAAAAATGGCGCTTGTTAAAAATGAAAATTGCAGGACGAAACCAGATTTTTTCAAGAAAATTGATTGTAATTCCCATGTTTAAAAAAATATTGTTGTTAATATATGAAAATTTACAGATGACAGATGTGACATTTTACAAGTGACAAAAACCAAATTGTAGATTATATATGACAATTGACAGATGATATTTAAATACCACAAAAAAGATTGTAAATAATAATCACAATTGACAGATGACACTTGACATAAAATTTCACAGATGACAAAAGACAAATTGTATATTACAGATGACAATTGGCAGATATTATTAAAGCATGATAAAAAAATGTAGATAATAAATGACAGTTAACAGATGACACTTGACATGACATTTGACAGATGACAAAAGACAAATTGTAGATTATATATGACAATTGACAGATAAGATTAAAATATGTCAAACATAAGATTGTAAATAATAAATGACAATTGAAGGATGACACTTGACATGACATTTGTCAGATGACAAAAGACAAATTGTAAAATATAGATGACAATTGACAAATAATATTAAATCATGACAAAAAAAATTGTGGATAATAAATTACAATTGACAGATGACACTTGACATGCCATTTGATAGAAGACAAAAGAGAGATTCTAGATTATGGATAAAAATTAACAGATAATGTTTAAGTACTGCATTGAAATGTCACAGTATTTGACGGATGAAAGAAGACAGATTCTAGATTATAAATGACAATTGATGAATGACAAAAAGTGTATAAGGTCTTACATAAATAATTGAATAATATTACAAATAACACCTGACAGTTAATAAGTAACACTAGATGATAACAACCATCAAAATTAACATATTTTAAATGTATCAATGTTGATTTTGATAGTTTTTGAATATGTCAACTTTGATTGACAACTGTCAATATTGACGTGACAACTGTTACAACGTATATTTGACGATGTATTTATTAACCGTCAAACTTTATGTATTTGGCAGCATTCAAAAATTCATTTATTTGATAACTGTTTAAATTGGCGTGTTATCCAACTGTCAAAATTGATGACTGTCATCTTGACGTATTGATCAAGTTGACAACTGTTTAAGTCCAATAAATGAATTATTGAATGGTGACAAATACATAAAGTTTGAGAGTTAATCAATACATCGTCAAATATATTAGTTGTAACAGTTATCAATCAAAGTTGACACATCTAAATTTAATTCTTTTGTCAACGGATATATTTGACAGCTGTCAAAACTGGCGTTCACTTATTTTTTAGATTAAGTAATTTACAGACAAGGAATATTTGACAAGTTCCAAAATTATCAGTAAATATTTAATTTGACATATTTGTAAACTGACAAAATTGATAAATCCACTTATTAAATACTTAAAGTTTGATATTATTTAACTGAATATCCAAATAAAACATATTTTAGGGGTTCCCAAAATCGTCAAATCGAGTGCTAACGGAAATGTGGAACCAAAAAACTAAATATATTTTTTCAAAATGGTGACGGAATTCGAACCAAAATGAAGGACTTTATGTTTAATGTTAACAGTAGTTTTTATGATGTAATTGTTATCGTTGAAACATTGCTTAACCATGATATTTCTGATAGTGAATTCAAGCTAACAAAGTAACACAACTACCATTTGTCGAGAATTTCCAGGAATTGCTCTCAAAAATTGGAATTTTCTACATAATTCCCTTCTGAAATGTGAAACATTTTTATTGTTTGACATTTTAGAAATTTGACTTCCAAATTTGTTAATTTGACAGACAGATTCTATATTATAGATGACAATTGACAGATAATATTTAGGTATTGACAAATGGCACATGACAAAAATATTGCAGATCATAAATGACAATTTACAGATGTCACTTGACACATGTCATGACGTTTGACAGATGACAAAAGACAAATTGTAAATAATTGACAATTACAGATAATATTAAAGTAGATGGCACTTGATACATGTCATGAATTTCGACGGTTGACAAAAGACAGATTCAACATTATAAATGGCAATTGACACATAACATTTAGGTGTTGACAAATGACACTTGACATATATCTTAACATTTAAAGTATGACAAAAAATTATTGTAAATCATAAATGACAGTTGAGAGATAATACTTGACATATGTCATGATATTTGAGAAATTACTAAAGACAAATTGTAGATTATAGATGACAATTGACAGACGTTATTTAAGTATAAATAAATGACACTTGACAATTGACATGACATTTAGAGCATGTCAAAAAATATTGTAGATCATAAATGACATTTTACAGATGTCACTTGACACATGTCATGACGTTTGACAGATGACAAAAGACAAATTGCAGATTATAGATGACAATTGACAGATAATATTAAAGTATTGTCAGATGACACTTGATACATGTCATGAATTTTGACGGTTGACAAAAGACAGATTCAACATTATAAATGACAATTGCCACATAATATTTAGGTGTTGATAAACGACACTTGACATATATCTTGACATTTAAAGAATGACAAAAAAAATATTGTAAATCATAAATGACAATTGAGAGATAATACTTGACATAAGTCATGATATTTGAGAAATAACTAAAGACAAATTGTAAATTATAGATGACAATTAACAGATATTATTTAAGTATAAACAAATGGCACTTGACATTTGACATGACATTTAAAGCAGGTCAAAAAATATTGTAGATCATAAATGACAATTTACAGATGTCACTTGACACATGTCATGACGTTTGACAGATGACAAAAGACAAATTGCAGATTATAGATGACAATTGACAGATAATATTAAAGTATTGTCAGATGACACTTGATACATGTCATGAATTTTGACGGATGACAAAAGAGAGATTCAATATTAAAATTGGAATTGACATATTATATTCATGTGTTGACAAATTACTCTTGATATATATATATATATATATATATATATATATATATATATATAGACATTTAAAGTATGACAAACAAAATATTGCAGCTCATAAATGACAATTGACCGATGACACTTGACATATGTTATGATATTTGACAAATGACTAAAGACAAATTGTAGATTATAGATAACAATTGACAGATATTATTTAAGTATTGACAAATGACACTTGACCTATGACATGACATTTAAAGCATGACAAAGAAAATATTGTAGATCATAAATGACAATTTACACTTTATTTGTCACTTGATACATGTCATGACGTTTGAAAGATGACAAAAGACAAATTGCAGGTTATAGATAACAAATGACAGATAATATTAAAGTATTGTCAGATGACACTTGATACATGTCATGAATTTTGACGGATGACAAAAGACAGATGCAATATTAAAATGGCAATTGACATATAATATTCAGGTGTCATCACTTGACATATCTTGACATTTAACGTATGACAAAAAAAGTATTGTAAATCATAAATGACAATTGACAGATGACACTTGACATATGTCATGATATTTGACTTGATACATGTCATGACGTTTGACAGATGACAAAAGACGGATTGTAGATTATAGATGATAATTGACACATAATATTAAAGTATTGACAAATGAAATTTGACATATGCAATAACGTTTAAAGTATGACAAAAGAATTGTACATCATAAATGACAATTGACAGATAATAATAATAATATTCTTAATTATTATTACTCTCTTAAATTACAATAGCTTAACACTTGACATATGTCATGATATTTGACGGATGACAATAGACAGATTCTAGATTATATATGACAAAACATTTCAGAGGTCTCACCTATCTAATGATATATTACAAATGACATCTGACAGTTAATAAATAACAATTGATGCTATTTGAAATATGAAAGTGATAAATAATATTTATCACAGTCACCCAGCATCCTTCAGTATTCAATCAGTTGAAGGGTAACATGTAACTGATGACAAATGAAATGACTGATAACAGTTGACATACTATATATAATACATGACATTAGATAGACTTGACTTTTTAACTGACAAACTTTATTTATTATATATACAAGGCTATTAAATGAAGATCAAAATTGACACATTTAAAAACTATCAACTGTTAACATTGATATATTTGTCAACTGTTACAACTAACACATTTGACGATGTATTTATTAACTGTCAAAACTTTTTGTATTTGGCAGTATATAAACATTCATTCATCAGCTGTTTAAATTAGCTTATTATCCAACTATCATAATAGACATCCGTAGACTTGAAGTATTGATTAATTGTAAAATTTCATTCCTTTGTCAAGGGATATATTTGACAGCTGTCAAAATTGGCATTCACTTATTTATTAGATGAATTTATTTACAGACAAGGAATATTTGACAAAGGCCAAAATTAACGTATCAGTAAATATTTAATTTGACATATTTCTAAATAGCAACATAGACTTTCTCTTAACTGTCAAAACGTGCATAAATCAACTGTCAAACTTTATGTATCAACATTGACTTTTTCTTAACTGTCAAAAACTTGATAAATCAAATGTCAAACTATATGCATTTAGTAACTGTAATTAAACATTATTAGCTCTTGATGTATTTGTCACCTGTCAAACTTAATTTTATAAAATGTCACATTTTATACATTTGAACAACTGTCAAAATTGGCATTTCTTAACACTCACAACTAACGGTAATAATAATTGTTTACATTGATGTATTTATCAGCTGTCAAACTTGAATTTTTGTCGTTTCGAAATTGATACATTTGACAACTGTTTAACATGAAGCATAGGTAAACTGTTAAACATTTTTTTTAATTGTAAAAATTATCAAAAATGATATACTTATCAATTATTAACGATTGTCATATTTTTTGACAGCAAATCAAAATTGGAATTTATTTGTTTAATAATTATTTTAAAAAAATACGAACTAGGCGTATTTGACATTGTTCAAAATTATGACTTGTTAATTATTTCTCAACTGTCAAAATTAAATGTCACACTTTATGTATTTAGTAAGTGTTAAATCAATGTTGATGCATTTCTTAACTGTCACATTTACTTTTATCAATAGTCACAATTGATAAAATCGACTATTGTTAAAATTGACATTTAACAACTGTCATAATCAACTTTTAAACAACTGCACAAATTGGCATATTTAACAACTGTCAAATTTGTTTTAATTCGATAATAATAATGAATATATTTATCAACTGTCAAACATTATTTAAATGTTATTTTAGAATCTAAAATAACATTTAAATCATGTTTGACAGTTGATAAATATAATGTAAAATTTATATTATTTAAAATCTATCTATTAAATAATACAATGTTCGCACATAGGGAATTTGTTAATGTATTATTTTAAAAAGAAGACCAAAGATAGATAAATAAATAAATAAATAAATCAATCATCATATCACTTTTTTTTTTCTTGTCAACAATTTTATTGAAGGCTTTATAGCAGCATTTCAAGTTTATGTAATGACGGTCAAAATTATTTAAAGTCGACGATCATTCGTTTTTATTTACAGTCAATTTAAGGTCATTAAAGGTCGTTTGTTAAATCCAATGCTGATTCAAGGTCATTCAATAATAGTCAAGTTAAATAATTTTTAAGATCATATTTAAAGATTGTTAAAAATTATTCAGAATAATCTAAAGATTAGGTCATTTCAAAATTATAGGTCATCTAATAATAATTCAAGGTCATCCAATGATACATCCACAATTTATGTATTTTTCATTTTATTTCCTGTTATAATTACATATTTGAGTACAATAATTTATCTCTACATGTGAATAATGTTAATCAAGGTCATAAAATCATCCTGCAAGGCTATTAAATGAAGGTCAAAAATATTTTAAATCATCAAACGAACATTCAAAATTATTTAAAGTAATCTAATGATCTTGTGAGATATATTAAAGGTCACTCAAGTTTGTCTTCAAAGTCAAAGGGAATTTATAGTCGTCTAACAAATTTAGGTCATCATTCAATCATTCGGTCATTCAAGGTAGTTTAAGGTCATCTAATTTTAATTCATAGTTAAAATGGTTTACTTAAAAAATTAAAATATACCTAATGGAATTTAAGGTCTTATAAAGACTATTAAAGGTCATCTAACAATTATTTATAGTCTTATAATATATTCTTATTATATATATATAATCTGTAAATTAAGTCATTTAACGATTATTTAAAGTTATCCAAATTATTTTTGAAATTTATTCAAGGTCATCCAACGTTAATTTAAGATCATTAATGGTCACCTAATGATTCCATGTTTTATTTAGTTATCAATATGTTTATGTTTATGTTTATTAGACTTTAGCTTCTTTCCAAAAAAAGATACATACGAATATACAAAAATATACAAAAATTTTGGATGGATGAAGCTGGGCGGAGTTCATGCAGCTGCGATGATCTTCCACTCTAACCCTTGTTTCTGGTAGGCAGTGAGGGTCCCTCTTTCGCACTATTTACCATAATTGTTAAAATATGTGGTTAGGTCATTCAAGGTCATTTAAAGTCATTTAACCATCGTTAAAAGTTATATATTTTAGATAGTTCAAAGGTTTTTTTTAAAGGTCATTCAATATTCTTTAAGGTCATCCGGCGGTTAAATAAGTCAGCCAACGATCATTTAAGGTTGAAAAATGAAGATTATCTTCAAGGTCATTTAGCGACTGTTTAATGTTATTTATGGTCACCTATTGATTCCAAGTTTTATTTAGTTATCAATATGTGATTAGGTGTTTCAAGGTCATTTAACCATCGTTAAAAGTTATTTATTTTAGATGGTGCAAAGTTTTTTTTAAAGGTCATTCAATGTTCTTTAAAGTCATTAGGAGGCCATTTTCGTTATATAAGTCAGCTAATGATTTAAGGCTAAAGAACGACGATTAGTTTCAAGGTCATTTAGCGATTGTTTAATGTTATTTATGGTCACCTATAGATTCCAAGTTTTATTTAGTTATCAATATGTGATTAGGTCATTTAAGGTCATTTAATCACCCTTTAAAGTTATATATTTTAGATGGTGCATAGTTTTTTTTAAAGGTCATTTAATGTCCTTTAAAGTCATTGGAAGGCCATTTTCGTTATATAAGTCAGCCAATGATTAAATTTTAAAGAATGACGATTAGCTTCAAGGTCATTTAGTGATTGTTTAATGTTATTTAGAATAATCTAATGGTTCTTCGAAGTCTTTCAATGGTCATTCAAGGTTCCTTAAAGTCACCTGATGGTCGTTTTATTTATTTAAGTCATCAAAGGATTATTTAAAGTTATCTAATCATCATTCAAGGTTATTTAAGATCACTTAGATATTGATAAACATTATTCAGGATAATCTAATATTCTTTCGAGGTTTATCAATGGTAATTCAAGTTTCTTTATTGTTTTTGAACTGCCATTATAGTCATTTGTGTGATGCAATGATCATTTAAAGTAAATACAAGTTATTTAAGCTCATCCAATATTAATTCAAGGTTGTTGAAAGTTATCTAATGATCATCTCATGTTTAAAGTGTTGTGGTTTTGTTTATGGCCGTGATTATATATTAAAGTACAATAATTTCTCTCGACAGGTCAATAATTTCATTCAAGATGTCAAGGTCATACAACAATCATTCAAGGTCAAAAATATGTTAGGTCACTAAATGATGATTATTTAAGATGATTTATCGATTTTTCAAGATGTATTAAAGGTCGTCAAAGTTTGTTATTAAGGTCAAGAGTGTTTTATGGTAGACAAACAGTGAAGGAAGGAATTTAACCGCGTTTTTATTATTAAACAGTTTTATTTCATTTAATATTATTCAATGATTATTTGACGTTATCCAACGGCGAATTAAAGTTGATTAAGGTCATCTCAAACAATTACAATATATCTAAGATAATTTAAAGATTTTTTTAGAGACTGTTAAAGGCAATTAAAGTTTGTTTTAATTAGGTCAATGTGTATATTATTGGAAAAAGTCAGAATTACGCTATTAAGAAGTGCCAAAAGCTAAATTTCTTAACGAAATTTTATTACAAAAGAAATAAATTGTAGTTATTTCTTTCCCTTACAACTGTAGCAAATTTTCCGTGGGCGTCGTCTCTACTGCTCGCTCGGAAATATCACCTCCTTGAAATATTATTACAATGTAATCTATAATTTACAGCGACAAAAAAAAGGCGAGCACTGAAAAGTTGGAACCGGAAAAAAAATTGCCGCAATTTATTCCTCCCTTTCTCTCCCCATCCCAGGTGATAACTTTAAAACAAATGGTTTCGCATATTTCACGAGACGAGTTTTCTGGTGGTACCCTTAAAGAATGTTTAATTGTAATGGTACTACCTCACCACACCTCAAGGTCCTCTTCGCGATCACGTCCAGCGTTTAAATCGTAAAGGGCATTAATATTAATGCCGCGTATGAATTTTGATAAAGATAAAAATCCGTGCCGCATCCGCACCGAACAAACGCAGATAACACGATTTTACGGGCTCGCAGCAGGAACAGCAGGAGCCTGCTCTTATCTACGACTCTTTCATCGCGTTGCCTCAGTGTCGGCGCGGTCATCGAGTCGGCGACGACGCGTTAATCACCATCGGGTCGTGATTCACTAATCCAATTGTGTACTTTATTGGATTAAATTTAATATTCGTGTAACGAAGTGTTCTTAGTGCTCGTCGGATTAATTAAATGTAATTGCGCGGGTGTGAAAGTGTTTCGGGGTGTTTTGTAATTGGATTCTAACGAATTGGAAAGGTTATAATAATAGTGATGATAAGGAAAGGTAAAGATTTAATTAATTGTTTTATGCATCTATTGTAATGATTAGATTAATGTATCTATCCGTAAAAATTAAATTATTTTCTTACCATAAAAGAAATTAAGTTGTTTTGATAATTGGAAATATTGCAAAAGCCCTTTGTTCTTATAGAGATTAATCAATTGTTTTAATAGTATCGTAAAATATGAAAGAATTACAATCGATATTTGTTTTATTATACTTACAAAAAAATCTGTGGTGCATATGAAATATGGTTGATGATTAAAAGGTGCCTTTATTTTTTCTATACAATTTTTTTCCTGCTGACTGAGAAAGAACGATTTTTATTAATCGTCTTTTAATTTGGATTTATGGTTCGTAGGTTATGAAGGAGGAATGTGTAATTGGATGGGGTTTAATTGGGCGATTGTGCTCGGGTGTAAGGATGGCGTGAGCCGCTCCGTGGTATGCCCTTTTAATCAAAATTTATGTTCGGACTGACCTTCAAATGAAACGAAAAACAAAAGTATTGTCTCTACTCTTACAGAAATTGTAATTACTGATTGAGTGGATTTAAATAATTTTTCAAATCATCGAGTGCAAATTTTTATTTCACAACTTCAAACTTTTGAGGGTTGTTCTTTTGTTTATAGCCAGTGTATGTCAATTGTTTTTATTTACAATTAAAAGTAGACTATTTCTAGATGTAGTCACTAATTTTTAAGCAAGTTATTCGAGTGGGTGGTTTTATATAATTTTTCAAATCATCGAAAGCAAATTTTGATTTCACAAGTTCTTAATTTTGAGCGTTGTTCTTTTGTTATTAGCCAGTGTATGTCAATTGTTTTTATTTACAACTAAAAGTAGACTATTTATGGGTGTAGTCACTAATTTTTAAGCAAGTTATTCGAGTGGGTGGTTTTATATAATTTTTCAAATCATCGAAAGCAAATTTTGATTTCACAAGTTCAAACTTTTGAGCGTTGTTCTTTTGTTTATAGCCAGTGTATATCAATTGTTTTTATTTACGACGAAAATTAGACTATTTCTGGATATAGTCACTAATTTTTAAGCGAGTTATTCGAGTGGGTGGTTTTATATAATTTTTCAAATCAACGAATGCAAATTTGGATTTCACAAGTTCAAATTTTTAAGCGTTGTTCTTTTGTTTATAACCAGTGTATGTCATTTGTTTTTATTTACGACTAAAAGTAGACTATTTCTGGATGTAGTCACCAATTTTTAAGCAAGTTGTTTGAGTGGGTGGTTTTATATAATTTTTCAAACCATCGAATGCAAATTTCGATTTCACAAGTTCAAATTTTTAAGCGTTGTTCTTTTGTTTATACCCAGTGTATGTCAATTGTTTTTATTTACGACTAAAAGTAGTCTATTTCTGGATGTGGTCACTAATTTTTAAGCAAGTTATTCGAGTGGGTGGCTTTATATAATTTTTCAAATCATCGAATGCAAATTTTAATTTCACAAGTTCAAATTTTTAAGCGTTGTTTTTTTGTTTATAACCAGTGTATGTCAATTGTTTTTATTTACAACTAAAAGTAGACTATTTCTGAATGTAGTCACCAATTTTTAAGCAAGTTATTCGAGTGGGTGGTTTTATATAATTTTTCAAATCAACGAATGCAAATTTCGATTTCACAAGTTTGAATTTTTGAGCGTTGTTCTTTTGTTTATAGCCAGTGTATGTCAATTGTTTTTGTTGGCAACTAAAGGTAGACTATTTCTAGATGTAGTCACTAACTTTTAAGTGAGTTATTCGAGTGGGTGGTTTTATAAAATTTTCCAAATCATCGAATGCAAATTTCAATTTCACAAGTTCTAGCTTTTGAGCGTTGTTTTTTTGTTTATAGCCGGTGTACGTCAATTGTTTTTATTTACAATTAAAAGTAAACTATTTCTGGATGTAGTTACTAATTTTTAAGCATGTTATTCGAGTGGGTGGTTTTATATAATTTTTCAAATCATCGAATGCAAATTTCGATTTCACAAGTTCTAACTTTTGAGCGTTGTTTTTTTGTTTATAGCCGGTGCATGTCAATTGTTTTTATTTACGACTAAAAGTAAACTATTTCTTGATGTAGTCACTCATTTTTAAGCAAGTTTTTTGAGTGGGTGGTTTTATATAATTTCTCAAATCATCGAAAGCAAATTTTGATTTCACAAGTTCAAATTTTTAAGCGTTGTCCTTTTGTTTATACCCAGTGTATGTCAATTGTTTTTATATACAACTAAAAGTAGACTATTTCTGGATATAGTCACTAATTTTCAAGCAAGTTATTCGAATGGGTGGTTTTATATAATTTTTTAAATCATCGAATGCAAATTTTGATTTCACAAGTTCAAATTCTTGAGCGTTGTTTTTTGTTTATAGCCAGTGTATGTCAATTGTTTTTATTTACAACTAAAAGTAGACTATTTCTGGATGTAGTCACTAATTTTTAAGCAAGTTATTCGAGTGGGTGGTTTTATATAATTTTTCAAATCATCGAATGCAAATTTCGATTTCACAAGTTCTAATTTTTAAGCGTTGTTCTTTTGTTTATAACCAGTGTATGTCAATTGTTTTTATTTACGATTAAAAGTAGTCTATTTCTGGATGTAGTCGCCAATTTTCAAGCAAGTTGTTTGAGTGGGTGGTTTTATATTATTTTTCAAATCATCGAATGCAAATTTTGATTTCAGAAGTTCTAATTTTTGAGCGTTGTTTTTTTGTTTATAGCCGGTGTACGTCAATTGTTTTTATTTACAATTAAAAGTAGACTATTTATAGATGTAGTCACTAATTTTTAAGCAAGTTATTCGAGTGGGTGGTTTTATATAATTTTTCAAATCATCGAATGCAAATTTCGATTTCACAAGTTCTAACTTTTGAGCGTTGTTTTTTTGTTTATAGCCGGTGTACGTCAATTGTTTTTATTTACAATTAAAAGTAAACTATTTCTTGATGTAGTTACTAATTTTTAAGCAAGTTATTTGAGTGGGTGGTTTTATATAATTTTTCAAATCATCGAAAGCAAATTTTAATTTCAAAAGTTCTAATTTTTGAGCGTTGTTTTTTTGTTTATAGCGAGTGTATATCAATTGTTTTTATTTACGATTAAAAGTAGACTATTTCTGGATGTAGTCACTAATTTTTAAGCGAGTTATTCGAGTGGGTGGTTTTATATAATTTTTCAAATCAACGAATGCAAATTTCGATTTCACAAGTTCAAATTTTTAAGCGTTGTCTTTTTGTTTATACCCAGTGTATGTCAATTGTTTTTATTTACGACTAAAAGTAGACTATTTCTGGATGTAGTCACCAATTTTTAAGCAAGTTATTCGAGTGGGTGGTTTTATATAATTTTTCAAATCTTCGAGTGCAAATTTTGATTTCACAAGTTCAAATTTTTGAGCGTTGTTTTTTTTGTTTATAGTAAGTGTATGTCAATTTCAATCAATGCAAATTTCGATTTCACAAGTTCTAATTTTTAAGCGTTGTTCTTTTGTTTATAACCAGTGTATATCAATTGTTTTTATTTACAACTAAAAGTAGACTATTTCTCGATGTAGTCACTAATTTTTAAGCGAGTTATTTGAGTGGGTGGTTTTATATAATTTTTCAAATCTTCGAGTGCAAATTTTGATTTCACAAGTTCAAATTTTGAGCGTTGTTTTTTCTGTTTATAGTAAGTGTATCTCAATTGTTTTTATGTACAACTAAAAGTAGACTATTTATGGGTGTAGTCACTAATTTTTAAGCAAGTTATTCGAGTGGGTGGTTTTATATAATTTTTCAAATCATCGAATGCAAATTTTGATTTCACAAGTTCAAATTTTTGAACGTTGTTTTTTTGTTTATACCCAGTGTATGTCAATTGTTTTTATTTACGACTAAAAGCAGACTATTTCTGGATGTAGTCACTAATTTTTAAGCGAGTTATTCGAGTGGGTGGTTTTATATAATCTTTCAAATCTTCGAATGCAAATTTTGATTTCACAAGTTCAAACTTTTGAGCGTTGTTTTTTCTGTTTATAGTAAGTGTATCTTAATTGTTTTTATGTACAACTAAAAACAGACTATTTGTGGGTGTAGTCACTAATGTTTAAGCAAGTTATTCGAGTGGGTGGTTTTATATAATTTTTCAAATCATCGAATGCAAATTTTGATTTCACAAGTTCAAATTTTTGAACGTTGTTTTTTTGTTTATACCCAGTGTATGTCAATTGTTTTTATTTACGACTAAAAGCAGACTATTTCTTGATGTAGTCACTAATTTTTAAGCAAGTTATTCGAGTGGGTGGTTTTATATAATTTTTCAAATCGACGAATGCAAATTTTGATTTCACAAGTTCAAATTTTGAAGCGTTGTTTTTTTGTTTATAGCCAGTGTATGTCAATTGTTTTTATTTACGACTATAGGTAGACTATTTCTGGATGTAGTCAATAATTTTTAAGCAAGTTATTCGGGTGGGTGGTTTTATATAATTTTTCAAATCATCGAATGCAAATTTGGTTTTCACAAGTTCAAATTTTTAAGCGTTTTTATTTTGTTTATAGCCAGTGTACGTCAATTGTTTTTATTTACAACTAAAAGTAGACTATTTCTGCATGTAGTCACCAATTTTTAAGCAAGTTATTAGAGTGGGTGGTTTTATATAATTTTTTAAATCATCGAATGCAAATTTCGATTTTACAAGTTCTAATTTTTGAGCGTTGTTCGTTTGTTTACAACCAGTGTATGTCTATTGTTTTTATTTACATCTAAAAATAGACTATTTCTGGATGTAGTCACTAATTTTTAAGCCAGTTATTCGAGTGGGTGGTTTTATATAATTTTTTAAATCATCGAATGCAAATTTCGATTTCACAAGTTCAAATTTTTAAGCGTTGTTTTTTTGTTTATAGCCAGTGTATGTCAATTCTTTTTATTTACAATTAAAAGTAGACTATTTATAGATGTAGTCACTAATTTTTAAGCAAGTTATTCGAGTGGGTGGTTTTATATAATTTTTCAAATCATCGAATGCAAATTTCGATTTCACAAGTTCTAACTTTTGAGCGTTGTTTTTTTGTTTATAGCCAGTGTACGTCAATTATTTTTATTTATAATTAAAAGTAAACTATTTATTGATGTAGTTACTAATTTTTAAGCAAGTTATTTGAGTGGGTGGTTTTATATAATTTTTCAAATCAACGAATGCAAATTTCAATTTCACAAGTTCTAACTTTTGAGCGTTGTTTTTTTGTTTATAACCGGTGTATGTCAATTGTTTTTATTTACGACTAAAAGTAAACTATTTCTTGATGTAGTCACTACTTTTTAAGCAAGTTATTCGAGTGGGTGGTCTTATATAATTTTTCAAATCATCGAATGCAAATTTCGATTTCACGAGTTGAAATTTTTAAGCGTTGTTTTTTTTGTTTATAGCCAGTGTATGTCAATTGTTTTCATTTACGACTGTAGGTAGACTATTTCTGGATGTAGTCACTAATTTTTAAGCAAATTATTCGAGTGGGCGGTTTTATATAATTTTTCAAATCATCGAATGCAAATTTTGATTTTACAAGTTCTAGCTTTTGAGAGTTGTTCTTTTGCTTATAGTCAGTGTATGTCAATTGTTTTTATTTACAACTAAAAGTAAACTATTTCTGAATGTAGGCACTAATTTCTAAGCAAGTTATTCTAATGGGTGGTTTTATATAATTTTTCAAATCATCGAATGCAAATTTTGATTTCACACGTTCAAATTTTTGAGCGTTGTTTTCTTGTTTACAGCCAGTGTATGTCAATTATTTTTACTTACAACTAAAGGTAGACTATTTCTAGATGTAGTTACTAATTTTTAAGCGAGTTATTCGAGTGGGTGGTTTTATATAATTTTTCAAATCATCGAATGTAAATTTTGATTTCACAACTTCAAATTTTTAAACGTTGTTCTTTTGTTTATAGCCAGTAAATGTCAATTGTTTTTATTTACAACTAAAAGTAGACTATTTTTGGATGTGGTCACTAATTTTTAAGCAAGTTATTCGAGTGGGTGGTTTTATATAATTTTTCAAATCATCAAATGCAAATTTTGATTTCACAAGTTCAAATTTTTGAGCGTTGTTCTGTTGTTTATAGCTATTATATGTCTTTACAAATAAAATTAAACTATTTCTGGATTTGATTACTTATTTTTTGCAATTAATATCCTGCGACATTATGTTGTAAATTTGGAGAAATCGCAGTTAAAAGAAAAAGAATCGCTTAAAATCTTGGCAATATATCCGGACAATATAATCCTTTAATTCACTTGCTGGAATGCAAATGTCTCGTGGTCTAGTTAGTGTAATTTACCGACCGTCCTCGCCAACTGCACATCATCTCCTCCAACGTACCGATTATTTTTAGGAGTAAAGTCCACAAAAATAGAAATTAATCATCACGTGTAATATTAGTTTGAAAAAAATTCTAGCGTTTTGTTTTCGTTGTAATAATAATAGAAAATGTTAAGCATCGAGATGATTTATGCGGGGATATTAGTGCGCGTTTGATCTACGGCGCCGCAAAAGAAAATCGTGTGGGATTTACGTGAGGAATTAATACGAAATTGCTTGCGTTAGTTCAACTGTCAAATATTAATTTATCATTTGTGTAACGTATTTAATATTTATGTATATGTATATTTATAAAAAGACAAAAAAATATGACTGTGGACGGGAATTGAACCTATGATTTTTAGCATACTGGCATGACACTGAGCATTGTGTATTCATTTGTTTTATTAGAGTCAGATTGTCTGCTCAGTATGGTTAGAAATTATATGTAAAAATATGTATATATATATATAATGTTATTAATATTCATGTTAGTAAAGTAAAACAAATGCGTTGACAGTAGGCTAAATAATTTATTAAATATTATGTGTATATTAATGTGTTTATGTGTGTGTGTGAGTGTTTTGTATGATTCGTGGGTACACAACGCATGAATTTTATGTGAATGCGTTTCGTCGTCGTGAATAATAAATTAACGGCATTAATACAGTCATGAATATCATTTCGTGTGATTTACTGCGCGATTTCGAGTCATTGTTTTATCGGCGCGGCGATTCTGTTTTAAACATTCATGTCCGCGAGTATTCCAGACCTAAAATCCACCCAGAGAGAGAAAGGATTCATATAGAGAGTATTAAAAAGAAATATTCCTTGATAATGACGTAATTGTCGAAACCACATCTTGTATTTGTTTTTCATTTAACACTTAATTATTATTACGTTTGTATTATGTATTGTCCCTTATTTGAATGAAGCATTTTGTGACGCACCATTTTTGCCACCTGGTAACCTCCACTTCTACGCCAGGTTCAATCGAGGTGGAGGTGATTTGCTTTAAAAATTTTGTAAGAGAACGAAGGTTGAATTTAAATTTGAATTGAATAAAAATACATTTCATTATACATAAATAATCGTTCCCGAATCTTCGAACTATTATCACAAGGTGTCTTCATGGTGGTGATTCTAAATATTTTGATTAGCATATAACTTTCAATAGAACAGCAATTTTTGCTTCTTGGATCCACCACGTATTAAGTCAGCACAGACATTCTTCAATAAACGTACATTCCTTAAGATCAAGGTGTTAAGAGGGTTGCCATTTATGTCAAGTCAAGTCAGGTAAAATATTCTTTATTTCAAGGTGTCATAAAACATTCCAAATAAGTATGTATGTATGTATAAGCATAAACAAATGAATTTGATCAAAAATAATTTTATTGCCTGTCAAAATAATCGCCTTTTTGCTTGTGTAAATTAATAAAAATTATATACATGGGACGTGGAAAGGCTTTAAATCAAGCTTAAATAAGATCAGCTATACAAGGTCATTTATATTTAAACTTAAATTTTGATTTTGTTTAATTTTTTTATTACTTAAATGGTTTTATAGTTTTTAGCAGTAAAATCAACAATTATTAGCAATTAAAGTTATCATGTATATGTAGGGTGGGTGGGTGGCCTCTAATCAGTAAAACATAAGCGAGGGTTTTAATTTAAAGTTGTAAAATATAAGTAAACACAAAATGAATTTTTTAGAGATTTATTCATACAAATTTTTTATATAATTTTTGATGATGTTTTACTGATTGGAGGGTGGGATGGAGGCCACCCACCCACCCTACATATACATATTAACTTTAAAATTAATGAGAAAACTTTGAAAATAGTCAATATTCAATAGTCGATAGTCAATAGTTAATAGACAATAGTAATTACTCTTTTGCCATTCGTCCCTTGTCATTTGTTATTTGTTATTTGCCATTTGTTAAATGTGAAAAAAATATTGAAACAAAATTTCTAAATTCTGAAATTTGTTCATTTCTTTGCTTTCTGTCTTCTGTCATATATCATCTGTCTTCTATCATTTGTATTTTGTGATCTATCTTTTGTCTTTTGTGTTCCGTCATCTGTCGACATTTTATGTTTGACCTTGTTTGATTCTGAAATTTATTAACTCATATCTTCTGCCTTCTGTCTTCTATTATTTGTCATCTGTTTTTTTTATGTTTGATTTTCTGTGTTCTTCTGTCATCTGTATTTTGTGATCTATCTTCTGTCTCCTGACTTCCTAATCTGTCATCTATCAACATTTTATGTTGACTTTGTTTGTCTCTGAAATTTGTTCATTCATTTCTTCTGCATTCTGTCTTCTATCTTCTGTCTTCTATTATCTATGATCTTTATTTTGTGATGTACCTTGTACCTTCATCTGTCATCTATCAGGTGTCATGTGTCTTTTATGCTTGACCTTGTTTGATCCTTCTGCCTTCTGTTATCTATCATCTGTCTTGTATCTTTTGTATTCTGTTATATATCTTTTATGTTTGATCTTCAGCTTTCTCTCATCTATAATATATCATCTGTAGTTTTGTGTGAATCTTCTGTTTTCTGTCTTTTGTACTCTAGCATATGTTTTTTCTGTCCTGTAGTTTGTCTTCTGTCTTCTGTCTTCTGTCTTCTGTCATCTGTCAATTGTCATCTATCATCTATCATCTATTATCTGTCTTTTATGTTTGATCTTGTTTGATACTGAAATTTGTTCATTCATTTCTTCTGACCTCTATCATCTATCTTTTGTCTTCTGTCATCTATCATCTATCATGTGTCATACGTTTTTTATCTTCTGCCTTCTATCGTTTGTCTTTTGTCTTTTGTCATCTATATCTCATGTTTTTTGCCTTTTGTATTTTGTCATCTCTCTTTTCTGTTCTGTATTTTGTCATCTGTCTTTTATGTTTGACATTGATTCTTAAATTTGTTCATTTATTTCTTCTGCCTTCTATAATCTGTAATCCATCATCTATCGTCTGCTTTTTATCTTCTGTCTTTTGTCATATGTTTTTTATTTTTGATCTTTTACGTTCTATATTTTCTGTCTTTTATGTTTGACCGTCTACTTTCTGTCTTCTGTCATATGTATTTTGTGATCTATCTTCTGTTTTCTGTCTTTTGTATTCTGTCGTCTCTCTTCTATATTTGACCTTGTTTTATTCTGAAATTTTTTCTTATCGTTCGTTTCTTCTGCGTTCTGTCTTCTATCTTTTATCTTCTCGCATCTATCATCTGTCTTTTATGTTTGACCTTGTTTGATCCTTCTGTATTCTGTTATCTATCTCCTGTCTTCTGTGTTCTGTAATATATATTTTATGTTTGATATTCTGCTTTCTGTCATCTGTAATATATCATCTGTAGTTTTGTGTTAATCTTCTATTTTCTGTCTATTGTACTCTGACATCTGTTTTTTTTGTTCTGTATTGTGTCTTCTGTCTTTTGCCTTCTGTCTTCTGTCATTTGTCATTTGTCATCTGTTATCTGTCATCTATCATCAATTATCTATTATCTGTCTTTTATGTTTGATCTTGTTTGATACTGAAATTTGTTCATTCATTTCTTCTGACTTCTATCATCTGTCTTTTATCTTATGTCATCTATCATCTATCATCTATCATGTGTCATCTGTTATTTTATCTTCTGCCTTCTGTCTTTTCTCTTCTGTCACATATGTCTTTTGTCATCTATATCTTATGTTTTCTGTCTTTTGTACTCTGACATCTGTTCTATCTGTCTATCATCAATCAGCTATTACCTGTCTTTTATGTTTGATCTTGTTTGATACTGAAATTTGTCCATTAATTTCTTCTGACTTCTATCATCTATCTTTTGTCATCTGTGTTTTATCTTCTGCCTTCTGTCTTTTATTTTCTGTCATATATGTTTTATGTTTGATCATCTGCGTTCTGCCTTTTGTCATCTATAATCTGTCATCTGTCTGTCTTTTGTCATCTGTCTTTTCTGTTCTGTATTCTGTCATCTGTCTTCTATTTTTGACCTTGTTTGATTCTTAAATTTGTTCATTCATTTCTTCTGCCTTCTATAATCTGTAATCCATCATCTGTCGTCTGTTTTTTATCTTCTGTCTTTTATGTTTCATCTTTTACGTTCTATATTCTGTTTTCCGTCATTTATAATCTGTATTTTATCTTCTGTCTTTTATGTTTGACCGTCTACGTTTTGTCTTCTGTTATCTATAATCTGTCATTTGTATTTTGAGATCTGTCTCTTGTCTTTTGTAATCTGTCATCTGTGGACATTTTATATTTGACCTTGTTTGATTCTGAAATTTGATAATTCATTTCGTCTGTCTTCTGCCTTCTATCATCAATTTATCTTTTATCTTTTGTCTTATGTTTTTTGTGTTTGATTTTCTGCGTTCTGACTTCTTTCTTCCATCATCTATAATATGTCATCTGTATTTTTGTGATCTGTCTTCTGTCTCCTGTCTTTTTTAATCTGTTATCTGTCAGCATTTTATGTTTGACTTTGTTTGATTCTGAAATTTGTTCATTTATTTCTTCTGCATTCTGTCTTCTATCAGCTGTGATCTGTATTTTGTGATCCAACTGTTCTGTTTTCTATCCTATTCTTCAATTTCTATGACATACATAACGGTTTGGCAATAAAAAATTGTACAAAAAGGAATATTTGCATTAGAAATTGAATGTAAATTCTCTTATAATGGAGATTTCGTTGATTAAAATTTACTGGATGAAGGGTGGGATAGAGGAAACCCACCCACCCTACAAATACATTTAAATTTCAGCCATTGTTACACCTATGACATTATAATAACAAAAACACTGTCGAAGCTGATATTAAAAAAATACTCATTAATGTTTTACCTTAAATAGGTCTAATGCGTTTGCAGCGTGTGCAGTGTTAGTTGTGTGCTCCTTAATTTTTGTGTTTTACATAGTTAATACACACTTCTTTATTGTGAAAATTGTACAAGTTATTGTTAATTCACTGGTTATTACATTAGTGTTATTATTTTTTCAATGTCTCATTGGTAAGTCCGTTAATTTATATAAATAATATCGACGTGTGGATTGGGACCCGTGGCTCAACGACCTTCACTTCTTTTTTGCGGCCACTACGTCTCGTGCAGTACGTTCGTCGCCTACCTGCGTTAAATAAATTGGCCTAATTGAAATTTTAATTCATATGTTCGTCGGATTTATTATATTCCTTTAAATTCCTCTGTTTTCTATTGTTTACCTCTCCGTGGTCTACTACACCCTTGTTTGTGTTTAATAAAGTCGTCATTACGGACCCATTGACGTGAAGTTTGTTTATTGTTTTTCCTTTTGTAATTTAAAATATTATTGAATAAAATGTCTCGCGCATGCGGATCTTGCAATAACAATATTGGTTCAAGATCAAAGTTTTTAAAATGCTCAGTATGCAAACTTCGCTTCCACGTCGATTGCTTAGACGAATTGTCTTTAGTAGATGTTGCTTACTTTATTGCTGAGGCAGCCAAAGATGATGGTAATTATTGGAAGTGTAATTCTTGCAAGCCTTCTCGTTCATCGCTTAGCGGTTCGTCCCGTACGTCGTTGTCCCACTCAGATGGGCAACCAAACAATCAGTCTCTTATCGAAACAATTAGATCGATATTTAAGGATGAATTTATGCCTTTAATTAGAATGGAATTAATGAATATTTTTGCGGATTTTAAAAATGATATTAAGTCACTTAAGGACCGAATAGGCGTCCTTGAAGAGAACGCAGCCGCAAATAATAATATTACGAATACATCAGATGTAATTGCTCAAGCGGATATCATTCATGAAGTAGAGGAGAGGCAGTCGAGATCTTGCAATATAATTGTTTTTAATTTGCCCGAGTCCTCTGGTCAATTACAGGAAAGAATAGATGCCGACGGTAATTCAATAAAAAAGCTCATCGATCCTCAAGTAAAATTTGAGCCGAAAAAAATATTTCGCTTAGGTAAGCCTGGCAATAGACCTCGCCCAGTGAAAGTATCATTCTCCTCTAAAACTGAGGCGCTTGATATATTAAAAGTGACTCGTGCTACGGATACTGGGAATATTCGCTTCACTAATGATTTAACGCCAATACAACGCGATCATTTGAAACTGCTAAAAGCTGAATTGGAAAAACGAAAAAAACAGGGTGAAACTGATCTTACCATTAAATACAATAACGGCCATCCATCCCTTGTAAAATCTACTCACAATAAAAAAAACTAAACATCTACTTTCAGAATGTGGGCGGCATGAAAGGTAAAATTAGATCCTTCATGTTGAACGTAAATGTATCTAATTATGATATCATCGTTCTTGTCGAGACTTGGTTGGATAATACTATTAATGATGCTGAATTAGGGCTACACAATTTCGATATATACCGAGTGGATAGAACGCATATCAACAGCACCAAAACCAGAGGTGGTGGTGTTTTAGTTGCAGTTCGAAATAACTTAAAGAGTTGCATCATTCCTTGCTGCGACACGATAGAACAACTTTTCGTTAAAGTAAATAATAAATTTATTATTGGCTCAACATATATACCACCTGCATCTAATATTTCGTCTTATGTCTCACACGCTGATGATCTCGAAAATATTTGCAGTTCAAACCCAATGTGTGAGTACATATTTTGTGGAGACTATAATCTTCCCAGTGCCATATGGGAAAGTTCTGGAGAGAATGTGTTGAGCGCACGGAATAATAGTTATCCTGCTGACGTTCTAGCTAACGTTTTAAATTTCTACCACCTACTCCAAGTGAATCAGATTCCAAATGATAGGAACGTGCTATTGGATCTAGTATTTTCCAATTCTTCTGGATTGTGTGTAAACCGCGCGAGTGATAATTTGTGTAGCCCCAGTGTTCACCATATCCCGTACACGTTAAGTGTTTCTTGTTCATCGCTGGAATTTACAAGTGAAAATTCGGAATCAATATATGACTTTAGATCGGCGAATTATAACGAGATCAATCAATTTTTAGCGTGCGTGGATTGGGATCAAGTCTTCTCTAGTGGATGTATAAACGAGAATGTCCTTAATTTTAATAATGTATTGTATTCAGTTTTTAATATGTTTGTTCCAATTAAATATTTGAAATCGTCCAATTTCCCAAAATGGTTCAATAGTAAGTTGATTAGATTAATTCAAATGAAAAAAATGGCTCATGCAAAATATAAAAAAAGTGGTTTATTCTCCGATTATGAGATATTTAGAAGCAAGCGTCAACAATGTTCTGACTTGAATAACATACTATATAATAAATATATCTCTCGCATTGAAAATAAAATTAGTCATGATCCGAAACATTTTTGGAGTCACGTAAATGTATGCCGCAAAACACATGGATTTCCAAAACAAATGTACCTGGGGAATGATATAGGTAATACGACGGATGTGAAGGTTGATTTGTTTGCATCCCATTTTGCTGCGGCATACAAGGATCCATGTAACGATGTTTCTTATTTTTTAGGAGATAAAACTATTGATCTGACAAATCTCAATGTTACTCTTACAGAAGTATTTAATTGTTTGTCGTCTCTCTCAGAGTCTTGTGACACTGGTCCAGATGGCATTCCTGCTTATTTTTTAAAAATGTGCGTGTATACATTAAGCAAGCCAATACATACTATGTTCTCTTATTCATTATCTTCTGGTGTTTTTCCTCATTGTTGGAAAGACACCTTTATTGTACCCATTTACAAACATGGATGTAGAAATAACATAGAGAACTATAGAGGTGTATCTGTTCAATCAGTTATTCCAAAACAGTTAGATTTGTTAATCTCTAAACAAATTATGAGGTCTTCTGTACAATTAATTGTAAATCAGCAACATGGTTTCCTTAAAGGCAAATCGACTGTAACTAACTTAATGCTTTATCAAACGTTTTTGTCGGACGCATTAGAAAATGGCCTGCAGGTTGATTCAATATACACTGATTTCTCTAAAGCGTTCGACAGAGTACAGCACAGCATATTGTTGGATAAGTTGAAATTGATGGGATTTGGGAATAATGTAATTGATTGGCTTAAAAGTTTTTTAAGTAACCGAACACAGCGTGTACGTATTGGTAAATGCATCTCAAAATATATACAGGTGTCATCCGGTGTGCCACAGGGCTCTCATTGTGGACCAATTTTATTTAATCTTTTCATAAATGATATTGGATCTTATCTTAAAACCAGTAACTTTCTCCTGTATGCTGATGATCTAAAAATATATAGAAGCATCAGTTCTAGATCTGATCAAATATGTCTTCAGGAAGATTTAAAGGGTTTAGCCCTTTGGTGTGAACGTAATCATCTGGAACTTAATTTAAGTAAATGCTTTTATATCTGTTTTTCTCGTAGATCTAGTATTAGCTTTGAATACCGTATTAATAACCACCAATTGGTACAAGTATCTGAAATTAAAGACTTGGGGCTAACCTTCACAAGCCGACTGAATTTTTCGAAACACATTTCAGATACTTGTAACAGATCGCTGATAATTCTGGGGTTTATCAACCGGTTCTCTGTGAATTTCAAAGCTAGTACAATAATATCATTATATTTATCACTAGTACGGCCTCACCTAGAATATGCGTCTCTTGTATGGTCTCCGTATACCAGCACGTCATCTCAAAAGCTGGAAGCGGTTCAAAGCAGGTTTTTGAAACTAATGTATTTTAGATTGGGTAGAGGCGGAACTTTCAGCCACAGTGGTATGCTAGGTGTATTAGACATTAGATCATTGGCAGAAAGGAGAATGTTTCTGGATATGTCGTTCTTATACAAGTTGGTAAATGGGTTAGTTAATTGTAGCGAACTATTGGCTCAATTAAACTTTTACATTCCGCGCTGTTCTCAATCTAGGCATAAACCTTTATTCCGGTTGGATTTTCATCCGACCCGATATGGGATGTTTAATCCGATGGGACGCATTATGCGCTGCGCTAATGAAATTAGTACCAACACCAACTTTGTGCTGTTTGCACCAACATTTGAATATTTTAAAAGACGATTACGACGTGTGGATCTATCTAATGTCATTCATATATTTTAATTTTAATCTGTTTTTATCAATGTTTTTTAATCCCATGTTTTATTATTGTTTGTAAAAAATTTGTTTTATGCATGTTTGTTTTATATTTTTTAATTTATTTATTCTACATTAAGCCTGTGATACTCAGACTGTGATATTTACTTATCTGTGATCTGACTATTTATTTTATTTTATTTATATTTTATTAATTTATTAATTTATTACTCTTCTTATTTTATTTTTTAAATTTATTATATAGGTTAGGAGTAACATTGAGATTTGATTTAATAGATGTTTTGCGTGGGGATTGGATCGGTTTTCAATTTTTAATTTTTTTTATAATGTGTTTTTTTTACATTATGTGTTATTGTTTACTTATAAGTTATTGATTATTTTTGTTTGTAGTTACAATTTTCGTGTAGTTTTATATTGATTATTTGTTCTATATGCTGTACTTAAATTCAAATTATAATGTAAAGGTGATTCCGTAAATAAATACATAATAATAATAATAAATTTTAAATATATATGTAGGGTGGGTGGGTGGCCACTATCCTACCTTTCAACCAGTAAAACATCAGCACGAGTTTTAATAAACGAAATCTAGATTACAAGAGAATTTACATTGAATTTCTCTGGCATACATGACGGTTTTGCAAGAGAAAATTGTACAAGAAGGAATATTTGCATTAGAAATTGTGGATGGGTGGCCACTATCCCACCCTTCAACCAGTAAAACATCCTCAAAAAAATATAAATTTCATTGCATTTCATCGCGAATTTTCAAATTAATAAGAAATAATGAAGAGGAAGCAAATCGACCATGCGCAAAATCGGGGGTGGACTGAGTAGCTACCGATGCGTGGGCGTACCAGAAGAAGGAAAGGAGAAGAAGAAGAGAACGTATATGTAGAGTACACTAGAGGTGGATTGAGTAGCTACTGGTGGTTTATCCATTACCACAAGCAAGAAGACAGAAGAGCGAAAAGAGAAAAGTGAAGAACGGGAAAGCTCAAGAAGCTAACTGTGTTAGCTGTAGACAGATTCTCAAGAAGGAAGAGGAATGAATCTAAAGGGAGTAATTATTTTGAAGGTGGAATAAAGTTTAAAAATCGCTGGTTCATTTACCATTTTTTCCCTAAATCCTGGGAGGATAAACATAGGTTAGTTTAAATTAGAATTAGTTTAAATGTAAATGGCAATACTTTTATGAAGCAATAAATAAACTTTTCTGTCTTTTTTACTCTGTCATCTGTTTTTTCTGTTCTGTATTTTGTCTTGTCATTTGTCATCTATTATCTATCATTTTTTATCTGTGTTTTATGTATTATCTTGTTTGAAACTGAAATTTGTTTATTCACTTCTTCTGACTTCTATCATCTATCTTTTGTTTTCTGTCATCTATCATCTATAATGTGTCATCTGTTTTTTATCTTCTGTTTTTTTTTTGTTTAGTGTCATATATATTTTATGTTTGATCATCTGCGTTCTGTCTTTTGTCATCTATAATCTCTCATCTGTATTTTGTGATCTATCTACTTTCTTCTGACTTTTGTGTTTTATCATCTGTCTTCTTGTATTCTGTCATCTGTCTTTTATGTTTGACCTTGTTTGATTCTTAAATTTGTTCATTCATTTCTTCTGCCTTTTATCTTCTATAATATGTAATCCATCATATGTCGTCTGCTTTTTATCATATGTTTGATCTTTTACGTTCTGTATTCTGTCATCTATAATCTGTATTTTATCTTCTATCTTCTGTCTTTTATGTTTTAGAAGGTTCTGTCTTCTGTCATCTATAATCTGCTATCTGTATTTTGTGATATGTCTTTTGTCTCTTGTAATCTGTCACCTGTCGATATTTTATGTTTGGCCTTGTTTGATTCTGAAATTTGTTTATTAATTTCTTCTGCATTCAGTCTTCTATCATCTGTGATCTGTTTTCTGTCATTTTAATTCCTTCATCTGTCATCAATCAGTCGTCATCTGTATTTTATGTTTGACCTTCTTTGATTCTTCGTAATTTATTTCTGCCTTCTGTCTTCTGTTATTTATCATCTGTCATCTGTCTTGTTTCTTCTGGCTTCTGTCTTCTGTCATATATCTTTTATGATTTCTGTCGTCTATAATATATCATCTGTTTTTTGTACTGTATCTTCTGTTTTCTGTCTTTTGTACTCTGACATCTGTTTTTTCTTTTCTGTATTTTGTCTTTTGTCTTCCGTCATCTGTTATTTGTCATCTATAATCTCTCATCTATAATCTGTAATCTGTATTTTGTGATCTATCTTCTGTACCCTGTCTCTTTTAATCTATCATCTGTCAATTCATTCATATTTTCTGCATTCTGTCTTCTATCATCTGTGATCTGTTCTGTTTTCTGCTCTTCATCTGTCATGTATCAGCTGTCATCTGTCTTTTTTATGTTTGACTTTGCTTGATTCTGAAATTTGTTCGTTAACTTTTTTCTTCTGTTATCTATCATCTAGCTTTTATGTTTGATCTTCTGCTTTCTGTCATCTATAATATATTATCTGCTTTTCGTACGGTATCCTCTGTTTTCTGTCTTTTGTACTCTGACATCTATCTTTTCTCTTCTGTCTTTTGTCTTCTGTTTTCTGTCATCTGTCATTTGTCATCTATCATGTCTTTTATGTTTGATCGTGTTTGATACTGTAATTTGTTCAATCATTTCCTCTGACTACTATCATCTATTTTTGTCATCTCTCATCTATCATGTGTCATCTGTTTTTTATCTTCTGCCTTCTGTCTTTTGTCATATATCTTTTATGTTTGATCATCTGCGTTCTGTCTTTTGTCATCTATAATCTCTCATTTATAATCTGTCTTCTGTCTTTTGTATTTTATCATCTGTCTTTTCTGTTCTGTATTCAGTTATCTGTCTTTTATGTTTGAACTTGTTTCATTCTTACATTTGTTCATTCATTTCTTATGCCTTCTGTCTTCTATAATCTTTTGTAATCCATCATCTGTCGGCTGTTTTTTATCTTCTGTCTTTTGTAATATGTTAATTATTTTGATCTTTTACGTTCTGTATTCTGTCTTCTGTCATCTATAATCTGACATCTGTATTTTGTGATCTACCTTCTGTTTTCTGTCGTTTGTCTTTTATATTTGACCTAGTTTGATTCTGAAATTTGTTCGTTCATTTCTTCTGCGTTCTGTCTTCTATTTTATCACATCTATCATCTGCCTTTTTTTATATCTTTTCTTTTATGTTTGATCTGCGTTCTGTCATCTATAATCTGCGCTCTGTATTTTGTGTTCTATCTTCTGTTTTCTGTTTTTGTATTCTGTCATCTGTCTTTTCTGTTCTATCATCTGTCATTTGTCGTATGTTATCTGTTCGGTTAACATTATTATCTTCGGTAGAAAGTTCTTTAAAACTAAATTTAATACTTTAAATGTGTCGTTTGTCATTCGCCAACCCTACAAATACAATCAAACTTTAGTTTCAACAGTGATTATAAAATTTAAAAAAATCATCTAAAAATTGTGTTTCCGTTTTCGGGAATTGAAACAGTGGAAATGGTGAGAGTACCAAAATATATGTAGGGTGGGTGGGTTTCCTCTATTTTACCTTCCAACCCGTAAAATATAAACAATATCTGTATTAAATATGTATTGGGTTAATTATACTAATCTATTAATGTTTTAATTAAATCGTTAACAATTTATTGAGATTAAAACATTTATTTATGTTTAAAAAAAATGGAGGGTGGGATAGAGGCTACATATATTGAAAAACTTCAACTATCCACTATCCCACCCTCCAGTTTTAATTATACTCGTCGATTTACTTATTATTTTTTTTTTTAAGGGACGTTATCTTGATGAATGCAGTTAATATCTTGTATTGGTATTTAATAAATAGTTTGATTATCAATCATTGATAATCCTCTTAAAATCTTTATTTGGGAGTGTAGTAGTGATTTTAAATCACATCAAAGGCTAAATTGCATTAGAATAAAATCTTGTTGGCAATTTGTTGAGATTACAAAGGTATTTTATATTTTGAGCTGCTTTTAAGGAATCAATTCAGATGTGTACTGCCAACAACAAAACAAGTTGAATTATACATTCTGGCCGAAAACTGTGATGAACCAATGTACAAAAAACTGGTGACTGTTTTATGGTTTTATGTTCAGAGCACGAAATCCCTCTGGTCAAGGTAGATAATAACAAGAAGTTGGTCGTGTTCATATATTTTTGGCTGCTCTTGGGAAATTACTGCAGCTTGGTTGGGAAGTGATATAACATCCTTCATATAGTCTTGATCTGTCACCATCATATTACCATTTATTCCTGTTTGCAGAACTTTTTTAATGACGAAGACTTTAAATCTCACTCGGCTCAGTTTTTTTTGCTGAAAAGGATCATAAATTCTACGAGCGCGGAACAATGAAGTTGCAAGATCGATGGCGAAGGATCTTTGAACAAAATGGAAAATATTTTTTTGATAAAACTTTATATTTTTTGTCAAATTGTGAGAGAAGTATAACTCTTGTTATGTTCCATTTCTTTATTTAAAACTTTTAATTTTGATAATGACACTAACACGTGTCAGTTGTCTGAAAATAAAGATATGGAACATAACAAAAGTTTCTCATCTCCCAATTTGAAAATTTGGTTCCATCAAGAGAGTAGCATTATTATTTCATACGCTAAAACCGAAATGACTTAGTTGACAAGCTTAAATTTTAAGAGCTGAAGGTATTGATGTACTTTTGAACGGAGCAGAATGCATGGTTTTGTAGATTTGAGGTTATTGATGAATATGATGCTGATTTCTTCAAAGAATTGCTTTAGAAATGTTGGGAGTGAAGTTTTTCCATTAAAAAAAACGAGGAAAACAGTATATATTCCTTGCACGCGTTTTGTTGTGCTGGTTGTATTATTTATTACGTGAGTGAGCATTGTTTAAAATTAGAAATTCCGAGCGAGTAAGTTGTCAGTTAAGTGAGGTAAAGGCGCCGAGCAGACGTTCCTTAATTTGTACCCGCGTAATTGGCAAACAAAACGGTTTCTGCAGCGGCGGTAGAACTTTTGTCAGTTGCCGGTTGCTACTCCGTGCACACTTGTCAGGAAGCCAAACGTTTTCGAAAAGTATGCGGCCAACGCCCGCCGAATTTCTCACATTCCGAAGAGGTTAATTAATGTTAAACTACAAAAGAAAAAAAAAAAATATATATATATATATAATGTGTGTGTGTGTGTAAGGTTTTGGAGTGGCGTAATGAATGTCTCGTAGGCTATGAAGGCAACAGTGATTGATGGATGGATGGCGGTAGAACGGGAACGGTGGCGGTGGCGGTGGTGTTGGCGATGGTGGAGTGAGGCGGGGGGATGTATTTGCTAGATAATTCCCGAGTCGTGTCTAGCAAAGTTGACGAGCAAATGTGGGCGAATAAGTGGCAAATAATTCATTAACAAGTAAACGAGGGCGTTTATGGTGGGAACGAGCAAGAGCACAATTAAAGGGAAACTTGAAAACCGCGGCGCGCCGTTCAGTGTAGTGAGGGGTTGGTGTGGGTGACGGGATGGCGGAGCGAGGGTGGGGGGCGGATCGGGGTGTAGGGGGACGCTCAACATACCCCCCCATTGTTTCGCCAGACAATAAACGAGCTGGGTGCAACATCTACAAAATCTTTACACCACCGAAATTCGCAGATAACACTCAATTTCATTACCGAAAACGAAATGATAAAAATGAATTTTCTTTTACTTTCCTGAGTAAAACACAGTTTGGCACTTTTTTCACTTATTTTATTAAATGCTAGATGTACATTTTGATTACAATGTAACCATTATCAATAGCAAACTAAAACTTTACTTTCCTGTAGGGGAAAACTACAAAAATTCAACGAAATTATTCATAATAAATTTAAAAATACGAAAACATTTCGTGAATCTACAACAATGAGTCTTACTAAGACTACAAAACAAATTAATTTAAAACAACTACTTCTCTAGCTAATACTTCGACAGACATTGAATAATACAAATTAATTTGCGTGTTACAAATAGTACAACTATTAAAGCAACACTAATTTGAATGAAATTATTTCTGTTGAATAAACTAATAAATGATAAAATGTACTTTAGATTGTTTAAATGTAACTATAACATGAAAAATTATGAAAAATGAATTTTAAACTGATTTCATTAAATTAAATTCATATTAACATATTAAAAATGCCTTTGTATAGCCTTATAAATCTGTGAACTAATTGGAAGTAAGTTTGTTATCATATTATGTATCTAAGTAAGCTCCGCGGCATTTGTTTTAATTATCAGTAAAGTATAGAATTTAAAAAATAAGAATAGTGGCAGATTTATACGTTTCGTTCCTTGTGGTACAGACATGTGTCGCTTGTGTTCAGTAGAGGCTGTTTCTGTAATTAATCGGGTAATTAAGAGCTCGGAATAATTTACGGCGGCGGTGGTAAAAAAAAGAAGAAAACGAAGGGTGGAAAAAAGGCGGTCCTTTTAAGTTTAATAAAAGTGCGCTGCCGGGGCGGGCGGACAGGTGCGCCGCGTATAAATTCAACCCCCGTCTGACAATCACCTGCCCCTAATTAAGTCATTATATATAATCGCGTCATTCGTGCAATTAAAACGTTTCAAGTCGACGTAAGTGTAATAGTGGTGATAATAATAGGCGAACGCGGAACACCCTAATGTTTCGATTTGCATAGTTTAATCACACAAGTTAATATGAGTGTGGAGGGTTGATGAAAAAAAAAAACAATAATGTGGTGTATAATTATTTCTATTAATTTACAATTAACTTATTTAATAAGTCGATTGAAGATTATTTTCACAACTTCTTAGGTTTCTTTATGTAAGTCTTATAGTAAAAATTCGAAAAGAGAATAGCCATAAGACCGTTTAATAACAATAATACGAAAGATAGTGTTTTTGGGTAGCCACAGTCATAAATTAGTGGTGTGGTGGACAAAATTATAATTATACCAAATTGGAGCTGTGAAGAAAAGAAAAAGATAGATTAATTAAACAATTTACAAATAAAAATGGGGTAGGTGGGCGAACTCTATCCCACCCTCCAATCAGTAAAACATAAGCGAGGGTTTTAATTAAAAGTTGTAAAATATAACTAAACATAAAATAATTGCAATTTTTAGAGATTTATTTATACTCATTTCTAAGATAATTTTTGATGATGTTTTACTGATTGAAGGGTGGGATAGAGGCCACCCACCCACCCTACATATACATATACATTTCAAATCCTGATCGTCTCGTGGTTTGTAATAAAATTAATTACACAACTTTTTGAATAAAAAAGAAATTCAAAAGGTAAAATTTTTGAGTGTGTGAATTAATAAAAAAAAATTGCATGACGGGTGGTCAGACTTTAAATATTTAATAGATTGGAGGATGAGATAGAGGCCACCCACCCAGCCTACATATACATATAAACTTTAATTCCTGATCGTCTTACGGTTTCCAATATAATTAATTACAAAATTTTTGAATAAAAAAGAAATAAAAAAAGTTAATTTTTGAGTGAGTAATTAATAAAAATTTGTTGTATTATGGGAGGGCAGACTTTAAATCTATATTAGATAACATTAGCTATAGAAAATTATTTACATTTAAACTTAAATTCTGATTTGGTTTTATTTTTTATTACATAAAGAGTTTGATTGTTTTTAGCAGCAAAATCATCAACGATTAGCAATTATAATTATCACATATACATGTAGGGTGGGTGGGTGGCCACTATTCCACCCTCCAATCAATAAAACATAATCGAGGGTTTTAGTTAAAAGTTGCAAAATATAAATAAACAAAAAATAATTGCAATTTTTAGAGATTTATTCATAGAAATTTTTCAAATAACTTTTGATGATGTTTTATTGATTGGAGGGTGGGATAGAGGCCACCCACCCACCCTACATATACATATAAATTTCAATTCCTGATAATCTCTCGATTTGGAGTAAAATTAATTACAAAACTTTTTCAATAAAAAAGAAATTCAAAAGGAAAAATTTTGAGTGAATAAATTAATAAAGTTTTTAGCATGATGGGTAGTTAGTCTTTAAATCTAAATTAGATAAGATTATCTATAGAAAGTAATTTATATTTAAACTTAAATTTTGATTTTGTTTAATTTTATATTACATAAAGGGTTTGATTGTTTTTATAAGCAAAATCATCAACGATTAGCAATTAATGTTATCATGTATATGTAGGGTGGGTGGGTGGCCTCTATTTCACCCTCTAATCAGTAAAACATAAGCGAGGGTTTTAATTAAAAATTGCAAAATATAAATAAACATAAAATGATTGCAATTTTTCGAGATATATTCATACAAATTTTTCAAATAATTTTTGATAATGTTTTATTGATTGAAGAGTGGTTTAGAGGCCACCCACCCACCCTACATATACATAATTATTTCAATTACTGATAGTCTCACGGTTTGTAATAAAATTAATTACAAAACTTTTTGAATAAAAAAAAATTAAAAGGTAAAATTTTTGAGTGAGTGAATTAATAAAATTTGTATGCAAAGATGGGTGGTCAGACATTAAATCTAATTAGATAAGATTAGTTATAGAAAGTAATTCATATTTAAACTTAAATTTTGATTTTGTTTAATTTTTTTTACATAAAGAGTTGAATTGTTTTTAGCAACACAATCATCAACGATTAGCAATTAAAGTTATCATGTATATGTAGGGTGGGTGGGTGGCCTCTATTCCACTCTCCAATCAGTAAAACATAAGCGAGGGTGTTAATTAAAAGTTGTAAAATATAAATAAACATAAAATAATTGCAATTTTTCCAGATTTATTCATACAAACTTTTACTGATTGGAGGGTGGGAGAAAGGCCACCCACCCACCCTATGTATACATATTAACTTTAATTACTGATAGCCTCGCGGTTTGTAATAACTTTAATTACAAAAATTTGAATGAAAAAAACTTGTCAAAGTGAAATTTTTAGGTGTGTAAGTTAATAAAATTTTTATGTATGTTGGGTGGGCAGACTTTAAATCTAAATTAGATAAGATTAGCTATAAAAAGTCATTTATATTTTAACATAAATTTTGATTTTGTTTAATTTTTTATTACATAAAGTGTTTGATGGTTTTTCGCAGCACAATCATCAACGATTAGCAATTAAAATTACCATGTATATGTAAGGTGGGTGGGTGGCCTCTATCTCACCCTTCAATTAGTAAAACATAAGCGAAGGTTTTAATTAAAAATTGCAAAACATTAATAAACATAAAATAATTGCAATTTTTCGAGATTTATCCATACAAATTTTTCAAATCTTGTTTGATGATGTTTTACTGATTGGAGGGTAAGACAGAGGCCACACACCCACCCTACATATACATAACAATTTCAATTCCTGATCGTCTCGCGGTTTCCAATAAAATTATTTACAAAACTTTTTGAATAAAAAAGAAATTCAAAAGGTGGAATTATTGAGTGAGTAAATTAATAAAAATTTTATGCACGTTGGGTGGGCAGACTTTAAATCTAATTAGATAAGATTTGCTATAGAATGTCATTTTTATTTAAACTTAAAGTTTAATTTTGTTTTATTTTTTATTGCATAAAATGTTTGATTGCTTTTTGCAGCAAAATCATCAACGAGTAGCAATTATAATTATCATATATATGTAGGGTGGGTGGGTGGCCACTATCCCACTCTATAATCAGTAAAACATAAGCAAGGGTTTTAATTAAAAATTGCAAACTATAAATAAACATAAAATAATTGCAATTTTTAGAGAATTATTTATACAAATTTTTCAAATAACTTTTCATGATGTTTTACTGACTGGAGAGTGGAATAGAGGCCACCCACCCACCCTACATATACATATTAAATTTAATTACTGATCGCCTCGCGGTTTGGAGTGAAATTAATTACAAAATTTTTGAATAAAAAAGAAATTAAAAAATAAAAATTTTGAGTGAGTAAATTAATAAAAATGGGTTGCATTATGGGTGGGCAGACTTTAAATCTATATTAGATAAAATTAGATATTAAAAGTCATTTATATTTTAACTTAAATTTTGATTTTGTTTCATTTTTTTACATAAAGGGTTTGATTGTTTTTAGCAGCAAAATCATCAACGATTAGCAATTATAATTATCATGTATATGTAGGGTGGGTGGGTGGCCACTATCTCACCCTCCAATCAGTAAAACATAAGCGAGGGTTTTAATTTATAATTGCATAATATAAATAAACATAAAATAATTGCAATTTTTCGAGATTTATTCCTACAAATTTTTCAAATGACTTTTGATGATGTTTTAATGATTGAAAGGTGGGATAGAGTCCACCCACCCACCCTACATATACATATATACTTTAAATCCTTATCGTCTCGCTGTATCAACTAAATTAATTTCCAAATTTTTTGGATAAAAAAGAAATTCAAAAAGTAAAATTTTTGAATGAGTGAATTAATAAAATTTTTAGCATAATGGGTGGGCAGACTTTAAATCTAAATTAGTTAAGATTAGCGATAGAAAGTCATTTATATTTAAACGTAAATTTTTATTTTGTTTTATTTTTCATTACATAATGGGTTTGATTGTTTTTAGCAGCAAAATCAACAACTATTAGCAATGAATGTTAGCATGTATATGTAGGGTGGGTGGGTGGCCACTATCCCACCCTCCAATCAGTAAAACATAAGCGAGGGTTGTAATTAAAAATTGCAAAATATAAATAAACATAAAATAATTGCAATTTTTCGACATTTATTCATACAAATTTTTCAAATAATTTTTGATGATGTTTTACTGATTGGAGGGTGGGATAGAGGCCACCCACCCACCCTACATATACATATAAATTTCAATTACTGATCGTCTCGTGGTTTGGAGTAAAATTAATTACAAAACTTTTTGAATAAAAAGAATTTCGAAATGTAAAATTTTTGAGTAAGCCAATTAATCAAATTTTTATGCATGGTGGGTGGACAAATTAAAAATCTGAATTAAATAAGATTAGCTATAGAAAATCATTTTTATTTAAACGTAAATTTTAATTTTGTTTTATTTCTTATTACATAAAGAGTTTGATTGTTTTTAGCAGCACAATCATCAACGATTAGCAATTAAAAGTACCATGTATATATAGGGTGGGTGGCCTTTATCCCACCTTCCAATCAGTAATTTAAGTTCCTGATGGTCTCGCGGTTTGGAGTTAAATGTATTACAAAACTTTTTGAATAAAAGAGAAATTCGAAAGGTAAAATTTTGAGTGAGTGAATTAATAAAATTTTTATGCATGATGGGTGGTTAGACTTTATATTTAAATTAGATAAAATTAGATATTAAAAGTCATTTGTATTTTAACTTAAATTTTGATTTTGTTTCATTTTTCATTACATAAAGAGTTTGATTGCTTTTAGCAGCACAATCGTCAATGATTTGCAATTAAAATTACCATGTATATGTAGGGTGGGTGGGTGGCCTCTATCCCACCCGTCAATTAGTAAAACATAAGCAAGGGTTTTAAATAAAAATTTCAAAATATAAGTAAACATAAAATAATTGCAATTTTTCGAGATTTATTCATACAAATTTTTCCAATAATTTTTCATGACATTTCACTGATTGGAGGGTGGGATAGAGGCCACCCACCCACCCTACATATACATATAAGATTCAATTCCTTATCTTTTTGCAGTTTCTAATAAAATAAATTACAAAACTTGTTGAATAAAAAAGAAATTAAAAAAGAAAAATTTTTGAGTTAGTAAATTTGTAAAAATCTGATGCATTATGGGCGGGCAGACTTTAAATCTAAATTAGATAAGATTAGTTAATGAATGTCATTTTTATTTAAACGTAAGTTTTATTTTTTATTGCTAAAATGGATTGATTATTTTTAGCAGTAAAATCATCATTGATTCGCAATTAAAGTTTTCATGTATATGTAGGGTGGGTGGGTGGCCTCTATCCCACCCTCCAATCAATAAAACATAATCAAGAGTTTTAGTTAAAAGTTGCAAAATATAATAAACATAAAATGATTGCAATTTTTCGAGAATTATTCATACAAATTTTTCAAATAATTTTTGATGATGTTTTACTGACTGGAGGGTGGGTTAGTGGCCACCCACCCACCCTACATTTACATAAAAATTTCAATTCCTGATCGTCTTGTCGTTTGGAGTGAAATTAATTACAAAACTTATTGAATAAAAAAGAAATTAAAAAATAAAAATTCTGAGTGAGTAAATTAGTAAAAATTTGATGCATTATGGGTGGCCAGACTTTAAATCTAAATTAGATAGGATTAGCTAGAGAAAGTCATTTATATTTAAACTTTTGTTTCTCTCTTCAATCAATAAAATATTATCAAAAATTATTTATATTTTGCAATTTTTAATTAAAACCCTCGTTTATGTTTTACTGATTGGAGGGTGGGACAGTGGCCACCCACCCACCCTACATATACATGATAACATTAATTGCTAATCGTTGATGATTTTGCTGCTAAAACCAATCAAACCTTTTATGTAATATAAAATTAAACAAAATCAAAAATTAAGTTTAAATATAAATGACTTTCTCTAGCTAATCTTATCTAATTTAGATTTAAAGTCTGCCCACCCATAATGCATCAAATTTTTACTAATTTAGTCACTCAGAATTTTTATTTTTTAATTTCTTTTTTATTCAATAAGTTTTGTAATTAATTTCACTCCAAACGACAAGACGATCAGGAATTGAAATTTTTGTGTCAATAAAATGATGTTTTACTGACTGGAGGGTGGGATAGTGGCCACCCACCCACCCTTCATATACATATAAACTTTAAATCCTTATCGTCTCGCTGTTTCAATGAAATTAATTACCAATTTTTTTGGATAAAAGAAAAATTAAAAAAGTAAAATTTTTGAGTTAGTAAATTTGTAAAACTTTAATGCATTATGGGTGGGCAGACATTAAATCTAAATTAGATAAGATTAGCTATAGAAAGTAATTTACATTTGAAATTAAATTTTGATTTTGTTTTATTTTTGTATTACATAAAAGGTTTGATTGGTTTTATCAGTAAAATCATCAACGATTAGCAATTAAAGTTACCATGTATATGTAGGGTGGGTGGGTGGCCACTATTTCATCCGCCAATCAGTAAAACATAAGCGAGTATTTTAATTAAAAGTTGTAAAATATAAATAGACATAAATTAATTGCAATTTTTAGAGATTTATTCACATAAATTTTTCAAATAACTTTTGATAATGTTTTACTGATTGGAGGGTGGGATAGAGGCCACCCACCCACCCTACATATACATATAAATTTCAATTCCTGATCGTCTCGGGGTTTGTAATAAAATTAATTACAAAACTTTTTCAATAAAAAAAATCAAAAGATAAAATTTTTGATTGAGTAAATTAATAACATTTAGCATGATGGGTGGTCAGACTTTAGATTTAAAGTCTTAGATAAGATTAAATATTAAAAGTAATTTATATTTTAACTTAAATGTTGATTTTGTTTTATTTTTTATTACATAAAGGGGCTGATTACTTTTAGCAGCAAAATCATCAACGATTAGCATTTAAAGTTATCATGTATATGTAGGGTGGGTGGGTGGCCTCTATCCCACCCTCAAATCAGTAAAACATAAGCGAGTATTTTAATTAAAAGTTGTAAAATATAAATAGACATAAATTAATTGCAATTTTTAGAGATTTATTTAAAAAGAAATTAAAAAAGTTAATTTTTGAGTAAGTACATTAGTAAGAATTTGTTGCATTATGGGTGGGCAGACTTTAAATCTATATTACATAAGAGAATCTATAGAAAGTCTTTTATATTTAAACTTAAATTTTTATTTTGTTTAATTTTTTATTACATAAAGGGTTTGATTGTTTTTAGCAGCACAATCATCAACGATTAGCAATTAAAATTACCATGTATATGTAGGGTGGGTGGGTGGCCTCTATCCCACCCTCCAATCAGTAAAACATAAGCGAGGGTTCTAATTAAAAGTTGCAAAATATAAACTAACCCAAAATAATTGCATTTTTTGATTGATGTAAATGTAATAAATTCTATATTTAAGTTTTTATTAATTATAAGCCCTTATATTTTTGAGGTTTCATCAGCGTATCGCATTTATTTATTAATATGTTATTAAAGTTGTTTTATAAATATAATATGAAAATCTATAAAACAATTAATTTCTCCAGCATATTCGCTTAATTCGAGTTATTAAAATTAGCTGGTTAATAAAGCAAATAGGGTATAGATGGCGTTATAACGTTATATCTAATCATTTAGGTGATTAATAAAATATATTTACCAATTGTAATTGCGTGATGTATTTTTTCCACCAAAGGCTCTTTTTGTATCTGTCGTCATAAGCCGATAGTAAATAATATCCGTACATAACGAAATGGACTATGGTGTTGATGTAGGGTATAAATAAACCGTGTCCACCTGCGAAGTATTTCATCCCCGTCCACATGAACAGAGCGGACAGACTATGATGAAAAACGTGCAGAAACGTAATCTGTCTAAAGTTTTTTCTTAATACAAAAAAGACCTGAAATTTATTTGCAGTATAAGTTATTAATGCTAAACATCTTTAATTATCCATTATTTTATTATTCTTAGGATATACTTACTGTATCCATAAGGTCGACTATCTTAAGGATGAAATACGAGTAAAGACCTAAAATGCTATAATTATTATCAGTGAGCGGACTCGTAATTGGCGAACATTTCCATTCAGCTATTGGAATAGTGTTGGTCATCTAAAAAAATATTTTTTTGCATTATGAATAGTAATAAAATAATAAAATTTACATAAAAAAATATGGCTGCACAATAAACCATTTGTAAAGCATTATAGCCGATCAAAACCTTCCTCAGGTTGAAAGGTTTGCGGTTCTTCATAAATTCAGGACCCCAATCCAGCACGAATAGTAAGTAAATCATCACTATGAAAATTGTAGGAATTGGCGACTTCACTAATGGTAAATATTCCGTTCTCTTATCTGCAATAAATCGATGAGTAAATAACTTAATAACTTTATATTTATAATTACCAGCGTAATCGTATATCAAACGCCCGTATAATCTGACACTTTCCTTCAGCACCAAAGCCATGTTGATCCCCAAGAATATTCCACCCAGCCGGTAACCAATTTCTCATTACACTAATTATTTTTTCGAAAAAGTTTTCAATATTAACTCGTCCTCAAGGCCTAATTATTATTTATGAATAAAATACAATTGTTTTATAGTCAAATGCATTGCGTAAAACATACATTCTGCATTATAATTACAATGTTGAAATAATCAATTGAATATTAAATTCCCCTAATTTATTTACGCTAATCTAAATACCAACTTATATAGGTAAACTTTTATGTGAATAGAAATTTTACAATAAATAGTGATTGTCCTTGTATTACATTAATACACAATCGGATGACGATGACGCGCAATACGCTACAAAACAATATAATTTAAATTTATAATTTTTAACTTCCTGTCATGTATATAATATAATAATCATAAAGGACAAATTTTGGTTATTAATTATTTTGTCTACAGTTGTTTGTCCCTTATTTTTATGGAATATCAAACTTAGAACAGTTGTAAATGGTTTCTTTAAATTTTTTACATTTATCAGTAAAATATTATCAAAAATTATTTGAGAAATTTGTATGAATAAATCTCTAAAAATTGCAATTATTTTGTGTTTATTTATATTTTACAACTTATAATTGAAACCCTCGCTTATGTTTTATTGGTTGGAGGGTGGGATAAAGGCCACCCACCCACCCTACATATACATGATAACTATAATTGCTAATCGTTGATGATTTTGCTGCTAAAAACAATAAAACCCTTTATGTAATAAGAAATAAAACAAAATCAAAATTTAAGTTTAAATATAAATGACCTTCTATAGTTAATCTTATGTAATTAATATTTAAAGTCTGCCCACCCATCATGCATGAAAATTTTATTAATTTACTCACTCTAAAATTTTACCTTTTGAATTTCTTTTTTATTCAAAAAGTTTTGTAATTAATTTTACTCTAAACTTCAAGACGATCAGTACTTGAAATTTATATGTATATGTAGGGTGGGTGGGTGGCCTCTGTCCCACCCTCCAGTCAGTAAAACATCATCAAAAATTATTTGAAAAATTCGTTTAGATAATTCTATTAAAATTTGCAATAATGTTGTATTTATTGTTATGGTTTGTGTGTGAGTGTATTTTGTTTTATCGAGTAAAGTGACGAATAAAATAAGTTTTAAAATTACCTACAGAATTTGTGAGTATTCACCCACCTGACCTTTTCAGATCTATTGTGGATCCCTGTTTATCTCAGATGACCAGCTCTAACTTTGCCTCTTGATTAGTCCTATTAGCACTGTCAGAGGGGCTTGGGTATAGGTCTCCGCGCTTGGATTTGTGGTGCCCAGCTTTTGATATCTAATCCTTGCTAGACCCTCGCAGTGGCATAGGGTGTGGAACGAGTCCTCTTCTTCCTTTAGGCAAAATCTGCATGGTGCTTCTTCCACCAGGCTTATTTTGCTCATATGTTTGTTGAGCTTGCAGTGTCCTGTTATCAGGCCTACTATTGTTTTGACCATTTTTCTGTCTTGGTTCAGAAGTTCGGTCGTGAATTTTGGCGATTGTTTCTTAAGGAACTGTTTCGCCTGTCTCTGCCCTGGTGAGTTCGTCCACCAGGTATGGACCTGTGTCTCCACCCATTATTTTTATGGATCGTTTGACTGCGGTTCTTAGAGGAGGGTTCCGGGCCAATTACTGCTTTTGACGAGCCTTGTTTGGCCAGTTCTTCTGCTTTGTCATTTCCCGGATGTCCTCCGTGTCCTGGGACCCATGTATTTGTTACTTTTTTGTGACAGCCAAGTTCATTAAGAGCGTGTATACAGTCCCACACTAGCTTAGATTCGACGTGTGTGGAGCTTAGTGCTCTTAGCAGCGCATGACTGTCGGAGAATATAGCAATTGACTTACTTTTGGTGTCTTGTCTTGCTATTTCTCTTGTGCAGTGGTGAAAAGCTATCACCTCTGCTTGGAATACCGTGGTGTCCTTAGTGAGTCTTTGTCTGGGGTTTTGTGCCGTATATACCTGCTCTTACGCATTTGTCGGTCTTTGAGCCGTCCGTAAACCAGTATGATTCTGCTTTGGTAGATTGGCTTTCGACCCAGTCTTCTCTTTGCGGGATTAGTACCTTGTATTTCTTTTCGAAAATGTATTTTTTCACCATGGCATCACTTGGCATCGCTGTGATCGCGTTAACCTTTAGCTCGTCTTCTAGCCGTTGGTGTGTTTTTCCGTGTGATCGGATTGTGGGCACCTGTTCTTGCATCAATTTGTATGATACAGACCTGGCTTCTCCTTGAATGAAAATTGTAATGATGGTATGTTCAAGATAGCTTCTAGGGCTGCTGTTGGGGTGGAGTTTAGGGTTCCTGTTATACTGAGACATGCTAGTCTTTGTGCACTGCTCAGGAGTCCTATCGCCCCCTTTTGCTTTGTCCTAGTCCACCACAGCACTGCTCCATAGGCTATCATGGGTCTTATCACCCTGGAGTAAAGCCATAGAGTCATTTTAGGGTTTAGTCCCCAATTTTTCCCGCACATTCTGCGACACCTGTCCAACAATATTGTTGCTTTTTTGGTGGCTTTTGTGATGTGCGGTCTCCACGTCATTTTGGCGTCAAAGGTTACGCCCAGGTACTTTGCCTCCCATACGAAGGGAATTTCCGTACCCCCGAGCTTCAGTGGCTTTAGGCCTTGCAATGCTTGTCTTTTTGTGAATATGACAATTTGTGCTTTTTGTGGATTGATTGTCAGTCGCTTCTGTTTAGGGCTCTTTGTGCTCGCTCCGATACAACTCCCGCGAACCGGCCCCTGATGACAATGGCTAATTCATCCACGTACCCTAGGCAGTGGTCATCCTCTTTGGACAGTTTTCCTAGAAGATCATCTACTAGTGTTGCCCATAGCAGTGGAGACAGCACTCCTCCTTGTAGGCAGCCTACCCCCGCCTTGGCCTTAATGGTATGGCCCCCCAAAGTGGATATGATTGTCCTTTTCTCTAGGCTGGCCTTGATCCATCTGCAAAGGCTTGGCGGGACTCCTTTCCTTGTTTGTGCCTCCACGAAAGAGGTTGTTTTGACGTTGATAAACGCTCCTTCTAAATCCAGAAATGTGGCCATGGCTATATCTTTGTCTTCCATTGACTTTGTGATGAGCCTGTTTAGGTCCGTTGACTTGCCTGTTGTTGTCGGGCCTTTTAGGTCTTTGTCTGTTGCACTTTGCGGTGTTTTGTCATAAATTAATTATTAGTAAAACTCCTCCTTACCTGTATGAAAAAATCAAGTTTCGCTCCGATGTGCATACTCTAAACATACGGTTTAGATGCTTGATAACCTCCACCTCAATACCAATCAACTTTTTCAGAAAGAGCATTTTCCATCCAGGTCTCTAAAGTGTATAATAAATTACCCCCTGCATGTAAGAAAAGTAGTATTATGGTTTTTCATAAATTGTTTGCTAAACATCTTTGTGAATCTCTCATCAATAGATAATAATAATAAGTTAATACTTTACCTATTTTTATCGTTATATTTTTGGTCTCACCAGAATCTATATTGTAACAGTTGTGGGTATGTGTGTATGTTATATTTTTCTCAAGGGAGGGAGTTTATAGATCACCCACCCACCCTATTCTATTTCAGTTTCTCATTTCCTTTAAGTGTTGTTTGAAAAGTTATGTAATATTCTTCAAATTAAAAAAATATCGAGGAAAAGACAAAAAGGTGCCTCGAATAAACATCTACTTCCGGTTTATGAATGTTCACTAAAAGCTTTTAAGCTCCAGTTTTATACAATTTTTTAAATTATAGAATGCAATTTTACATTTTCAAAATTCATTTTATTTCCTACAATTATCTGACGCTTATTTCTATGGAATGTCAAAATTAAAACAATTGTTAATGATTTCCACAAATTTTTAGGTTTAACCACCTGGATATTAATTAATTACAATATTTAAAATAATCGAATGCAATTTTACATTTCCTAAATTGATTGTCTACAGTTCTCCGTCGCTTATTTTTATGGTATATCAAAATTAGAACAATTGTAAACAGTTTATATGAATCTTCATATTTATCCTCCTTAAAATTAGTTAGATTGGAAAGTTTATTAGCAAATTTTGTACGATTCGTATTTTTTTAATTATTAATTGCAATTTTACGTTTCCTAAATTCAAGTTTCGACCTACAAAATTTGATTTCATGCAGTTGCATGCCAATTATTTTATAGGAATATCTCAACTAAAACCATTATAAATGGCGTCTATGAATTTTCGGGTATATTCTCCATAAAATTAATTTTTTGCAATTTTTTAAATCATCGAATATAATTTTACATTTCCTAAAATCAAGTTTTGAGCTAGAAAATTTGATTTCCTGCAGTTATCTGTTGCTTACTTTTATAGAATATCAAAATTAGAACAATTTTAAATGGTTTCTATGATTATTCAGGTTTATCATCCTACAAATTAATTTTTTACAATCTTTTAAACTATCGAAAGCAATTTTTCATTTCCTAAATTCAAATTTCGAGCTACAAAATTTGCATTGCTGCAATAGTCTGTTGGTTATTTTTAAGGAATATCAAAATATCAACAATTGTCTAATGGTTTCTATAAATTTCCAGGTTTATTGTCTTGCAATTTAATTTTTTACAATTCTTTAAATCATCGAATGCAATTTTACATTTTCTAAATTCAAGTTTCGAGCTACAAAATATGATTTTCTGCAGCTCTCTGTCGCTTATTTGTAAGGAATAACAAAACTCTTAATAATTGTAAATGGTTTTAATACATTTTCAGGTTTATCTTTCTGAAAATTAATTTTTTACAATTTTTTAAATCTAAAAATACGAAAACATTTCGTGAATCTACAACAAAGAGTTTTACTAAGACTACAAAACAAATTTATTTGAAACAACTACTTCTCTAGCTAATACTTCGACAGACATTGAATAATACAAATTAATTTGGGTGTTACAAATAGTACAACTATCAAAGCAACACTAATTTGAATGAAATTATTTCTGTTGAATAAACTAATAAATTTATTATTTAATTTTCTACAACGAACTAAAGGATTTTAATACATTTTATTATTTTTGTAAAAGTTCAATCGTTGATTTAACTTTTACATTTTCTAAATTCAAGCTTTGAACTACAAAATTTGATTTTATCGTCTGCCGCTTACTTGTATGGAATATCAAACTTAGACAAATTGTAAATGGTTTTTATGAATTTCCAGGTTTATCCTCCTGGAAATTAATTTAATTTATTACAATTTTTTAAATCATGGAATGCAATTTTTTATTTCCTAAAATCAAGTTTCGAGCTACAAAATTTGAAACTTTGTTCGTATCACAAATGTGATACGAACAAAGTTAATTGTTTATTTATTTTGAATTTACTATCGAGCTGCGCTCTTCTCATCAATATTTTCTTGTGGCAAAAGAAAAATCTTTTATACTTTAAGAAGAGCGAAGCTCGATAGTTGTTAAAAATATTCTAGTTAAAAGAGCAAAGTTTAATATTCGTACAAAATAATCTATTTGAGAAGAGCGGAGCTCGATAGTTAAAAACATTTAGTTGAGAAAAATCAATGTCAATTATTATTTAATAAATCTCATGTTATGTCTCAAAACGATTAACAGTCTATAATTGGAATTGTTTAAACGTTATTATCATTCAATTAGTTCACTATCAAGCTGCGCTCTTCTCAAAATAAAGAAGTAAAAAATTTAGAAGAACCTGAGTGATCAAAAATATTTTTATCGATAATAGTGAAGCTAGATGGATGATCTTCTAGCTTCTCTATTATCGATAAAAATATTTTATACCACTCAGATTCTTCTAAAAATAGTAGAGCTAAATTGTATACTTAACTAAAATATTTATCTGAAAAGAGGGAAGCTCGATAGTTAATTTTTTTTCTTTAGAGAAGTCAGTCTAAATCATCATTTCGCCGCAATTTTTGTGTCTATAATCGCAAATTTCGTAATCATAATTACTAAATTACTATCTAACTACGCTCTTCTCAAAGTATCAATATATAGAGAGGTCATTATAATTCCAGAGGGGCAATTTTTCAGAATTTAAGAATAGGAAGTATAAAATATAAATGATTTTATTGAGATTGCAGAGAAAAAATGGATTTTGTCATGATTCTAAAGAGAAAATTTCAACACATTGAGAAGACAATGAAAAAAAGCAAAATTTAATAATCGAATTTTTTAACTCTTAGATGGTGTAGCCAAAATATTACTTACATGATTTACTATCGAGCTGCGCTCTTCTCAGGCTTGCAGAAAGTAATTTGTAACACCATAAAAAGCTCGATGTTCATGTAAAATATTTTATTTGAGAGGAGGAAAGCTCCAGTTATCGAAAGAACTTATATGACAAGAGTAAAGTTTAATATTCATCTAAAATAATCTACATGAGAAGAGCGCAGCTCGATAGTATAAAAACATTTTTTTGAGAAAAGTCAATGTAAATTATAACATTATGTCTCAAATAAAGTAACATATTATATTATATATTATATTTGTCTTTATCATACATGCTTTTATAAAATAATAACAAAAATTGGCACAAAAAAGTATATACATATAAACAATACAAATTTTGTCTATAATTAAAATGGTTTACTCTATTAGGATTAAATGTAACTGTCATTCAATTAGTTCACTATCGAGCTGCGCTCTTCTCAAAATATAAAAATATAGAATTTAGAAGAGCTTGAGTGATTTAAATGATTTTTATCGATAATAGAAAAGCTAGATGATCATCCATAAAATAAGTCAAGCGAAATTATTTATTTATCTAAAATATTCACCTGAGAAGAGCAAGGCTCTAACTATTAATTGGGTTGTTTGAGTACGTGAAAATGTTAATATGAGTAAAACACTGCAGTTTGGCATAAGTTTTAAATAAGTGAAAAAATGCCAAATTGTGTTTTACTCAAAGCTCTAACTATCGAGCAAAATTATATACTTATTTAAAATACCACCTGAAAAGAGTGAGGCTTAAATAATCTAGATTCGCTCTTCTCATGTGCATATTTTCGATAAGTATACAATTTCGCTTTACTTAAGTAATTTATGGATGATCATCTAGCTTCCCTCTTATCGATAAAAAATATTTTTTTAGGGAGAAGTCAGTCTAAATCATCATCTACAATTTTCGTGTGCATAATTGCACCTTGATGAAGATTAATCATAATTATCATAAAACTAAATTACTATCGAGCTACGCTCTTCTCAAAGTATAAAATATAAATGTTTTCTTGGGGTTGCAGAAATAAAAATTCCACAATTTGAGAAGAGCGAAGCTCGATAGTCTTCTATTGTATAAATATTATCTTCTACTTACTTTGAGAAGAACTAAACCTGATAGACATATACAAAATCCTCACTCTTCTCAAAGTGTAAAATATACATTATTTTTTGTAGTTACAGAGACAAATTTTTCACAATATGAGAAGAGCGAAGCTCGATCGTGTTCCGAAAAAATGTTAGGAAACGAAATAGTCTGTGGACATCAAAAATACTTTTGAAATAATATACAAGAACAACAATTTTAAATGGACACAAAAAACCATCTGAGTTAGACACAAGAAATAATGGCGATGCCCATGGACTAGATGAAAGCCTTGCAAAACCAAGTTGCATCAATGTGTTAAATTTGTTTTTTGAAGTATGACATTTGTTTGAAGATACTGGTGCTACATGTGATTGATAACAGATGACAAACAGTAGATGTAAAATGACAAATGGCAAATGACAGATTACAAAAAAAAACTTGATTAAATAGATTTGTAAGAGAAGATGACAAAATACAGTTGATGTCTGATGCCAGATGATTGATTTCGGACGATAAATGACACACGACAGAAGATACTTAAAAAATAAATATATAAAAATTATTTAAACACGTAGATGGCAAATGACACATGGTTAATATCAGATGACAGTTACATCAAAGATAATATGAGATATAACCAATAACTATTGACATATATGGTATGACAGATTGCATATTATAAATGAAATACGACACATGGTAGATTATAGATGATAGGTGACAAATATTATATGACAGATGACAGAATAATAATTGACATGTATGGTATGATAGATTACATATTATAAATGATATACAACACATTATAGATTATATATGATAGGTGACAAATATTATTTGACAGATGATAGATGACGAATGTTAGAATGATTTGATTAGATTAGATTTGATTTAAAAAATTCCTTCTGTACTCTCACAAGTTGATGGCTAATAGAAAATAGCGGATAAATATAGAGAAGGGCAGATGTTTGTTCATAGATGATAGAGAACAGGATGACGGATTACAAAAAAACAACTTGGATAAATAGATTTATAAGACGAGATAACAAACTGAAGTAGATGTTAGATATCAAATAATAGATGCCAGATGATAAATGACATACGATAGATGACAAATGATAGAACATAATCTAGCATGTATCTTCTATCATTTGTTATCTGTCGTATGTCATTTATCATCTGGCATCTATTATTTGATCAAGGCTTGGTTGTCTCTTAAATTTCGGCTGTCAAATGAAAATTACAAATTCTGAAAATTAATGACAGAAAACATAGTGAATAACAGATGGTGTATAATAGACGACAGATAGTAGATGACGAATATAAAATGACAGATTATAAAAATAATAATTAGGAAGCTTTATGATAGATGCCAGATAATACATGACACGACAGATGATAATTGGCAGATATATTATTGATAACATGATAATTAAACAAAAGCAGTTGACAGATGGCATAACATAAATATTATAATACGATTTATGACGAAATATAGATGATAGATGAGAGTTTTCAAATGACATATGACAGATTACAAATATAATATTTATTTGAAAAGTTTTGTAATTAATTTTATTCTAAACCGCGAGACGATCAGTAATTTAAATGTATATGTTTATGTAGGGTGGGTGGGTGGCCTCTATCCCACCCTCCAATCAGTAAAAGATAAGCGAGGGTTTTAATTAAAAGTTGTAAAATATAAACAAACACAAAATAATTGCAATTTTTCAAGAATTATTCATACAAACTTTTCAAATAATTTTAGATGATATTTTACTGATTGGAGGGTGGGATAGAGGCCACCCACCCACCCTACATATACATGATAACTTTAATTGTTAATCTTTGATGATTTTGTTGCTAAAAATTATTGTATTAGTTTGCCGAGAGTCCAACGATGCCCTGAGATTTAATTTTTTTCTTTTATCGTATTTGAAACAGTTTTCCAGTTACGATCTTTTTCATTTTTCGGCAACTTTCTGGTATCTATCTGTGTAGTGAATTAATTTTATTCGCCGAAATTACGTCCATATTTCGGTCTTCTATTATTATTATTATTATTATTCTAAAATTGTTGTTGCAGTGATTTATTTTCTGCATTTAATTCTACTGGTTTATAGATGGCGTTCTCTGTTGATTTACAGATATCTTCGGGAACAATAACTTTATTTTTAGGAGATTTGTGGTCCACTAAAATTGGTTTGCGACTTGGCTTAGATTAAAGATGTATAATTTTCTCTTTCAAAAGGCTATTTTCGATGGCACATCATTCTTGCCTTCTAATTATTTACCCTTTTTTAGAGTTTATTTTCTTTTATTATATAACAAAGTTGCACAGTATCTTCATTGCTGAGATTTGAAGACTTAACCTCTTCTTCCTCGTAAATGGTATTGATTTTAACACGCTTGCATCTCTTGGTATTGAGATCCAAGCATGCTAGGTAGAAATGCATATTACAGGTCGCACCCCAACACGTTTACATTTAATTTTTGATTTATTTATGGCGTTTTCACACTCGACGTTTTCTTGGTCCGCCAATTTTTAATACAATTTTGTATTTCTTAAGTTCATGTTTCGAGCTACAAAATTTTATTACCTGCAATTATGGAATATCAAAATAAGAACAATTGTAAATAGTTTCTGTGAAATTTCAGGTTAATCCTTTTGAAAATTAATTATTTACAATTTGTTAAATCATCGATTGAAATTCTACATTTTCTAAATTCAAGTTTAGAGCTACAATATATTTAATTTCCTACAGTTGTCTGTCGCTTGTTTCTTATGGAATATTAAAACGAGAACAATTTTGTAAATGGTTTTTATAAATTTTCAGGTTTACCCTCCCAAAAATTAATTTTTTAAATTATCAAATGTAATTTTACATTTCCTAAATTCAAGTTTTGAGCTACAAAATGTGATTTCATGCAGTGGCCTATCGATTATTTTTATTTAATATCAGAATTAGTAAAATTATAAATAATTTTTATAAACTTTCAGGCTTTTTTTAACTGAAAATTAATTTTTTAGAATTTTTTTAATCATCGAATTCAATTTTACATTTTCCAAATTCAAGCTTCGAACTACAAAATTTGATTTTATACAGTTATCTCTTGCTTACTTTAATGAAATATCAAATTTAGAAGAATTGTAAATGGATTTTATAGATTATTAGGTTTATACCATGAAAATTATTTATAATTTTTAAAATCATCGAAAGCAATTTTACCTTTCCTAAATTCAAGTTTCGAGTTACAAAATTTTATTCTGTCACTTATCTTTTTATAGAATATCACAATTAGAACAATTGTAAATGATTTTTATAAATTTTCAGGTTTATCCTTTCGAAAATTATTTGTTTACATTTTTTTAAATGGAATGGAATTTTACATTTCCTAAATAAAAGTTTCGAGCTACAAAATTTGATTCTCTACACTTATCTGTAGCTCGTTTTATGGAAAATTAAAATCAAAACAGTTGTAATGGTTTCTATGAATTTTCAGGTTTATTCTACTACAAATTAAATTCTTTACAATTTTTTAAATCATCGAAATCAATTTTTCATTTCCTAAATTCAAATTTCGAGCTACAAAATTTGAATTGCTGCAATAGTCTGTTGCTTATTTTTAAGGAATATCAAAATATGAACAATTGTCAATGGTTTCCATAAATTTCCAGGTTTATTGTCTTGCAATTTAATTTCTTACAATTCTTTAAATCATCGAATGCAATTTTACATTTCTTAAATTCAAGTTTCGAGCTACAAAATATGATTTTCTGCAGCTCTCTGTCGCTTATTTTTAGGGAATATCAAAACTCTAATAATTGTAAATGGTTTTAATACATTTTCAGATTTATCTTCCTCAAATTTAATTTTTTGCAATTTTTTAAATCATCAATTGAACTTTTACATTTTGTAAATTCAAGCTTCGAACTACAAAATATGATTTTATACATTTATCTGTTGCATACTTTAATGGAATATCAAATTTAGTACAATTGTAAATAGATTTTATAGATTTTCAGGTTTATCCTCATGAATATTATTTTTTTTACAATTTTTAAAATCATCGAAAGCAATTTTACATTTCCTAAATTCAAGTTTCGAGTTACAAAATTTGATTCTGTCACTTATTTTTTTATAGAATATCACAATTAGAACAATTGTAAATGATTTCTATAAATTTTCAGGTTTATCCTTTTGAAAATTATTTTTTTACATTTTTTTAATCGAATGGAACTTTACATTTCCTAAATTTAAGTTTGGTGCTACAAAATGTGATTCTCTACACTTGTCTGTAGCTCGTTTTTATGGAAAATTAAAGTCAAAACAATTGTAAATGGTTTTTATGAATTTTCAGGTTTATTCTGCTAAAAAATATTTTTTCTTACAATTTTTTAAATCACCGAAAGCAATTTAACATTTCCTAAATTCAAATTTCGATCTACAAAATTTGATTTCCTGCAGTTGTCTCTTGCTTATTTTTTGGAATATGTATTTGGAACAATTATAAATGTTTTCTATTAATTTTCAGGTTTATTGTACTGAAAATTAATTATTTACAATTTTTTTAATCATCAAATGCAATTTTACATTTCTTACATTCAAGTTTCGAGCTACAAAATATGACTTTCTGCAGCTCTCTGTCGCTTATATTTAGGGAATATCAAAACTCGAATAATTGTAAATGGTTTTAATACATTTTCAGGTTTATCTTCCTGAAAATTAATTTTTTACAATTTTTTAAATCATCGATTGAACTTTTACATTTTCTAAATTCAAGCTTCGAACTACAAAATTTGATTTTATTGTCTGTCGCTTACTTGTATGGAATATCAAATTTAGACAAATTGTTAATGGTTTTTATGAATTTTCAGGTTTATCCTCCTGGAAATTAATTTATTACAATATTTTAAATCATCCAAATCAATTTTACATTTTCTCAAATCAAGTTTTGAGCTAGAAAATTTAATTTCCTGCAGTTATCTGTTGCTTACTTATATAGAATATCAAAACTAGAACAATTTTAAATGGTTTTTATGATTATTCAGGTTTATCCTACTAAAAATTAATTTTTTGCAATCTTTTAAATCATCGAGTGCAATTTTACATTTCCTAAATTCAAATTTTAAGCTACAAAATTTGATTTTATAATTAATTATCACGAAGGAAGAAATTTTAGTGTTTGAATAAATTATCACCAAAATATGTCATATTCTTATGGTGCCTTGTGCCTTGTTATAGAAGTAATTATATATAGTATATATAGGGGAAGTATTGTTTTCGTGCGTGAAAATGTCTGTGGGCGCTGTATCTCAAGAAAGAATGATCCAATTGAGATGAAACTTTAAACTTAAGGTTTTATCGTTAAAAACTGGAACTGAAAATATTTTGGCGAACATTCAAAAACCGGAAGTGGATGTTCACTCAAAGCCGTTTTTGTTTTTTTCCGATATTTTTTTTAATATAAAAAATTTTAGAAAACTTTTCAAACAAAAGTTAAAGGGAATGCGAAAGTAAAAAAGTTTTATTAAAACATTTTTTTCATAAAATTCTTGAAAAAAAATTGAAAAAATTTACATTTTTGCCAATTGCTAAACTATTAGAGTAACATGAAATTTATTTAATAAATAAATGTAGAGAAATCAAAAATAAACAAATTATTAAGAACTGAAAAGCTTTTGATGAACATTCATAAATCGAAAGTTGATGTTTACTCGAGGTGTTTATTTGTTTTTCTCGATATTTTTTAAATTTAAAAAATATTACATAACTTTTCAAATAAAATTTAAAGGGAATGAAAAACTGAACAAGTTTTATTAAAATATGTGTTTCATAAAGTCCTTAAGTCGTTTTCGAGTAAAATGTAAGGAAAGCACTAAGATGGCCACATCATAATTTTTTTATGTATCTTTACATGTTACAATTTTTAATTAAAACCCTCGCTTGTGATTTACTGATTGGAGGGTGAAATAAAAGCCACCCATCCACCCTACATATACATGACAACTTTAAATACTAATCGTTGATAATTTTGCAGCTTATAAAGCAATCAAATCAAACAAATATATTTCCAAGAACTTTCTTCTATATTTCAAGCATTTTTTAAATTTTATTATTTGTTTTTTAGAAGTTTTTTTAAAGGTTTCTAGAATTTAAAAAAAATTAATCCAACAAGTCTTAAAAATATATATCGCTGGTTCTAAATTTTTCAACAATTTCTTTTCTGCTTTTGACAATTTTTTCAGCTATTTCTTTACCAAATTGCTAAAATGTATTTTAATAAATTGTGTCAAATTTGTTTCTATCAAAAATTCTTCTAGATTTTAAACATTTTTCAGCAATTTGTTTTAAAATTTCTACAAATTTTAAGCAAACTGCGAAGACATTTCCAGAAATTTCTCTTTATTTGGTTAAGAATATCTCATTTTTTTTGTAGATTTTTAGAATTTTTTTTCCTTACTTATAGAAATCTTCAGAATTAAAAATTTAAAATTGCAAGATTATTATTTTAAGGACGCTATTTTTTTTTTCTGTGTTTGTAGCAGTTTTTGTCTCTAATTTTGTTTAGCATTTCAAAGCAATTTTTATTCCAAACTTCTGTCCTCTTTAAAATTTTTATAATTTTTGGTAAGATTCTAGAAATTTCTAGCATTTTTTTTTTAATATTTCTAAAAATTTATAAAATTTTGTTGATTTTTCTAAAAATGAAATTGTTAGGAATATATACAACAACTTTATTGCAGTAACACATATTTACAAAAATAACATTATACAGTATGATTAGTGTTAGTCTGTCACTATCTGGGCTATCGACCGTAGGTCTTTCTGCCCTGTCATAAAAAAAATAAAAAATATATATAAATTGAAGCTAGTTGAATTTAACTGTCCGACTGTCCGGATGATGCGATCTAATGAATTGATGAAGAGTGTTTGTGGGGTGTTTGTATTTTGTGGGGATATTGGGATTGCGGGGAATACAATATTTGTCAAGGAGGGTTAGGTTGGAAGGTTTAGTAACAAATTTTGTACTTATGGCTAATGTACGATGGGTAATAGGAATTATTTGGGTGGATTCGTAGAGTAGGTCATTGGACGGGTTATGAAGAGGATTATTTGGGTGTCTATTGTTAGGAATTTTTTTAGACATTCTTGTTTCAAACTTCCTTTTAGATTATTTGAATTTATCAACAATTTGCTTTTAATTCCTGTCCTCTTCCACATTGTTAGAATTTTAGAATTTTCCCCAAGATATCTAGAATTTTCCAGCAATTATTTTCAATATTTCTACAAATTCCTAGAAATATCTCTTTTTTTTACCAAGAATTTTCTAGCAACTTCTCTTACAAGTTTCCTTTTGGGTTTCTAGAATTCTTCCACAATTATCACTGGATTCATAGAATTTTTTAGAAAAGAATCTTTAATTTTTTTTTCTAGCAATGTGAGAGAGAGAATAACATCTTTATTCGAACATAGATATTTACAAAATTAAAACATATACAAATGATATATAATGTGTTAGTCTGTCCGTTTGGGCTATCGACCATCGGTCTTTCTGCCCTGTCTTGACTCTAAGTTATGTGTGAAAAATAAATATCTTTGCTAGCTAGCTTAACTGTCTGGGTGATTCGAACTAATTAATTGATGTAGGGTGACTGAAGGGTGTTTAAATTTAGGTGGGATAAGGGGATTTCGTGGAATGCAAAATTTATTAAGAAGGGTTACATTGAAAGGATTGTTAACAAATTTACAACTGAGGCTATATATACGTTGGGAGATAGGAATAATGTGGGTGTGTTCATAAAGGAGCTCATTTGAGGGATTGTGGAGGGGGTTAATGGGATGCCTAAGTTTGGTGAGGGTTCTTAGGGCTGACCTTTCGGCGACATTAAAGTGATGGAGAGCAATGTTTATTCTGTTTTTTTTAGAATTTCTCTTCCAAATTTCAAAAACTGTCTCTAAGAATTTATTTAGCATTTTAAAGCCATTTTTTTATCTCCTTTTTCAATATTTCTCGCAAATTTAATCCCTATTTCCTAGAAGTTTCTTCAAACAGAAATTTTTAATTTTTGATTCTCCAGAAATTTCTCTTCTCTTTCAAATTAGTTTTAAGAATTTTTCTGCATTTTTGTTTTCATTATTTTTGCAAATTGCAAAAACTTTCTAGAGATTTCTTGATTTTTCCTAAAATTCTGTTTTAATTTGTTGCGATTTTTTAAGCCATTTCGTTTCAAATTTTCAATTAGATTTCTAGTGATTTTTTGGATATCTCTTCTCTTCCAAATTGTTAAAGATTTCCAAGTATTTTCCAATACTTTTGCTTAATATTTCTACAAATTTTCACCGTTTTTTCTTTAAGGTTATAAATTTTTTGAACAATTTTTTCAGTCTTTTCAGAATTTTTCAGCAGTTTCTTATCCAAATTACAAGGCAATTGCGTTAACGATTTTTAAAACCTTATTTAGGCAATTTTATTACTAAATTGCTGTTCTGTTTCAAATCATCATTTTTTTTATTCTTCAGCAATTTTTTTTTCAGATTTCTGTTTCCTTTTGAATAATTAGACTTTGCCAGTAAAATTTACTTTTAAAAATTTCAATTCCAATTTCTCTTCAATTTACTAGGAATTTTTTAGCCACTTCTTTTCCAATTTTTTTGTGCTCACTTTTAAGTTAATAGAATTTTCTCTGAAATGTTTAAAGTTTCCAGCACTATTTTGATTCATAAATTTCTAGCAATTTTTCTTATAAATTGCAAAAAGTTTTTACCAGTTTGCTTATTTTATTTTGCAAAAATTTCTCTTTAATTTATTAGGTTCTTTTGCCATTACTGTGCCAATGTTTCTTCTAAGTTCCTAAAAATTTTTACTAAATTTTTGTGTTCTTTTTCAAATTATTAGAATTTCCTTGAAATTTTCAAAAAAATTTCCATTTCTAACTAAATTATTATATTTTACTGATTAGAGGGTGGGATAGAGAAGTTTAAAGTTTACTCACCCATCATGCATCAAATTTTTACTAATTTACTCACTCAAAATTTTTCATTCAAAAAGTTTTGTAATTAATTTTATTGGAAACCGCGAGTCGATAAGGAATTAAAGTTTATATGAATATGTAGGGTGGGTGGGTGGCCTCTATCCCACCCTACAACCAGTAAAACATCATCAAAAATAATAGGGAAAGTATTCTGATGGCCACATCACAATTTTTGAAGTAATGAAATTGTGAACTCTTCTCTTTTAAATTTGTCAACATTTTTTTGTTATATTTATTTTCAATATATTATCCGAGCGTACTCTTGACCTACACCAATAAACCATGCGTTAGCCTGGCGCATATTCTTCTCGCTAGAGCTAGCGTACTCTTGACCTACCTCAACGTATTATTTGTTAGGGCGGGTCAGGAGTACGCGAGAGGTCATTGCATTATTCATTGAGGTAGGTCAAGAGTACGCTAGAACGAGTCATTAATGGCATGTGGATGAATTAGAATTTGGTGATATGGTTTCAACAAATTGATTTTTGAAATAACATACAAGAAGAACAATTTTAAATGAACACAAAAAAACATCTGAGTTAGACACAAGAAATAATGGCGATGCCCATGGACTAGATGTAAGCCTTGGAAAACCAAGTTTCATTTGTTAAATTTGTTTTTTACAGTATGACATACATTTTTTAGTTTTGTTAATGCAATGAAGAATAACACATGATGGATGAATAATGACAGATAACAAATGACAGGTGGTAAATGACATTTGTATTTAGACCAATGACAAATCACATATATTCAATAACAGATAACAGATGATATCTGATATATGACACATGATACATGACATATGACACATGACTCATGACACATGAAGTATGATATATGACATATGACAGTTGATAGATGATAAATGATAGATAAAATAAAGATTGATGACAATTTAAGATGTGAGGTAAAGTAATTAAAATGGAAACAAGTCATGTATCGGTGCCTTAAGTGAAACGTCTCTGGAGCTCGTTTAAAAATAGGCGAACAAGACAGGCCATTGTGGATAACCATTAGTTAAAGAGGCGAGACACGACTTGGCTCGGTGTATTTTTAAATGGTGGTCTTTTTCATTTATATTCCAAATGTCAGTTCCAGCGTCACATCCAGATGATAAATTCCCGCTTATATTCCCCGAGACGCGCACCGCGCAACATTTACATTACCATATTTGAAAATAATTCACAGCGCACACACAAAAAAAATACACAAACAGACGTAAAAATGGAAGAATCAAGCTTTTCGATTTTTACCCAAACCTCAACACCAAAGTTTGAAGAGCCTAACTAAGACAATGATGCACGATGTAAACTTATGCATTTAATAAAGTGAATATTGCACGGGATTGCAATTTATGGACTAGGGAAACAAAAACAAAAAAAAAACGACGGATAGGAGAGAAAGGGGCAGCGAAAAAAAAAGCGGCAAGTAAATCGCTGGATGTAGTCGAGAATGCGTAAAAGCGGGGCCATTAAGGCATCATTAAGCCTATTATTCCACCCACACACGAGCGGTCTTCTCTATTTATTTAACATAAATACTGGCAATAATAGAAGCTGTGTAATAATAGCAGTGCCAGACCGTTTTGCGTCCCTTTGTTTTAAATTTAGTAGCGCGATTATAACGGAAGAATGGAGAAGCGAAAGAAAATAAAATAAAGAACAGATACGAAAATAAAGGGCGATGAAGATTACAACTTTACAATCGAAATAATTACAATCATTTCATCATTATATATTAATATAATATTAATTAGTAAATGCAGTAATAGGATCAGAAACATAAGTTTTTAAGTATATTGTTTAGTATTAAACTAGATGAATTCCTGAAATTTTTCAAATCATCGAAAGTCGTTTTTATTCTTCTTAACTTTCACCCCCCTGGAGTTATTTTCTATCAAGTAATTTTGATTGTTTAAAAGGTAATTAAGTAATTATTTTTTTGCAATTTCTATCACATAATGTAATTAAAAACAGTTAGGTGTAATGTTCATTACCTTATCTTTTAAATTCAACCGTACGTATTTGAATGGGCGATAAAATTAAAAATAATACCGTTGCATATTTCAGACTGTATCATAAACGCTAACAATTTCCCTTCATTAAGACGCGACCGGAGTGCCAGTAAATACTTTAATGGACGCCCTGTAAATTACTCCATTCACACGTGAAAACGGGCATAAATTTAATCCTCGTTTGGTCCACCGAGCTTACGTATAAATTTTCCACGTGGGGACTTTAGGGATGGCGTTGTGGAGGTAGGGGGTGGTAGGGGGGTCGGTTTCGGCCGAGAGGGTAATGGCCATCGGTCATTATCACGCGAGCTTTTTAGGCCTCGTTTTATGAGCTTTCGCGCTCTGTCTCGCACCACTTTACGACGCATAAATATCAGCCGTAATAAGCCACTGGAAAAAAAAATTGTATAAACGTGCGACAGTACATAAATTTTTTTTAAGGGTCCATCGTGCAGGTAACGCATTTTTATTTGCTCTGATTATGTTTTATGCGTGTGTTTATGGGATTCGTTTCAATACGACCAACTTTGATGGTATGTGTATATTGTTCAGAATTATGTGTGATTTTTTTTAGAAATACACCAACCCACCTACTATTGGTATTCTATTTAAATAAAACGAAGTGTGTGTCAAATATCACCGTTTTTTTTAATTCGTTTATTCGATTATGTATGGAGGTATTTTTTTATTTATTTTTTTATTCATCGTGTTAGTACACAAGTTTACACTTGTCAATAAAATAAGCTTGCATCTAATAATAAAACCATATAGTTAAACAATAATGCACGAAATCACTGTAGGTAGAGCATCATGCAAAAATCCGAAACACCATATTTCAGCTTCTGGAGCACCTGTATCTTCCAAAAAATTTCATACTGCAAAAAACGAGTTTAACAAATCGTTGCAAAATGTCAACTCTCATTTATTTTCTGTCAATTTTTCAATCCTCAAATTTATCAAATTTAATATATCAACTGTCTTGTGTTAAGTCATTTTAATAAATCAAGTATCAACTTTCATCTATTATCTTTTGTCAACCTCTGTCAATTTTAAATCTAAACATACGATTCATTAACTTAACCCGTGGTAAAACATTTGTATGTTAATAAAAGGATTAATTAAGCACTTAAAAATCTAAGTTTCTACATGTCTTGATAAAACTTTAAATGCAAAAAAGTCGTTAATGATGTTGAATTTGGAGGTTAGAATAGTGGCCACCCACCCACCCTACATATATATTGAATTTTAAACTACAACCCTTACCTTAATTTTCTACTTTTCTAACTCTCAATCATTTGTTTAATTCCCTGGGAACGACAGCAGAGTTTTTGTTGACGTTGTCCAGGAATTAAAAAAACAGGATTGTAGTTTATGTTTCTATGTTTATGTAGGGTGGGTGGGTGTCCACTATCCTACCTTCCCATCACAACAACATAAATCGACTATTTACAATAAAAATATTTTTGTTTCACCTATCTTTATGCCATTTTGCAAAATAGTTGTTTATGATGTAAGAACTGGAGGGTGGGATAGTGGCCACCCACCCACCCTACATATACATTAAAATTCAAACTACAACTCTTGTTTTAAATATTTACTTTTATAATTCTTATTCTCCCATTTAATTTACTGGAAACTTACTCTTTGTGTTGTTGTTTTTCTAAAATTTAAAACAGAGATTGTAGTTTTAATTTCAATATTTATATATGGTGGGTGGGTGGCTACTATCGTACCCTCCAATCACAATATCATGGGCGACCATTTTGCAGAAAAATATTGCCAATAGATCGTAATCTTTACTTTTAAACTTCTTAACAAAACTCTATTGCTTCGTTCAAAAAAATATAAATAGGATAGTGGACACCCACCCACCCCATATAAATCATCAAACTTAAACTGCAACCCTAGATTTTTATTCCTGAACAACAAAGTAAACTATGCTGTCGTTTCCAGGAAATGAAATAAGTAATTGAAAGTTATAAAAATAAAAATTTTAAGCGAGGGTTTGCGGTTTAAATTTCAATGTAAATGTAGGGTGGGTGGGTGATTACGATCTTACCCTCCAACAACGACTATTCTACAATAAACATGTTTTTAGTTTTCACTTATTTCACATTACAATTCTAACATCATAAACAACTAATTTGCAAAAATTCCATAAATATAACCTTTTTATTGTAAAAATGTTTTTTTATGATGTTATTATTGAAGGGAAGAATAGTGAGCACCCACCCACCCTACATATACATTGACCTGGGATCTATTATCCATAAACTGTCAACTCTCAACTGTCATCTGCCATCTGTCATCAATTTTTTTATCAACTCTCATTTGTCGTTTGGTATCATTCAGTTGTTAACGCTCATCAGTCATCTATCATCTTTCAACTATCAACTCTCATCTGTTATTTATCATTTTATATATATTGCAACTCTCCGTTCTTATATTTAATACGACAACTATTAACTCTTAACAACCATCTACCATATTTTAATTATCTTCTATTAACTCTCATCTGTTATTCATCATCTATCAACTGCCAACTCCCATCTATCAGCAACTGTCATTTCTCGTTAATTATCTGTCAACTGTTACATTTTGTTGGTCAACTACACACTCTCATCTCTCTACGTCAATTCTCATCTGGGTCAGATGACATTTGTCAACTTCTATTCGAGATTTATCATCCATGAAACATCAAACCTCAAGTCGTTAATTTTAGTAGATCTCAAGCCTCATCTATTATTTGACTACTCTCATCTGTCATCTGTTAATATCATCAATTATCATCTATTTATGAGTAGAAACTATTGACTCTCAAGTACCATGTTTTTTTTCTTCTAAATGTCACCTGTCGAATCGCATTAGCCATGTGTCAACTTTAATTTTACTTATAACTGTCATTTGATATCTGTCGACTGTCAAGTCTTAACTTCTTCCTATTTACTCTCATTTGTCAAATGAAATGTCAGTTTTCATCTTTAATATGTCAACTATTGATTTTCAAGTGTCAAAAGTTTTTTTTTAAACTGTCGTCTGTAAACTCTTGTCATTCATCTATCAACTTTTATTTCACGTCTAACTGCCATTTGATACTTGCCAACTGTCAATTCTCATCTGTTATTTATCATCCTTCAATCATCAAATCTCATTTGCCGTTTATTATAAACCTTATTTTTTATCTACCTTCTCTCATCTGTTAACTGTCAATGTCAATTTACATCTTTGATATGTCATGAATTGACTCTCAACTGTCACGTGTTTTTTTTAACTGTCATCATCAACTCACAATTCTTATTTCACTTTAAACCGTCATTTAAAAACTGTCAACTCTCATCTGTTATTTATAATCCATCAATTATTAAATCTCATCTATCGACTATCATCAATCGACTCTAAAGTCTAATTATTTATCTATATACTGTCATATGTCATCTGTTAATTATCATCTTCAATATGTCAACTTTTGTCTGTCAATTTGTCAAATGCTTTCTTAGGTCTTGACTGTTGACTCTCATCATTAATCTATCAATTCTTATTATACTTCTAACGGTCATTTGATATCTGTCAACTGCCAACTCTCACCTGTCATTTATTATCAGCCAACTCGTATCTTATATCTGTCTACTCTCATCTGTCAAATGTCAGTTCCCATCTTTAATAGGTCAACTATAAAGTTTTTTTCTAAGTGTCGTCTGTCAACTCTACCTCTAACTGTCATTTGATATCTGTCAACTTTCAAGTATCATCTGTCATTTAACATGGGTAAATCATCAAATTTCATCTGTCATCTATTACCAACCAACTGTCAAGTTTTATCTTCTATTTATCTACTCTCATCTATTATCTGTCAATGTCAGTGCTTATCTTTAATATATCAACTAGTGTTTCTCAGCTGTGAAAAGGTTTTTTTAACTGTCTTCTGTAAACTCTCGCCTTTTATCAATCAATTCTTATTTTATTTCTAATTGTCATTTGATATGCGTCAACTGTCAACTGTCCATCAATCAAATCTCATCTGTCTTCTATTATCAAACAACTCTTATCTTTTATCTATCTTCTCTCATTTGTCATCTGTCATCTGTCAATGTTATTTAATATGACAACTATTGACTCTTAACTGTCATATGTTTTTTTTTACTGTTATCTATCAACTCTCATCATTCATCTCTCAATTCTTATTTCACTTCTAACTGCCATTTCATACCTGTCAACTGTCAGCTCTCATCTGTCAATTATCAAATCTCATTTGACCTCTATCATCAACCAACTTTTAAGTCTTATCTTCTATATTTTAGAATCACATCTGTCAAATGTCAATGTCAGTTCTTATCTTTAATATGTTAACTTAACTATTGATTCTCAACAGTCAAAAGTTTTTTTAGCTATCGTCTGTTAACTCTCATCATTCATCTATCAATCCTTATTTTACTTCTACCTGTCATTTTATATCTGTCAACTGTTAAGTCTCATCTGTCATTTATTATCCGTCAATCATCAAATTTCATCTGTCATCTATTATCAACCAACTCTCAAGTCTTATCTTCTATCTAACAACTCTCATCTGTCAATTCTTATTCCACCTATGTCATTTGATATCTTTGATATATCTTGTCTTATCTGTCATCTGTCAATGTCAGTTCTTATCTTTAATATGTCAGCTATTGATTCTCAGCTGTCAAAGGTTTTTCTAACTGTCGTCTATCAACTCTCGTCATTCATCTATCAATTCTTATTTTACTTTTAACCTTCATTTGATATATGTCAACTGTTAACTCTCATCTATCATTTATCATTCATCAATCATCAGATCTTATCTGAACTCTATCATCAACCAACTTTTAAATCTTATCTTCTATATATTAGACTCACATCTTTCAAATATCAATGTCAGTTCAGTCTCAATAGTCAATGGCTTTTTTCTAACTGTCGTCTGTCAACTCTCATCACCTATCTATAAATTCCTATTTCACTTCTATTTGTCATTGTATATCATTGTATATCTGTCAACTGTCAAGTCTCATCTGTCATGTATCATCAAATCTCATCTGTTGTTAATCATCAACCAACTCTTAAATCTTATCTTTGATATATCTTCTCTTATCTGTCACCTGTCAATGTCAGTTCTCCTCTTTAATATGTCAACTATGATTCTCAACTGTCAAAGGTTTTTCTAACTGTCGTCTGTAAACTATCGTCATCCATATATCAATTCTTATTTTACTTCTAACTGCCATTTATTATCTGTGAACTGTCAATTCTCACCTGTTAAGTGTCAATGTCAGTTCTCATCTTTAATATGTCAACTATTGATTTTCAGCTGTCAAAGGTGTTTTTAATTGTCGTGTGTAAACTCTCGTCATTCATCTATCAGTTTTTATTTCAGTTCAAACTGTCATTTGATATCTGTCAACTGTCAAATCTCATCTGTCATTTATCATCCGTCAATCATGAAAATTTCATCTGTCGTCTATTCTCAACCAACTGTCAAGTCTCATCTTCTATATATCTACTCTCATCTGTCAATGTCAGTTCTTATCTTTAATATGTCAACTATTGATTCTTAATTGTCAATGGTTTTTTTTTTCTAGCTGTCTTCTGTCAACTCTGATCATACATCGATCAATTCTTATTTCATTTTTAACTGTCATTTGATATCTGTCAACTGTCAAGTCTCATCTGTCATTTATAATCGGTTAATCTCACCTCTCGTCTATTATCAACCAACTCTTAAATCTTATATTTTGTCTACCTACTCTCGTCTGTCATTCTGACAATGTCAATTCACATCTTTAATATGTCAACTATGATTTTCAACTTTCAAAGTATTTTCTAACTGTCGTCTATAAACTCTCGTCATTCATCTATCAATTCTTATTTCACTTCTAACTGTCATTTGTTATCTATCAATTGTCAATTCTCACCTGTCAAGTGTCAATGTCAGTTCTCATCTTTAATATGTCAACTATTTATTCTCAGCTGTCAAAGGTGTTTTTAATTGTCGTGTGTAAATTCTCGTCATTCATCTCTCAGTTTTTATTTCAGTTCTAATTTTCATTTGATATCTGTCAACTGTCAACTCTCGTCTATCATTTATCATCCGTCAATCATGAAAATTTTATCTGTCGTCTATTCTCAACCAACTCTCAAGTCTCATCTTCTATATATCTACTCTCATCTGTCAAATGTGAATGTCAGTTTTTATCTTTAATATGTCAACTATTGATTCTCAACTGTCAGTGGTTTTTTTTCTAGCTGTCTTCTGTCAACTCTGATCATATATCAATCAATTCTTATTTCACTTCTAACTGTCATTTGATATCTGTCAACTGTCAAGTCTCATCTGTCATTTATGATCAGTCAATCATAAAATCTCACATGTCGTCTATTATCAACCAACTCTTAAATCTTATATTTTGTCTATCTACTGAATGTCAATTCACATCTTTATTATGTCAACTATGATTCTCAACTGTCAAAGTTTTTTCTAACTCTCTTATTTCTATAAACTCTCGTCATTCATCTATCAATTCTCATTTCACTTCTAACTGTCATTTGTTATCTATCAACTGTCAATTCTCACCTGTCAAGTGTCAATGTCAGTTCTCATCTTTAATATGTCAACTATTTATTCTCAGCTGTCAAAGGTGTTTTTAATTGTCGTGTGTAAATTCTCGTCATTCAACTCTCAGTTTTTATTTCAGTTCTAATTTTCATTTGATATCTGTCAACTGTCAACTCTCGTCTATCATTTATCATCCGTCAATCATGAAAATTTTATCTGTCGTCTATTCTCAACCAACTCTCAAGTCTCATCTTCTATATATCTACTCTCATCTGTCAAATGTGAATGTCAGTTTTTATCTTTAATATGTCAACTATTGATTCTCAACTGTCAGTGGTTTTTTTTTCTAGCTGTCTTCTGTCAACTCTGATCATACATCGATCAATTCTTATTTCACTTCTAACTGTCATTTGATATCTGTCAACTGTCAAGTCTCATCTGTCATTTATGATCAGTCAATTATCAAATCTCACCTGTCGTCTATTATCAACCAACTCTTAAGTCTTACCTTTTGTCTATCTACTCTCGTCTGTCATTCTGTCAATGTCAATTCATATCTTTAATATGTCAACTATGATTCTCAACTGTCAAGTGTTTTTTTAACTGTCGTCTATAAACTCTCGCCATTAATCTATCAATTCTTATTTCATTTCTAACTGTCATTTGTTATCTGTCAACTGTCAATCCTCACCTGTCAAGTGTCAATGTCAGTTCTCATCTTTAATGTGTCAATTATTTATTCTCAACTGTTAAAGGATTTTTTGGCTATCATCTGTAAACTCTCGTCAGTCATCTATCAATTCTTATTTCACTTATACTTTTCATTTGATATCTGTCAACTGTCAACTCTTATTTGTCATTTATCATTAATCAATCAAATCTCATCTGTCGTCTATCATCAAATAACTCTTAACCTTTTTTTTATATAACTACTTTCTAAAAATTTAATTTTCTAAAGATTTATGTAAAAGTCAAACACGTTCAGAAACCAATTGATTTTTTTTTCTACTTGGAATTTTCTAAACATTAAATTTTCTAAGCATAGAATTTTCTTAATAATTAAAATAAAGTGTATCAAATGTTTTTTGCATTAAATTTTCTTGATGTATCAAATTTTCTAAAAATTGAATTTTCGATAAATATAATTTTTAAAACAAGATTTTCTTTTATATATTTATATCAAATTTTCTGCATATGCAATTTTCTAAACAATGGATATCCGATAAAAAAAATTTAAACATTAAATTTTCAAGAAATGTAATATTTTAAACATTAAAGTTTTTATATATCAAATTTTTCGTAAACAGAATTTTCGAAACTTCTATATTTCTATCTATCTATTTTCTGAATGTAGAATTTTCTAAAAATTTAATATTTACTAAATAAACATTCAAATTAGAGTGAAGACGATGTTTAGTGACTAGTTGAATTTTTTTCTATTCAGAATCTTCTAGACATTAAATTTTATATATATAAAATTTTCGGGATGTTGAATTTTTGCTAAATAAACGTTTAAGTGAATGTCGAGAAGAAGTAACAAATTGAACATGTTTTCTATTTAAGATTTTCTAGACATTGAATATTCTGAATATAAAATACATTTTTCACAATTGACTTATGTAAAACATTAGCATCAATAAATGATTTAATTGAAACATTTGCACAAATGACATTTTTGACAAAAATTTTGACAAAATTTAACATTTTTGGTATTTTCACATTTTATATTTTTGACAATTGACATTCTTTTTTTTGATATATAAGATTTTTTACAGTGGAATTTATTATTTTCTCAGCAGTTAATATTTAAGAAAAAATTACAGTTGCAATTTCAAATAATAAAAATAAGAAATGACAACTTTGACAGTTACCAACTGTCAATTGTCACAAATTTAAATTGAATATAATTGACAAAAATTACATGACAATTATAAGCCGATAATTGAAATGTTGACAGATTGCAGATGATAATTAGAAGTGAATTAAAAATTGAAAACTGACAGATGATAGTTGACATATAACTGTTTATAAAAATCATATGACAATTGTAAGCCAATTATTAAAATTTTGACAGACAGCAGATGATAATTAAAAGAGAAATAAAAATTGACAAATGGCAGATGATAGTTGACACATGACAGTTGACAAAAATCATATTACAATTGTAGGTAAATGATTGAAATCTTGACTGCTATCTGATTTTTATCAACTGTCATCTGTCATAGGTCAATTGTCAATTTTTATTTCACTTTCAATTATCATCTGCAATCTGTTAATATATCAATTATTGGCTTACAATTGCCATATGATTTTTGTCAACTGCCATGTGTCAACTATCATCTCTCATCTGACAATTGACATTCTTTTTTTTGATATATTTTTTTAAAGATTTTTTACAGTGGAATTTCTTATTTTCTCAGCAGTTAATATTTAAAAAAATATTACAGTTGCAATATCAAATTTTTGGAATTTGATTAATATTTAATAATAAAAATAAGAAATGTCAACATTGACAGTTACAAACTGTCAATTGTCAGAAATTTAAAATGAATAAATTGGAAATTTCAATTGTAAAAAAATAACAATTATAGTTATAATTAAAACAATATTAACTGCTAAAAATATGAACTGCCAGAAATAAAAATATAATCCAGAAAATTATTATATGTATTTGACAGTTGTAATTTCATATTTTTAATATTTGACATTTCTTATTTTAAAAATTCATATTTTTGACAATTAAGAATTTCCTTTTTTGGCATTTAACATTTTTTTAGAATTTCTTATTTGTTTCCGCAGTTAATATATAAAAATTGACATTTTTGACAGTTAAAATTTCATATTTTTGACGTTTCTTATTTTAAAGATTTAATATTTAAAATTTATTCTAAGTAGCATTTTTTACAGTTACAATTATACATTTTTGGTATTTGACATTTCTTATTTTTAACAATTAACATTTCTATGTTTGACATTTAATATTTAACATTTTTCACAATTGAACTTTCTCATTTGTTTTAGCAATTAATATTTAAATTTTTTGACAGTTGCAAATTTAAAATTTTTGGTATTTGACATTTCTTATTTTCAAATTTCGTATTTTTGACAATTTTGAATTTTTTTTTTCATCAGTTAATTTTTAAAATATGATATTTGATAATTGATATTTCTGACAGTTGACATTGCTTTTTTTGACATTTCTTATTTTAAAAGTTTTTATTTCCTATTTTGACATTTAATACTTACCATTTTTGGCAGTTTTTTGGTTTTCTTATTTTTTATAATAATTGACAGTTGACAGATGACAGATGAGAGTCAACATACGACAGTTGACAAAAATCATATGGCAGTTGTAAGTCAATAGTTGAAATCTTGACAGATAGCAGATGAAATGGCCTCCGTTAATAAATAAATAAATAAATAAATAATTAAACGTAAAATAAAAATGGACAGATGAGAATTGACAAATGACTGTTGTCAAAAGTCATATGATAATCGTAAGCCAATAATTAAAATTTTGACAGATGGAAAATGATAATTAAAAATTAAATAAAACGTGATAATTAATTATCATGAATAATAAATACTGCACTCAATTTTCAATATTTAATTTGTATAAATAAAAAATGACATTTGACAGTTTCTTTTTTTTTTTGACATTTTTTACATTTGGAATATTTTACTTTGTTCGTCAGTTAATTTTTAAAGTATTTGACAATTTCATTTCATTTTTTGACATTTCTTATTTTAAAATTTCATATTTGGCATTTCCTATTTTTGACATTTAATACTTAGCATTTTTGACAGTTTGGGTTTCTTATTTTTTTTTATAAATATTGACAGTTGACAAAAATCATAAGGCAGTTGTAAGTCAATAGATGAAATCGTGACAGATAGCAGATAATAATTAAAAGTAAAATAAAAATTGACAGATGAGAGTTGACAAATGACTGTTGCCAAAAGTCATATGACAATCAAATAATTAAAATTTTGACAGATGGCAGATGATAATTAAAAATTAAATATTTTCGGCAGTTAATTTTTAAAATATTTGATAATTGATATTTCTTATTTTAAAATTTCATATTTTTAATATTTGGCATTACCTAGTGTTGACATTTAATACTTGCCATTTTTGACAGTTTGAGTTTCTTATTTTTTTTAAGGTTTAAATTTCTAATTGATAATACTTGTTATTTTTGACAATTGATATTTCTTTTTTTTTATAGTTAATATTTATAATTGTTGACAATTTTGCATTTTCAGTTGATTTATTTTAATATTTAAATTTTTTTAAATTTTAGACACTTGAATTTTATTACGTTTTGCATTTTCAAACTTCACAGAGTTAAACAGAGAGAAGGAGAGAGAGAGAGGAGTTAAATTTTCTATATATTAAATTTTCTAAACATTGAATTATCTATATATAGAATTTTCTAAACACTGAATTTTCTGTAGGTGACGGTTTATGTATTAATAATTAAGTATAATCAGAAATTTGGAAATAAATTTGAGTTTTTCTGTATATGCAATTTTCTGAACATTGAATTTTCTCTATATCAAATTTTCGAAACATATGCTCGTGCTGGCGAAACCGCGAATCATTTTAACGAGCGTGTGCAGCGGGAATAGCATAAGAATCTCTCCGCAATTGCAAACTCTAAATCATCGACATAAGATAACATCCAGATTTACCGTCAACGTCACCCCTTTTAGCTAAATTAATGCAATTGTTTTGCGAGAGGGCGGCGGGTGAGAGGGGTTGCGGAAAGAGCTTCCATCACCTGAATGAAAACAACACAGGCGTGTGCAGCAAAAAAAAACAACACGGAAATATGACCGTTATTTTGATTAAGACAGATACTTATGGTGGCCATTTACATTTTTATGTCATTACTTTTATCAGTAACGGCCGCCGGTCGGTGGCGGCGCAGAGGGGCCGACCGGAGGAACGAGGGTTGGCGGGGTGGAAATTAAAATGGGCGGTCGTAATTGCGACAGTAATTGCTCGAGTAAAAATTGCCGGGGAGGACGTGTCCAGTTTTTCTTTAGTAATCCCGACGCCGAGATTACATTTTTGTTTAATGAAAATATGAATAAGTGTATGTGCGGAATATTCTACAAGGTTTTAATGAATATTTTTGTGTTGTGTTCAATGGACAACAATTTTGGATTCTTAGTTATTGAAGGCTAATATAAAGCATTATTACAATGTAAAACTACAGAATTAATTAACAGTTAAAACAACTACTCCTGTACTAAAGCACTGCCATGTTGTTTAGTTGTTGAAGTAAAACGCTTAAATTTTCAAAACAGTTTTGAATGAATTTTCAACATCATCAGTTAATATATTGCACTGCCATGTATTGAATTACATAACTGTTAGTTGTTGCATGTCTGAAATTACATTCATATTCATATTTTATTTCATTCAATGTACTTACAAATAATACCAAATTGATCTAAAGCAATTAATTATTTTCTATGCAACATTTTTGTAGTGTCATCGTTTCCCAATCACGTCGTCCGCAGACACGCGTTTCACTGTATCACAGCTCATCAGTGCAGCTATGTCATATTTAATTTACATTTTTAACATTAACAATTGTGGATGTTCCAGTTTATCAATTGGAAATAGATATAAAACTGGCATATTTGAAAATTATTTAAAATTCTAGAATTACGTGGATTGAAGGTCATGTGCGTGAAAGGTACGGCGTAAATAATTAAGAATCGTAGAGTGCGGCAGGTGGGGAAATTGCCCGTAATTCAGTCATTATCGTCCCAACCTTAGAAAAATGTAGGCTACCTACGCAAATGGTGCAGAATGTTTATTTTTGGCACGAAAATTACTTTATGATGTGTTTAGAACGCCACAATCTCGCGTTTAGCGCCACTATCGATAATCGCTTTACACCGAAATTACACAACTTTAATGATACTGCCGTGACAAGAGCTCTACTTTACATGGCTATAAATACAAGCAAAAAAAAAACACGAATATAATTAGAAATGTTTTGGCCGTATATATATAGAATAATTACAAAAGCTTTAAATTACAATCATTACCATAAATAGAAAAGAAAATACGAAGCTCTTATATTGAGAAAATTTACAACATTCCATTAGATAATGATGTAAAAATCGAAACTAATCGGAATAAATCGTAAAAATTGTGAAACCAACCAACCCTTAATATTCTCAACTCATCTAACACAGATAAAAAATGCATTTCTTTATATAAGAAATTGAGGTTTGAAATATTAATATTTTTCTAAATACGAGAACTATTTGTTCCAAATCATATGATACCTGATAAAGTGACACTAATTCTGACTTTATCAGGTAATTTTTGATAAATCAAATATGATTTGTAAACAATTTCTAGATAATCAGTTTGCATAAATCTTCATAAGAATCCTTATATTTTAACTCTTCTTTTTTTTTTGGTTATTTATACGTATGCACAATTCCCCTGTCGACTTTTATTGCCGTGGGTTTCGGGGGTTGTATTGTAATACCAATTTAGCGTGGGAACAAATATTTATCTATTTACCCATCTAAATAACGGACACACAAACGTACACAAATACAGAGCACGCTGGATTTTATCGTCTCGTGTAATCGCCAACGCAGTGTGGTCGGTTTTTTTTTATTATTGGGGAGTATATAATAAATATTAGGGGCTCGTCGGATCAAATTTCGGTTTGTTATTAATGCCGTATCTGATATGAAAACGTAGAGATTTTTTTTTAAACTTGATGATGTAAATCATTCTTTTCTGTCTTGTATTTGTTTTGAATTACAATGTAGCAATTATTTTAATCTAATATTAAAACTACACAGATGTAGAATATGTTTTGAGTTTTATAGCTTAATTTCTGGTGAGGTTAATTTTTTACAATTTTTTAACCATCGAACGCAATTTTCTTTTCTTTAAATTTCGTTGTATGTTACCATTTTATTTCCAATTTTATTCAATTGTTTCAAATAGAGTAGATAGATAACAAACGATTGTAAGAATTGACAGTTGACAGATAATAGGTGAGATTTGACAGTACCAACTGTCAGATGATAGATGACAGATAATATTTAACAATTGATCGAAGATAAATTACAGCTGAGAGTTGAAAGATTACAGTTGACTTATTAAATATGACAATTGATAGTTGACAAATGACAGATTTGAATTGATAGTTGACAGAAGACATTTAAAGATTAACAGCTGATGGATGATAGATAAGTATTGATAGTAGAAAGTAGACAAATGATGGATGGATGTTAAGAGAACAATTAATATATTAAAAATGACAATCGATAATTTGCAGACGAATTGTAGACAGTTGACAGGTGACAAATGAGAGTCGACATATGTATGTAAGCCAATAATTAAAATTTTGACAGAAAGCAGATTAAAAGTGAAATAAAAATTTACAGTTAACATATGACTAACGAGAGTAGATAAATAACAGTTGACAAAAATCATATGACATTTTAAAGCTAATGATGACAATTGACCTATGACAGATGATAGTTGACATATGACAGTTAATAAAATTCAGATAGCAGACAAGATTTCAATTATTGGCTTACAATTGTCATCTGATTTTTGTCAACTGTCATATATCAACTATCATCTCTCATCTGTCAACTCTCAATTTTTATTTCACTTTTAATTATCATCTGCCATCTGTCAATTTACAATTGTCATATGACTTTTGTTAACTGTCGTATATCAACTCTCATCTGTCATCTTTTAACTGCCAATTTTTATTTCAGTTTTAATTATTATCTGCAATCTGTCAAATTTTCAATTATTGGTTTACAATTGTCATATTATTTTGATGACAAATATCATCTGTCATCCGTCAACTCTCAATTTTTATTTCACTCTCAGTTATCATCTGCAATCTGTTAAAATTTCAATTGTCATATGATTTTTGGCAACTGTCATATGTCAATTCTTATCTGTCAGCTGTCATTTATTTGTCACTTTTCAGCTATCATCTCTCATCTTTAAACTGTCAATTTTAATTTCACTTTGAATTATCATCTGCCATCTGTCAAGATTTTAATGATTTGCTTACAATTGTCATATGATTTTTGACAATATGTGACCTATCATCTGTCATCTGTAAATTATTCATTTTTATATTACTTTTAATTATCATCTGCAATCTGTTAAAATTTCAATTATTGGCTTAAAATTGTCATATGATTTTTGACAACTGTCGTATGTCAACTATCATCTGTCAACTGTCAATTTTTATTTCACTTTTAATTATCATCTGCTATCTGTTAAACTTTCAATTACAATTGCCATATGATTTTAGTCAACTGTCATATGTCAACTCTTGTTTGTCATCTGTCAACTGTCAATTTTAGATTCACTTGTAATTATCATCTGATTGTCTTAAAATTGTCATATTATTTTTGTTATCTGTCATATTTCAACTATCATCTGTCAACTGTCAATTTTGATTTAAATGATAATTAAAAGTGAATTAATAATTGGCAGTTGGCAAATGGCAGATGACAGATAAGAGTTGACATACAACAGTTGACAAAAATCATATGAAAGTTGAAAATCAATAATTGAAATCTTGACAGATGGCAGATGATAATTAACAGTGATATAAAAACTGACAATTGACAGATGATAGTTGACATATGGCAATTGACAAAAATCATATGAAAATTGAAAATCAATAATTGAAATCTTGACAGATGGCAGATGATAATTAAAAGTGATATAAAAACTGACAATTGACAGATGATAGTTGACATGTGACAGTTGACAAAAATCAGATGACAATTGTAAGCCAATAATTGAAATTTTAACAGGTAGCAGATAATAATTAAGAGTGAAATAAATATTGACAATTGACAGTTGACATATGATAGTTGACAAAAATCATATTACAATTGTAAATCAATAATTGAAACCTTGGCAGATGGCAAATGATATTTAAAGGTGAAATAAAAATTGACAGTTGACAGATGAGAGGGATAGTTGACATATGACAGTTAACAAAAATCATATGACAATTGTAAGACAATAATGGAAAATGAACAGATTGCAGATCATAATTAAAAGTAATATAAAAATGAACAATTGACAGATGACTGATGATAGGTCACATATGACAGTTGTCAAAAATTATATGACAATTGTAAGCCAATCATTATAATATTGGCAGATGGCAGATGATAATTAAAAGTGAAATTAAAATTGACAGTTGAAAGATGAGAGATGATAGTTGAAAAGTGACAAATAAATGACAGCTGACAGATAAGAGTTGACATATGACAATTGAAATTTTAACAGATAGCTAATGACAATTAAAAGTAAAATCAAAATTAGCAATTGACAGATGATAGTTGACATATGATTGTTGACAAAAGTCATATGACAATTGTAAATCAATAATTGAAATCTTGACAGATGGCAGATGATAAATAAAGGTGAAATGAAAATTGACAGTTGACAGGTGAGAGATGATAGTTGACATATGACAGTTGAAAAAAATCATATGACAATTGTAAGCCAATAATTGAAATTTTAACAGATTGCAGATCATAATTAAATATAATATAGAAATGAACAATTGACAGATTACTGATAATAGGTCACATATGACAGTTGTCAAAAATCATATAACAATTATAATAAAAAAATTAAAATCTTAACAGATGGCAGATGATAATTAAAAATAAAATTAAAATTGACAATTGACAGATGATAGTTGACAAAAGCCATATGACAATTGTAAATCAATAATTGATATCTTGACAGATAGCAAATGATAATTAAATGTGAAATAATAATTGACAGTTGACAGATGAGAGATAATAGTTGATATATGACAGTTGACAGTTAACAAAAATCATATGACAATTGTAAGCCAATCATTAATATATTGACAGATGGCAGATGATAATTAAAAGTGAAATTAAAATGGACAATTGACAGATGAGAGATGATAGTTGATATATTTGACAGACTGCAGATGATAATTAAAATTGATAAAAAATTTACTGTTGACAGATAAGAGTTGTCAAAAATCAAAGACTATTGAAGTTTGAACAGGTAGCAGATGATAATTAAAAATGAAATAAAAATTGACAATTTACAGTTGACAGATGATAGTTGACATATGACAGTTGACAAAAATCATATGACAATTGTACGCCAATAATTGAAATCTTGACAGATAGCAGATGAAATAAAAATTGACAATTGACAGTTGACAGATGATAGTTGATATATGGCAGTTGACAAAAATCATATGACAATTGTAAATTTTTAACAGATTGCAGATGATAATTAAAAGTAATATAAAAATGAACAATTTACAGATGACAGATGATAGGTCACATATGACAGTTGTCAAAAATCATATGACAATAGTAAGCAAATCATTAAAATCTTGACAGATGGCAGATGATAATTAAAAGTGAAATAAAAATTGACAGTTGAAAGATGAGAGATGATAGTTGAAAAGTGACAAATAAATGACAGCTGACAGATAAGAGTTGACATATGACAATTAAAATTTTAACACATAGCTAATGATAATTAAAAGTAAAATCAAAATTAACAATTGACAATTGACAATTGACAGATCATAGTTGACAAAAGTCATATGACAATTGTAAATCAATAATTGAAATCTTGACAGATGGCAGATGATTATTAAAGGTGAAATAAAAATTAACAGTTGACAGATGAGAGATAATAGTTGACAAATGACAGTTGACAAAAATCATATGACAATTGTAAGCCAATAATTGAAATTTTAACATTTGCAGATGATAATTAAAAGTAATATAAAAATTAGCAAATTTACAGATGACAGATGATAGGTCACATATGACAGTTGTCAAAAATCATATGACAATTGTAAGCAAATCAATAAAATCTTGACAGATGGCAGATGATAATTAAATGTGAAATTAAAATTGACAGTTGACAGATGATAGTTGAAAAGTGACAAATAAATGACAGTTGACAGATGAGAGATGATAATTGAAAAGTGACAAATAAATTACAGCTGACAGATAAGAATTTACATATGACAGTTGACAAAAATTATATGACAATTGAAATTTTAACAGATTGTAGATGATAATTAAAAGTGAAATCAAAATTGACAATTGATAGTTGACAGATGATAGTTGACATATGATAGTTGACAAAAATCATATGACAATTGTAAATCAATAATTGAAATCCTGATATATGGCAAATAATAATTAAAAGTGAAATTAAAATTGACAGTTGGCAGATGAGAGATTATAGTTGAAAAGTGACAAATAAATGACAGTTGACAGATGTGAGATGATAATTGAAAAGTGTCAAATAAATAACAGTTGACAGATAAGAATTTACATATGACAGTTGCCAAAAATAATTTGACAATTGTAAGCCAATAATTGAAATTTTAACAGATTGCAGAATTAAAAGTAATACAAAAATGAACAATTGAAAGATGACAGATGACACATATGACAGTTGTCTAAAATCATATGAAAATTGTAAGCAAATCAATAAAATCTTGACAGATGGCAGATGATAATTAAACGTGAAATTAAAATTGACAGTTGACAGATGAGAGATGATAGTTGAAAAGTGACAAATAAATTGACAGTTGACAGATAATAGTTGACATTTGACAGTTGTCAAAAATCATATGACAATTGAAATTTTAACAGATTGTAGATGATAATTAAAAGTGAAATCAAAATTGACAATTGATAGTTGACAGATGATAGTTGACATATGATAGTTGACAAAAATTATATGACAATTGTAAATCAATAATTGAAATCCTGATAGATGGCAAATGATAATTATAAGTATAATTAAAATTGACAGTTGACAGATGAGAGATGATAGTTGAAAAGTGACAAATAAATGACAGTTGACAGATGAGAGATGATAATTGAAAAGTGACAAATAAATAACAGTTGACAGATAAGAATTTACATATGACAGTTGACAAAAATTATATGACAATTGAAATATTAACAGATAGCAGATGATAATTAAAAGTGAAATAAAAATTGACAATTGACAGTTGACAGATGATAGTTGATATACGACAGTTATCAAAAATCATATGACAATGGTAAATAAATAATTGAAATCTTGACAGATGGCAGATGATAATTAAAAGTGGAATAAAAATTGACAGTGGACAGATGAGAGATGATGGTTGACAAATGACAGTTGCCAAAAATAATATGACAATTGTAAGCCAATAATTGAAATTTTAACAGATTCCAGATGATAATTAAAAGTAATATAAAAATGAGCAAATTTACAGATGACAGATGATAGGTCACATATGACAGTTGTCAAAAATCATATGACAATTGTAAGCAAATCAATAAAATCTTGACAGATGGCAGATGATAATTAAACGTGAAATTAAAATTGACAGTTGACAGATGATAGTTGAAAAGTGTCAAATAAATGACAGTTGACAGATGAGAGATGATAATTGAAATGTGACAAATAAATAACAGTTCACAGATAAGAATTTACATATGACAGTTGACAAAAATTATATGACAATTCAAATTTTAACAGATTGTAGATGATAATTAAAAGTGAAATTAAAATTGACAATTGATAGTTGACAGATGATAGTTGACATATGATAGTTGACAAAAATCATATGACAATTGTAAATCAATAATTGAAATTCTGATAGATGGCAAATGATAATTAAAAGTGAAATAAAAATTGACAGTCGACAGATGAGAGATGATAGTTGAAAAGTGACAAATAAATGACAGTTGACAGGTAAGAGATGACAGTTGACAAAAATCATATGACAATTGAAATTTTAACAGATTGCAGATAATAATTAAAAGTGAAATCAAAATTGACAGTTGACAGATAAATCAATAATTGAAATCTTGACAGATGATAATTAAAAGTGAAATAATAATTGACAGTCGACGGATGAGAGATGATGGTTGACAAATGACAGTTGCCAAAAATATGACAATTGTAAGCCAATAATTGAAATTTTAACATTTGCAGATGATAATTAAAAGTAATATAAAAATGAGCAAATTTACAGATGACAGATGATAGGTCACATATGACAGTTGTCAAAAATCATATGACAATTGTAAGCAAATCAATAAAATCTTGACAGTTGACAGATGATAGTTGATATGCGACAGTCGTCAAAAATCATATGACAATGGTAAATCAATAATTGAAATCTTGACAGATGACAGATGATAATTAAAGCTGAAATAAAAATTGACAGTTGACAAATGAGAGATGATGGTTGACATATAACAGTTGACAATAATCATATGACAATTGTAAATCAATAATTGAAAGTTTAACAGATAGCAGATGATAATTAAAAGTGAAATAAGAATTGACAATTGACAGATAACAGATGAGAGTTGACATATGACAGTTGACAAAAATCATATGATAAATATATGCCAATAATTGAAATTTTGACAGAAAGTAGATAATAATTAAAAGTGAAATAAACATTGAGAGTTGACAGATGATAGATACGGGTAGAAAAATGACAGTTGAAAAAATTGTATGACAATTGTAAACCAATAATTGAAATTTTGAGAGATAACAGTTGATAATTAAAAGTGAAATAAAAATTGACAGTTCACAGATGACAGATGAGAGTTAACATACGACAGTTGACAAAAATCATTTAGCAGTTGTAAGTCAATAGTTGAAATCGTGACAGATAGCATATGATAATTAAATGTAAAAAAAATTGACAGATGAATGACATTGCCAAAAGTAATGTTACAATTGTAAGCCAATAATTAAAATTTTGACAGATGGCAGATGATAATTAGAAATTAAATCAAAATTGACAGTTGACATATGACAGTTGATAAAAACCATATGACAATTGTAAGCCAATCACAAAAAAATGTTATAATTCTATGTAACTACTATCTTCATTAAAAATGTTTTGCTCTCTCAATATTTAGAAAATTTGATGTATAGAAAATTTATTATTTAAAAATTCTATTTATTGAAAATTCAATGTTTCTATAAAAAATAGAAAATTTGGTATTCACAAAATTAATAAAATATTGAAAGAAAAGTATTTTCAAATAATTTAATGTTTAGAAAAATTCATATATACGGAAAATTCATTGTTTAGAAAATTCTGTATACATACGATTCAATATACAGAAAATTCAATGTTTAGAAAACTTTATATATAGAAAATTACATGTTTCAAAATGCTATTTACCGAAAAGTTATTGGTTACAAGATTTGTCAAGAATTCAATATTTAAAGCTTCAAATTAAATATTTAAAATTAAATAATAATATACAGATAATTTTAATTAACTTCGGAAAATCTTTCTGACTATAGTTTATTTATTTATTCGTGTTTATTATTTATACCTAAACCGCCACTTGCATAAAATGCAGTGGATAGCAAATTTGATATTTAGAAAATAAATTGTTTAGAAAAATGTATTTACAGAAAATTCATTGTTTAGAAAATTTTATATTCTATATGCAGAAAAAATTAATGTTTATAGAATTTGGTATACAAAAATTGAAATATTTAGAAAATCCTAAATAAAAAAATGTTAGAAATTCAACATTAAATTCCAAAAACTGAAAATCTTCTTGAATCATTTAAATTAAATTACCATTATTCAGAAAAAAAATGATTTCTGTATATTTCCTACGTCAGTTAAAGAGATACATTAAATTATACTGGTAAGAAAGTGAAATCTAATTTGTATTATTTAGAAAATTCAATGGTTTGTTCATTCTTTTGCACAGAAAAACTAATGTTTATAAAATTTGATATATAGAAAGAATAAAAATTTAATCAATTTCTGAAATTCTTCTTAACTCTAAATAAAATGTTTACAAATTTCTGAAAATGATTGTTATTTATACAGGCAGAAAAATTCTATATACAGAAAATTCAATGTTTAGAAAATTCTATATAGAGAAAATTCAATTATTTGACAATTAAATATATTGAAATATTTATAGCCACATACTAGATACCTTAAACAAAAACAAAAGTAATTATTTAGGATATTGGACCAACATTATTTAAAAAAACAAGAGAAAATCAAAATAAATTAATTTCTTTAAAAAATAGTAAAGTTACATTAAAATTATTTATGTCATCATAAACTATAATAAATTATACACAATCTCTGTTAATTTTGAAATATTCAAGCGTAGGAAACTTATTAGTTATTAATTTTAAATATTGTACAACATTTAATTTAATTTTTGCATTTTATTTTTTCAGGTGAGGATTTCAACGTTTTTGGCCTAAAGTTTGTACCCTCCACGTCAAGCGTGATCGCTTCGTAAGTAATAGTAATTGATTAATTAATTAAGAACAGTTAATTTGCAAGTTTAGCGCTCTTTCACGAACTCCATCGATTTCCGTCGCGTTCTCAGAAACTTTTGGCAAAAATTAATTAGGCCGTCGCTCAGTTATCCTCAACCGACCTACAAATTTCCTTTACGAGAATTCACAGATGTTAAAAAATAGATTTTCTTATTTATTGTTGTTATTATTTGCGGTATAATCGTATAAATGATTCGGGTCGAAGAATGTTGATTTAAACGTGAAATAATCCTGCAACCTTTTCGAGCGTCCCAGCCGCCAAAACCCGGCGTTATCGACCGCCGCCGCCGCTTCCCCCGCACACGCCGTCTCCCTCTCACCGTTTCCTCCTCTGCACAGCGCGCCGGGACGCACCCCTCAACCACCCCCCCCCACGAAACACCTACAAGAAGTCACGCAGGGACAAAACAAAACATTCCCTACAACAAGGATTAGAGATTGTCACTGTTTTCAGATGAGTGGATCTCGCCTCCAACAATAAAGTACCGTCTCTCTCTCTTCTGCACACCATCCTTCGCTCTCACTCACTTGCCAACTCTCTAAATTTACAAACTTTGCCATTTTGAGTTGTTGCCGAGTGCCTCTTCACCTCCTCCCACGCTTCAGTTCCCCTCAGTTTCTCGCATTCTGCCGACGAATGTATACACACATACACACACACACACAGTGAGAGAGAGAAAGAGAAAGGGGGTGTAAATGGGGGCTGCAATTAAAATTACCCCACTAACACATTGTTACGCACGCTGGAATAATTGTGAAAAAGGTATAAACGTGCGAAATATAGATTTTAAACACGAGTGTTGGAAATGGTGGAGGCGCCGGGATGAAAATTATTTATATAAATAATTGATTGTATCAATTCTATTTGTCATCATTAAAGTATTATTATTAATCACACTAATTATTGGATTACGTATATAAGTGATGAACGTAAAATTTTCAATTATAAATACTTGAATATACTCATTCAAATCAATCGTGTAAAGTTGAAATCGTTAATGAGGAATCGCGATCGTATTTGTAAGTGGCGGCGATGGTGGAGGGGCAGGAGGGTAGGTTCGGTCGTCGGAGGATTGGAGGATTTCCTTTAATCTTCTTAAGAATGTAATAAGGGAGAAGTAGTAGTAAATCAAGAGTAAATTTTAGATTAAACGGCGCATACTTGTATTCCGGCCTTCTTTTAATTGCGCCCCAGTTTAATCCTCCAGAATTCAGTTTCGGGATTTGACGTGAACGGCATTTCAATGAGGGCGGCGGGTAGGGTACACACACACATACAACCAACCCCGCAAACCCTCGCCACTTCTTTAGAATATTCAAATCGGCGCTTGAATCGTCAACTTTTTCAATGTGTTTGGAAAAAAGTTGAACGGATCGTTACGAACTTGAAAATTTTGTATTTCTCAAAACGTAAGCGATATTTTAATCATAAATTCTTATATATAGACAGTGGATAGTGTTTACTGTTAATTTATTTACTAAAACGGACTTTTTTAAAGTATAAATAATAGTTTTTAAGAAGAGAATTGATGAGAAGAGACTGAAAAATTTTATAATTTTGATTGCTTGAAAATAAATAAATTAATAAACAAATGCTAGCGAATTAAATCATTTTTAGTTAATTTATAGTTTATTTAAGAATATTTTTGGGAAATATTACTTAAATATCATCACTGGTTCAATAAAAAAAATAAGTTTGTGATGAAAGTGTTGCAATTACTAAAATAAAAACATTCTGTGATTTTGATGGTGTAAAAAAAATATATTAACAAATGCTATCGAATTGAAATACTTTATATATACTTATAGTTTATTAAAGAATACTTTCAAGAATAAAACACTTAAATATCATTGCAGGATTTTGAAATGAATAGAGTTTTTATGTAGAAAATTAAGTTATAATAAATAATTCTATGCTTTGATGGCGTTGAAAAAGTATGAAAACAATTGCTATCTAATTAATACTCTTATAATTAATATTAAGAGTTTATTAAATAATATTGTAAGGTAAAATTACTTTAAATTCATGACTAGTTTAATAAGAAATTAAATTAGTGATGAAAGTATGATATTACCAAAAAAGTAAGCTGTGATTTTGATGGCCTAGAAAAAATATAGTAAACGTAGTTAGTAAAATTAAAATACTTTTGATTTATTTAAAAATCATTAAGGAATATATTTAGGCTGAAAATAATTAGTAATAATTACTATTTTTTAAATTATATTCAGTGTGAGACGATTTAAAACCTCTGTGATTTAAAAGGCGTAGTAAAAATATAAAAACAAATGCTATCGAATTAAATTACTCGTGATTACAATACAAATCATCCAAGTATACTTTTATAAAAATAATAAATTAAATTACATTACCACGTTTTGAAAAAATTAATATTTTGTATCATGTGTAAACTGTGTTATAAAAATGCGGTTTAAATTGCGTTTAAACATACAAAAACAAATGCAATCGAATTAACATCCTTCTGATTTATTTATAATTCATTGGGGTATACTTATATAAAAAAGTAATTTCAATATCATCACTAGTTTTTGAAAAAAAAACGTTTTTTATATGTGTGAAGTAATTAAAATTTTCCTATATGTTCGATGACTTAAAAAAAATATGAAAACAATTGCTATCGACTTGTAACTTTTTTTATTTTATTGATTACACATTGAAGAATGTTCCACAAAAAAATTTACTTAATTTCGGTTATTAGTTATAGAGAAAAAAATATGCAAAGTGTGATATTATTTATTAAAAAAACATAATGCGATTTGTATGGGTTAAAAAAAAATATTAAAAACAAATGCTATCAAATCGAAATACACTAGATTTATTTATAGATCATTAAAGAATACTTTAAAGCAACAATTATTTAAAAATCATAACCGGATTTTGAAAAAAGGTTTTGTCTAGAGAGTGAATTTAAAAAAAAATCTATTTGTTTTAGATGCGTTATAAAAAAATATAAAACAAGTGCTAGTGATACACTAGATCATTAAAAAATACTTTAAAGCAAAAATTATTTAAAAATCATAACCGGATTTTGAAAAAAAAGGTTTTGTCTAGAGAGTGAAATTTAAAAAAATCAATTTGTTTTAGATGCTTTATAAAAAAATATAAAACAAGTGCTAGTGATACACTAGATGTATTCACAGATCATTAAAGAATACTTTAAAGCAACAATGATTTAAAAATCATAACCGGATTTTGAAAAAAAAAGGTTTTGTCTAGAGAGTGAAATTAAAAAAAAATCTATTTGTTTTAGATGCCTTATAAAAAAATATAAAAGAAGTGCTAGTGATTTAAAATTTCTTCAATTTATAGATAATCTATTGGATAATATTCCTACGAAAAAATATTTAACATTCACCATCAGATTAATAAGAAAAATTAAGATTGAAGTGAAAGCATGTAATTACTAAAATAAATGTTTTGATTTCGATGGCGTAAAAAAAATATATTAACAAATGCTATCGAATTGAAATATTCTAAATTTATTGATGGATTTTTTAGGAATACTTTCAAGAAAAAACTAGTGCAATATAATAATTAGTTTATAAAATAAAAACGTTTTTGTATAGAGTATGAAGTCATTTAAAATAATTCTGTGATTTATATGGCGCTTAAAAAAATATAAAAACAAATGCTATCGTCAATTCGTTACTTCAGATTTATTTATAATTAATTGGGGTATACTTCTATAAAAAAAGTTATAAATTGTCACCAGTTTTTTGGAATAAAATTAAGTTTCTTTTATAATGTGTGAAGTTGTTAAAAATTTCTTTCATTTTGATGGCGTGAATAAAACACAAAAACAAATGCTAGCTTTGGTTAAACCATAATTATCATATAATTTATTGAGGTATACTTCTGTAAAAAAAAAGTTAAAAAATATTCACAAGTTTTTGGAATAAAATTAAGTTTTTTTATAATGTGTGAAGTTGTTAAAAATTTCTCTGATTTTGAAGGCGTGTACAAAACACAAAAACAAATGCTAGCGAGCTGTAATCTTTTTCATTTTATTTACTTTTCATTTAAGATTGTTTCACAAAGAAAAACATCCAATTTTCGTTATTAGTTTCCTAAAAAAAATAGTTCAAAGAATAATAATAATAGTTCAGAAAACAAATGCTAGCGAGTTGTAATCTTTTTCATATTAATTACTACTTATTTAAGATCGTTTCACAGAGAAAAACATCTAATTTTCGTTATTAGTTTCCTAAAACAATCAGTATAAAGAATAAATGTATTCTTTTTGAATCAAGTGATTTGAACGACGTATGAAAAATATTATTAAATTCGAAATACTTATAATTTATTGCAGAACACTGCTAAAAAACAAAAGCTTTAAAATTATGATTAGATTTTGAGAAAAACACGGTTTTGTCTAGAGAGTGAAATTATTAAAATATTCCGTTTAATTTAGATTGCTTAGAAAAAATGTAAAACAAAAGCTAGAGGTTTAAAATTTTTTCAGTTTATAGATAATTCATTCAGGAATATTTGCATTAAAAATATTGAAAATTCATCACTAGATTAATAAGAAAAAAAAGATTGAAGTTATAGCCTGTAATTACTAACATAAATGTTTTGATTTGAATGGCGTAAAAAAATATATTAATAAGTGCTATCGAATTGAAATACTCTACATTTATTAATAGATCATTTAGGAATACTTTCAAGAAAAAAATAGTGCAATATAGTAATTAGTTTTTAAAATAAAACAGTTTTTGTGTAGAGTGTAAAGTCGTTAAAAATAATTGTATGATTTTGATGTCGTTTAAAAATATAAAAACAAATGCTATCGTCAATTCGTTACTACAGATTTATTTATTATTAATTGGGGTATACTTCTATAAAAAAAGTTAAAAAATTGTCACCAGATTTTGAAATAATATTAAGTTTTTGTATAATGTTGAAGTTAAAAATTTCTCTGTTTTTGGTGGCGTTTATAAAACAAACAAAAAAAACAAATGCTAGCGAGCTGTGACCTTTCATATTTAATTTACTATTCATTTAAGACTGTTTCACAAAAAAAGTATCTAAATTTCGTTATCAGTTTTAGAAAAAAAAAGAGTACAAAGTATGAATGTATTATTTTCCTAATTATGTGATTTGAACGGCGCAGAAAAAAATGTTATTAACAAATGCTATCAAATGTTAATACACTAAATTGACTTATAGTTCATTGAAGAAATTTTTCAAGATATAAAAACTTCAAAATCATTAGCGAATTTTGAAATAAAACGGTTTTGTCTAAAGAGTGATTTATTTGAAAAATTCTATTTGATTTAGATGGCTTAAAAAATAATAAAACAAATGCTAGCGAATGAAGGCTTCCTCAGTTCAATCAATAGTGTATTGAAAAACATTCACAGGAAAATTAATTTATCAGTAGTTTATAAAGTTAACAAGTGATGAAAGTGTGAAATTATTTTTTTATGCTGAAATTTCGATGGCGTTGAAAAAATATTTTAACAAATGCTATACGATTAAAATATTTATTATTTATTGATACATTATTGATAATAAATAAATAAATATAATCACTAGTTTTTTTTTAAAATAAAAATCAAGTTTTTGTATAAAGTGAAAAATTATTTTAAACATCTGTGAATTCGATTACACGTTATCGAATTTAAAAACAAATGCTATCGAATTAAAGTACTCCTGATGTTTTTATAGTTTGTTGGGGCGAATCCCAAAGAAAAAGTTTAATATTTTCATCAGTTTTTTTGAGACAAAACATGTCTTTCTTTAATGTGTGAAGTTATTAAAAACTTCTCTGATTTAGAAGGTGTGTAAAAAATATAAAAACAAATGCAAGCGAGTTCTGACCCCTTTAATTTTATTAAATGCTCGTAGAAGATTGACACACAAAATAAATTATCCAATTTTCGTTGTTAGTTTTAAAATGAATACACTGAAAAGTTGAGTTTATTAAAGAAAAAGTGATGCGATTTGTTTGGCAAAGAAAATATATATTTACAAATGCTATTAACTTGAAACACTCTTAGTTTATTTATATGTTAATAAAGAATACTCTAAAGTAAAAATATTTAAATGTAATTACTAGTTTTGCACATAAAAATGATTTAGTATAGAATGTGAAATTATTTGAAACATCTTTGGTTTAGATGGCGTGTAAAAAATATAAAAACAAATGCTATCGAATTAAGTTACTCGTGATTTATTTACAAATCATTTAAGTATATTTTTACAAAAATTAAAAGTTCAATAGCACTACCAGGTTTTGAAAAAAAAATGAGTAAACTTATTTTAAAAAATGCGATTTAGATTGCGTATTAAAAATACAAAAATCAATTCTATCGACTTGTCATACACCCAATTTATTCATTGTTCATTAAGGTGTACTCTCATAAAAAATAAGTTTAATATTATTAGACATTTTTGAAATAGAAACAGATTTTGTGCAGAGTGTAAATTTGTTAAAAATTTCCCAAATTTAGATGGCGCATAAAAGATATGAAACAATTGCTGGCGATTTGTAATTTTTTTTATTTTATTTACTATACATTATAGATTGTTTGACAAACAAAATTATCTAATTTTCGTTATTAGTTATGGAGAAAACATGCGCAAAGTGTTAACACTTAAGAAAGTATATTCGACGTTTGTAAAACTGTAGTTATGACAATAAAGATTACTATTACTAATATATTTAGAAAAATATGTATGGATAAAAATATGTTAACAAATGCTATCGAATTGAAATATTTTTCATTTATTTATTGATTGTTAAGGATTACTTATAAAATAAATAACAGGTCATATAACATTCGTAGTTTTTGAATTAAAACAGTTTTTTTTTTAAATGTGTCCAGTTTGTTAAACATTCCTCTTAAGATAGCGTTTATAAATATATAAACAAATGCCATCAAGCTTTAATCTTTGTTTTATTTTATTTACTACTAAAATTGAGGATGGTTGCACCAAAAAATATTAATTTTGGTTATTAGGTTTCGAAAAAAAATTGCCATGAAGAATTTATTTTTATTTTTTAATCATGCGATTTAGATGGCGTAGAAAAAATATATTAACTATTGCTATCGAATGTAAATACTCTAAATATACATATAGTTCATTGAAGAACAATTTTAAAAAAGAAAAACTTAAAAGTATTAAGCAGATTTTGAAGAAGAAGGTTTTGTCTGGAGAGTGAAATTTGTAAAAAAATATGAATTAGGTGGCTTAGAAAAAATATACTAAACAAATGATAGCGTGCTTTAACCTTTCTTAAATTTTATTTACTACTTACATTGAAGATAGTTCCACTAAAAAAATATTCATTTTCGTTATTAGCTTTTGAAAAAAATTGTCAAAAAGAATTTATTTTTATTTCTTGATTGGGTGATTTGGATGGCGTGGAAAAAATATATTAACAAATGCTTTCAAATCGTAATACTCTAAATATACCCATAGTTTATTAAGGAACACTTTTAAGTAAGAAAAATTTAGTTATCTTAACCAGATTTTGAAAAAAAAGGTTTTATCTAGAGAGTGAAATTTATTAATTTTTTTTATGAATTAGGCGGCTTAGAAATAATATACTAAACAAATGCTAGCGAGCTTTAACCTTTTTATATTCTATTTACTACTTACACTGAAGATTGTTGCACCAAAAAAGTTTAACGTTTGTTAATAGCTTTTGAAAGAAAATGCTAAGAAGAATTTATTTTCATTTTTAAATTGTGTGATTTGGATGGCGTGGAAAAAATATATTAACAAATGCTATCGAATCGAAGTAAGTCTAAATATACATATAGTTCATTCAAGAATACTTTTAAGAAAGAAAAACTTAAAAATCTAAACCAAATTTTGAGAAAAACAGGTTTTATCTAGCGAGTGAAATTAAAAAAAACAATCTATAATTTAGGCGTCTTTGAAAATATATACAAAAGAAATGCTAGCGAGCTTTAATTTTTTAATTTAATTTGCTACTTACATTGAAGATTTTTCCACCAAAAAAATATTAATTTTTGTTAATAGCTTTTGAAAAAAAAATTGTCAAAAAGAATTTATTATTTAATTATGTGATTTGGATGGCGTGGAAAAAAAATATTTTCACATATTTTTAATTCAAAATACTCTAAATTTACGTGTAGTTTATTGAAGTACACTTTTAAGAAAGAAAAATTTAAAAATCTCAACCAAATTTAAAAAAACAAGTTTTATCTAGAGAATGAAATTTATAAAAAATAATTTTATGAATAAGGTGGCTTAGAAAAAATATACAAAACAACTGCTAGAGAGCTTTAAGCTTCTTTATTTTATTTACTACTTACATTGAAGATTGTTGCACCAAAAAATTATTCATTTTCGTTATTAGCTTTTGAAAAAAAATTGGCGAAAAGAATTTATTTTTATTTTTTAATTATGTGATTTGGATGGCGTACAAAAAATATATTAACAAATGCTATCGAATCGAAATACTCTAAATATATATATAGTTCATTGATGAACACTTTTAAGTAAGAAAAATTTAGAAATCTTAACCAGATTTTGAAAAAAGGAGGTTTTATCTGGAGAGTGAGATTTATAAAAAAAATTCTATGAATGAAGGCGACTTAGAAAAAATATACAAAACAAATGCTAGTGAATTTAAGTCCACTCAATTAATTCACTATTTATTGGAGAATATTTTTAGCAAAAAGTATTTCAAATGTATTACTAGTTAAACAAGAAAAGTAATTCATTATGAATGAATGTAAATTATAAATACTTCTTGTGATTTTAATGGGGTAGAAAAAATATATTAATAAACGCTATCGAATTGAAATACTCTGCACCTACTTATAGATTATTGAGGAATGCATTTAAGAACAAAATAGTTAAATATAATTATTAATTTTTAAAATAAAATGCATTTTGTATAGAGTGTGAAATTATTTAAAACATCTGTGATTTGCGTGGCGTGAAAAAAATATATAAACAAATGCTATCGAATTGAAGTACTTGTAATTTATTTGTGGATCATTGAAGTATACTTAAAAATAATAATAAGTCGAATATCGTTGCCACTTCATGAAATAAAATTTTTTGTTTAATGAGTGGCGTTATTCAAAATTTCCCTAATTTTAATGGCTTGTAAAAAATATAAAATTCAGTCCTAGCAAAGTGTAATCTTTTTTATTTAATTTGCTACTCATTGCAGATCGTTTTACACATATAATATATTTCATATTGTTATTTGTTTTTGAAAATAAAAATGTAGGAAGTGTAAATTTATTTTATTTTCAATTTTGTGATTTGAATGGCATAGAAAATATATATTAACAAATGCTATCGAGTTGAAACAATTTTTATTTATCTCTAGATTAATTATAAATATTTTTAGGTAAAAATATTATCATATAATTACTAGTTTTTAACATTAAAAAAGGTTTTGTGTAGAGTGTGAAATTATTTAAAAACGTCTTTGTTTTAGACGGAGCTTAAAATATTAAAAAACAAATGCTATCAAATTGTACTTCCTGTGATTTACTTATAGATTATTAACGTATACTTCTAAAAAAATAATAAGTTAAATATCATCTACAGTTTTTGAAATAAAAATTGTGAAGCGTATGAAATTATGTAAAAACTGTTTTGATTTAGATGACGTTTAAAATATTAAAAAACCAATGCTATCAAATTGCACTTGCTGTGATTTACTTAGAACATTAGGATATACTTCTAAAAAATAATAAATTAAATATCATGTACAGTTTTTGAAATAAAAATTGTGAAGGGTATGAAATTATTTAAAAACTTCTTTGATTTAGATGACGTTTAAAATATCAAAAAACAAATGCCATCGAATTACATTACTAGTTATTAACTTCTAGAATATTGGAGTATAATTTAAAAAAAAAGAATAACTTAAATATCATTTACAGTTTTTGAAATAAAAAGTGTGAAGTTATTAAGAATTTACTTGATTTAGTTTTAGAGCGGGTAAAAATATAAAAACAAATGCTATCTAATTTAAATATCGACTATTTATTTCTAGTTTATAAAGGTGTACTTCTAAAAACTAATAAATTAAAGATCATTACTAGTTTTTTAAATAAAAAAGTTGTTTGCATTATGTGTGATGTTATTCAAATATTTCTCTAATTTAGATGGCGTGTTAAGAATATAAAAACAAATGCTATCGAATTGAAATTACTTGTTATTTATTGACGATTCATTAAGGTATACATTTAAAATTAAAAAGGTATTTTGTATTAAAAAGCTTTTCTATAATGTGTGATTTTATTTAAATTCTCACTGATTTAGTTGGCTTGTAAAAAATACATAAACAAATGCTAGAGAGCTGTAACCATTTTATTTTATTTACTACCTTTTGCTGATTGTTTAATAAAAAATGATTCATTTTTTTATATTATTAATTAATTTTAGAAAATTTTCAATTGTCGAAATAATTCAATTCTTTCATTAAAAAATGTTCTTTATAATGTTTTGCTCTGATATTTCAACTATTTTAAGCAAGTTGAACAATTGTTCACTTTTTATTTTTTATTTTATAAAACTTCAACTTTTCTTGGAATATATTTTTTTAACTTCTTTTAGAAAATATTAGTTGTTTAAGAAAATTTCATCTGTTTTTTTTTTATGAATGCAACGCATTAATTATTATTATTTTGCGATATATCAGAAATGCACTACACCAATATATAGTTTATTGCAATAAGTCGGGAATTCACTACATCAATTAATATTTTATTAGACTATAACCAGAAATGTGTTACGTTAGAAACAGATTTTATTGTGATAAGTCGCGAATGTACTGTATTAATAAATCATTTATTGCGATATGTCGTGAATGCACTACATCAATAAATGTTTTATCGCTAATGTCCAAAATACGCATCGATAAAATTTTATGTCATGTCATCATTAACTAATTAGTTAATTATGCATTATATTAACAAATAGTTTATTGCGATATATCATTAATGCACTACACCAATAAATTATTCATCGTTAATGTCCAAAATACACTACTTAAATAAAATAAAGCACCCAACAGGAATTAGTTTAAAATTATTATAATCCATCAACAATATCAAATTATAAAATTAAAAATCGCATTGCTAAAAACATGATGACAAGAGATTGATTTTTGTTTTATGTAAGGATAAACTTGATTAATTAATGAAACACTAAAAACGTTTCTTCACAAATTTATTTAATTTACATTTGATTGTAAATAAAATAAAATTTATGAAGAAAAGTTTATCTTCACGTAATTCACAGGAAATCAAACTCTTGTCGACATGTTTTCAGCAATGCGATTTTTAATTTTATAATTTCATATTGTTGAGGGATTATGACAGTTTTAAACTAATTCCTGGTGGGTTTGTCTCTTTTATTTGTAATTCCCTCGTGATTCCGTGGATTTAGAAATGTGTCCGGTCATTTTCCGGCCGGAAAATATATATGTATGTATATGCAAAATCCACCTCCCTTAATACATCAAAATTCAATTAATTTAAGTCGCCGGCGCGCGAAAAAAAAAAAGCGAAGCGATGCGTGAAAACGCACCCCCCACCCCCACCTCGCTTTTCCGCTGCGCCATTGTTCGCGTCGGCCGTCTGGGAAAATCCGATGTTGGGAGGGGACGGTGTGGGGTGGGCGCGGGCCGAGCTTTCGCGATTTTCCTTTTATTCGGTTTTTCCACATGCCGACAGAGAGACAGAGGGCGAATGCATGTCTATGCCTGCAAGTGTGTGTGTGTGTGTGTGTGTGTGCAAAAGAGAGACGACGGGTTGTAGAATGAGAGACGGTCCGCGGGTGGTGGAGTTATAAGTTTTTAAGCGAGGATTTATTACGATTTTCAGCCAATAGAGTAAAACGACCGAGGGCCATAAGTTGGTGCTGGGTTTGCTCTCTCTGTGTGTATGTGTATTCTTTTCCCACTGGAAATGTTTAAAAATAGACGTCATGGACCAAGAAAGAATTGAATGATGTACAATGGGTGGTGAAGTTTTTATATCAAGACGTTTACTCAATCTATTAGAAAAGTTAATCGTTTCAAAAAATAAACATTACGTTATCCTTCTTAACCTTCATAATTTTTTCTTTGTTAAAAACCAATCAATTAATAATGTATTGTAATAAATTATAAAATTGATTTATTGTTTAATAATATGATCATTTTTCAAAGTGTCAAATCAGTAAAAATAAAAATTGCGCCAGAAATACTAATTGTATTTATTGGAATAAGTCTAAAATACGCTACATATGTATAATTTACTAATTTGGTTGGATAAATCTGTGTAAGTAATAGTTAGATGTGTGAAATTGTGAATGTGGAGGGAATGTCTTTGTGGAAAACCTGCGGCTAACTACGTTATCGGCATTTCCTGTGGACACGGAGGTTCGACGGTGTCGGAGCCATTCCTGTCGTGACTGAACGTCGATAAGGGTGAAACGCCGTGATGTATAAACACGTTCGATACGAACACGTCTTAATTCGTATCCATTATGTTGGAATATTATTTTTTTTAAACTTATAAATTTATAAGCAATACAACTATTATATTTGTGAGTATACAAAATAATTAAACAATTAATTAATTACTAAACGTATTTAATTTAATAATCAATGTCTTATAATCTATACATCCATGTTTGTTTATATATATTTTTTTTATTTGATAGTGTAGAACTCTCAGTAGCTGCTAATTATCGAGTTCTTTTGTGTCCTTGGAGAGGATAACCAGACACTGTTACCGGGGAATGAGCATCCAGTTCGCAGGGGGGAGAACGATAAGGGTTAATAAGTGGCGTATTAGGTCCCTTGATTTAGAGGATTCTATTGTGCAAATCCCGAGGATCGATGGTCCAATCGGGGGAATACCGTCAGTGAAATGCTCTAAAACCCTCAATTTCCAACAAGATGTAGCTCAATCAGTGCAATGCATGAAATTATATTAGTTAAAAGATTCTATGACATTAAATATATTTTATGGAAATTATGTATGAAATATGACATCAGACAAATGTCCACCATTTTTCTCGATACAGAGTTTGGCTCTTTTTAACGCGTTTTCCATTACACCACGTAATCTTTCTGGTTGAAGGCTCAGTATTTTATCTCGAATATTCTGCTTCAGTCATTCAAATAGTCTCTGGTTTATTAACATACAACATACAATTTGTCTTTTAAAGACCCCCATACAAAAAAGTCGAGCGCAGTTAAATCTGGCCAACTAGATAGCTAAGGGAAATCTGGATTGTTTAAAATCAGACGTTCGCCAAAAATTTCATGTAGCAAGTCCATAGTTTGCCTGGCAGTGTGCGCAGTTTCTTCATCTTCTTGAAACCAAGTTGGAGCTACAATGAGTTGAGATAGGTGGATTATCTGCAACACTCTGCCGCACAGTTTCCACGTTGTCTTCAGTGCGAATATTTCTATTTCTTCCAAACTCAAATCGATCGACCAAACTTCTAATCATGAAGGCTGTGGATGCTGATCTTGAATTAAAATATTGCCGAAATTTACGCTGCGTCATAACTATTGATTGTTGACAAGAATAGAAAATCTCGATAATTTTAACGTGTTGTTTTGTACTGTAATAAATTTCCAAGAATTCAATTATAACCTACGGAATTAAAATAAAAATTATATCAAAACTTAAAAAAGTTATTTGTGTTTAATATTGGTAGGTGTTATTTGGCACACCCTGTAGCTACTGAGATGTTCTAGTTCTACTGATCGATGTAGTCGAGGCACATACATATTTGTTGATAATCCAACGATTCCTTGTGATTTATTTTTTTTCTGTTGTCCAGTGGCTATTTGCCAAGTATTATTATTTATTTCCGTAGTTTTTGAGGATTCTGTTGCTGTTGGTTGTTACAGTGCTTGTGGAATTGGGTGCAACTCCGCGGTAGAAGTTTTCGTAGGATTGGCAGTTGCACTACAATGCCCATTACTTATTTCTGCTTTTTCGCAATCTTCAAAAACGCTTCCAGACCTGGATTTTGGTATTTTGTTTTTACTATTCTCCGTATGTTTATTTTCTAACATTATGCCCAAGATATCACCAATATTACAATTTAATTCTTATCGAGTTATTTTGATATATTCAGGAAAAGTTATTTGTCATTTGAGAAGTTGGATATTCTCTTCTAGTATTAAGGTTTTATCCTTCATCTCACTTATTATTTTAGTTAGTAATTTCACTTGCCTTTTTAACGATGCAGTAGTGGATGGTTAACCTCAATGTCCTCCAATGAACCATAGCAAATTACTCGGATATTATTCAGGATATTCAGATCTTTCTTCTTAATATTGCAACTTCGGTGGAATGAATTGCCACATTTCACACACACCATTATTACCCTGTAGGTACTGAAAGTACTCGGTAACTCAGAATTGCAAGTAATTCCCCAACAGATCTGGTATTTCATAGGAAGAACTACAAAATATTGTACAGAAGAGATGGTGGTTGCAATGATACTATTAACAGAAATACAGAGAAGATATGATAATCAAAGCGCATTTAAGATTGGATTGTCAGCAATCTATTTTGATAAGGCGGAAGACCGGCTTGAAGGTCACAAAATATCAAAATTCGAAGGAACTCTTTTTTAGCCAAAAAAGTAAAACTTCAAAATCAAATGTAAAACAACATAAAAATAGTAAAATGAATGAAATTTATTCGCTTGAATATTCAATCTATCAGAAACAAACTGCACAAGTTTCAAGCATTTCTTACAGCATTCAATGCGAGCTTGATCTGCCTAAGCAGAGTTTGGCTAAACAGTCAACAATCAATTGTAATTTATCGTCTGGCAGTTGTTAATTTACTATAATGTTCTGACGACTGGCAAAAATCAATGACCTACAATTGACACATGTTTATTAATTGATAGTTGTTAATCTGACAACAGGCAACTGTCAACAATTAATTAAAATTTTTCGTCAAATATCAAATGTCTATTTAAAAAATATTAATTGATGAGTTACGTGAAGATGGTGAAAATGTTTACATCGTAAACGAAATGTACATTTAGCAAAATAAAAACAAACTGTGGAGACAGTGATTACAAGTTATTTTATAAAGTCTATTTTAATATCTGTTAAATGTCAAGTAACAACAGTCAATAATAAAATGTCATTCTTCATCTATTAAATGTCAACTGTCAACTAATTGGCTGAAACAGTCAACTGCCAACAGCGAACAATCAATTGTTTGTCAAATATTAATTGGCAGTTGTAAATTGACTACAATATTGTGACAGCTGTCAAAAATCAAAAAACAATTATATTGGTCATCTGTCAAATAGGTTAAAAAATCTTTCAATAGAAAATATATTATAATCAATAGTTGTTAATTGACTATAACTGTCAAATATTAAGAGTCAACTGACTGCAACTGGTAACTATAACCATCAATTAATTAAAATGTTTGCACTGATTTTGGTTTTTGTTTGGAAAAACTTGTTGAACTCTGTTGAACTAATTAAAATATATTACCTGTCAAATGTCAAATAACTTTTAAATAACAACCGTCAACTGACTAATCTGAATATCTAAGAAATGGCAACTAACACTAGTCGGCAATCAATTGTCTTTTGTCATCTATCAAATTTCCAGTGTCAACTAACTTGATTATAATAATCTGACAACTTGTAATCGACAACAATAAATTGTCATTGCCATCTGAAAAATCTCAACTGTCACTGCCTGGCTACAATAATCTAATCACAGGCAATATTAAACAATCAATTCAATTTTGTCGCCTGATTGATTTATCTGATAACTGACAACTGACCGAAGTCAGCAATTAAATGTCATTTGACAACTGACTGGTAGTTACACTAGTAATTTGACAATTAGCAAAAATCAATAGCAATTTGTCATCTGTTAATTATATTTATCAATCAATGGATTGGCTAAAATAATCTGCTACCTGTAATAGTCAACAATCAATTGTTATTTGTTGTGTGTCAACTGAAACATCAATCAATTAATGGCCACAACATGTTTGGAAACATTAAACAATCAATTCCAATGTATTTGTCATGTCATTACTGTCAAACATCAACTAGTAACAGACAACAATCAATTGCTACTTTTAATCTGATGGATGTCAACGGTTAAGCAACTCTGGTAGTTGCCAATTTACTACTCCTATAATATTTTGTCAACTGGTAAAAATCAAGAATCAAATAAATTTGCCATCAATCATTGAAATTTATCATCTGTGAAATGCCAACTGTCAACTGATTGATAAAACAATCATTCATTTGTCAACAGTTAAAAGATCATATTAATGTGTCTTACAACTGTCAAATAAAAACTGTCAATTGACTAATATGACTATCTGATAATTGGCAACTAACAACAGTGAACAATCAATTGTTATTTGTCATCTGTCAAATGTCAATTGTTAACTAATTTGATTATAACAATAAAGAATTGAAAAATTCACTATATATAATTGATTATATTAATTTGTCAAATAGTAATTAGTAACACTAACAGATTAATCTAGGTGACTTATGACTAAGGAGCAATATAATATCTTCAAACACATAACATTAAAATTATTACCTATCTGCCACACATAACCCCAAGTTTGTAAAGTTATTTTACAAATCTTTACAATATCCGTAGTAAACATTAGTTTTGAATCAAAAGTGTCACCAAGATCTCTTATTGTTTCAACTTTAACAACTTCAAAAAATTGATGGTATAAGTAAAATAATTTATATTTTCACATATAAGCATTGAAGAGCACTTATTTACATTGAGATCTAACCTATTTTTCATACAGCATCCGTTTAAATTTATAAGATCTTCTTAATAGAAATAGATAGAAATAGAAATCCAATCAGTGTAAGCATGAACGATTTTGAATATTTTTAGATCATACGCGTATAGTAAAAAATACAATGCTTAATAATATGGTTCTGTATAAAGGAGATTTCCGTAAAAATAAATTAAATTAAATTAAATATGTTGTAGATCATTGATAAATAAAATAAACAAAGTAGGTCCTCAATGTGAGCCTTGAGGCACAACTGAAATGACAACAATGAGATTCCAAATAAAATAATATTGTTTGTATTTAGTGTGAACTGTTTTTTTTTTCAATTGAATTAATTTAATCATTTCTCTGGTCATCCATGGAGGAAATTATTATTTATTGCCAAATTTTTGTTTACAATAAATAAATTGATCATTTTCCACATGAATAATATCGTCAAATTGATCAAGCATAAAATCCATATCTATGTTTTTATAAAATAAAATCCCAATTGATTGAGTTGAAATGAATATTTAATAATTTATAGTTTGCAAGCTTAAATAGTTATTGTTTTTCTACTGTAGCAATATTATTCAGACGATTAATGGGAATTTTAATTTCATAGGCGTAGTGATGTGTACTTGTTGGGAGGAAAGATTCGTCAGTGAGAGAAATAGTCACATCTAAAGTTGTAGAAAAACAAAAATTCAGGTTGACTTTGCGTGAATTTGGTATATTATTAATTTGTGATGTATTCAAAAAATTAAAACCTCAATACTATTGCAATGGCTTTCAGATTTTTCAATAGCAATGTCAGATTTTACGATGCTTTATTATCTTTTAGATTAGTTATTACATTGTCAATTTCTTGGAATGTCTAAAGTTTAGATTAACTATATCCCTTCTAGTCATTGCTGTTATTCTGTGAGGTGATTTGGTACCATTCGTTTGCTTTTCCTTTAGTTTTCTACCTACTTTAGCAAAGTTTGCGTTTATTTTGTATACAATTAGTGATGTTTCCATCTTCTTTACACATTTTTCTATCACCTTTTGGTTATTTTCTTCTTTGTTTGTGATTTTCCATAGTGTATTAGGGTTATTTCCCTTTTTTTAAATTCATTTTTATAGTATTGAATCTTTGTTCGTTTTATTAGACTTGCTGAGCTCCTTTTCTGTTGGTTATACTGTGCTTTTGTTATATCTTGGGTAGGATTTTTTTAACAGTAATTAGTTTCGTAGTTTGAGTTGTTTTATTATCTCTTCTATGATCCAAGGATTTTGTTCGGTTCTTTTGATTTTTGCTGTCTGTTTTTCATTTGTCTCGATTATGCGTTGTAGTTTTTTTGATAGGACATTAAAATTATGTATTGTGTTTGTGTCTATGCTATTTATTTAATTTTTTATTTGTGCATGGTATATTCTGGATATTGTTTAAATGTATTTTTTGTAAGTTATGTGAAGATAAATTTGATTAATTAATAAAGCACTAGAAACCTTTCTTCACACTTTTATTTAATTTAAAAATATATTTCCGACATAAAATAATGGTCACTTCACTTTAATACTGTATTAAAACATTGGTAATGATCACTTTGTGTCCGAAATATAAGTTACCTGTCGTCCACAAAAGACAATCCATTGTTTATAATAAATTAATTTCATTATTCAATTATGTATATTCTTATATTATGTTTAGTTGCTTATTTTATGCTTATCTAATTTCCGCCAGATGTTCTTACGCTTAGCTGTTAGTTTTATAATTATATAAATAGGAGTAGCATTAATTCAATTCATTAATTAATAGTTAGATCATAATTCGAGTCGTTACTACGCCAGTCGGCATCATCATCATTATTATTGTGTTATTATCCAAATGTAACAATTAATTATAACAAGTCTAATCTAAATCGCTAAATGTACTATAGAATTCGGAAATAAACAGTTTTTAAAAACTCAAAGTTCGACCACGAAAATATAATTTATATTTGTAAATTAAATGAAATTGTGAAAAAAGGGTAAACACTTAACTAACGCACTTACTATGTTTTAACCACTAAAAACGTGGTTAAAACATAGTAAGTGCGTTAGTTAAGTGTTTATCATGAATTACCACGTAGTAACGGTCACCACAATCCTTATGGTGAAAAAAGGGTTTTAATCTGCATTGCATATTAATTCAATTTCCAAACCAAAATAGATTATATTGCCACCGATGGTTAACAAATCATAATCTTGATGCATTGTTTGAGTTTCTTAATCAGTTAAATTTCAACACATTATTTAACTTAAATGATGTAGATGAAGCATTTGTGGAATTTTCATTAACACTAATATTGACTATTGTCCCATAAAAACGAAATCATCAAATAAGAGAAATAACAAAGAATGATTCACTAATGAAATAATAATAGCAAGCATTAAGAATACATTTTGTTTCCATAAACAAATTAAAGATACCAAGTTTCATAAATTATACTCTGATAAAAAGAGAGAATTAATGAAGAATAGAAAAGCTGAATATTTCGGCAAATTCATAAATAATTCTGAAAGTAAACAACGAAAAATACGGAATATGATGAATAGCGACTTAGGAAGAAATAAACTAAAAGAGCCTATTATTATAAAACTAAATGGAATAGAAATTTGGGATCCAAACACACAAAATTTTCGACATATTTGCAAAACAATTCTCAAGTTTCACTGAAACTAACTTAAACAATCATTTCAAAGGCAATAAATCTAATCAATGTACAACGGGTAATGGAACTGTAAATAGTTTTTACTTGAGAGAAATAACGACAGACGAAGTACTCCAAATTATCAAAACCCTTAAAAACAAAACGAATCCAAGTGCATATAATAAATCATTGATTGGAGAGTGTGATGGTGACCACCCACCCACCCTACATATACAATTCAACTTCAGCCACGGTCATTCTTTTAGTTTCCTGGAAAAAAAACCGTAGTTTTTCTGAGAATATTTAGATAAAAAATCAAACTAAATTTTTATTTTCAATTTTTTAACATCTACATGAATACTGTTATAGTTATCAGAAAAACAAAAGATTAACGATGGATGAAACAATTATATGTAGGGTGGGTGGGTGGCCACTATCTCACCTTCTAATCAGTAAAATATTAACGAGGGTTTTAATTTTAAAATAAAATAACAGAGTTATGTTGTACTGATTGGAGAGTGTGATAGTGGCCACCCACCCTACATATACAATTAAACTTCAGCCACGGACACTAGTTTCTTTTCCTAGAAAAAAACCGCAGTATTTCTGAGAATATGTAAATAGAAAATTAAACTAAAACTGTGTTTATAATTTTTTTTAACATCTACACTAACACTGTTATAGTTATCAGAAAAACAGAAGACTAACGGTGGATGAAATTCAATTGTATATGTAGGGTGGGTGGGTGGCCAGTATCTCACCTTCTAATCAGTAAAATATTAACGAGGGTTTTAATTTAAAAATAATATAACAGAGTTTATTTTGTACTGATTGGAGAGTATGATAGTGGCCACCCACCCACCCTACATATACAATTAAACATCAGCCACTTTCACTAGTTTAGTTTCCTGAAAAAAAAAATCGCAGTATTTCTGAGAATATTTAGAAATAAAATTAAACTAAAGTTATGTTTATTTTTTTAACATCTACAGGAACACTGTTGAAGTTATCAAGAAAAAAACAGAAGACTAACGGTATCTGATATTTAATTATTTATGTGGGGTGGGTGGGTGTCCATAATCCTACCCTCCAATCAATAAAACATAAGCGAAGGTTTTAATTATGAATTAAATTGTATTTAAAGTTTCTGAACCTGCATAAATGTATTTCTTGATTTTTTGGTTTTTGGTAGACGGCGTTTTAATTTCTCCGTCTGTTTATTTTATACTGTTGTGCCCGAGATGTGGCCAATATGGCGATTTTGTTCTTGTTAAGTTATTTTGATATTTTCAGGAAAATTTATTTGTCGTTTGAGATGTTGGATATTCTCTTTTAGTATTAAGTTTTTATCCTCATTATCCGTTATTATTTTAGTTGGTAATTCCACTTGCCTCTTTAATATCTCTTAGTATCCTCTAACGAACCACAGCTAATTACTCAGGTATTATCCAGGATATTCAGACATTTGTTCATAATACTATAACTTCGTTGAAATCAGCTACATTTCGCACACATTAATATTTTACATTGTGTATTTATACAAAAATTTAAGTAGTAAATGTTCGCATCAAGGATTTTATATCTAATGCGATAAATGTTATGTCTGGGGTACCACAGGGTTCACACTGTGGACTTATATTGTTCGCACTATTTATTAATGATCTTTAAGATACAATTATCAACTGCGAATTTCTGCTTTATGCAGCTGATGATTTAAAATTATTTAAAATTGTCACAAATGTGCACGATTGTGTTACTATCCAGTCGAATCTGGTAAATTTGAAAGAGTGGTGCAATATTAACCGTCTATTACATAATGTTGATAAATTTTTTGTTATGTCTTCCACCAGAAATAGAATTCCAATTAACTTCTTATACAACATAGAGTCTTCGATCCTCAATAGAGTTCAAACAATTAAAGATTTGGGTTTGACTTTTTGACACGAAACTCTCCTTTAATGAAAACATTTCTAATATATGCAGAAAGGCTTTAAATATCTGGGGATTTGTGTGGCATATAAGCAAAAATTTGGATAACGATTGTCTGAGAACATTATATTGTGCACTTGTTCGATGCCACCTAGAATATGCATCAACAGTTTGGGTACCATTTACTTCTGTTAACATTGACTGCTTGGAACAAGTTCAGAAAAAATTTCTAAGATGCATGGAGTTCTTTAGAATTTTGGATTTATCAACATTATTGGCTAGAAGAATAAGAATAGATTTATGCGGATCTCTCAATTCTCCGAATCTGTTGCAACAGCTTTTACTACAACAACTGAGCAACGCGCATTATGGATTAAACAAATATGTATTGTAAATATTCATGGTTTAATATTTTTGAAAATTCATATTTTACGTTCAAACGAAAATTAACTAGATGCTAGTTTTTGTCTTAGTTTTTTTTTTGCCTGTTCTCCATATATAAATTTCTTGTAATTGACGCACAATTAATTCAATGCATTCGTTTCTTCTGGCGCACTATTTTTGCCCGCCGTTATTTACTTTGTAGGTATTAGAAGTAACTCAGTAATTCAGAATTGCGGGCAACTTCCCCCCAGACTTGGTGCTTCATTGGAAGGAACAATACTGTTAACGTTAGAGAAATGATAATCAAACCGCATTCAAGATTGGATTGTCATCAATCTATTCTGAGAAGATGGAAGACCTGACTATAAAATATCAAAATTCAAAGGCCGAGAAAGAAATACTTCAAAAGCAAACATAAAACTACTGAAATGAATTAAATTTATTCACTTGAATATTCAATCTAGCAGAAACAAACAGCATTAGTTTCAAACATATATAGCCTTGCTTATCAGAAAGCCACTTGTTCGAGGTCTGTTTTTTACCATCACCTCCTCTGTTTTGTTGTTTTGTTTTGATAAGCTGCTGTGACTTTTGCCACTTGTCCCTGGCTGCCCTTCTTGGAAACTAACCTTGGAGCTAGTGGTGGCCTGTTTCGCAGTGGAGGCCGGTCTGCTAGCCTCCTTTAGCTTCCACCTAATTTTCTTTTCCGATTTCGATCATTTGTTCAAGAGTTATCAGCAAAAATATGAAAACAATTGAAGGTCGAATTTTGGTTTTCTGCCTCATTCACAACTAAAGGATTAATTTTACCCAATGGTGTTTTAAATTCAATAATTCCGTTCAAGAGTAATTCAATTTTATGAAAAACAATCGAACATCGAATTTTGTTTTTCTATTCTATTGATAACAAAACGATAATTGTAATTGAATGGTGTAAGAATTTTTGAAATCTGATCATTCGCTCAAGAGTTATCATCAAAAATACGAGAACATTTGAAGCTCGAATTTTGGTTTACTGTCCCATTCACACCTAAAGGATTAATGTTATAGAATGATCTAAGAATTTTTCAAATCTGATCATTCGTTCAAGAGTTATCAGTAAAAATACGAAAACATTTGAAGCTCGAATTTTGCTTTGCTGTCCCATTCACACCTAAAGGATTAATGTTATAGAATGATGTAAGAATTTTTCAAATCTGATCCGTTCAAGAGTTATTAGCAGTTTTATACACAACAATTGAACGTCGAATACTGTTTTTCTATCCCACGTATGATAAAACGATAATTGTAATTGAATGGTGTTAGAATTTTTTAAATCTGATCATTCGTTCAAGAGTTATCAGCAAAAATACGAAAACAATTGAAGGTCAAATTTTGGTTTTCTGCCTAATTCACAGCTAAAGGATTAATTATACCCAATGGTGTAAGAATTTTTCAAATCCATTAATCCGTTCAAGAGTTATTAGCAATTGTATGAAAAACAATCGAACGTCGAATTTTGTTATTCTGTTTCATCGGTGACAGAACGATAGTTGTAAGTGAATGTTGCAAGAATTTTTAAAATCTAATCATTCGTTCAAGAGTTATTAGTAATTGTATGAAAAACAATCGAACGTCGAATTTTGTTTTTCTGTTTCATCGATGACAGAACGATAATTGCAATTAAATGGTGCAAGACTTTTTGAAATCTGATGATTCGCTCAAGAGTTATCATCAAAAATACGAAAACAATTCAAGCTCGAATTTTGGTTTACTGTCCTATTCACACCTAAAGGATTAATGTTATACAATGATGTAAGAATTTTTCAAATCGGATAATATGTTCAAGAGTTAAAAGCAATTTTATGAAAAACAACTGAACATCGAATTTCGTTTTTCTGTCCCATCTAATCCAACACGATAATTGTAATTGAAAGGCTTAGGAATTTTTAAAATCTAATCATTCGTTGAAGAGTTATCATAAAAAATATGAAAACAATTGAAGGTCGAATTTTAGTTTTTTATCGCATTCACATCTAAAGAATTAATTGTATCCAATGGCGTAAGAATTTTTCAAATCCGATAATCCGTTCAAGTTCAATTAGCAATTTTATGAAAAACAACTGAACGTCGAATTTCGTTTTATGACACATCGATGACAAAACAACAATTGTAATTAAAAGTGTAAGAAGTTTTTAAATCTGATCATTCGTTTAAAAGTTATCAGCAAAAATACGAAAACAATTGAAGTTCGAATTTTGGTTTTCTGTCTAATTCACAGCTAAAGGATTAACTTTACCCAATGGTGCAAGAATTTTTCAAATTCGATAATCTGTTCAAGAGTTATTAGCAATTTTATAAAAAACAATCGAACGCTGAATTTTGTTTTCCATCCCATCGATGGCAAAACGATAATTGTAATTGAAGGGTGTAAGAATTTTTTTAATCTGATCATTCGTTAAAGAATTATCATCAAAAATATAAAAACAATTGAAAGTCGAATTTTAGTTTTCCCTCTCATTCACACCTAAAGGATTAATTTCATTCAATGGTGTAAAAAAATTTCAAATCAGATAACCCGTTCAAAAGTTATTCGCAATTTTATGCAAAATAAATGAACATCGACTTTCGTTTTTCTGTCCCATCGAATCCAAAGCGATTATTGTAATTGAAGCGTGTAAGAATTTTTGAAATCTGATCATTCGTTGAGGTGTTATCATCAAAAATATGAAAACAATTGAAAGTCAAATTTTGGTTTTCTCTCTCATTCGCACCTAAGAGATTAATGTTATTAAATGGTGTAAGAATTTTTTAAATCGGATAATCCGTTCAAGAGTTATTAGCAATTTTATGAAAAACAATCGAACGACGAATTTTGTTTTTCCGTCCCAATGATGATAAAACGATATTTGTAATTGAATGGTGCAAGAATTTTTGAAATCTGATCATTCGTTGAAGAGTTATTAGCAATTTTATGAAAAAGAATCGAACGTCGAATTTGGTTTTTCTGTCCCATCGAATCCAAAACGATAATTGTAATTGAAGCCTTTAAGAATGTTTGAAATCTGATCATTCGTTGAGGTGTTATCATCAAAAATATGAAAACAATTGAAGGTTAAATTTTGGTTTTCTGTCTCATTCATGCCTAAAGAAATAATGTTATTCAATGGTGTATGAATTTTTCAAATCCGATCATTCGTTAAAGAGTTATAAGCAATTTAATGAAAAACAACTGAACGTCGAATTTTATTTTCTGTCCCATCGAATCCAAAATGATAATTATAATTGAAGGGTGTAAGAATTTTTGAAACCTGATTATTCATTCAAGAGTTATCATAAAATATAAGAAAACAGTTGAAGATCGAATTTTGGTTTTTGTGTAATTCCCATATAAAGCATTAATGTTATTTAATGGTGTGAGAATTTTTAAAATATCATAATCCGTTCAAGAGTTATTAGCAATTTTATGAAAAAAAATCGAACGCCGAATTTTGTTTTTTTGAGGTGTCAATGAGAGCGAAAAACAAAATTGACCTACAATTGTTTTCGTAACTCTCAAACGTATGATCAGATTTCAAAAATTCTTTCATCCTCTAATTACAATTATCGTTTTGTCATCGATGGGACGAAAAAACAAAATTCGGCGTTCGATTGTTTTTCATAAAATTGCTAATAACTCTTGAACGGATTATCTGATTTGAAAAATTATTACACCATTGGGTATAATTAATCCTTTAGGTGTGAATGAGGCAAAAAACAAAATTCGACCTTCAATTGTTTTCATGTTTTTAGTGATAACTCTCGAACGAATGATCAGATTTAAAAAATTCTTACACCCTTTAATAACAATTATCGTTTTCTCATCGATGGAACAAAATAATAAAATTCGGGGTGCGATTGTTTTTCATAAAATTGCCAATAACTCTTGAACGTTTTATCTTATTTAAAAAATTCTTTCACAATTGGGTGAAATTAATCCTTTAGGTGTGAATGAGACAAAAAAACAAAATTCGACCTTCATCTGTTTTCATATTTTTGCTGATAACTCTCGAACGAATGATCAGAATTCAAAAATTTTTAGACCCTTCAATTACAATTATCGTTTTGTCATCGATGGGCCAGAAAAAAGGAATTCGACGTTCGATTGTTTTTCATAAAATTGGTAATAACTCTTGAACGAATTACCGGATTTGAAAAGTTCTTACACCATTATGTAAAATTAATCCTTTAGATGTAAATGAGAGCGAAAAACTAAATTCAACCTTCAATTGTTTTCATATTTTTATTGATAACTCTTAAACGAACAATCAGATTTCAAAAATTCTCACACCCTTCAATTATAATTTTCGTTTTGTCATCAATGAGACAGAAAAACAAAATTCGACGTTCAATTGTTTTTCATAAAATTGCTAATAACTCTTGAACGTTTTATCTAATTTAAAAAATTCTTTCACAATTGGGTGGAATTAATCCTTTAGGTGTGAATGAGACAGAAAACCAAAATTCAACTTTCATCTGTTTTCATATTTTTGCTGATAACTCGAACGAATGATCAGTGAAAGAAGTTTGGAAAATTGTAAAAATTCATTCATAAACCCCATTTTATTTTTTTGTTGAGCCGTTAACTTTATTTATGACGGGGAATAAAACAGGATGAATACATCAGTATTCGCACCTAATAAACCATCCTTTCTTTTACTGTTGCACCGAGGGCGGTCCATCCATTCTTGGCGGTGTATAATAAAAAGTTTTGCACCCCCCTCTCCACACCCTTGATGGATGCCTGAAGGGACGACCGGCGAGGAAGAGAAAAAAAAGCGTATATATGAAATAAGGCGCTTTAAAAAGTCGAAATGATGTATTAACAGCGCAGTAAGCCATGGATGAAATTTCGGGTCATTTTTCATCTGGTCCTGTCTGAGGGCCGAACGGTCCCTTTCAGCCCATAAATTTCCTACGGGACAGCCTCCGGGGACATTTACCAACAAATTAATAACACTTATTAATTTCATATAGAAACGTATACGTTTTTTTTCCCTCCTTATTCTTCTTTCGTTGTCTGTACGTGCGTGATAAGAAGCTAATTTTCCATTATCATCTACAAAAGTGTTACACTACATTTCTCTCGTATTGTTTTTTTTTTTCTTTTTTTTTGTGGGGGACCGCATAATTAACATCGCAGCGCGGGCGGCCGCCAAAGAAGAACAAGAAGCGGTCGGGGTGGAAGGAGGGTTGGATCGAGAATAAGGGACAGCGAGACGATTTTCCCAAGTGGCGGAGACAAAGTGTATTACTTCAGTTGGTGAAAATAAAAAGTTTACAAGTTCCGTCCGCCCTTACCATTCCGACCTTACCGCCCAACCCCCTCACCCCCGGAACTTTACTTCGGGACTAAACTTTTTACGACCCGAATTAATTTTTCCTATGATGTCCCTCTGAAGGGCGCAGGCTTTAAATTAAAACGGAGAAAAAAAAAGACGAACGCTACGAATGGGTCCCTAAGCGACACTCTTTTTTCCCGCCAACTTTTCGGCCATAATGAGACGAAATGATAAAAAAAAAATATTTACATCCTTTAAATCTAATCAAAAATTTTTTTTAAAATCATTACATACATAATCGACATTCATTAAATTGACGATAGTTAAATTTCACTTCGTACAAAAGGAATGATTTATAATCTCCTCACGAAATAAATTAATAGAATTGTTGTGTGTTTAAGTTTAGAGAGTCGCCATTAATAGAAATTATGTGTTGTTGATAAGTAACATTAATTAATAGTAATAAGTTGATTTAAAATATAAGTTATTATATTAGGATTAGTTTTACAAGTCTCTTATGTTAATGTTTGTAACACAATAAAGAATCTATTCTAAAATTTTAAACTTCTTTGTAGTCAATAATAATTATTCTACGTACCTTACACATTATTAATTAATTGCATAAACTTTGTTCGTAACGTATTTGTAACTTCCGCATTGGCTTAAAATTAAAGTCCTTCATAAGCTCCTAATTACAATAAGATTAAAACAAAGTTACCTACATTATTATAAGAAAACGAGGCTTCTTCATTTAATAATAATTAAAAGAATAATAATTTATTACAGGAAAAAGCGTTTCCGATGTTTCAACATCTCATTTCCTTATCGCACTTTTTACACCCCTCCTCTCTTTGTTATGTATAAAATGATGAGAGAGGAAATCGTCTACAAATCTTGGACGGTTTTTTTTTTCTTACCCGCTTTTTTATTATTATTCACGCCCCGTTTGAATTTAAATATTTAGTAACGCAGGAATCCCTAACCCAGTGACAGGTTATCCTCTGTATAAAAAAAAAAAATGGAAAGCCGGCGGTATTTTTTTCTTCTCTCCTCCACCGGAGGGTAAAAGAATGATAGACAGATGAATGGGGTGATCATCCGCTACCTGCACAGCTGCAGGTAAAGAGGGAGGAAACGCACCTGCCACTTAAAATCATCCCCTGGAATGTTGGGCGTTTGCGTCTTAATTAAATTTTTTTCGAGGGCGAGTGTTTCAACAATCTGGAGGGAAAAATGTGTAAAATTAATAAATTACCGTCTTAACAAATTTTTAAATCGTCGACTGCAATTTTCAATTTTCACATTTCAAGTTTAGAGAGTCACCATTTTGTTAAAAACAAATTCGCGTCAAATATTATTGGATAATATTAAAAATACGTTCCTTTTGGATGATCGTTGAGATTTTCAAGGTCACTCTTATCAAAATTAATTTTTTACAATTTTTTAAATCGTCGACTGCAATTTTCAATTTTCACTTTCAAGTTTAGAGGGTCGCCATTTTGTTTAAAACAACTTTACGTCAAATATTATTGGATAATATTAAAAATACGTTTCCTTTCGATTATTGATGAGATTTTGAAGGTCACACTTGTCAAAATTAATTTTTTACAATTTTTCAAATCATCGTCTGCAATTTTCAATTTTCACATTTCAAGTTTAGAGAGTCGCCATTTTGTTTGTAACAACTTCGTGTCAAAAATTATTAAATATTATTAAAAATATATTCCTTCTGCTTAATCTTTGAGATTTTCAAGGTCAGTCTTGTCAAAATTAATTTTTTACAATTTTTTAAATCGTCGACTGCAAATTTCAATTTTCACATTTCAAGTTTAGAGAGTCGCCATTTTGTTTAAAACAACTTCACGTCAAATATTATCGGATAATATTAAAAATACGTTCCTTTTGGATGATCGTTTAAATTTTCAAGGTCACTCTTGTCAAAATTAACTTTTTACAATTTTTTAAATCGCCGACTGCAATTTTCAATTTTCACATTTCAAGTTTAGAGAGTCGCCATTTTGTTTAAAACAACATCACGTCAAATATTATTGGATAATATTAAAAAAACGTTCCTTTTGGATGATCGTTGAGATTTTCAAGGTCACACTTGTCGAAATTAATTATTTACAATATTTTAAATCGTTGACTGCAATTTTTAATTTTCACATTTCAAGTTTAGAAAGTCGACATTTTGTTTAAAACAACATCACGTCAAATATTATTGGATAATATTAAAAAAACGTTCCTTTTGGATGATCGTTGAGATTTTCAAGGTCACACTTGTCGAAATTAATTATTTACAATTTTTTAAATCGTCGACTGCAATTTTCAATGTTTACATTTCAAGTTTAGAGAGTTGCCATTTTGTTTAAAACAACTTCACGTCAAATATTATTTGATAATAATTAAAACATGTTCTCTTCGGATGATCGTTAAGATTTTCAAGGTTACACTTGTCAAAATTAATTTTTTACAATTCTTTAAATCGTCGACTGCAATTTTCAATTTTCACATTTCAAGTTTAAAGAGTCGCCGATTTGTTTAAAACAACTTCACATCAAATATTATTGGATAATATAAGAAACATGTTCCTTCTGGATAATCGTTGAGATTTTCAAGGTCACACTTGTCAAAATTAATTTTCTACAATTTTTTAAATCGTCGACTGCAATTTTCAACTTTTACATTTCAGTTTAGAGAGTCGCTATTTTGTTTAAAACAACTTCACGTCAAATATTGTCGGATAATATTAAAAATATGTTCCTTTTGGATGATCTTTGAGATTTTCAAGGTCACACTTGTCAAAATTAATTTTTTACAATTTTTTAAATCGTCGACTGCAATTTTCAATTTTCACATTTCATGTTTAGAGAGTCGCCATTTTGTTTAAAACAACTTCACGTCAAATATTATTAGATAATATTAAAAATACGTTTCTTTTGAATGATAGTTAAGATTTTCAAGGTCACTCCTGTCAAAATTAATTTCTTACAATTTTTTAAATCGTCGACTGTAATTTTCAATTTTCAGATTTCAAGTGTAGAGAGTCGCCATTTTGTTTAAAACAACTTCACGTCAAATATTATCGGATAATATTAACAATATGTTCCTTTTAGATGATCTTTGAGATTTTCAAGGTCACACTTGTCAAAATTAATTTTGTACAATTTTTTAAATCGTCGACTGCAATTTTCAATTTTCACATTTCAAGTCTAGAGGGTCGCCATTTTGTTTAAAACAACTTCACGTCAAATATTATTAGATAATATTAAAAATACGTTTCTTTTGAATGAAATTTAAGATTTTCAAGGTCACTCCTGTCAAAATTAATTTCTTACAATTTTTTAAATCGTCGACTGCAATTTTCAATTTTCAGATTTCAAGTGTAGAGATCGCCATTTTGTTTAAACTAACTTCACGTCAAATATTATTGGACATTATTAAAAATAAATTCGTTTTTGATGATTTTTAAGATTTTCAAGATCACTCATGTCAAAATTACTTTTTTACAATTCTTTAAATCGTCGGCTGAAATTTTCAATTTTCACATTTCAAGTTTAGAAAGTCGCCATTTTGTTTAACACAACTTCACGTCATATATTGTTGGATAATATTAAAAATACGTTCCTTTTGGATGATCCTTGAGATTTTCAAGGTCACTCTTGTCAAAATTAATTTTTTACAATTTTTTAAATCGTCGACTGCAATTTACAATTTTTACAATTCAAGTTTAGAGAGTCGCCATTTTGTTTAAAACAACTTCACGTCAAATATTTTAGAATAATATTAAAAATATATTCCTTTTGGATGATCGTCGAGATTTTCAAGGTCACACTTGTCAAAATTAATTTTTTACAATTTTAATTTATATTTTAAATCGTCAACTGCAATTTTCAATTTTCACATTTCAAATTTAGAGAGTCGCCATTTTGTTTATAACAAGTTTACGTCAAATATTATTGGATAATAATAAAAATACGTTCCTTTTGGATGATCGTTGAGATTTTCAAGGTCATTCTTATCGAAATTAATTTTTTACAATTTTTTAAATCGACGACTGCAATTTTCAATTTTCACATTTCAAGTTTAGAGAGTCACCATTTTGTTTAAAACAACTTCACGACAAATATTATTGGACGATATTAAAAATATGTTCCTTTTGGATGATGGTTGAGATTTTCAAGGTCACTCTTATCAAAATTAATTTTTTACAATTTTTAAATCGTCGACTGCAATTTTCAATTTTTATATTTCAAGTTTAGAGAGTCGCCATTTTGTTTAAAACAACTTCACTTCAAAAATTATTGGATAATATTAAAAACACATTCCTTCTGGACGATCGCTGAGATTTTCAAGGTCACTCTTATCAAAATTAATTTTTTACAATTTTTTAAATCGTCGACTGCAATTTTCAATTTTTACATTTCAAGTTTAGAGAGTCGCCATTTTGTTTAAAACAACTTAACGTCAAATATTATTGGATGATATTAAAAACACATTCCTTGTGGACGATCGTTGAGACTTTCAAGGTCGCTCTTATCAAAATTAATTTTTTACAATTTTTTAAATCGTCGACTGCAATTTTCAATTTTTACATTTCAAGTTTAGAGAGTCGCCATTTTGTTTAAAACAACTTCACGTCAAATATTATTGCATAATATTAAAAAGAGTTCCTTCTGGATGATCTTTGTAATTTTCAAGGTCACTCTTGTCGAAATTAATTTTTTACAATTTTTGAAATCGTCGACTGCAATTTTCAATTTTCTCATTGCAAGTTTAGAGAGTCGCCATTTTGTTTAAAACAACTTCACGTCAAATATTATTGGATAATATTAATAACACGTTTTTTTTGGATTATCGTTGAGATTTTCAAGGTCACTCTTGGCGAAATTAATTTTTTACAATTTTTTAAATCGTCGACTGCAATTTTCAATTTTCACATTTCAAGTTTAGAGAGTCGCCATTTTGCTTAAAACAACTTTACGTCAAATATTATCGGCTAATATTAAAAATACGATCCTTGAGATTTCCAAGGTCACTCTTGTCAAAATTAATTTTTTACAATTTTTTAAATCGTCGACTGCAATTTTCAATTTTCTCATTGCAAGTTTAGAGAGTCGCCATTTTGTTTAAAACAACTTCACGTCAAATATTATTGGATAATATTAAAAATATGTTCCTTCTGGATGATCCTTGAGATTTTCAAGGTCGCTCTTGTCAAAATTAATTTTTTACAATTTTTTAAATCGTCGACTGCAATTTTCGATTTTCACATTTCAAGTTTAGAGAGTCGCCATTTTGTTTAAAACAACTTCACGTCAAATATTATCGGATAATATTAAAAATATGTTCCTTTTGGATAGTGGTTGAGATTTTCAAGGTCACTCTTATCAAAATTAATTTTTTACAATTTTTAAATCGTCCACTGCAATTTTCAATTTTCATGTTTCAAGTTTAGAGAGTCGCTATTTTGTTTAAAACAACTTCACGTCAAATATTATTAGATAATATTAAAAATACTTTCCTTCTGGATGATTGTTAAGATTTTCAAGGTCACTCTTATCAAAATTAATTTTTTACAATTTTTTAAATCGTCGACTGCAATTTTCAATTTATTTTCACATTTCAATTTTAGAGAGTCGCCATTTTGTTTAAAACAACTTCACGTCAAATATTATTGGATAATATTAAAAATATATTCCTTTTGGATGATCGTTAAGATTTTCAAGGTCACGTGTGTCAAAATTAATATTTTACAATTTTCTAAATCGTCGACTGCAATTTTCAATTTTTACATTTCAAGTTTAGAGACTCGCCATTTTGTTTAAAACAATGTCACGTCAAATATTATAGAATAATATTAAAAATACGTTCCTTTTGGATGATCGTTGAAATTTTCAAGGTCACACTTGCCAAAATTAATTGTTTACAATTTTTTAAATCGTCGACTGCAATTTTCAATTTTCACATTTCAAGTTTAGAGAGTCGCCACTTTGTTTAAAAGAACTTTACGTCAAATATTATTGGATAATATTAAAAATATGTCCCTGTTGGATGATTGTTGAGATTTTCAAGGTCACTCTTGTCAAAATTAATTTTTTACAATTTTTTAAATCGTCGACTGCATTTTTCAATTTTCACATTTCAAGTTTAGAGAGTCGCCATTTTGTTTTAAACAACTTCACGTTAAATATTATTGGATAATATTAAAAACATGTTCCTTTTAGTTGATCGTTGAGATTTTTAAGGCCACTTATGTCAAAATTATTTTTTTACAATTTTTTAAATCGTCGACTGCAATTTTCAATTTTCACATTTCAAGTTTAGAGAGTCGCCATTTTGTTTAAAACAACTTCAGGTCAAATATTATCGAATAATATTAAAAATACATTCCTTTTAGATGATCGTTGAAATTTTCAAGGTCACTCTTGTCAAAATTAACTTTTTACAATTTTTTTAATTGTCGACTGCAATTTTCAATTTTCACATTTCAAGTTTAGAGAGTCGCCTTTTTGTTTAAAACAACTTTACGTCAAATATTATCGGCTAATATTAAAAATACGTTCCTTTTGGATGATCCTTGAGATTTTCAAGGTCACTCTTGTCAAAATTAATTTTTTACAATTTTTTAAATCGTCGACTGCATTTTTCAATTTTCACATTTCAAGTTTAGAGAGTCGCCATTTTGTTTTAAACAACTTCACGTTAAATATTATTGGATAATATTAAAAACATGTTCCTTTTAGTTGATCGTTGAGATTTTTAAGGCCACTTATGTCAAAATTATTTTTTTACAATTTTTTAAATCGTCGACTGCAATTTTCAATTTTCACATTTCAAGTTTAGAGAGTCGCCTTTTTGTTTAAAACAACTTTACGTCAAATATTATCGGCTAATATTAAAAATACGTTCCTTTTGGATGATCCTTGAGATTTTCAAGGTCACTCTTGTCAAAATTAATTTTTTACAATTTTTTAAATCGTCGACTGCAATTTTCAATTTTTAGATTTCAAGTTTAGAGAGTCGCCATTTTGTTAAAACCAACTTCACGTCAAATATTATTGTATAATATCAAAAATATATTCCCTTTGGATGATCGGTGAGATTTTCAAGGTCACTCTTATCAAAATTAGTTTTTTACAATTTTTTAAATCGTCGACTGCAATTTTCAATTTTCATATTTCAAGTTTAGAGAGTCGCAATTTTGTTTAAAACAACTTCACGTCAAATATTATTGGGTGATATTAAAAATACGTTCCTTTTGGATGATCGTTAAGATTTTCAAGGTCACTCTTATCGAAATTAATTTTCTACAATTTTTTAAATCGTCGACTGCAATTTTCAATTTTTACATTTCAGTTTAGAGAGTCGCCATTTTGTTTAAAACAACTTCACGTCAAATATTATCGGATAATATTAAAAATACGTTCCTTTTGGATGATCGTTGAAATTTTCAAGGTCACTCTTGTCAAAATTAACTTTTTACAATTTTTTAATCGTCGACTGCAATTTTCAATTTTCACATTTCAAGTTTAGAGAGTTGCCAATTTGTTTTAAACCATTTCACGTCATAAATTATTGAATAAAAAAATAAAGATTCTTTGTAATAATTATAGGTCAATCAATCAACAAAATATTGTATCAAAAGAATCACAATTTACAATAATGTAATGATTTTATAGGCAGACAAAAAACGTTATTCAATTAATTCCCCAGGGTGCAATACCTCGATCCCTTTTCCCTAGCCCTCTTTCTCTCTCATACACTCTCTCTCTCTCCCGAATTAAATAAAATCATATTAATTTCGACCCAACAGCTCGCAGGAAAAGAGGATAAAACCCTATTTTCCCTTTTCCCAATTTATTACGTACACACACACATACATACAAGCATAAAAAAATATCGTGCATTTCCTTAATAACGCAAAAGGGCGGTCGGATTACCCGGCTCGAACCCTCCAACATTTTATTTAAAAAATAAATGTGCGCCCGTTCGTGCGTCGATGTAGATAAAGTGGAATATTTTAATGTTTGCACGTTAATAACATTGAAATTTATCGATTTTCCAGGGATTGTGTGCCGGCGTACCTGAATACGTTCGGGCGGCGGGGCCGGGGGGTAAATATTTGTTGTGGGGAAGAAAACGGATTTCTACCCTTTATGTGCCCGTTGTTGAATGGCGGTTTTTTTTCCCCTCCGTCCTCCTGATTAAAATCGGTGGATTTAATTAATTCAATCGTTGCGGCTCGTGCTATTTTCGGGAATGGAAAATTACATCATCGGATTTATTTATATTCGCGTGCGCACTTTTCCATTATTATTTATCGGAATTTCCACGCTTTAATTGGATGAATTCGGCCCAACCAGCCCCCCCCCAGGAGAAAATGCTGGCGCAGAATAAAAAGGAATACACCGCGGTGTAGTTAGGATTTCAGGCAGGTGGGAAATTATAGGTGCTTTTCGTTAACGGCCTTTATTTCGGACTTTTCGTTCGTTTCCCGAGGATTATTTACACACGACAGTGACGGATTATTTATTGAATTATATACGTTTCACTCAATACCTTAGAGATTCGCTGATGTTTCCTTCAGATAGGTGAAAATTTTTTATATATGTAGACAGAGAGAAAAGGGAGAAAACAAATGCTATCAATAAATAACTTTTAAATTTACTTCGAATACATTTGTAGTTATTATCATCTAAAAATAACCTACAATTCATCACCCAGTTCTATGAAAATCTGCTGAAAACTTAACGCTTATGAATAATCGATTACAAAATTTACTCACGCTTGCAAAAATATAAAAACAAATGCTATCGATTAGTAACTTTTTTAAATTTACTTCTAGTACATCTGCAATTATTAATATGTTATATTAATCCACATTTCATCACCCAGTTCTATGAAAATCTGCTAGTAACTCAACGCTTATGAATAAACGTTTTAAAAATTTACTCGCGCTTGAATAAAATGTAAAAACAAGTGCTATCGCTGAGTAACTTTTTTGGATTTACTTCTAGCACATCTGCAATTATAATTGAGTAAAAATAACTTACAATTCATCACCAAGTTTTATAAAAATCTGCTGGAAACTCAATGCTTAAGAATAAACGTTTTCAAAATTTACTCGCGCATGAAAAAAATATAAAAACAAATGCTATCGACGAGTAGCTTTTCTAAATTTATTTTAACACATCCTAAATTGTTATCGTGTATAAATAGTATACAATTGTTTGCCCAGTTGTATGAAAATCTGGCAGAAACTCAGCGCTTATGAAAAATATGTTTTCAAAATTTACTCGCCCATGAAAAAATATAAGAACAAATGCAATCGATAAGTAACATTTTTAAAATTACTTCTAGCAATTATTATCATGTAAAAATAAACTACAAATAGTCACCCAGTTATATGAAAATCTGTTAGAAACTCAATGCTTATAAATAAACGATTGCAAAATTTTCTGGTGCGTGAAAAAAATATAAAAACAAATACTATCGATAAGTAACTTTTTCAAATTTACTTCTAGAACATCTGCAATTAGAATCATGTATAAAGAATCTAGAATTCATCACCCAGCTTTATGAAAATCTGCTGAAAACTCAACGCTTATGAAGGAACGTTTTAATAATTTACTTACACTTGAAAATAATTTAAAAACAAACGCTATCGATGAGTAATTTTTTTAAGTTTACTTTTAACATATCTGCAATTGTTATTATGTATAAATAACCTACAATTTATCATCCAGTTCTATGAAAATCTGTTGTAAACTTAACGCTTTTAATTAAACGTTTTCAAAATTTACTCGCGCCCTAACAAAATGTAAAAACAAAATCTATCGATGTCTAACTTTTTTAAATTTGCTTTTAAAACATGTGAAATTATGATCATATACAAATAATCTACAATTTATCTACCAGTGCTATGAAAATCGGTTGGAAACTTTAAGCTTATGAATAAACGTTTTCAAAATTTACTCCCTCGTGAAAAAAATATAAACACAAATGCTAGCGATGTGCAACTTTTTAAATTTACTTCAAACACACCTGCAATTATTATCATGTAAGAATAAATTACAATTCATCAGCCAGTTTTACGAAAATCTGCTGGGAACTCGACGCTTATTAATAAACGTTTTCAAAATTAATTCTCGCGCGAAAAAAATATAAAAACAAATGCTATCGACGAGTAACTTTCTTAAACTTACTTCTAGGACATGTGCAATTATTATCCTGTAAAAATAACCTACAATGTATCGCCCAGTTCAATGAAAATCTGCTGGAAACTCAACGCTTATGAATAATCGATTACAAAATTTACTCACGCTTGAAAAAAATATAAAAACAAATGCTATCGATTAGTACCATTTTTAAATTTACTTCTAGCACATTTGCAATTATTAACATGTTATATTAATCCACATTTCATCACCCAGTTCTATGAAAATTTGCTAGAAACTCAACGCTTATGAATAAACGTTTTCAAAATTTACTCGCGCTTCAATAAAATGTAAAAACAAGTGCTATCGCTGAGTAACTTTTATGGATTTACTTCTAGCACATCTGCAATTATAATTGAGTAAAAATAACTTTCAATTCATCGCCAAGTTTTATAGAAATCTGCTGGAAACTCAACGCTTAAGATTAAACGTTTTCAAAATTTACTCGCCCGTAAAAACAATATAAAAACAAATGCTATCGACGAGTAGCTATTCTAAATTTAATTTTAACACATCCTAAATTATTATCGTGTATAAATAATATACAATTGTTTGCCCAGTTGTGTGAAAATTTGGTAGAAACTCAACGCTTATTAAAAATATGTTTTCAAAATTTACTCGCGCATGAAAAAATATAAAAGCAAATGCAATCGATGAGTAACTTTCTTAAAATTACTTCTAGAACATCTGCAATTACTATTATGTAAAAATAAACTACAAATAATCACCCAGTTCTATGAAAATCTGTTGGAAACTCAATGCTTATAAATAAACGATTGCAAAATTTTCTGGTGCGTGCAAAAAATATAAAAACAAATACTATCGATGAGTAACTTTTTCAAATTTACTTCTAGTACATCTGCAATTATTATCATGTATAAAGAATCTAGAATTCATCACCCAGCTTTATGAAAATCTGCTGGAAACTCAACGCTTATGAACGAACGTGTTAAAAATTTACTTACGCTTGAAAATAATTTAAAAACAAATGCTATCGATAAGTAATTTTTTTAAGTTTACTTTGAACATATCTTTATACAATTTATCATCCAGTTCTTTGGAAATCTGTTGTAAACTTAACGCTTTTAATTAAACGTTTTCAAAATTTACTCGCGCCTGAACAAAATGTAAAAACAAATTCTATCGATGTATAACTTTTTTAAATTTGCCTCTAAAACATCTGAAATTATGATCATATATAAATAATCTACAATTTATCTACCAGTTCTATGAAAATCGGTTGGAAACTTAAAGCTTATGAATAAACGTTTTCAAAATTTACTCCCGCGCGAAAAAAATATAAAAATAATTGCTATAGATGTGCAACTTTCTAAATTTACTTCTAACACACCTGCAATTATTATCATGTAAGAATAAATTACAATTCATCAGCCAGTTTTACGTAAATCTGCTGAGAACCCAACGCTAATGAATAAACGTTTTCAAAATTTATTCTCGCGGGAATAAAATATAAAAACAAATGCTATCGACAACTAACTTTCTTAAACTTACTTCTAGGACATGTGCAATTATTAACATGTTATATTAATCTACATTTCATCACCCAGTTCTATGAAAATCTGCTAGAAACTCAACGCTTATGAATAAACGTTTTCAAAATTTACTCGCGCTTGAATAAAATGTAAAAACAAGTGCTATCGCTGAGTAACTTTCATGGATTTACTTCTAGCACATCTGCAATTATAATTGAGTAAAAATAACTTACAATTCATCACCAAGTTCTATAAAAATCTGCTGGAAACTCAACGCTTAAGAATAAACGTTTTCAAAATTTACTCACGCGTGAAAAAAATATAAAAACAAATGCTATCGATGAGTATATTTACTAGATTAACTTTTAGCACATCTGCAATTATTATCATGTAAAAATATCCTACAATTCATCACCTAGTTCTATAAAAATCTGCTGAAAACTCTACGCTTATGAATTATCGATGTCAAAATTTACTCACGCTTGAAAAAAAAATATAAAAACAAATGCTATCGATTAGTAACTTTTTTAATTTACTTTTAGCACATCTGCAATTGTTATCTTGTAAAAATAAACTACAATTCATCACACAGTTTCATGAAAATCTACTGGAAACTCAACGCTTATGAATAAACGTTTACAAAATTTACTCGCGCGTGAAAAATATATAAAAACAAATGCTATCGAAGAGTAACTTTTCAAATGTGCTTGCTACATATTTGCAATTATTAAGCAATCATTTCGACGTTAAGATAGTAATAAATTTTCAATAACATCGTCGGTAATTCGCGCTTTAATTGGGCACGGCGTTCCGGGGGATTAACGATTCGGCCATTGAATTTTATGGCCGTCCCCACCCGCCACCACCCACAAAACCACCCTTCGTCCGTAACATTCCTTCATTCCTACAATGTAAATGTTTCCAATTTTAAGTTTGCGTATCCGTGCACGTGTGTATGTGCGCCTGTATATGTTTCGAGCATTAATTGCAAGAGGGGCAGAAAGGGTGTGTCCGCCGCAGGGGTTAATAATTGCGAAGCGAACCCTTGATTGCTTTACACAGATTATTTACATATTTTCTCTTTAATTTCAAATGTACGTTCGTATGTGTGAGTGTTGTAATTTCGCATCCTTTCTACGTCAGATGATTAAAACTACCCATTTAGGTTTTGTGCTGAATAGTAGAAAGGGTGTTATCCACCCCCTTAATAAATCACTAGTTTGTATTTAAATAAATAAAAGACATAACTATTAATTACGTCCTGATAGGGAATAGTATTGTAAATTATTTGAATGATTTTTTTTCTATCATATATAAAATTATAATAATCGCCTTTCTCTTGTTTACCAATTTACTTCGTCGCCGGTTTTCAAGTTCATGCGATGATTATACTCGTCCGGAGCTGCGAGTGGAGAATAGAAATTATCCTCGGATCGGAGTAACGGGAATAAATAAGTAGACTTGGGGTGGAAAGTTTATAATTTCGTTCGGCATTAAAGTTGCGCGAATTTGCGACGCACTTATTTGCAAAGTTTGCGTAACAATTTGCGCGAGTTTTGATTTTAATGTACGTCGCGAAATTCGGTTAATTAGCGACGGCGACGATCGCCGCATTAAAACCGAAAGTCGTAAATAAACGGATTAACTTTGGACTTTTTTCTATTTGTTTATAATAGGTTTAATCAACCCTTAATTTATACCGAGGCTTTGATGTTTTTTTTCCAAATATAAATAAATTATTATATTGCCTGAAGTAATCCTCAAAAAATACACTCATTAGTAGTCGTTTTTAGCTATCGACTACGTAGTCCTTTAGCCGTATATTAATGTCTCATTATTGTAAAGAGACTTTCATGATTTGATTTTAAAATATTTAATACGACCCCATAAGAAAACACCGTTAAATACGTTTTTTATCTACATCGCTTTCGTTCACGATCTTTACGATTTCCCCGCGTAATAAAATAAATTCGAAGGTGCTTAACCCCTCGTTATTGCCGTCGGTCCGGGCATCGTCCCCTCAGGAATATTTTTTCGGCACACTATTGATGATGAGGCCTCTTCCTCCTCCTTCCAACCCCAGTTCACACACACCGAACGATTCTTTATGATTTCGCAAACTTTTTCCGCCCTAATTCCCCACCCCCGAAATATTCATCCGAGGCGGGTAAGTGGTATTCGATTAGCCCTTACTGCGCGGTAATTGATGGTGGGACTTTCTTTCTATGGCGTAAAGGGGGTCGATACTTTTCCGCAATGTAACATGTGGCTGTGACTTTTCGGTTTTGATTGCCGACCCGCGCCACCCGTCCCAGCCCCCGCACCGCGGCGACCCCGTTCGTTGTTCGAGGGGGCCGTTGAGGGATGATGTTGTCACGGGCAGATGCTGCCCCGCGAACGGAAACTGCTATTGAGATGTGAGCTGACACTTTAAGGGGTTGTAAGTTTTATTATTCCTACCAATTTTTTTTTTCACCAGAATATCAAGAGTGACCTTACAAATTTCAACGATAATCCAAAAGGAACATATTTTTAATACTATCCAATAATATTTGGCGTGAAGTTGTTTTAAACAAAATGGCAACTCTCTAAATTTGAAATATGAAAATTGAAAATTGCTGTTAACGATTTAAAAAATTGTAAAAAATTAATTTTGACAGGTGTGACCTTGAAAATCTCAAAGATCATCCACAAGGAATATATTTTTAATATTATGCAATAATATTTGACGTGAATTTGTTTGGCAAGACTCTAAACTTGATTGATTGAAATTATCTTTTTTAGAAAATAATTTTTCTCCATATAATTTAATATATTATGTACAATAGACCTAAATACACATAGCTAAGAGCAAGAGGTCGAGTTTACTCTCTGTCCTCTAGCAAATTAATTAAAGTGTGTTTAGGCACGTACTTAAAACCAAATATCCCCTGGAAATTAATTACAAACATCTAATGGGCGAGTTTTCTTTTTACTCCCGACCACGATAAGGAGGGTAATTAATGTCTCGTTTGATCTTTCGTTCGGTTTCCTGACGGGGCGGGGGTGGAACGAACGAAATACGAAATACGAAATGAGCACTAATTAGCGATCGGCGGCTGTTTCGTTCGGGGGGGGGGATGCGAGAAAAGCGATTTTAATTGCGACGACCAAATAAAGAAATAAACACACGAAATATAGAGGTTTGTGGAGGGGAGGGGGTGGTTTATTAAATACTGAAGACATCAACGTTGCCGGATGATGCCGGAGGCATCTCCCGGAGTTAGCACAAACACCGGCGGATTTGAATACATTTAACAAATTAGGAGGGGACGTTGTGTAAATATTAAACCATCTTAAATATATATCCCAAACGCAAACAAATTCGAGACGAGAGAGTTGCGGATGCGGAGAAAGGGAAAACGTAAAAACCAAAGCCGGGGCTTGGCTCCCATATTGATTTTCAATTTAGTTGCATTAATATTTCGCTGCTTCTCTATATATGTGTGTGAGTTAAGTGAAGTGTGTATTTAGAGGGAAGTCATTATTATTGATGGGGTTGGCACCCCTCTCTCGCGAAAGTCATTCCTTATTTATTCGGGCGAGCGTTCGCCTGAAAAATCTCCCCGGTCCGTCTGAGAAATTGCGCCCTCTTGCTGGAACCAACACGCTCATTTACCCCCATCAAGGGGGATCTCTTACAAATCTCTCGCATTACCACTGCGAAACAGTTTACTTAATCATATTGATTTTTCGACTTTAAACGTTGTAGCGAAATTTATCTGTGTGCCGCGTTGTTGTTTGGAATGATGGAGGTCTAGGATGATAGAGGGTGGGTAAATGGGTAATTAGGAGATATAAGGGATGCGGCTGCGTTGGGGATAAGAATAAACACGGCGAGGATTAATGAGACACGGAATTCGCGTCAATATTTGTGCGGCGGCATAATTATTCCATCTCGACGCGGCAAATTGTTTTACTTGTCAGGATTGCCAACCCTCGTCCCATCATCCGAAACACTAACACGTCTACGGAACCGCCTGTGCCCGACACGCCGACTCGTTATGACTGATGGATTTAACATTTTCCAAAAAACAACTCGGACTCATCAGTTAATGGCTTTACATTTCAATCGTCCAACTCGACCGTGTTGTTTAAGTTAAATGACGTATTTGATGAAGAGGAAGAAGTGTTGAAGCAAGTGTGTTTAACGACCACTCGAGGCTCACCTATAAATTCCTGCGAAACCGCAGTTATTCGGGGGGCCACTGAGAGGTCGAATGACAAGTAGCGGGCAATAAAGGCCGCCCCTAAGAAGAGGGTGACTTCCTAGGGAGAGAAAACGCGCCGAGGGTGGCGACGGGCGATGACAATGAGTCCAGCCACTCGTAATAATTCTTTCCCCCTTTTGATCATTACACCATGGATTATTTATAATTAATTCTGACAATAACACAAAGAGAAAGCTGAACAAAAAAATATTAGTTTTGTATATTTTCTCTCGTAACAGAATCAAAATTATAGTGATGATAAATTGAAAGCTTATAATATGTTTTATATAGTTTGAGCTTTTAAAGCTAATCCGATGGCTAATTTTCATTATACAAATTTTCAAATTGTAGAAGATATTTTTAATTTCATCACCTAAAATTAAAAGGTTTTTTCTGGTATAAGCATCAAAATTATAGTGATTTTTTGATAATAAATCGAAAGCTTATAATATTTTTAATATATTTTGAGCTTTTAAAGCTAATCAGTTGGTTAATTTTCATTTTACAAATTTTCAAATTGTGGAAAGTATTTTTAATTTTATCACTGAAAGTTAAATTTTTTTTCTGGTAGAAACATCAAAATTATAGTAAATTTCTGATGATAAGTCAAGTATTTTTAATATATTTTAAGCTTTTAAAGCTAATCCGTTGATTAATTTTTATTTTATAAATTTTCAAATTGAGGAATGTATTTTTAATTTCAACCCCAAAATTTTGTGTATTTTCTGGCATTCGTATCAAAATTAGATTTAGGTTTTTCATGATAATTAGAAAGCTTATTATATATTTTTAGCTTTTAAAGCGAATCTGTCCGTTAATTTTTATTTTACAAATTTACAATTTATGGAAAGTAATTTTAATTTCATCAACAAAAGTTATATTTTTCTTCTGATAAAAGCACCAAAATTATAGTTATTTTTTTATGGTAAATCGAAAGTCTATAATTTTTTTAATATATTTTGAGCTTTATAAGCTAATCCGTCAATTACTTTTTATTTTAGAAACTTTCAAATTGTGGAAAGTATTTTTAGTTTCATCACCAAAAGTTAGAATATACTTCTGGTAAAAGCATCAAAAGTATAGTGATTGTTTGCCATTAAATCGAAAGCTTATAATATTTTTAATATATTTTGATCTTTTGAAGCCAATACGTTGGCTAATTTTTATTTTACAAATTTTCAAATTGTGAAAAGTATTTTTAATTTCAACACCAAAAGTTAGAATTGTTTCTAGTATAAGTATCAAAATGATAATAATATTTTGATGATAAATCGAAAGCATATAGTACTTTTATTATATTTTGAGCTTTTAAAGCTAATCTGTTAGCTACTTTATATTTTTTAAATTTTTTAATTATGAAAAGTATTTTTAATTTCATCACCAAATGTTAATATTTTTTTCTGGTATAAGCATTAAAATTATAGTGATTTTTTGATGATAAATCGAAATAATATAATATTTTTAATAACGTTTGAGCTTTCAAAGCTAAACCATTGAATAATTTTCATTTAACGAATTTTCAAATTGTGGAATGTATTTTTAATTTCATCACCAAAAGTTAGAATTTTTTTCTCGTATTAGCAACACAATTATAGTGATTTTTTGATGATGAATCGAAAGCTAATAATATTTTTAATATAGTTTGAGCTTCTAAAGCTATTTCATTTGCTAGTTTTCATTTCACGAATTTTCAAATTGTGGAAAGTATTTTAAATTTCATTACCAAAATTTAGATTTTTTTCTGATATAAGCACCAAAATTATAGTTATTTTTTGATAATAAATCGAAAGCTTATAATATTTTTAATATATTTTGAGCTTTATAAGCTAATCCGTCATTTACTTTTTATTTTAGAAAGTTTCAAATTGTGGAAAGTATTTTTAGTTTCATCACCAAAAGTTAGAATATATTTCTGTTAAAAGCAGCAAAAGTATAGTGATTGTTTGCTAACAAATCGAAAGCTTATAACAGTTTTAATATATTTTGAGCTTTTGAAGTTCATCCGTTGGATAATTTATATTTTACAAATTTTCTAATTGTGGAAAGTATTTTTAATTTCATCACCAAAAAATTGAATTTTTTCTGGTATAAACATCAAAATTATAGAAATTTTTTAGTAATAAATCGAAAGCCTATAATATTTTTAATATACTTTAAGCTTTCAAAGCTAATCTGTTGGCAATTTTTCATTTTACAAATTTTCAAAATATGGAAAGTATTTTTAATTACATCACTAAAAGATTGTAATTTTTTTTAGTATAAGCATCAAAATTATAGTTAGTTTTTGATCATAAATCGAAAGCTTGTTTTTTTAATATATTTGGATGTATTCAAGTTAATCTGTTGGCAAATTATTATTTTACGAATTTTGAAATTGCGGAATGTATTTTTAATTTCATCACCAAAAATTAATATTTTTATCTGGTATAATCATCAAGATTTTAGTAATTTTTTGATGACAATTCGAAAACTTATAATATGTTTAATATATTTTGAGCTTTTAAAGCTAATCTGTCGGTTAATTTTTATTTTACAAATTTTCAAATTGTGGAAAGTTTTAAATTTAAATTTTATCATCAAAAGTTAGAATTTTTTTCTCGTATTAGCAACACAATTACAGTGATTTCTTGCTGATAAATCAAAAGCTTATAATATTTTTAATTAAATTTGAGCTTTTGAAGCTAATCAGTTTGGTAATTTTCATTTTAAAAATTTTCAAATTGTGTAAAGTATTTTTAATTTCGTCACCAAAAGTTAGTTTTTTTTCTGGTATAAGCATCGAAATTATAGTGATATTTTGATGATAAGTCGAAAGCTTATAATATTTATAATATAGTCTGAGATTTTAAAGGTAATCTGTTAGCTAATTTATATTTTTTAAATTTTTTAATTGTGGAAAGTATTTTTAATTTCATCACCAAAAGTTAATATTTTTTTCTGGTATAAGCATCAAAATTTTAGTGATTTTTTGGAGATAAATCAACAGCTTATAATATTTTTTATATATTTTGAGCTTTTAAAGCTAATCCCTTAGCTAATTTTTATTTTACAAATTGTGGAAAATAATTTTAATTTCATCACCAAATATTAGAATTTTTTCTGGTATAAACATCAACATTATAGTGAATTTTTGATGATGAATCGAAAGATTATAGTATTTTTAATATATTTTAAGCTTTTAAAGCTAATCCGTTTTATTCATTTTTATTTTACAAATTTTCAAATTGAGGAAAGTATTTTTAATTTCATCACCAAAAGTTAGAATTTTCTTAAGGCATAAGCATCAAAATAATAGTGATTTTTTGATGATAAACAGAAATCTTATAACATTTTTAATTTAGTCTGAGCTTTTAAAGCTAATCTGTTGGCTAATTTATGTTTTATAAACTTTTAAATTGTGGAAAATATTTTTAATTTCATCACTAAAAGTTAATATTTTTATCTAATATTAGCATCAAAATTATAGTGATATTTTTGAGATAAATCGACAGCTTATAATATTTTTAATAAATTTTGAGCTTTTGAAGCTAATCTGTCGGTTAATTTTTATTTTACAAATTTTCAAATTGTGGAAAGTATTTTTAATTACAACGCCAAAAGTTTGTAATTTTTTCTAGTATAAACATCAAAATTATAGTGATGTTTTGACAATAAATCAAAAGCTTATAATAATTTTAATATAGTTTGAGCTTTTAAAGCTAATCCGTCGGTTAATTTTAATTTAACAAATTTACAAATTGTGGAAAGTATATTTAATTTCAACACCAAAAGTTAATATATTTTTTCTGGTATAAGCATCAAAATTATAGTATTTTTTTGATAATAAATCGAAAGCTTATAATATTTTTAATACATTTTGAACTTTTGAAGGTAATACGTTTGCTAATTTTTATTTTACAAATTTTCAAATTGTGAAAAGTATTTTTAATTTCAACACCAAAAGTTAGAATTTTTTTCTGGTATAAGCATCAAATTTATAGCAAATTTTTGATGATAAATCGAAAGCTTATCATATTTTTAATATAATTTGAGCTGTTTAAGCTAATCCGTTGTCTAATTTTTATTTTGCAAATTTTCAAAATTTGGAAAGAATTATACGTTTATACGAATGCAATTTAAAAATTTTAATTTCAAGTTCCCACTATTGCCATCTTGTTTCTTATTGTGCGATTTCAGCTTTTGTAATTTGGGATTAAGTATACGTTCATTGAAGACGTATTTTTTAATTTTTAATACAATTCCTATAGGGGTTAATTTTTTACAATTTTTCAAACCATCAAATGCAATTTTAACATTTTTATTTCAAGTTCCCACTGTTGCCATCTTGTTTCCTGCTGTGTGAATTTTATTTTTTTAATTTGGTATTAAGTATACGTTCATTAAGGACGTATTTTGTAATTTTGAAGATAATTTTTGCAGGGGTTAATTCTTTACAATTTTTCTAACCATCGAATTCAATTTTAAAATTTTAATTTCAAGTTTCCACTGTTGCCATCTTGTTTCCTGCTGTGCTATTTTAAATTTTGTAATTTGGGATTAAGTATACGTTTATTGAGTACGTATTTTGTAATTTTTAAGGTAATTTCTGCAGGGGTTAAATTTTTACAATTTTTCTAACCATCGAATGCAATTCTATAATTTTAATTTCAAGTTACCACTGTAACCATCTTGTTTCCTGCTGTGCGATTTTAAATTTTATAATTTGGGATTAAGTATACGTTCATTGATGACGTATTTTGTAATTTTTAAGGTAATTCCTGCTGGGGTTAATTTTTTACAATACTTCTAACCATCGAATGCAATTTTATAATTTCAATTTCAAGTTCATACTGTTGCCATCATGTTTCCTGCTGTGCGATTTTATATTTTGTAATTTGGGATTAACTATACGTTCATTTTTAATATATTTTGATACAAATAGAAAATTCAATATCGAATGGAGTGGGGGAAAAATCCCCGAAATTACATCCATAACTCAAAATTACGAATTTGCGTACATAAATCACAATTTTCTGGATATTAAATGTAAATATTGACGTTTGCCGGGGATGAATTATGCACATCCGTACGTACACACAATATATATGTACACGTGTAAAATATTATTGAGCCGGAAAGGCTTTTTCAATAATTAAACCCGTTTTTCGATAATTAATCCGGGTTCGGGGGGTTGAAAGAGAGACGTTTTTTCGTCGGAATCCAACCCCCCCGTTCCCTCGCGGTTATAAGTGATAAATTATGGGGTGCGCTGCTTTATTATTTACGCCCTCCCCCTCTTCTATATCCCGCGGATATTAATTTAGCGCAATTGAGGGGCTTAATTAAATTTCTTTAATGGTCGATCGCGCTCGGGTGGTAAAGGGCACGCAGACTGCTTTTATTTGCGCCCTGGAATAAGGGGGAATGGAAAAAAAATCAGTGTTGTTATTGTTAGATATTCCACATCACTGCTATTTAGTATAATAATACGATTACATGATTGTTTTCTAGTTTATGTTGTTTATTTATTAGAAATTATTAAATGTTAAAATTATAAAATCATCGCTTTTAAAAAACGCTTACAACTATCAGTATAGTTAATGAGGGATTAAAGCGAACATTTATGGACGTAATTTAATTAAAAAAATAATTCTGACATGCTACAATAGAATATTACGCGGTGAAAACTCGTCGTGCCCGGCGCATCCACCATAATTACAACTGTGGTTATATCTCGTATTTTCTGCTTGTAAAAATAGTACGAGTTTAAAAATGTTCATCATGTTATACTAGTGTAAATAGAGGATAGAATTTAATGTAGTTTTTCTCATAATTATTAATTTTATAACGTTTTTTTCCTATACGAAATCGAATTTGTAAAACTCGACTTAGGTGAATGAATACCTTTTTAGATCGTTATTATTATCACTTTTTGAGGGTTGAAGAGTGAAATGGATCGATTAAGTAAATGAATACCTTTGCAAATTGTTACCATTGTCACTTTTTGAGGGTTGAAAGAGTGAAATGGATGGATTATATAAGTGGAATTAATATTTTTTTAGGTGGGAATTATAAATAATAAACGTGGAGAATTTATAATACGAGCGATTGAAATTTTCGACGTTGTTGTCAATATTTGTTGGAAGAAGATTGAAATATCAAACACCGGGAATTATTTATCGTATTGCGAAAGGGTAGGAGGGTGTAACGTAAGGGACCCGGATCGGATTTGCTTCATTTTTAAATGAGCCTCGGTGCGCATTCCGCGATATTGTCTTTAATATTTAAACAACCCCCAGCAGACCGTACGTGGAATATATCCAGCGAACGCGTGATTAAATTTCCTTTTTAAAAATTTTAACCTCGCGTATTTACATATTCACCCCTCACCAATTTCGTTCCTCCTTCTTTATTATTATTATTGGGAATAGAGTTCGCCGGAGGACAAATCCGAAATCCGGACAGAAGAGGGCCGTTAACCGAAGACAATAAATACGTCTTTATCTGTATCAGGTCTTTGTCTTTCTCATCCCCCCTCGCCTCGACCTCCCCTCCCCCTTTTGAAGCGAGAGGACGTGTAATAATATTCTTGTCCTTGGGGCTCTTGTGCATAAGTAACATTGCGGACTTGTATAAGTGGAGTTTCATGCCTGCCCGAGGGTCGCAAAATGTAGGGACGTAGGGGTATGACACGTGGGGGACTCAAGACACTGAATTATGCGATAATGCGTTAATAATGTTCCCGGAGTGTTGGGACAGGTGGAAAGAGAAAGATGGTGTTTGTGGTGGTGGTTTGTTTATTAATTACACACCTAGGGGGGGATCGATAACACCACCGCAACTTGTTGGTCATGATGATTAGATCGAATTCAATTAGTTATTTTATTAGTTGATGAATTTATACACTCAATTAAATTCAACAAAATGTATGTAAATTATAATCCTGATTGAATTAATAAAGCATTAGAAACTCTTCTCTATAATCCTTTTCTTATATGTATTATTAATTATTAATTTAATTAATAAAAATTACCACAATGTTTAATTATCTTGTATTTGTTACTCATTTATCACTTGGTAAAACATGAATTATTGTTTTATTACAAAAATAAACAATCATAATATCAATAACGATTATTATGTAAAAACAAATTCACCGTATGAATAAAATAACAATAAAACCGATCACGATAAATGTCGCCGGCTATAATTTCGACATAATGTTTTGTTGCTTTTGTCGTTCGGTAAACACGCCGAACACTTGTTTACTTATCAATGTTGGGCTTTTATATTTATTTTTTTCGGCACGTATAAATATATATATGCAACGGCCCGAAATAGGTTCGTGCCTATCTGATAAGCGCTGGTCGCCTAATTTATTCATCTAATAGTACATAAATTACATCTAGCAAACACGCCAACTCCTCTGGCTGGATGCTAATGATAATTGCTGTGATGGATTTTTATTGCCGCCGCTATTACTGCGGGGTGATCAATTTTTAATCCTGGAATTAAGAGGAGAACGCATTGGGTTTTATTGTAGCACGTATTTCCAATCGGATATTAGTTCTAAACACGATAATGTACAATAAGAAGAGATAAACGACAATTATTCGAGCTTCTATTTATTTTTTTCCCTATCCTATCAATGCAGTTACTTTTGATGTTCATATGCCATTTGTGTGATATTAAAATTCAATGGAATTTCATGCAATTATTGAGGAGTTACTAACTAAACTTAGAGACTAAATTGAGAATCATTTATATAAATTACAATCTAACAACAATAATAATTTTCTAGTGATGCTACATATTATCAATTAAAACAAATAAAAAATGTATCTCCAACTTCAAAACCTAAATGATGTATCTGCAAAATCCTATAGCAGAGGATGAACAAAATTTATGAAGTCCATCAGACTCTAATCTCTAAAGAATAATATTGGAAAATCTAGAAATCCTAAAGAAAACATTCTTGAAAATTTGAGAAATATGCAAAATAAGAAATTCTGTTGCGAATTTGATTAGGTTTCGTTTGTAAGAAATTCTGTATAATTTTAGATCATGAAACATAAATTAATAGAGAATTTTACACATCTTTAAGAGATACTGCTTACAAATTTTAATAAAACATAGAAGAAAAAATCAATTGAAGCGAGAAGTTCTTAAAAATTCTAAAAATCATCACAAAAAATCGGACAGAGTAAATCTTTAAGATATGCAAAATTTTGAAAATTTAAGGGAACTTGCTATAAACTTCTTAAAGCATAAGAAAGTCTAAATAATTTTAGAATTCTGGTAAAAAATTTCATTTAAAAATTTCGATTTAATTTTGATGCAGTCCCTCATTCAAGTATCTAATAAATTATGGTTTCCCTACTTAGAATTTTACAAGATTTTTCTTTTAGTTGTTTGGAATACTAAAATTTTTCTACACATTTCGTTTCAAAATTTTTTCCAGAATTTCTTAGTTTATTGTATCCGATTTTTCAGTAATTTCTCTTCCAAAAGTCCAAAATTGTCCAAGATTATTTCTTCCGGATTTTTTACATTTTACTCAAATTCTTATTGCTGTTTCTCCTACAGATTTATCCAATTTTTTTTCGAAAATTTTAGAACATTTTTACAAATGTTGCTGAAAATGTTTAATTCTGTAAATTCTAAAAATATCGAAGGAAATATTTCTAGCAAATTCTTAAAATATGTTAAAACTGTTAAAACATTCTGTTCCAATATAACAGAAAATTTAATCAATCTGTAAAGACGAGAAATTCTGAAGGATTCTAGAAATTTGCAAAAAAAAATCCGATATAAAAAAACTAGAAATTCTGCAAAATTCTGAAGATCCAAAAGAGAAATTTCTGTAAATTCTAAAAATCTGAAAGAAAAACGGCACACACATTCTGATAAAGTAAAGTAAAGATTAATAAATTCTATAAAAGCTAAAAATTTAATGCAGTGTTTCATTCAAGTATCTAAAATGTTATATTTCCTCAACCTAGAATTTTAAAGATTTCTTTTAGATTTTTATAAATTTCAAATTTTTTTAATCCCACTTTTTTCAACTTTCTAGAATTTTCATTTTAGAATATTAAAGTTTTCTATATATTTTTTTCGGAATTTCTTGACTTACTGTATCTGATTTTTTCAGCAGTTTCTCTTCCAAAAGTCCAAAATACTCCAACATTATTTCTTCGGGTTTTATTTTAAAAATTTTACCGAAATTCTTATTGCCACAGTTTCTCTTGCAGATGTGTCGTATTTTCTCTGATAACGTATTATAATTTTTCAGCAGTTCCCGTTCAGATTGGTATTTAAAATTTTTGAAATTTTACAACATTTCCATATTTATTATATCGAAATTGTTATATTATATTAGATTTTTGCAACCTTTGTGCTTCTTCCTGATTTCTGGAATTATTCAGAATTTAATTTAGTATTTTAACAGTTTTTTTTTGTAGATTTATAGAATTATTGTATTTTGGATATTAATTTTAATTTATTTATGTTCTTTCAATTCAAATTTAAATCTTATTTTTCCCTGTTATTAGAGGTGTATATTTTCTGTTGAGAAATAAATAATTATTATTATTATTAATTATCAAGAATTTTCTGTTAAATTGTAATATAATTTTTCTTCTAGATTTCTACTCAGCAGTTTTTTTTTTGTAATTAGATTTATTTATTTTATTTATCAGAGTTTTCCAACAATTGTTTCTTCGAGAGTTTTAGAATTTTGCTAAACTTCAGATTTCTAGAATTGACCTCCAAATTTTTAGAATTTTCGAAAATTTCTCTGTTTTGGCAGTTTTTTTTTTTAAAGAATTTTCAAATTTTTAGAATTTTTTTATTTATTAATTTATAACAGAATTTTTCAGCAGTTGCTATTTTAGATTTGTAAAAATACCCAACTTTTTTTTCGAGATTTTAAAAGTCTTACAAAACTTGTTAACTTTTTCTACCAATTTGCCAGACCGTCTCAAAATTCCTCATTTTAACGGTTTATTTATTTATTTAATTAACGGAAGTCCATTTGAATTCAATAAAAGTTAAGTTTCTCTTAAAATTTTCTAAATTTCTTAAGAATTTTCTGTTATATTTTTTCAATAGTTTCTTATCTTATTCTTACCTTCCGGATTTCCAAAGTCTTCGAACATTATTCTTTTTCCTGCCCACTCAAAGTTTCAACATTATTTTTATTGTATTAGAATTTTTCAGAAATTTCTGTTTTAGTTTTTTAGAATTTTGCAGAACTGTTTTTTTTGTATCTTATTTTTGCTTTCAAGTTTCTAGAATTTACCACAATTTCCTGTTTGCACCGTTTCTCTGACAGATTTTTCGAATTTTCTAATATATTCTATGATTAATTGTAAAATGTAAAATGTAATCCTTACTTTCCGGATTTCCAAAATTTTTAAACATATTTCGTTTTTCTGCCTTCTCAAAGTTTCACAATCATTTTTATTGTATTAGAATTTTTCAGAAATTTCTGCTTTAGTTTTTTAGAATTTTACAGAGCTTCTGTTTTTTTTTAAATCTAATTTGTGCCTTTAAGTTTCTAGAATTTACCAGAATTTCTTGTTTGAAAAAGTCTCTGACAGATTTTATGATTAATTGTACAACAAAAATAAGCGCAGAAACACTTATAAAGATTTATTTTTCTCATTATTAATTATTATTAATTTAATTTGCATATTTCAACAATATTTAAATTCACTATATTGTTATTTTTAAGTTTCTGTGACAGGTTTTTAGAATTTTTTAGAATTTCTTATTTCAACAGTTTCTCTTGCGATTGAATTTTAAAAAAGTTTTTGTTATACTTTATTTTCGACAAATGATTTTTTGGACTTTTTGAATTTTCCAGAATTTTTCCAAGAGATTTTATAAAAAAAATTAAATTATTATATCAAAAATTTTCAGCAATTTTGGCAAGAGATTTCCAGAGATCTTTAGAATTTTTATATTGTATTAGATCAGAAATTTCTTTTCCAGATCTTAGAATTTCTGGATTTTTTATATCAGGTATTCTCAGCAATTTTCGTAGGTGTTTTTGTTGCAACTATTGTTTGAATTAGCTATCATTTTCCGATTTATTGTAACAGAAATTCAGCAGCATTTCAGATTTTTACAGTTGCTCAACATTTCAAAATTTCTGGAATTTTCTACCATTTTTTGTTCGAAACTTCTAGACATTCACAGAATTTCCTAATGGGCAATTCTAAAAATTTAAAATAAGAATTTTTCTTTTTTTCTTTCAGATTTCTGGATTTTTTTCGAATGTTTTGTTTTTTAAAAGTTTTCTCTACCTGCTTTTCTTCTAGATGTCTTCATTTTTTTCTCAAATTTTCTTTTCCTAGAATTAGATATTTTAGCTTTCAAATTTGTTGCATCAGATGTTTCAGGTTTCTGGAAGTTTTTCTTTTAGAATATTAAGATATTCTATATATTTTTTTCCAAAAAATTTTCCAGAATTTCTTGTATTTTATAAGCAGTTCCACTTTCGAAAATCTAGAATTGGCCAACATTATTTTTCAAATTTCCCAGAAATTCTTATTGCAACAGATTTATCGAATTTTCTCTGATGTATTAAAACTTCTTTTCTTCTCCAGAAATTCTGAACTTTCAGAATGCTTTTTGTTAAAATCAGTTTATTTCTCACATATTTCTCGAATTCAAGAATTTTCTGTTATATTGTCGTTCCATATTTTTTTAAATGACTAGAATTTATTTTACAGAATTTCTTGATTTATTATGTAGAAACTTTTCATAAAATTTTCTAAATTTATCAAAACTTTTTGATTGCATTAGAATTTTTCAACTATTTTATTTTTTAGGTAAATCTCTATAAATCTCAAAGAGAATCTGTTGAGAAATTGTATTAGAATTTAAAAGAAAACTCTTAAAAAATTGTTGTAATGGCCTTCCATAAGTAAATAAATAAATAAATTTGAAAAATCTGCCAACTTTTAACATGCTATACAATAAAACAAAATATTCTGCAAAATTCCAGAAATCTAGAAGAGAAAGTGTTGACAAATTCTGATACACAAAAATAAATAAAATTTGGTGCGAAATTTGCTGAAAATTAATTCTTTTAATTCTGGAAATACCAGAAGAGAAACTCTTAAAATATTAAGTTGCAATATAACAGAAAAATCAATAAATCTGTGAAGACGAGAAATTCTGACGGAATCTAGAAATTAAAAGAAACTTCAGCAAAAATCTAATATAAGAAAAAACTAGAATTTCCGTAAAATTCTAATGATATAAAAGAGAAATTTCCGAAAACTTCTCATACTATAAAAATATCTAGAATATTTTAAAAATCTTGTCCTAAGGAACAATACCAGAAAACTCAACAACTTTTGAGGAATTCTATAAAAAACCAGAAGAAAATTGTTATAAATCTGCAATAGAAACTATTAAAATAAGAAATTCTATCAAATCTTAGATCTTGAAAAACAAATTGCTAAAATTGGAGAAATCTATAAAAACAATAAAAAAATCTAGAAGTCTAATTAAAAAATAGAACAAAAAAGCCGATACAACCAATCGACAAACGATCTAAAAACATTTAGATCATCTTGAGAAATCTGGTAACAAAAATTCCTGAAAAATATTGAGGTTATGAATCAAGAAATTCTGCAAAAGCTAGAATTTTGGTGCATTGTTTTATAAAAGTATTTAAAACTTTCCAATCATTAAAAAAATTTCAACAGGTTTTCTATTTATATTTTTACAACATATTTCTTTTTGATTTTTTTAGAGTTATAATGTTTTTTTTAAATCTAATTTGTACAATTTCTCTTCTGAAATTTCTTGTGTCCGTATTTTTTCAGCAAAAATTATTCCTTTGGGATTTTTCAAATTTTACCCAAATTTTTATTGCAACAGTTTCTCTTACAAATTTATCGAATTTTCTCTGAGGACGTATTAAAATTTCTTATCCCTTCCAGACATTTTGTACTTTTAGAATGCTTTTTAAGATTTCTAAAAAATATACGTTTCCAAATTTATTATACCAAAGTATTTTAGCTGTTTTGCACCAAATTTTTAGAGTTTTCTTTAATTGTTTTATAGAATAAGATAGGATATAAGATTATGTATATAAGAATTTTTCAGTTTTTGTTTTTCTTCCTAATTTCTAGAAATTTTCACAATTCAATTTATCATTTTCAACATTTATTTATTTATTTATTTATTTACGGTAGGCCATGTGATGATAAAAATACATATTAAAATCTTAAATATACACATAATAATTTTCTCTTATATTTTAATAGAATTTTTAAACAGTTTTTCTTCCGGCCAGAAATTTAAAGCAGTTTCTATTTCGGATTGCTTAACATTTTCAACAGTTTCTGTTCCAAATTTCTAGAATTTTCCTGCATTTCTTCTTCGAAATTTCTGGAAATTACAGAATGTCGTGATTCATTATATCGAAATTTTTCAGTACAAGATTTCTAAAAGTTTCAAAATTACTTTTATCGTATCAGAATTGTTCAGAAATATTGCTTCTAGATTTTTACAATTTTGCAAAATTTCTTAATTTATCGTATCCGATTTTCTTTTCATATTTCTAGGATTTTTGAGCGTTTCTCATTTTCGCAGATTTTTTAAAGATTTTATGTTATATTGTATTAATAATTTTAAGCAGTTTCTCTTCCAGAGAAATTTTCTAGCATATTTTTTATGATCTCTAGAATATTACAGAAATTCTCATTTTAAAAATTTCTCTTGAAGTTTCTGTCTTTTAAACAATATTTCATCCGTATTTCTAGAATTTTGTAGCTTTTCTTCATCCAGATTTCTAGAAACTTTTAGAATGTTTGTATTTATTGTATCAGAATGTTTCAGTCTTCAGTCTTCTTTAAAGATTTTTAGAATTTTCCGGAATTTTTTGTTTCAACAGTTTCTCTTTTAGATCTGTAGAATTTTCAAGAATGTTTTTATATATTATGACGAATTTTTCAGCAGTTTCTATTTTAGATTTTTCTAGAATTACGTACCATGTTTTCTTGAGATTTTTGAAAATTTACAGAATTTCTTGATTAGTTACGATATGATTTTGAATTAGTTTTTATACCAGAATTTTAGAATTTTAAAAATTTTTAATTTAATTCTAACAATTTCTCTTGCAGACTTTTATATTGTAATTGATTTTTTTAAAGTTTCTCTTACGGATTTCTTGCATTATTTATCCTGGAATTTTATAGAATTTCTTTATTTATTTTGCACCAGATTTGTGGATCTTCTTAGAATTTTTCTATTGTGTTAGATGTTTTTGCAGAAATTTTTCTTTCAGACACTTAGAATTTTGCAGACTTTTTGGACCTTCTGTATTAGATATTCTCATCAGTTTTTTTTTCAGATTTTTTAGAATTTACCAGCATTTATCACAGATTTTTAGAATTTTCGATAATTTTCTAATCATTTGTAACAGAATTTTTCAACAGTTTGTATTTCAAATTTATAGAATGGCCCAACATTTACTCTTTGAGATTTCCTAAATTATTATATCGAAATTTTTTAGTAATTTATTTCTCCTCTAGATTATTAGATTATTAAATCTAGATTTATTATATCGGATTTTTTTTTTGATTTATCTTATTGAATTTCTCTGCTGTTTTTCTTTTAGATATGAAGAATTTTTTTAGAATTTATTGTTTTACTCTTTCTCTTATAGATTTTTTTAGAAATGTTCTCTTATTTTGTATTAGAATTTTCTCAAGAAATTCCCCTTAATTATTTTTTTCTTCGAGTTTCTCGAATTTTACATAATTTCTATCAAAATTTTTCATCATCTTTTGATTTTAGTTTTTTACTGTATCTCAATTTTTCAGGAAAGTCTTTTTAGATTTTCGGGAATTTGCAGAATTTCTGGATTTATTGTATTGTATTGTATTGTATTTTTTCAGTTGTTTTTCTTTCAAATTTCTAGAATTTCTTGTTTCGACAGTTTCTCTTACAGACTTTTCTAAATTGCCCAACGTTTCTTCTTCGAGAATTTTTTACATTTTACAAAATTTCTTGATATAGTATTCTAACGTAATTTTCCTTAGCTTTTGTAATAGATTTCTTTAGTTTCTTAGAATTACTTATTTTAACGGTTTCTCTTAGATATTTCTTGAATGTTTCATAAGTTTCCTTTTCTGGTTTTTTTAGAATTTTCATTCAGATTTCTTACAATTTACAGCTTTTTCAAAATCGAATTTTTAATTGTACCAAAAATTTTTAGCAATCTCTATTCTCTAATTTTAGAATTTTGCAGAATTTTTTGTATCATATTGTTGTATCAGATATTTTCTTTAAGATTTCTAGAATTTTACAGAATTCCCTTTTAACAGATTTTTTTTCTGTTATACATCTCTTCCAGACGTATATAGTTTTCTAGAAGTTTTTTTCATAACTTTTTAAATTTCCATAACTTCTCTGTTATATTGTAATTATTCCCCAGTTTGTCTTTTAAATTTTCTAAAACTGTTTCTTTTGGGATTTCTAGAATTTAAAAGAATTTCGTGATTTATTTAATCAAAAATTTTCAGCGGCTTCTATATCTTTTTAACATACCAGAAATTTTCAGCACTTCCTCTTCTAGATTTCTAGAATTTTGTAGAATTATTGTATATATTTTGTTTAATTTCCTTTTAAGATTTCTTGAATTTTCCAATTTTTTTTGTTGCCATATTTCTAGAATTTTCAGAATTTCTCACTTCAACCGTCTCTCTTAGAGATTTTTCTAGAATTTCTTGATTAATTGTCACAGATTTCCTTAGCATTTTGTATTTCAGACTGCTAGAATTGCCCAGCATTTTTTCTTCGAGATTTTTTTACATTTTACAAAATTTCTTGATTCTTGTATTCTAACGTAAGTTTCCTTAGTTTTTATTCTAGTTTTCTAGAATTTCTTTTTTGACGGTTTCTCTTAATTATTTCTTGAAATTATAAGAATTTTCTGATATACTGTGATAGAATTTTTCTTCTTCCGGATTTTTATAATGTTCTAACATTGTTTAATTCAGATTTCTAAGAATTTAGAGATTTTTCAGAATTGAAATTTTTGCACCAGATTTTTTATTTTCTGGATTTTTTTAAATGTACCAGAACTTTTCAGTATTTTTAGAATTTTGCAGATTTTTTCGTATCATATTGTTGTATCAGATATTTTCTGCTCCTTTTCTTTAAGATTTCTAAAATTTTACAGAATTCTGTTTTTACAGATTTTTCTGTTATTTATCTCTTCCAGACGTTTATAGTTTTATAAAAAAAAATTCCCATCATATCCTGAATATCCAAAACTTTTCTGTTGTATTGTAATAGAATTATTCCCCAGTTTTTCTTTTAAATTTTGTAAAACTGTTTCTTTGGGATTTCTAGAATTTGAAAGAATTTTGTGATTTATTTAATCAAAATTTTTCAGCGACTTCTATATTTTTTAACATACCAGAAATTTTCAGCACTTTTTCTTCTAGATTTCTAGAATTTTTCAGAAATTATTGTATATATTTTTTTTAGAAATTTCTCTTTAAGATTTCTTGAATTTTCCAATTTTTTTTTTTTGCAAATTTCTCATTTTTTTAGAAAAATCCTATTATATTCTATCAGAAATTTCCATAGGGGACTTTTAGAAGAGTTTCTTGCTTTATTGTCTCAGCATTTTTAACAGATTTTCTTTTGTGAACTATTCCACCCTTAAATTTCAAATAATAAGCGCCGATTTTCTTTAAAACAAAACTTTAAAAAATAAAAGTACCTCTAAATATTGCAAAACGTTTCCTGTAATTAAACATTTAGTAACACTTGTGTATGATTTATAAATTGAAGGGTGTGATAGAGGCCACCCACCCACCCTACATATATATTTATATTTTCACTACAATAACGGTTTGAGTTGACCAAAACAAAAACCAAAAAATTTATAGATGTTATTATTGACATTATAAACACTGTGGTGGTTGAAGTTTTCATTGTGAATGTAGGGTATAATTTATAGATTGGAGGGTGTGATAAAGGCCACCCACCCACCCTACATATATATTTATATTTTCACTACAATAACGGTTTGAGTTGACCAAAACAAAAACCAAAAAATTTATAGATGTTATTATTGACATTATAAACACTGTGGTGGTTGAAGTTTTCATTGTGAATGTAGGGTATAATTTATAGATTGGAGGGTGTGATAAAGGCCACCCACCCACCCTACATATATATTTTTATCTTCATTACAATAACTGTTTCAGTTCCCCAAAACAAAAAAACAAAAATTGTATAAATGTTTTTAATTACATTATAATCACTGTTGTGGTTTAAGTTTCATTGTATATGTAGGGTGGGTGGGTGGCCACTATCCTACCCTCCAGTTTTAAACTATAAGCGACGATTTTGCATTGAAAACAAAATATTTAAAAAATTGAGTGTACGTGCTAAATTTATATTACATTAAACCTACTTGTAACTAAATTTGCATTTATAATCTATAGGTTAGAGGGTGGTTTAAAGATCACCCACCCATCGTACGTATATATTAGTATTAGGTATTCATCACTGAAACTGTTTTAGTCCTCAAAAATATAATCAAAATTTATGTAGTAGTGTTAATGATTTTATAAGCACTGTTATAGCTTAGGTCTCAATGTATATGTAGGGTGGGTGGGTGGTCACTATCCCACCCTCCAGTTTATAACTCTAAGCGACTGTTTTCATATAAAACAAGTTTAAAATGATTAAAAATTATATGCTGAATTTAATTACAATCTGATTACAATTAAATTAATAAACAGCATATCACTCGTGTATGTTTTATGGGTTGGAGGGTGGGATGGTGGCCACCCACCCACCCTACATATATATCTGTTCTTTCATCACTGTTACTGGTTTAGTTCCTCAGAACAAAAAAAAAATATGTAGATGTTGTTAATGATTTCATAAACACTGTTAGAGTTTTAATTTCATTTTATATTTAGGGTGGATGGGTGGTCACTATCCCACCCCCAGTTTGAATTTATAAATGTATAGTTATATTTATTATAAATCACCGTGTGCAATCAAATAGATTTTAGGGTGGAAAAAATTAAAGCTTTATCGATTTGATTTAATCCAATCCAATTAACAGATTTAATTCCATTCCTTGTATTGGTTCTTTTTTGATAAGGGGTGAGGTGTTGAGCGTCTGGCGGCTTAAATAGTGTTATAGTTTTAGCACATATTAATCAATAATAAGGCCGTCGGCACAATTGAATCTAATTGAATGACGATCAAATCCGTGGTGGGCCTGCGAGGCGGGTGAGAGGGGCAGAGAGCGTCGGTGGTGTGGCGGCATAATTCGGGCCCTAATTCCAGTTACGTTTTCAATGCGTCGTTTAATTGATCATCAATAAACGATCGCACCATCGGAAATTTACAGCCGAATATTGCTAATCTATCGATGATTGCGCATTAAATTGCTTTATGCCGTTTCATCAGTACTTCAATCGGTTTCACATTAATTTAAACGTACAGTTATATCAGCAAAATATTATAAAGAATTATTATGTAAGAATATAATATGTAATAAATGTATTTTATTAAAGGTATCATTAGTCTTGTAAGATTGAAATATAATTATTTAAAATTGAATTAATTTTGTAAGAAAAATATTTTTTTGAAAAGCTGAAATATCTGAGGTGTTTATTACAAATAAAAATAATTGTTATAACATCGACGTTTAATTAAATTGTTACACAATGCGTTGATAATGAAGGCTCAAATAAAATATAATACTCTTCATAACAATGGCTAATTAATTATAATTGCTCGGATTTTTATAAAATTTTTATTCGATTATTTTTTTTTATTCCATCGTGTTTCAACTCTACTAACTTTTTGACCTTAAAAGTTGCGGCAGTAACATTTTATAACGCCATAAATCCATAAACTAACTACGCTAACAACGCAAACGTGACGCGACGTTCGGACAAACTTTTTTTTTCTCCTCTTTTATTTTCTTGCCAGACTTCTTTCGGCATTTATGGCGGAATCGATCCGAGGCAAAAAAGTTTATTTTCCCATTATACGGATAAACATATTATTTCGGCGTTAAAGCTACGAATAATAAAAATCGGTGTAATCATTTTGGTTTTTTTTTCTGATTTTGCAGGAAATAGGAGCTACAATGTAACCGCAGAAAAAATCCCAGCTATGGATGTCCGATGGTCCTTCCTCTTCTTCTTCCCGAACCTCACAGTCTTCGTCTTCGTCTTCGTGGCACTCTTCCAACATACGGCAACGTTTAAACAACAAGGTAAATATGATTGAATTTATATATAATAATTAACTTAAAATATAATTATTAATTCTTAAATATTTAAGGTTTTGATTCCCTACTATAACGAATTGTATATCAATTTAAATTTACTATAAAAGCACTATTAAATAATATAATAATATTACATAAATATATATAATATAAAAATTAAATATAATTATTCCGGCGCCTCCACCATAATTACACATCTAATAAATTCATTTTTTTAAACAATTTTTGTAATTAATCATATGCTACCATTTATGTAATATATCAATAATTAATTACTAAGCAATATACTATAAATATATAATATTTAAATTTTGCCTTATTTAATTTATTACATCATTCTTTCTCTGTACTTCTCTCTCTGTTCATTTTCGGAGGATTAATGAGAATTAATAAGATATGGAAATCGCATTTGGCGACCTATTAAAATCTGCGCCCCGGACGGGGAGGAAGGTGGGGAAATTCATTATTTTAATGAAATTATTTCGGAACGGTCTCTCTTTAATTTTACGCCCCGTTGTCATCTCCTCTCCGCCTTGGCTCCCTTAACGGAAGAATTATGCGGAATTGTAATGCGCCAAGAAAAATCGGTACCTCTAAGCCCCCTCTACACCCCGTAAAAAAAACTAATGATCTCCCCCCGCAGCCTTCTTAATTCGTTACCCCAAAACCAAAGACGATTTTTACAACGTATGCAATAAAACATGCTGCTAAATAAAAATAGCTACAATTTTTTCTAGAAAAAATATACAAGTTTTCTTGATTATATCTTATAAATATACTAATGTTTAATTGATTTTCAAATTTTTAAACTTATTTGATGTGTGGTTTAATTTTTACAATTTTTCAAACTATTTAATGCAATTTTATTTCCTTCCATTCGAGTTTTAAGCGTTGCCGTTTTGTTTCTAGCTACGGTGTAGCAATTGTTTTGATGGGATATTATAAAAATATGAATTCTTAATGAATTTCCAAATTTTTAAACTAATTCCATGAGTGGTTTCATTTTTACAATTTTTCAAACCATTTAATGCAATTTTATTTCCTTCCATTCGAGTTTTAAGCGTTGCCGTTTTGTTTCTGGCCACGGTGTAGCAATTGTTTTAATTGAATATCATAAAAATATGAATTCTTAATGAATTTTCAAATTTTTAAACTAATTCCATGAGTGGTTTAATTTTTACAATTTTTTAAACCATTTAATGCAATTTTATTTCCTTCCATTCGAGTTTTAAGCGTTGCCGTTTTGTTTCTAGCCACGGTGTAGCAATTGTTTTGATTGGATATCATAAAAATATGAATTCTTAATGAATTTCCAAGTTTTTAAACTAATTCCATGAGTGGTTTCATTTTTACAATTTTTCAAACCATTTAATGCAATTTTATTTCCTTCCATTCGAGTTTTAAGCGTTGTCATTTTGTTTCTAGCCAGGGTATAGCAATTGTTTTAATTGGATATCATAAACCTATGAATTCTTAATGAATTTCCAAATTTTTAAACTAATTCCATGAGTGGTTTCATTTTTATAATTTTTCAAACCATTTAATGCAATTTTATTTCCTTCCATTCGAGTTTTAAGCGTTGCCATTTTGTTTCTAGCCACGGTGTAGCAATTGTGTTAATTGGATATTATAAAAATATGATTCTTAATGAATTTCCTAATTTTAAAACTATTTCCATGAGTGGTTTCATTTTTACAATTTTTCAAACCATTTAATGCAATTTTATTTCCTTCCATTCGAGTTTTAGGCGTTGCCATTTTGTTTCTAGCCACAGTGTAGCAATTGTTTTAATAGAATATCATAAAAATATGAATTCTTAATGAATTTCCAAATTTTAAAACTAATTCCATGAGTGGTTTCATTTTTACAATTTTTCAAACCATTTAATGCAATTTTATTTCCTTCCATTCGAGTTTTAAGCGTTGCCATTTTGTTTCTAGCCATGGTGTAGCAATTGTTTTAATTGGATATCATAAAAATATGAATTCTTAATGAATTTCGAAATTTTTAAACTAATTCCATGAGTAGTTTCATTTTTACAATTTTTCAAACCGTTTAATGCAAATTTATTTTCTTCCATTCGAGTTTTAAGCGTTGCCGTTTTGTTTCTAGCCACGGTGAAGCAATTGTTTTAATAGAAAATCATAAAAATATGAATTCTTAATGAATTTCCAAATTTTAAAACTAATTCCATGAGTGGTTTCATTTTTACAATTTTTCAAACCATTTAATGCAATTTTATTTCCTTCCATTCGAGTTTTAAGCGTTGCCATTTTGTTTCTGGCCACAGTGTAGCAATTTTTTCAATTTGATATTATAAAAATATGAATTCTTAATGAACTTCCAAATTTTTAAACTAATTCCATGAGTGGTTTCATTTTTACAATTTTTCAAACCATTTAATGCAATTTTATTTCCTTCCATTCGAGTTTTAAGCGTTGCCGTTTTGTTTCTAGCTACGTTGTAGCAATTGTTTTAATTGGATATCATAAAAATATTAACTCTTAATGAATTTCCAAATTTTTAAACTAATTCCATGAGTGGTTTCATTTTTACAATTTTTCAAACCATTTAATGCAAATTTATTTCCTTCCATTCCAGTTTTAAGCGTTGCCGTTTTGTTTCTAGCCACGGTGTAGTAATTGTTTTAATTGGGTATCATAAAAATATGAATTCTTAATGAATTTCTAAATTTTTAAAATAATTCCATGAGTGGTTTCATTTTTACGATTTTTTAAACCATTTAATGCAATTTTATTTCCTTCCATTCGATTTTTAAGCTTTGCCGTTTTGTTTCTAGCTACAGTGTAGCAATTGTTTTAATTGGATATCATAAAAATATGAATTCTTGATGAATTTACAAATTTTTAAACTAATTCCATGAGTGGTTTCATTTTTACAATTTTTCAAACCATTTAGTGCAATTTTATTTCCTTCCATTCGAGTTTTAAGCGTTGCCATTTTGTTTCTAGCCACGGTGTAGCAATTGTTTTAATTGGATATCATAAAAATATAAATTATTAATGAATTTCCAAATTTTTAAACTAATTCCATGTGTGGTTTCATTTTTACAATTTTTCAAACCGCTGAATGCAATTTTATTTCTCTCCATTCGAGTTGTAAGCGTTGCCATTTTGTTTCTAGCCACAGTGTAGCAATTGTTTTAATTGGATATTATAAAAATATGAATTCTTAATGAATTTCCAAATTTTTAAACTAATTCCATGAGTGGTTTCATTTTTACAATTTTTCAAACCATTTAATGCAATTTTATTTCCTTCCATTCGAGTTTTAAGCGTTGCCATTTTGTTTCTAGCCACAGTGTAGCAATTGTTTTAATTGTATATCATAAAAATATGAATTCTTAATGAATTTTTTAATTTTTAAACTAATTCCATGAGTGGTTTCATTTTTACAATTTTTCAAACCATTTAATGCAATTTTATTTCCTTCCATTCGAGTTTTAAGCGTTGCTGTTTTGTTTCTAGCCACGGTGTAGCAATTGTTTAAATTGGATATCATAAAAATATGATTTCTTAATAAATTTCCAAATTTTTAAATTAATTCCATGAGTGGTTATATTTTTACAATTTTTCAAACCATTTAATGCAATTTTATTTCATTCCATTCGAGTTTTAAGCGTTGCTGTTTTGTTTCTAGCTACGGTGTAGCAATTGTTTTGATTGGATATTATAAAAATATGAATTCTTAATGAATTTCCAAATTTTTAAACTAATTCCATGAGTGGTTTCATTTTTACAATTTTTCAAACCATTTTATGCAATTTTATTTCCTTCCATTCGAGTTTTAAGCGTTGCCATTTTGTTTCTAGCCACGGTGTAGCAATTGTTTTGATTGGATATTATAAAAATATGAATTCTTAATGAATTTCCAAATTTTTAAACTAATTCCATGAGTGGTTTCATTTTTACAATTTTTCAAACCATTTTATGCAATTTTATTTCCTTCCATTCGAGTTTTAAGCGTTGCCATTTTGTTTCTAGCCACGGTGTAGCAATTGTTTTGATTGGATATTATAAAAATATGAATTCTTAATGAATTTCCAAATTTTTAAACTAATTCCATGAGTGGTTTCATTTTTACAATTTTTCAAACCATTTAATGCAATTTTATTTCCTTCCATTCGAGTTTCAAGCGTTGTCATTTTGTTTCTAGCAACAGTGTAGCAATTGTATCAATTGGATATCATAAAAATATGAATTCTTAATCAATTTCCAAATTTTTTAACTAATTCCATGGGTGGTTTCATTTTTATAATTTTTCAAACCATTTAATGCAATTTTATTTCCTTCCATTCGAGTTTTAAGCGTTGCCATTTTGTTTCTAGCCACAGTGTAGCAATTGTTTTAATTGTATATCATAAAAATATGAATTCGTAATAAATTTCGAAATTTTTAAACTAATTCCATGAGTGGTTTCATTTTTACAATTTTTCAAACCATTTAATGCAATTTTATTTCCTTCCATTCGAGTTTTAAGCGTTGCCGTTTTGTGTCTAGCTACGGTTTAGCAATTGTTTTGATTGGATATTATAAAAATATGAATTCCTAATGAATTTCCAAATTTTTAAACTAATTCCATGAGTGGTTTCATTTTTACAATTTTCAAACCATTTAATGCAATTGTATTTCCTTCCATTCGAGTTTTAAGCGTTGCCGTTTTGTTTCTAGCCACGGTGTAGCAATTGTTTTAATTGGGTATCATAAAAATATGAATTCTTAATGAATTTCCAAATTTTTAAACTAATTCCATGAGTGGTTTCATTTTTACAATTTTTCAAACCGCTGAATGCAATTTTATTTCCTTCCATTCGAGTTTTAAGCGTTGCCATTTTGTTTCTAGCCACGGTGTAGCAATTGTTTTAATTGGGTATCATAAAAAATATGAATTCTTAATGAATTTCGAAATTATTAAAATAATTCCATGAGTGGTTTCATTTTTACAATTTTTCAAACCATTTAATGCAATTTTATTTCCTTCCATTCGAGTTTTAAGAGTTGCCATTTTGTTTCTAGCCACGGTGTAGCAATTGTTTTAATTGGATATCATAAAAATATGAATTCTTAATGAATTTCCAAATTTTTAAACTAATTCCATAAGTGGTTTCATTTTTACAATTTTTCAAACCATTTAATGCAATTTTATTTCCTTCCATTCGAGTTTTAAGCATTGCGATTTTGTTTCTAGCCACGGTGTATCAATTGTTTTAATTGGATATCATAAACATATGAGTTCTTAATGAATTTCCAAATTTTTAAACTAATTCCATGAGTGGTTTCATTTTTACAATTTTTCAAACCATTTAATGCAATTTTATTTCCTTCCATTCGAGTTTTAAGCGTTGCCGTTTTGTTTCTAGCTACGGTGTAGCAATTGTTTTGATGGGATATTATACAAATATGAATTGTTAATGAATTTCCAAATTTTTAAACTAATTCCATGAGTGGTTTCATTTTTACAATTTTTCAAACCATTTAGTGAAATTTTTAAACTAATTCCATGAGTGGTTTCATTTTTACAATTTTTCAAACCATTTAATGCAATTTTATTTCCTTCTATTCGAGTTTTAAGCGTTGCCGTTTTGTTTCTAGCCACGGTGCAGCAATTGTTTTAATTCTATATCATTAGAATATGAATTCTTAATGAATTTCCAAATTTTTAAACTAATTCTATGAGTGGTTTTATTTTTACAATTTTTCAAACCATTTAATGCAATTTTATTTCCTTCCATTCGAGTTTTAAGTATTGCCGTTTTGTTTCTAGCTACAGTGTAGCAATTGTTTTGATTGAATATTATAAAAATATGAATTCCTAATGAATTTCCAAATTTTTAAACTAATTCCATGAGTGGTTTCATTTTTACAATTTTTCAAACCATTTAATGCCATTTTATTGCCTTCCATTCGAGTTTTAAGCGTTGCCCTTTTGTTTCTAGCCATCGCGTAGCAATTGTTTTGATTGGATATTAAACATATATTAATTATTACTTGATTTCTAATGTAATTTTCTCTACTGTTATATTGAAGTAATTTTTATCTTATGAAGTAGAAATAAATATTTGAATAAAACAATTTATAAATTTCTAAATTAAAAATTCAACCTTTCCATCACAGTGAATTACACCGGACTTTAGTACACCATTTAGAAATTCGCGTTTCGCTAAATAATTGCTAACTGAGTGTGACAATTAGCGTTTCAATTTGCGCGATTGCTTTTGTCGTTCGGTGTTATTTTTTTTTATTTCACTTCCTTTGCCTTTCGTGCATGTGTATACAATTGTTTTTCCTTCTATATTAGCGAGTGCCCTTCTTTTGCGTTCGGGGGGGTCGGAGAGCAATATATTTCGCCCCCCACCCCCCTTTCACCGTTCGTTCTTTTCTGGATATCCATTAAGGCAGAGGCCTTCGAGTTTTTTTTTCTGCTCCCATCCCCCCGAATGTTGCTTATTGTTTTTTCCCGATGTAGCCCCCGCTTTTTTTCCCCGGCATCCTTTTGACCTGTCGGTTTGTTGTCGGATGGATGGCCGCCGCCGACATCGAAAATTTACGTGACCTGGATGTTTATGCGCCCCCCTCCACGCTCGCACACACAACCGTATTTTTTATGGTTAATTGATCCCGGTGAACTGTAAAAGTATCATTTGTTAAAGGACAACGGTTCCCTTTTCCTGTTTATTTTCTCTTTATTATCGGCGGAAGGGTGGGTTTTAATGAAGTGAAAGTGTAGATAGATTGAAGGAAATCTTGATGGGAATAAGGGAGGTTTTTGTAATTACCCTTTTTATTAATTATATAAAATATCTATCGAAATAGACAAATTAATGCAATTAAAGTAATTCTTCACTAGTGAAGATGAACTTTCAACATTTATCAGTCTCATCAATCAATTAATTAAAGTATTTGTTAAAACATCTAACGATTTAGAATTTATTTTAATACACATTATCATCACGGGTTTTATTCTCGCGCTAAAATTGAAAGAGCGCCCCTTATCAGGTGATTTCGCCTTGTGTTAAAGCGAAATCAGAAGGGGTGGCGCGCAATAATCACCTTTCTTCCCCTGCCGTGCTTCTCCATCATTTCATTGGCCAATAAAGAAGAAAATCAAATGCTCGCACTCGGGGCATAATTAAATCCATAATTATTGCGCACTTTGCAGTTTTAATTAAAACCTCATTGTCGCTTAAACGCGAAACGGTTATTGCGCAGGTTTACGACCCCTAAAAATCATTTATCGTCACAATCGGAGAATTTAAAATCGCACGATTGATTCGTTTAATTTACGAATAATAGTTTTTTTTGTCTATATTTAAAAAAAAACCTTTAATTCAATAAGTAAAAAAATCGGTTTAAAATAATTCTATATAAAACAAATTCAAATCAAATATTATAAGATAATACTAAAAACATGTTCTTCTTGCATGATTGTTGAGATTTTCAAGGTCAATCTTGTTGAACTTAATTTTTTACAATTTTTTAAATCGTCGACTGCAATTTTCAATTTTTACATTTCAAGTTTAGAGAGTCGCCATTTTGTTTAAAACAACTTCACGTCAAATATTATTGCATAATATCAAAAACACATTCCTTTTGGATGATCGCTGAGATTTTCAAAGTCACACTTGTCGAAATTAATTTTTTACAAATTTTTAAATCATCGACTGTAATTTTCAATTTTCACATTTCAAGTTTAGAGAGTCGCCATTTTGTTTAAAACAAATTCACGTAAAATATTATTGAATAATATTAATAACACGTTCTTTTTAGATGATCGTTGAGATTTTCAAGGTCACTCATTTCAAAATTAATTTTTTACAATTTTTTAAATCATCGACTGCAATTTTCACATTTCAAGTTTAAAGAGTCGCCATTTTGTTTATAACAACTTCACGTCAAATATTATTGGGTAATATTAAAAATACGTTCCTTATGGATGATCTCTGAGATTTTCAAGGTCACTGTTGTCGAAATTATTTTTTTACAATTTTTTAAATCGTCGACCGCAATTTTCAATTTTTACATTTCAAGTTTAGATACACGCCATTTTGTTTAAAACAACTTCACGTCAAATATTGTTGGATAATATTAAAAACATGTTCCTTTTGGATGATCGTTGAGATTTTCAAGGTCACACTTGTCAAAATTAATGTTTTAAAATTTTTTAAATCGTCGACTGCAATTTTCAATTTTCACATTTAAAGTTTAGAGAGTCGCCATATTGTATAAAACAACTTCACGTCAAATATCATTGGGTAATATTAAAAATACGTTCCTTTTGGATGATCGCTAAAATTTTCAAGGTCACTCTTGTCGAAATTAATTTTTTACAATTTTTTAAATCGTCGACTGCAATTTTTAATTTTCACATTTCATGTTTAGAGAGTCGCCATTTTGTTTAAAACAAACTCACGTCAAATATTATTGGATAATATTAAAAACACGTTCCTTTTGGATGATCGTTGAGATTTTCAAGGTCACTCTTGTCGAAATTAATTTTTTACAATTTTTTAAATCGTCGATTGCAATTTTTAATTTTCACATTTCAAGTTTAGAGAGTCGCCATTTTGTTTAAAACAACTTCACGTCAAATATGATTGGATAATATTAAAACTACGTTCCTTTTGGATGATTGTTGAGATTTTCAAGGTCACTTTTGTCGAAATTAATTTTTTACAATTTTTTAAATCGTCGACTGCAATTTTCAATTTTTACATTTCAAGTTTAGAGAGTCGCCATTTTGTTTAAAACAACTTCACGTCAAATATGATTGGATAATATTAAAAATACGTTCCTTTTGGATGATCGTTGAGATTTTCAAGGTCACTTTTGTCGAAATTAATTTTTTACAATTTTTTAAATCGTCGACTGCAATTTTCAATTTTCACATTTCAAGTTTAGAGAGTCGCCATTTTGTTTAAAACAACTTCACGTAAAATATTATTGGATAATATTAAAAATACGTTCCTTTTGGGTGATCGCTGAAATTATCAAGGTCACTCTTGTCGAAATTAATTTTTTACAATTTTTTAAAACGCCGACTGCAATTTTCAATTTTCACATTTCAAGTTTAGAGAGTCGCCATTTTGTTTAAAACAACTTCACGTCAAATATTATTAGATAATATTAAAAAAATATTGCTTCTAGATGATCGTAGAGATTTTCAAGGTCACTCTTGTTGAAATTAATTTTTTACAATTTTTTAAATCGTCGACTGCAATTTTCAATTTTCACATTTCAAGTTTAGAGAGTTACCATTTTGTTTAAAACAAATTCACGTCAAATATTATTGGATAATATTAAAATAAATCATATTAGCTTTTCATTAAGTCAAAATTTGTAAATCATGTTTGCTTTGTGGAACGCTAAAACCGCATTATGTTATCACGACTAATTGTAATGGATTAATCAAATAGTTTTGCTCAATCCAATTATCCACCACGATGTAATATACTCGTTGATTTTCTCCACCCCAAAAAGTTTTTTTTTTTATTATCATAGTAAAACTCATCACAGTTCGAATTCAATTTTCCAGACTTTTATCAGTTATGGCTGATATTTCTTTCAAAGTCAGACACGGAATAATTGATCAGCACATGTAGACAGAACGGAGAAGAAGAAAAAAAGGAGGGTGGGCAATCCAATATTGAAAAGGAGACAGGGCGAAACACACGAAACGCAAATCCTTTTAGGCCCTATCCACCTGATTACCTTCATATTTGCATTTTCACCCCACTAGGAGTTATGTCCCCTTTATCTAAAGCCCGCAAAAGTTTCTTCAACCTGCGCACACGTGCGCCGTTTCGCACGTGGCCGCAATCATGCTAAATCCTCGGGGTTGTAAAATAAATATTTTTTCTTTGCTTCCACCTCTTCGCGGTGGCGTGAAATATCGATCTAATTCCCGAAATATCATTACAGTGAGGAATGGGATTTATAAATCATCCGCGTGATTCCCATTCGAATCCAATCTCCACGAATAAGGAGTAAAAGAAGAGGAGGGCTATTGCCGGTGGAATTTGCAAGGCAATTGGATTATTGTGATCGGGGAATATTTTTTTCCTTCCTCTGGTGTTGCGCGTCGGCAAAGCCTCTTGGAAGTGGCGTCGCGGGTCGGAATGCCCGGATAATCCAATATTTCTGTTTTTGCACACATCAAAATCGAATAAATCCCCCCCCCTCACTCCATATGGGTGTGGGGTGCAAATTCGAAAATAATTGTCGTTCCCTGCTGTCTGATGACATAGCGCCCGTTTCGGGTTGGGAAGAAAAAAAAAAGGGAAAAACAGGACGAGTTTTAATGGTTATTTCAGGATTGGAGGCACGAAGGCGTCCTTCTCCACCCACGTAATGAGGCGACTCTGGGGGGGAGGTGTGCCTTTTTTTGCTCCTTCAACCCTCCGCACTATACGTGACGTTATTTTCTCTTATGTCTGATAAGTTGAAATCGGGAACAATTTAATTTCCGCACACGCGCTCTTCAAATACGTAAAAAAATTTAACGAGAAGATTAACAGATTAACTTACTTGCTCTCATCTTTCATTAAGCCTATAAAGTTAAAATTTCATGTGTCTAAACGTGGTTTAATGTTAATAATCATCAGGATGAATTTTGTAAGTGTGAAAATTTGTAAGCAATTTCTGATTGTGTTTTTTATTTTTAGGGGGATGTTATTTCCCGGAGAGGTGGGAGGGCACTTGGTTCCAGTCGGGTGTAAGGCAACCCATCACCATCGAAGGACCGAGGTTGAGCAGTAAGGGAAGGTGTCTGGGTTCGGAAGGAGACAAGTTTCTCGTTGTTGATGAGTAAGTATTACTATATAAAATGCAATCAAATCAATAATTACAAAATAAAATATTTTTAATTACAGCAAAAGGGCGTGTTACCGATGCGTCGTCATCCACGAGAAACACGCGAATGTTCTTCAGTACAAAGAGAGTGAGTATTAAGTAATTTGTAATTAAACCTTATTATTATTTGATTATTATAAATTCATGTTGATATAATTAAATTAAACATCTTAAATACACCGGAATGTATTCGTTAATGAATAATTCGCACGGTTCGTGGACAATGACGAAACGTATTGATTTACATTGTTGTCTAGTTTACGCGATTATAATTTCATAAAAGAAAGTTGCGCTGCACTTAAATAATACACTTTATAACTCGTAACGCAATAAGACGTGTTGATGCTGTACGATTGTGAAATTTTCCGGCGGAATGGGCGCGCCTAATCTCGTGCTTACATCAAAAGTCAACAGCTAAAATGCATCGCTCTTATTATTACTATTTTTTTTGTTTTTGAATAAGCGCACCTGTCCTTCAGACCGCTTTAATTAGAAGCGAGAACGTGCATATAAATGCGAGCCCGTTTAAATTCCGGCGCCTCCACCATTTGAGCTCCCCATTTATCTTTCCCCACACCTACACTAAACTATCCATTCACGTTTAAAAAAAAATATTATACCCTAATATTTAAAACATATGTAATAACTATTAATTCTTACAACCCGGCGCATCCACCATTAATTACACTAATATAATTAAATCACCTCACCATCCCGGTGCATCCACCATTAATTACCACACATCCTGGCGCATCCACCATATGTATACCTATAATAATACCATACGTTTTTTTTATCAATTACGATTATATCATATATTTTTCGTGAAAAACGAAACGTCGATACAGGATTCCACGCGTAAATATTTAAGCGGGATTAAAAATGATGGGTAATTGCGCACGGGCGGCATTAAAAATGGATCGTCCCTCCCACGTCCGTAGCACGGTTAAAAATGTTCGGAAGACACAAGATGAATAACCCCGTATCCGTTATTTAGGGTCGGCGGGGCGGCGAATTCGAAACTGGGGCCGCCAACAGCGTCCACGTAACTTTCTCATTAGTAAAATAAACCCACCCTCTCTCTCCCTCGACCCCCAGTTGAGATTACTGGCGGAGATCTTAATTTATCAAATTACGAGTGGCAGAGGTGGAATATATCGTTAAGTATGATGTATGCGGGCCGACTTGGGAGCTTCTGTTCGCCGTGACGTCGACTCGGAAATGTTATACGACACACAAATGACTCGTTTGCTAGTGTACGAGTTTTGCCCCGAAAACCAGCTGCTTCGTTTCTAGTGATGTGTTTATATAAATAATCGTGGTGTCCTTGGAGACCTTGGATGCATTATGCACCGCGGAATTTATACACTCGCATATATTATAAACAACTTGCTATTAATAATGATTTATCACACTGAAATTAATTTTAATTCTAATTTTCAACTCCTAAACACTAAATTATTGCAGAAAATTTATTTCAAGTCTTGTATTAGACTAAAAATTATAAAACCCATCCTCACTAAACGTATCTTTGATATACAAGCAAAACAATCGACGTACGTTAACAAGAAACAAAATGCAACGCTTGAAACTTGAACGTAATTGAGAAAAATTGCATTCGGCGGTTTGAAAATTTGTAGAAATTTTATTTCAACTGAAATCAGACTGAAAATTACAAAAACTCATCGTCAATGAACGTATTTTTGATTTACAATCAAAACAATCGAAGTACGTTAACAAAAAACAAAATGCAATGCTTGAAACTTATAATTGAGAAAAATTGCATTCGGCGGTATGAAAATTTGTAGAAAATTTATTTCAGCCGGAATCAGACTGAAAATTTTAAATACCTATCCTCAATGAACGTGTTTTTGATTCACAATCAAAACAATCGACGTACGTTAACAAGAAACAAAATGCAACGCTTGAAACTTGAACGTAATTGAGAAAAATTGCATTTGGCGGTTTTAAAATTTATAGAAAATTTATTTTAGCTGAAACCAGACTGAAAATCCTCAATGAACGTATTTTTGATTTACAATCAAAACAATCGACGTACGTTAACAAGAAACAAAATGCAACGCTTGAAACTTGAACGTAATTGAGAAAAATTGCATTCGGCGGTTTGATAATTTGTAGAAAATTTATTTCAGCTCGAATCAGACTGAAAATTTTAAAATCTTATCCTCAATGAACGTGTTTTTAATATACCATCAAAACAATCGACGTACGTTAACAAGAAACAAAATGCAACTCTTGAAACTTATAATTGAGAAAAATTGCATTCGGCGGTTTGAAAATTTGTAGAAAATTTATTTCACCTGGCATCAGACTGAAAATTACAAAAACCCATCAGCAATCAACGTATTTTTGATTTACAATCAAAACAATCGACGTACGTTAACAGGAAACAAAATGCAACGCTTGACACTTGAACGTAATTGAGAAAAATTGCATTCGGCGGTTTGATAATTTGTAGAAAATTTATTTCAGCTCGTATCAGACTGGAAATTTTAAAAACTTATCCTCAATGAACGTATTTTTGATATACAATCAAAACAATCGACGTACGTTAACAAGAAACAAAATGCAACGCTTGAAACTTGAACGTAATTGAGAAAAATTGCATTCGGCGGTTTGAAAATTTGTAGAAAATTTATTTCAGCTGGAATCAGACTGAAAATTTTAAATACCCATCCTCAATGAAAATATTTTTGATATAAAATCAAAACAATCGACGTACGTTAACAAAAAACAAAATGCACCGCTTGAAACTTATAATTGAGAAAAATTGCATTCGGCGACTTGAAAATTTGTAGAAAATTTATTTCAGCCGGAATCAGACTGAAAATTTTAAAAACCCATCCTTAATGAACGTATTTTTGATATACAATCAAAACAATCGACGTACGTTAACAAGAAACAAAATGCAACGCTTGAAACTTGAACGTAATTGAGAAAAATTGCATTCGGCGGTTTGAAAATTTGTAGAACATTTATTTCAGCTGGAATCAGGCTGAAAATTTTAAAATCTCATCCTCAATGAACGTATTTTTAATATACAATTAAAACAATTGACGTACGTTAACAGGAAACAAAATGCAACGCTTGACACTTGAACGTAATTGAGAAAAATTGCATTCGGCGGTTTGATAATTTGTAGAAAATTTATTTCAGCTCGTATCAGACTGGAAATTTTAAAAACTTATCCTCAATGAACGTATTTTTGATATACAATCAAAACAATCGACGTACGTTAACAAGAAACAAAATGCAACGCTTGAAACTTGAACGTAATTGAGAAAAATTGCATTCGGCGGTTTGAAAATTTGTAGAAAATTTATTTCAGCTGGAATCAGACTAAAAATTACTAAAACTCATCATAAATGAACGTATTTTTGATATACAATCAAAACAATCGACGTACGTTAACAAGAAACAAAATGCAACGCTTGAAACTTGAACGTAATTGAGAAAAATTGCATTCGGCGGTTTGAAAATTTGTAGAAAATTTATTTCAGCTGGAATCTGACTGAAAATAAAATCCCATCCTCAATGAACGTATTTTTTATTTAAAATCAAAACAATTGACGTACGTTAACAAGAAACAAAATGCAACGCTTGAAACTTGAACGTAATTGAGAAAAATTGCATTCGGCAGTTTGAAAATTTATAGAAAATTTATTTCAGCTAGAATCAGACTGAAAATTTAAAAACCCATCCCGAATGAACGTATGTTTAATTTACAATCAAAACAATAGACGTACGTTAACAAGAAACAAAATGCAACGCTTGAAATTTGAACGTAATTGAGAAAAATTGCATTCGGCGGTTTGAAAATTTGTAGGAAATTTATTTCAGCTGGAATCAGACTGAAAATTTTAAATACCCACCCTTAATGAACGTATTTTTGATATACAATCAAAACAATCGACGTACGTTAACAAGAAACAAAATGCAACGCTTGAAACTTGAACGTAATTGTGAAAAATTGCATTCGGCGGTTTGAAAATTTGTAGAAAATTTATTTCAGCTGAAATCAGACTGAAAATTATAAAAACACAACCTCAATGGACGTATTTTTGATATACAATAAAAACAATCGACGTACGTTAACAAGAAACAAAATGCAACACTTGAAACTTGAACGTAATTGGGAAAAATTGCATTCGGCGATTAGAAAATTTGTAGAAAATTTATTTCAGCTGGAATCAGACTGAAAATTACAAAAACCCATCCCCAATGAACGTATTTTTGATTTACAATCAAAACAATCGACGTACGTTAACAAGAAACAAAGTGCAAGCCTTGAAACTTGAACGTAATTGAGAAAAATTGCATTCGGCGGTTTGAAAATTTGTAGAAAATTTATATCAGCTGGAAATAGACTGAAAATTTTAAAAACCCACTCCCAATGAACGTCTTTGATATACTATCAAAACAATCGACGTACGTTAATAAGAAACAAAATGCAACGCTTAAACTTGAACGTAATTGGGAAAAATTGCATTCGGCGGTTTGAAAATTTGTAGAAAATTTATTTCAACTAGAATTAGACTGAAAATTACAAAAACTCATCACTAATGACTTTTTTTTTGATATACAATCAAAACAATTGACGTACGTTAACAAGAAACAAAATGCAACGTTTGAAACTTGAACGTAATTGAGAAAAATTGCATTCGGCGGTTTGAAAATTTGTAGAAAATTTATTTCAGCTAGAATCAGACTGAAAATTTTAAAAACCCATCCTCAATGAACGTATTTTTGGTTTACAATCAAAACAATCGACGTACGTTAACAAGAAACAAAATGCAACGCTTGAAACTTAAACGTAATTGAGAAAAATTGCATTCGGCGGTTTGAAGATTTGTAGAAAATTTATTTCAGCTAGAATCAGACTGAAAATTTTAAAAACCCATCCTCAATGAACGTATTTTTGATTTACAATCAAAACAATCGACGTACGTTAACAAGAAACAAAATGCAACGCTTGAAACTTGAACGTAATTGAGAAAAATTGCATTCGGCGGTTTGAAAATTTGTAGAAAATTTATTTCAGCTGGAATCAGACTGAAAATTTTAAAAACCCATCTTAAATTAACGTATTTTTGATATACAATCAAAACAATCGACGTACGTTAACAAGAAACAAAATTCAACGCTTGAAACTTGAACGTAATTGAGAAAAATTGCATTCGGTGGTTTGAAAATGTGTAGAAAATTTATTTTAGCTTAAACCAGACTGAAAATTTTAAAAACCCATCCTCAATGAACGTATTTTTGATATACAATCAAAACAATAGACGTACGTTAACAAGAAACAAAATGCAACGCTTGAAACTTGAACGTAATTGAGAAAAATTGCATTCGGCGGTTTGAAAATTTGTAGAAAATTTATTTCAGTTGGAATTAGACTGAAAATTACAAAAAGTCTTCAGTATGAACGTATTTTTGATTTACAATCAAAACAATCGACGTACGTTAAGAAGAAACAAAATGCAACGCTTGAAACTTGAACGTAATTGGGAAAAATTGCATTCGGCGGTTTGAAAATTTGTAGAAAATTTATTTCAGCTCGAATCAGACTGAAAATTTTAAAATACCATCCTCAAATAACGTATTTTTAAAATACAATCAAAACAATCGACGTACATTAACAAGAAACAAAATACAACGCTTGAAACTTATAATTGAGAAAAATTGCATTCGGCGGTTTGAAAATTTGTAGAAAATTTATTTCAGCTGGAATCAGACTAAAAATTTTAAAATCCTATCCTCAATGAACGTATTTTTGATTTACAATCAAAACAATCGACGTACGTTAACAAGAAACAAAATTCAACGCTTTAAACTTGAACGTAATTGAGAAAAATTGCATTCGGCGGTTTGAAAATTTGTAGAAACTTTATTTCAGCTGGAATCAGACTGAAAATTTTAAAAACCTATCCCCAATGAACGTAGTTTTGATATACAATCAAAACAATCGACGTACGTTAACAAGAAACAAAATGATTTTCTACAATTTGAATTGGAATATTAAACATACAATTTTGGTGGATGCGCCTGGATCCCAAATTTTTGCACCCACTTAAATAAATAATTCAATGCGTGACCTTATTCCAACACATGCACCGTTTTCGTCCACAAATGGACCGAACGAAATTTTGACCCTGTTAACATATCAACTCCACGTGCGCCCAGTTGCGGAATTAATATTTAGTCCGAGTGCCGGATTGAAATTTCGGACGTTATCTTGGGCGAAAGTTTCGGATTTATATCCGCGCGGATTAAATCGTGTTATTCCACCACTTCCCCCCGTGCGCCCTTTCCTGCCGTAATTATTTAATAACTCCGACCTGGAAATCTGGACCTCGACCGCAAAACCCAGGACCCTTTATGTAGGCACTGTTGGCCAGAGAGAGGGGGGAGGTGAGGACGCTGTAAGGGACGGAAAAGGGGCTTAATTTTCGCCGCTTAATCGTCCGCATTTCAGCCCAAGGAGATTACATGAAAAATTCACGGGGATTACACGGTGCGTGGGGAATTATTATTTTTTTTCGTGTGTTTAGAATGAAAATTATAATGAAAATAATGCATTAAACAAAATTATTATATTTTTATTAAATTCTGAGTTTAATAGCAATAAAAAAATTTCGTTGCATTCCACCGTAAATATCGTGGGTAATTCGGTTGGCTGGTTAGTTCGATGTGGAACGTGTACTCAGGAATTTCCCTCATACCGGAAAATTCAAGTGGCTCACACACACACACACACACACATGCAGGACGACGTCTTGCGGATGCAATCTTATTTAGATCTAAATATTATTGGTTTGGTGCGATTCAGAAATTGGATGATCCCGTGGTCATAACGTCTGCAGTTTATGTCGTTTCGGCTTGCGGAATCCGGTTCATTGGACCGTAAGGTTTTTTCTATACCATCTACGATCCAATCAAGGCGATAAGATTGTAAATAACATAAATAAAATAAGCCTGCGTTGATTATTTTGGCCGAAAGCTATAACAGCAATTATGGTGGATGCGCCGGGCACATATTTTTTAAATTATTAAATACAGTTATTATTATATTAGGAAAATTTAAGCTCCATATTATTCACTTGAGTTTTATTTAAGACATTTATAATATATGATTTCGATTTGTATTTCAGCGTTCTGTCAAGGTAGAGAGGCGCTGCCCACGCTGTGCACACTAATAACAGGCGACGCTCTCCTGTACTCGATGTTCAGGGAAAACGCCCCGTCGGTGCCGTGTCCCTTCCGGGGGGCCTTCACCTTCACCTACAACCGGGGCCACGGCGAATGCAAATCGCCCGTCTCCAGCATCGACGGCTGCACCGAAGACAGCCGCCTCCTGCTCAGCTACCAGGCCTGTCCGGACGTGCACGGTTCGGAAAGTACAGGTAGGGCCATAAATTATTGACTCTAAACTCACCCTTCCCCGCCCACATCGAGGGGAACAGGACGGAAACTTAGGCACGGAGATGCGTTTGTGTATATGTGTGTGTGTGTGTGTGTCTCCTATATTTGATTATGTAACCGTGCGCACCAAACCGAATATCTACACTATTAGTAAGTGAAATATTAACCTGAATTAATTAATTCAGTTGTTCGAGCTGTCGAATGTGAAGGGGTGTAAATATTTAATTCGTACATAGTATAATCCGCTTTGCAAATATCACCGCGGTAACATTACATGAATGACTTAAGCGTGTCTAAAGTGTAGTGATGTGCTGTGGTATTATTTACCATCAGGGTGATTTTATGTTATAAAATAAAATATTATTTATTTTTAAATATTAACGATCCTAATTCCTAAACTGAATTATTTGAATAATAAAAATTGCGTACAAATCATGCTAGAATTTAAAGTTATGGAATTTTAACTCTCGTCCATGTTTCACTGGTTGGAGGGAGTGATAGTGACCACCCACCCTTATATATATATATATTTATATTACAGCCTCTATGAATCTTCTAATTGCCAAACTTATAGTACTGATTGTGTTGATGTTTATTGAATTGGCATAGTATTTCAGTTTAAAATTCAATGTATAGGTAGGGTGGGTGGGTGGCCTCTATCCCACCCTCGAATCTTTAAAACATAAGCGAGAGTTTATCAATTAAATTAAAATTACATACAGGGCAAATATGTACAAATAAATCAAGTCTTAAACTGTGTATAATTAAAAATCATTCATTAGAACCCTCGCGTATGTTTTACTGATTGAAGGGTGGGATAGAGGCCACCCACCCACCCTACATATACATATAAATTTCAATGACAATCTCTTGAGTAGTTATTAATAAACAACAGTGATGTTAGTGTTGATGTTTACAGGAATTACTCAAGTATTTAGTGTCAAGTTTAGTAAATTTATGTAGGGTTGGTGGGTGGCCTCTATCCCACCTATCAATCAGTAAAACATACGCGAGGGTTCTAATGAATGATTTTTAAAATGCACACAATTTCATACTTGATTTTTTTGTATAGAAATATTCTGTATCTATTTTTAATTGCTTTACGAAAATGTACATGTGATAAATGTCTTCCTAAGTAGAAAATTCGGTTTTAGAAATGCATCTCAATTTTTAGAAAACACTATTTTTAGATATTTCGAACTATCGAAAATTTTACGCATCGAAATTATAATATTTATAAAATAGGATCCACAAAGAATATAAGTGTTATAATTCTGAATATTGAAAATTCTTTATCTATAGAAAATTCAAAACAACTTAAATTCATTTCTGATTAGATAATTGAGTGTGTGAAGAAAGGATATACTTTTAACCACTAATAACTTAAATTCAACTAAAAAGGTCGTGAGAAAATTCAATCATCTAAATGAAATTTGAAAATCTATTTTAATTTTTAATTCTACTAAAGCTGAATATTATTTCATTTAATAAAAAAAAATATTGAATAAATGTATGTATATAATATTTATTAAATATTTATAATACTTTATTTCGAAAATTCCATGCACAGTAATGTCAATATTTGGGAAATTCGATATTCATAATTTTTAATATTAAAAAAAAACCTACTGAATTTAAACTGCAATATTTATAAAATTTCAACAAAATCTAGAAATTCCAATTGATCGAAAATTCCACTCACAGAAAACTCAATACTTTGAAAAAAAACGATATTCATGAATTTCAATTTGTATAGAATTTAGATTCGGCAAAATTCTATACTAATATTTATTAAATATTTCGAAATGCCATTGTATAGAAAATTTCACCAACAGAAAATTCAATATTTGGATTTAGCGACATTCTTATATTTCATTTTTTTAAATCCAGTAATCTAGTTTTTAATTTATATAAAAATTTAAAATTTAGAAATACAAATCTATCGAAATTTTTACTCTCAAAAATTTCAATACTTGGCAAACTTAATGTTTGCAGATTTAAATTCTTAGAAAATTCCACTAAATCTAAACTGTAATATTTATAATATACCATTTTTTATAATTTTATTTAAAAAAAATTATTCCCAAAAAATTCAATATTCAACAGAAAAGTTTTTCATAGATTTCAATCTATAATTTTTTTTTCTTGAATCTAAACTTCAATACTTATAAAAAGAAATTAAAATATATCAAAAATTTTAATCACGGTAAATTAAAATTTAGAAGAGATGATATTTGTATATTTCAACTTTTAAAAAATTCTACTGAATCGAATCTTTATTATTTATAAAATACGATATGATTAAATTCCAATATATCGAAATTCTACTTACAGAAAATTCAGTTTTTAGAAAATATTATAATAATAATCATCTTTATTCCGTAGACCATATAGTGTACACAATATACATTTATGGTATTGGAAGCGTCAATATACAAACTTAAAGTATTATTTCTTACATAATAACATCACTTAAATTATAAAACAATTTTTGAAATAAAGAATTTCTTCAATTTTCTTTTAAATACATTAATTCTATATTCATTCAATTACATATATTGTTAATAAAAGGATTAATTAAGCACAGGTTAAGTGAGAAGTTAATGAATCGTATCTATTGTTAAGTTTTCTGAATAAAAACCTAAATATTTATAAACTTTAAAAATTCATCATTTAGACAAATAGATATTTCAAAATTTAAATTAATCATTAAGCATTGAAATATTACTATTTAGGCAAAACAATCTTTGAGTTTCAACAATTTTAAACTTTAAAAGTCACAATTCTAATTTTCAATATTGACAAAGTGCAATATTTAGAAATTTCAATATATTAAAAAATCTAATCACAGAAAATTTAATATTAAAAAAAGATGGCATTTATAAATTTGAGTCTAACGAAAATTCTACAAACTAAAACTTTATTATTTAAATTGGATGTATTGAAAAATCAATATTTAAATACTATATTATTTAAATTTTAAAATATTCTCAGAATTCTATCAATATAAACTTGAATTTTAAGAAGTCTGTTTATTAGAAATTCCTCTAAATATAAAATTCAATCTACAGAAATTTCAATATATATATAAAATATGACATTTTTCTAAATATTAAAATATCAATATTTAAAAAAAAATAATCTTGAAAAATTTTATACATGTAATTTAAAATATACATAAAGTTTATTATTTAGAAATTTTAATACGTCAAAAATTCTATTTCCACATAAAATTTAATAATTTGAAAAGGCATGTCATTTTTTTCAGGAATTCTTCCTTATCCTTCTCCCCCACATGTTTCATGATTTAAGCTGTGATGTCATCTGCGTCTGGAGCTTTTTCTAGTTTTAATTGCTTGATTGCTTCTTTTTCTTCTTCCATTGTTTATAAATATCAATTTTTATAAATATTAAATTTTCTGTAGGTTGAATTTTATATACATTAAAATTTCTAATAATCGCACTTTTAAGCTTACATTGGTGGAATTATGAGAAGACTATTAATTCTAAAAGTTATATTGCCGGAATTTTAGAAACAATTGGAATTTCTTAATATTGAATTTTCTAAATATTGAATTTTGAATAAATTAAAAATGATGAATATTATATTCTTTCAATGTTGAAATTTCGATTAGCAGAATTGTGCATAAATTGAAACTTGTCATATTGTATTTTTTTGGTTTTAATATTGATAATTCAATATGTTAGATTTGAATAATAATATTTCGATGGGAGGAATTTCCGAGTGGAATTTTCGATATATTGGAATAATCGAAATTTCGTATTTTATAAATATTGAAGAATCGATCGGTAGAAGTTTTAGAATTTATAAATATCGTCTTTTCTAAATATTGACATTACTGTGCGTAGAATTTTCGAAATGACGTATTATAAATATTTAATTTATTTTATTTAGCTTTAGTCGAATTAAAAAATAAAATAAATTTTCTAATTTCGTTTAGATTATTGCACCTTATAAGACAGATTCTTTTGTATAATACCTTTTCTCTTGAATTTAAGTTGATTTGAGTTTTCTGCAGATACAAATTTTTCAATATTCGAAATTATGAAACTTATATTCTCTGTGGATCTTATTTTATAAATATTACGGTTTCGATGCGTAAAGTTTTCGATAGTTCGAAATATCTAAAAAATAGTGGTGTTTTCTAAAAATTAAGATGCATTTTTAAAACAAAATTTTGTACTTAGGGCTCTTTCTGTCTGATGTATTAATACATTTTCTCAAGGAAATTAAAAATACAAACAGAATATTTCTGTTGAAAAAAATTAAATATAAAACTGTGTGTAATTTAAAAATCATTAATTATAACCCAAGCGTATCTTTTACTGATTGATAGGTGGAATAGCGAGTACTTACCCACCCTATATAATATATTTATTATTATTAAACTTCACACTAAGATATTTGAGCAATTCCTCTAAAGATCAACAGTAGCATTACTGTTGTTTATTAATAACTACTTAAGAGATTGTAACTGAAATTTGTATGTATATGTAGGGTGGGTGGGTGGCCTCTATCCCATCCTTCAATCAGTAAAACATACGAGAGGGTTCCAATAAATGATTTTTATTTATACACAGTTTTGTACTTGATTTATTTGTACATATACAGGGTCCTGCAACAGTGCGTCAAGCTTTCCTAGCGCCTTTCTCGTAAGAGATAGAAAAAAATGTTTCATATAAAAATTTATTGAATTAAAAATCTCTATGCCGTAAAATTATTTTAAAATATACAGGGTGTCCCAATTTTGCGTTATAACAAAAGCAAACATTTTTTTAAATGGAACACCCTGTATATTTTTTCATTTTATAATTTGGATAGTATTTTATAACTTAAACCTTTTTTTGGTTTTTAATTTCGATATGGCATTTCCGAGTTATTAACGTTTTTCTGAAAAAAATGTAAAGAGCGGAGGTTCACAAAAAAAATTATTCTGATGTTGTATTTAAAATTTAAGAAATTTTCTTTTTCCTATGGTTGGTCATAAGTACTGTTTATGTACCAGTGTTAAAAATTTTCACTTTTGAGGAACCCTGCCTTTGTATCAGACACGCCATTTTCTAAAATTTCAAATTGTCGTAACTCTTTTTTTTTAAATGAAATCATATATTTTTTTAAATTTTATATTATTCTACATCTAATTTTCTACAAAAAATGTTAAGCATACCCTATACCTAAAAGTGATAATTTTCAAGATATAAAAGAATTTATATTTCAAACGGTCCTTGAATGAGAATTTGTTTTTGAATAGATAGCCATGACTGAAAAAAATGCATCTGTCAATTAAACAATTAGTTTGACATGTAAATGGGAGGTGTGAATTACAAAAAACAAAAGAAGAAAGCCTATCATCAACTAGGAACCAAAAAGACATTAGTGAAGGAACTGGCATAAGCGAGAGGTCAGTACAAAACATTCTGAAGAAAAATCGATATCAAGCATATGATATTCAGTGCTATTGGTGATTCCTTATAAACAATTTCAGGCTTTGTTAGATCCTTAGATCTAGCAGGTCATTTGGTGGGTCCATTCCTACCAATCCACTGGTTGGGAAAAATGAAATGCCCTCACGTCTTGTGAAAATTGGGCAGGTGCTCCGTCTTGTTAAAACCACACCCTGTTTCTTGTTAGTTAGGGTACATTAGCTAACGTTCCGGGTAATTCAATTTGCAAGAAGTACAAATACATAGACCTACTGAGATGGCCCTCGAAGAAATGTTGACCTACAACATGGTTTCCAAAAATTCCGCCCCAGACATTCAATGCTGATGATCAACTTGTCTCATAACATGCGGATTATCAGTTAAATAATAGTGAAAATTGTACCTATTAACAGATCCGTTGTTATGGGATGACGCCTCATCCATGAATAAAATATATTGGAAAAACGAAAGATCCTCCTGTATTTTCTGTCTTTCCCAGAAACAAAATTCGGAACGAAATTGAAAATCAGTATTACTCAGTTCTTTATGTAGCTGAATATGATATGCTTGATATCGATTTTTCTTCAGAATACTTTGTACTGACCTCTCGCTAATGCCAGTTCCTTCACCAATGTCTTTTTGGTTCCTCGTTGATGATAGGCTTTCTTCTTTTGTTTTTTGTAATTCACACCTCCCATTTATATGTCAAACTAATTGTTTAATTGACAGATGCATTTTTTCAGTCATGGCTATCTATTCAAAAACAAATTCGTATTCAAGGACCGTTTGAAATATAAATTTTTTTATATCTTGAAAAATATCACTTTTAGGTATAGGGTATATTTAATATTTTTTGTAGGAAATTAGATGCAGAATAATATGAAATTTAAAAAAATATATGATTCCATTAAAAAAAAAAGAATTACGACAATTTGAAATTTTAGAAAATGGCGTGTCTGATACAAAGGCAGGGTTCCTCAAAAGTGAAAATTTTTAACACTGATACATAAACAGTACTTATGACCAACCATAGAAAAAAGAAAATTTCTTAAATTTTAAATACAACATCAGAATATTTTTTTTTGTGAACCTCCGCTTTTTACATTTTTTTCATAAAAACGTCAATAACTCGGAAATGCCATATCGAAATTAAAAACCAAAAAAAGGTTTAAGTTATAAAATACTATCCAAATTATAAAATGAAAAAATATACAGGGTGTTCCATTTAAAAAAATGTTTGCTTTTGTTATAACGCAAAATTGGGACACCCTGTATATTTGAAAATAATTTTACGGCATAGAGATTTTTAATTCAATAAATTTTTATATGAAACATTTTTTTCTATCTCTTACGAGAAAGGCGCTAGGAAAGCTTGACGCACTGTTGCAGGACCCTGTATATTCTGTATGTAAATTTTATTCACTTGATAAACTCTCGCTTATGTTGTAAAGATTAGAGGGTGGGATAAAAATCACACACCCACCCTATACATACATTGATTTTAAAATGAAGTACTGTGCCAATTCAATAAAAATCAACACTTTGACTCGTGTAAGTTTGTTGGCAAATAGAAAATTTATAGTGACTGTAATATAAATGTATATGTAGAAAGGGTGGGTGGCTACTATCCCACCCTCCAACTAGTGAAATATGGACGAGAGTTAAAATAAGATATTTTTAAATATTAGCGTGATTTGTACTTTGTACGCAATTCATGTAATGATGATGATAATATCTTAATTGATAGTGCATAAATTTAATGCAAAAACACATAATTTAGACTTAATACAATATAGATTCAAATTTTCTAGTTTTTTTTGGCCACAAAAGAATACAAAGGAAGGAGAAATATATAAGAAATGAAATCACTACTATCGAATACGGCCTTAAATTGTGATAAGAGTCAACAAACTCTACGATGGTAAAAATTGTATTGATGATAAGAAACAAAAAGAAAATTGAGACCCGGTGGACGTATTTAATATCCAAAAAAAAATGCACAACATTTCACGAATCACTTCGATATCCGAATAAGTGCAAATTCTAGGTTTTGCTGTTAACACAGGATAATTGTCACACTATGTTCAATATACACCGAAAAAATGATCAATTCAAACGGTGTGTTCACCTATTATTTAGCAGTTAAAACTGGAGCACGCTATGTACACATTTAATTTAATTCACTTCAATGTCAATATTTAAACATATTTTCGAAATTTTACCAATCTCATTGTCAATGTTTACAACATTCAATATTTAGAAATATCAATATATCGAAAATTCTAATCACAGAAAATTTAATATTTGGAAAAGATGGTAGGTATTTGTAAATTTAATTTGCAATATTTGTAATTTATTTTTTAGAAATTTCAATAATACAATCTGCACTTGAAAATTCATATTTTGAAAGGGCGATATTAAAAAATTTCAATTTTAAGAAAATTATATTCAATCCAAAATTCAATATTTATAAAAAATAATATTATGAAATTTCAGTATTTAGAGAATGTGATTTCTAAAAATTTCAATGTATCAAACATTATGAAAAATTCTACTTAACTTAAGTCTATCAAAAAGTTTATAGATAGAATCTTCAATATTTAGAAAAATCAATACCAAAAGAAAATCTGTCAATCGAAACTTTTAGAAATTCAAATATATCAAAAAGTGTAGTGACAGAAAATTAAATATTTCTAAAATATGATATTTAGAAATTTTAGTTATATCGAAAACTCGTGGAAAGTTGAACATTTATAAAAGGCGATATTCGTAAATTTCAAATTACAGAAACTGCAATTTATAAAATAATAACATTTTTTAATTCCAATATATCGAAAAATGCATTCACAAAAAAAGATTATACTCAGAAAGTTTCGTAAATATAAATCTATCTAAATTATACCAATTTAAATGTCAATATTTAAATAAAACAATTCAAAATTTTTAAAACTTTAGGTAATCTCATTGTCAATGTTTACAAAATTCAATATCTAGAAATATCAATAGATCGAAAATTCTAATCACAGAAAATTTAATATTTAGAAAAGTTGATATTCATAAATTATAATTTATCGAAAATTCTTTCCATAAAAATATCAATATTTAAATTATTATATTATATTATATTTGTCTTTATCATACATGCTTTTATAAAAAAAATTGACACAAAAAGTTACATACAAATAAAAAACACAAATTATGTCAGAATGCTGAAGGGCGAAATTCATTTGGATTAAATGTTCTTCCATTCAAACCGACGTCTCCTTTCCTCAACATCCTCAACATTCCTCAATCAACATCATAAATTTGAATTAATGGATAATTCTCCTAATCAACATTTTATTATTCAAAAAATGTAAATTTCGCAATATTCAGAAAATTCAACATTAAGAAATTTCAATGTTGAAATATATTTCAATTTATCAACAAGTTTACCAATCAAAACTACAAAAAAAAATTGAAATTAAAACTCATACAAAATTTTACAAATAAAAACTTTGGAGATCATCATTAGTTTCAATCTAATCAAAATTCTACCAATTGAAACTTAATTAATTCAAAAATACGCTATTCGTAAATGTCAATTTAGTCTAAATATTGAATTTTCGGTAAGTAAATTTTTCGATATATTGAAATTATAACAAAATAACTTCTTCATATTTACCTCTTTCTATTCAGAAGTTCTAATTTATCAAAAATTCTACGAATTGAAACTTTATCAGTAATTTCAATTTATAGGAAGTTTTAACAATCGAAGCTTTAATATTTAAAGAAAATGGCTTTCAGGAATTCAATATATCAAAAATTCTAGAAATTGAAACTGTACTACATAGAAAATAAGATATTTAATTAATACAGTATTCTGTCAAAAGTAACTTCAATATTTAGGCAATATAATTTTCAGAAATATTACTTTACTAATCAAAATGGTAGATCATTAAATAAAGTTTCGCCGTATGCAAATAGAAACTTTAATATTTGGAGCATGCAATTATCATTACATTTTATCTATTCAAAATTCGACCAAACTAAACTTCGTTAATTTAAAATACTACATTCTCAAATTTTCATTACATCTTTTCTAAATATTGAATTTTCGGTGGGTAGATTTTTCAATTTATCTTTCTTCATTGCCTAGTAAGTAAATTTGTCAATATATTAAACATCTTTTATAGATATTAAATGCTTAGAGAATGCGATTATTAGAAAATTGAAATTTATTTGAAATTCTTCCGATCGAAGTTTCTAGAAATTTCAATTTATGCGTTATTTCAATAATGAGAAATTTCAGTACTTATAGTAAAACAACTTTTAATCCTTTAAATCTGTCAAAACTTTTAGGTATTAAAAATTCAATTTTTAGAAGATTCAATTCATGCAAAATTCTAGGAATCGAAATTTTAATATTTGGACATTTCAGTTTATGGAAAATTCTGCCTATAACATTTAATATTCAACTTAATATTTCGTGGTTATAATCTGTATAAAAATCTACGAATCAAAACTAGAATATTTATAATGCCAAATTATAGAAAATTCGATCAATGGAAATTGCAATCTTTAAAAAATTCTATGATTTTAGTAACGTAGGTCTATCGAAAATTTTATTCATCTAAATTTCAATTTTTAGAAAATGTAATGCATACAAAATTTTGCCAACTTTAATTTTTATAAAATTTTATGTTCAGTTGATGTTCATAAATTTTAATCTATCGATAATTCTTTCCATACAAATCTTAATGTTTTCGATGCATTAAAATCTCAATATTTAAAGGGAAAAAAGAACAATATCAGCAATTTCAATTTATGGATAATTCTCCCATTCGAAATTTCAATATTGAAAAAATATCTATCAATGTAAATTTCGATCATCAGAAAACTACGATTCTTAGTAACGTAAGTACATCGAAAATTTTACCAAAAGAAACTTCAATATTTACAAAATTCAATATATACAAAATTCTGCCAATCGAAACTCTTATGTTCAGTAAATTCGATTTATGCAAAATTCTGCCAATCGAACATATTATTTAGAAGATCTATAAAAAATTCTACGAATCAAAACTATCATATAATATTTATTTTAAAAAAAAGATTATCAGAAGTTTTAAATTTTGCAATAGTTTTAAAAAATGAAGCTTCAATATTTATAGAAAATGACCCCCAGGAATTGAAATGTATCCAAAATTATACCAGAATATTGAACATTCGGTGGACAGTTTTTTCAATATATTGAAATATATTGAAACTTCCAAATACTTTAATTTCCTTTTTATATATTATAATTTCATTTGTTTAAGTATATTATTATTTTTTCTCTAAATTGGATTTTACCTTAATAAAAAATTAATATTATTAATCTATGGTTTAAATATTGATATTTTTCAATACATCGGATTTAAATATTAATGTTTTTATATGAAGCAAAATTTTCGATAGATTGAAATTACAAACAGAATCTTTTATAAATATTGAATATTTGGAGAATACGATTGTTAGAAACTTAAATTTATGCAAAATTCCGCCAATCAACATATCAATATTTAGAGAATGTGATATTCAGAAATTTCAATAGTTGCAAAATTCCACCAAATGTTCACAAAATTTTCTAATTCTAATCTTATAACTTCTGAATATTGAATCTTCTATTGGCAGAGTTTTAAATTTACCAACATTTCTGAATATTAAATTTTCTAATTATTCATTTTTGATAGATATCAAATATTCTACGAGTTGAAACTTTATCAGTAATTTCAATTTATTAAAAATTTTGACAATCGAAGCTTTAATATTCAAATAAAATGGCTTTCAAATTCTATATATTCAAAATTCTGAAATCTTAATAAATTCAACGTTCTACTAATAGAAAGTTCACTTTATAGAAAATTTAATACATAGAAATTTCAATTTATCAAAACTTCTATATTTAGAAAATATTATAATCAGAAATTTCATTCAACTCATAATTCTTCTAAGCAAAAATTTACTATTAAGAAACTTGTGACCATTGAAATTTTAATATTTAGAGAATAATATTTTTGGAATCTCAAAGTAAAAGAAAATAAATTTGGGATTTTTTGTTAATCCAAACTTTCATTAATATATTTCAACCAATTAAAAACTTTAGTAGTAATAGTAGTAGTGACCACGTGGTCGTTCCGCCGTGTTATTTGTGTTTGTGTAATGAGTTATAAACTTTAATATTTACAGAATGGGATTTTTAGAATCTTAAACTATCCAAAAACTATACCAATTAAAACTTTACAAAATAAAATAAAACGATTTTGGAAAAATTTGATTAAACCAAATTTTAATATGCTGAAATTTCAATATTCGGAAATTTAAATTTATGGATAACTCCAACCAATCATAACTGCAATGTTTTATACAAGAGATTATTTCCTAAAATTTCATTTAACCTAAAATTCTGCTGACTGAAACTTCAACATTTAGAAAATATGATATTCAGAAAGTTTATATTATGTAAAATTCTGCTAATCAAAACTAATACTTATAGTATGATTTAAAAAAAATTATTCCACAAAAAACTTCAACTAAACTAAAAAATCCAAACTTCAACAAAAAAAAAAAGATTTGGAAAACTTTCACCAGAGAAAATTCAAGACTCTTGCCACTTAAAACTTAATTATTCATTAAAAAAAAAAATTTGATGATTTTGATCAACTCAAAATTACCAATAGAAAAAATTTAATCTATCAAAAATTCTAAAAAATATCGAACTACAACATTTAGAAAACTAATTAAAATATTTTTAGAAAACTTTCATCATTGAAAATTCAATACACAGAAAAATCTGCCATTTAAAACTTCAACATTTAGACAATATAATTTTTGAAAATTCAAATCTATCAAAAACTCTAAAAATTCGATATTCGACTTCAACATTTAGAAAATAAAAGGAAATAATTTGGAAAAGTATCCGAGTTACTGTAAATAAAGAAGTAAATCAGAGTTTAAGTTCAAGTCGAATTATATATTTAGCGTGGGTCTCTAACCTACCCTCCAAGTTTGTATGCCACAAACAGTAGTTTAACAAGAACCAAAGATAAAGTTGCATATGACGAAAAAAAATCAGTAAAATTAATTCGTAACTTATAGTGATTAAAGAATATGATAGAGGTCACCCACCCACCCTACATTCAAGCCTCAATCCAATTTATATATTTAGAGTGTATTTTAATTCGTTAACGAAATAAAAATCAATAAAGAACAATTAAAGAGGAATTAATAGGTGGAGGTCGCTGTTCTCATTAGATCACAGGACCTAAGTAACAAGTAATAATACGCGCGTCCAACCCTCGGCGGCCAGACCAAAGGATAATCCTCCCCTAATTAAGTGATATTAATAACGTTATCTGTTCGAATTAAAGGGCATCCTCCTAACACGCCCCCCTTCCTCCCTTTTATCCCTGTCCCATAAATTTATCAAAACACTGCGGTCTCTTCCTCCGACCATTCGCCCATTCACCATTCCGAAAACCGACACATATTACCTCCTCGCACCGCCGTCCCCATTTCCATTTTCCATTTTCCATTTGAATTTTTCAATTTTTTTTCTGTTCCCATTTGCATGCTGATGCGGATTTTATGAGGGACTGGATTTTTCTACTCGTACGTATGTATTTTCCTCTGTGTGTGTGTTTGTGTGAAACAGATGGTTTGCGGAATTGCGTAATTATTAAGTGCGAATCCGCTCGATTAAATGTTTAAACGTTTTGTTTCCGAGGGTGTGTGTGTGTGTGTACGAGTGTATGAGGCGGCGGGGGTAGGGGATTATATTTTGCGGGGGCGTCGCTGCAAATTCGGTTTGCGGGGCCCGCAACAAAGGGACGCCGCTTTTGATTGCTTTTTTGATGAGCGTCGCGCATTATGGATTGACGCTGTTAACAGCTGCGCTTATTATTTTTCGATATTGTAATGCGGATCGTAAATCCGCGCCACGTCGGCGTTTTCCAATTTTCGAAAAGGCTGTCATCGTTGACTTCATCGGCTGCAGCACTACAAACATCCATATTGAATTCGAATAATGGCGAAGCGCGCTCGCGCACAAATTGCAAACGGTTTTATTTGAAATATCTTCAATTTCTATCTTAGAAGCTGTTATATTAATATGATACCTCAGGATCAGGAAAGCCTTCACCTGATTTTCAAAAAACTTCAGAATATCAATCCACAGGCTCTCCTTTATTAAACCAAATAATAAAACACTAAGATGTTGTCGTAAACTTTCGAGTAATTTAATTGTTGTATTGATTTCGATAAATCTGTTGGTCTTCGACGGAATTTTCAAAATTTCAGGAAAACCCTTCACCTGATTTTGATAAAAACATCAAAATATCAATCCACAGACTCTTCTTTAATAAACCAAATAATAAAACACTAAGATACTATCGTAAATTTTCCAGGAATTCAACTGTTTTATTGATTTTGTTAAATCTGTTGGTCTTCGACGGAATTTTCAAAATTTCAGGAAAACCCTTCACCTGATTTTAATAAAACTTCAGAATATCAATCCACAAACTCTCCTTTATTATACTGAATAATAAAACACTAACATGTTATCGTAAATTTTCCAGTAATTCAATTGTTTTATTAATTTTAATAAATCTGTTGATCTTCGACGGAATTTTCAAAATTTTAGGAAAACCCTTCACCTGATTTTGATAAAACTTGAGAATTTAAATCCACAAACTCTCCTTTATTAAACCAAATAATAAAACACTAAGACGTTATCGTAAATTTTCCAGTAATATCAATTGTTTTATTGATTTTGATAAATCTGTTGGTCTTCGATGGAATTTTCAAAATTTCAGGAAAACCCTTCACCTGATTTTCATAAAACTTCAGAATATCAATCCACCGACTCTTCTTTATTAAACCAAATAATAAAACAGTAAAATGTTAGTGTAAATTTTCCAATAATTCAAGTGTTTTATTGATTTTGTTAAATCTGTTGGTCTTCGAAGGAATTTTTAAAATTTCAGGAAAACCCTTCACCTGATTTTCATAAAACTTCAGAATATCAATCCACAGACTCTTATCTATTAAACCAAATAATAAAACACTAAGAAGTTATCGTAAATTTTCCAGTCATTCAATTGTTTTATTGATTTTGTTAAATCTGTTGGTCTTCGACGGAATTTTCTAAATTTCAGGAAAACCCTTCACCTGATTTTGATAAAACTTCAGAATGTCAACCCACAGACTCTCCTTTATCAATCAAAACAATAAAACACTAAGATGTTATCGTAAATTTTCCATTAATTCAATTGTTTTATTGATTTTGATAAATCTGTTGGTCTTCGACGGAATTTTCAAAATTTCAGGAAAACCCTTCACCTAATTTTGATAAAACTTCAGAATATCAATTAACAGACTATCTTTTATTAAACCAAATAATAAAACAGTAAGATGTTATAGTAAATTTTCCAGTAATTCAATTGTTTTATTGATTTTGATAAATCTGTTTGTCTTCAATGGAATTTTCAAAATTTCAGGAAAACCCTTCACCTAATTTTGATAAAACTTCAGAATATCAATTAACAGACTATCTTTTATTAAACCAAATAATAAAACAGTAAGATGTTTTCTTAAATTTTCAAGTAATTTAATTGTTATATTGATTTTGATAAATCTGTTGGTCTTCGGTGGAATTTTTAAAATTTTAGGAAAACCCTTCACCTGATTTTGATAAAACTTGAGAATTTAAATCCACAAACTCTCCTTTATTAAACCAAATAATAAAACACTAAGACGTTATCGTAAATTTTCCAGTAATTCAATTGTTTTATTGATTTTGATAAATCTGTTGGTCTTCGACGGAATTTTCAAAATTTCAAGAAAACCCTTCACCTGATTTTGATAAAACTTCAGAATATCAATCCACAGACTCTACTTTATTAAACCAAATAATAAAACACTAAGATGTTATCGTAAATTTTCCAGTAATTCAATTGTTTTATTGATTTTGATAAATCTGTTGGTCTTCGATGGAATTTTCAAAATTTCAGGAAAACCCTTCACCTGATTTTGATAAAAACTTCATAATATCAATCCACAGACTCTCCTTTATTAAAACAAATAATAAAACACTAAGATGTTGTCGTAAATTTTGTAGTAAATCAATTGTTTTATTGATTTTGATAAATCTGTTTTTCTTCGATGGAATTTTCAAAATTTCAGGAAAACCCTTGACCTGATTTTGATAAAACTTCAGAATATCAATCCACAGACTCTACTTTATTAAAACAAATAATAAAACACTAAGATACTATCGCAATTTTTCCAGTAATTCAATTGTTTTATTGATTTTGATAAATCTGTTGATCTTCGACGGAATTTTCAAAATTTCAGGAAAACCCTTCACCTGATTTTCATAAAACTTCAGAATATCAATCCACCGACTCTTCTTTATTAAACCAAATAATATAACAGTAAGATGTTATGGTAAATTTTCCAATAATTCAAGTATTTTATTGATTTTGTTAAATCTGTTGGTCTTCGACGGAATTTTCAAAATTTTAGGAAAACCCTTCATCTGATTTTGATAAAACTTCAGAATATCAATCCACAGACTCTCCTTTATTAAAACAAATAATAAAACACTAAGATGTTGTCGTAAATTTTCCAGTAGTTCAATTGTTTTATTGATTTTGATAAATCTGTTCGTCTTCGACGGAATATTCAAAATTTCAAGAAAACCCTTCACCTGATTTTGATAAAAACTTCAGAATATCAATCCACAGACCCTCCTTTATTAAAACAAACAATAAAACACTAAGTTGTTATTGTAATTTTTCCAGTAATTCAATTGTTTTATTGATTTTGATAAATCTGTTTGTCTTCGGTGGAATTTTCAAAATTTCAGAAAAACCCTTTAACTGATTTTGATAAAACTTCAGAATATAAATCCACAGGCTCTCCTTTATTAAACCAAATAATAAAACACTAAGATGTTATCGTAAATTTTCCAGTAATTCAATTGTTTTATTGATTTTGATAAATCTTTTGGTCTTCGACGGAATTTTCAAAATTTCAGGAAAACCCTTCACCTGATTTTGATAAAAACTTCAGAATATCAATCCACAGACTCTCCTTTATTAAACCAAATAATAAAACACTAAGATGTTATCGTAAATTTTCCAGTAATTCAATTGTTTTATTGATTTTGATAAATCTTTTGGTCTTCGACGGAATTTTCAAAATTTCAGGAAAACCCTTCACCTGATTTTGATAAAAACTTTAAAATATCAATCAACAGACTCTCCACTATTAAATCAAATAATAAAATACTAAGATGTTATCGTAATTTTTCCAGTAATTCAATTGTTTTTTTGATTTTGATAAATCTGTTGGTCTTCGACGGAATTTTCAAAATTTCAGGAAAACCCTTCACCTGATTTTGATAAAACTTCAGAATATAAATCCACAGACTCTCCTTTATTAAAACAAATAATAAAACACTAAGATGTTATCGTAAATTTTCCAGTAATTCAATTGTTTTCTTGATTTCGATAAATCTGTTGGTCTTCGACGGAATTTTCAAAATTTCAAAAAAACCCTTCACCTGATTTTGATAAAACTTCAGAATATCAATCCACAGACTCTCCTTTACTAAATCAAATAATAAAACACTAAGATGTTATCGTAAATTTTTCAATAGCTCAATTGTTTTATTGATTTTGATAAATCTGTTTGTCTTCGATGGAATTTTCAAAATTTCAAGAAAACCCTTCACCTGATTTTGATAATACTTCAGAACTTCAATCCACAGACTCTCCTTTATTAAATTAAATAATTAAACATTAAGATATTATCATAAATTTTCCAATAATTCAATTGTTTTATTGATTTTGTTAAATCTGTTGGTCTTCGGTGGAATTTTCAAAATTTCAGGAAAACCCTTCACCTTATTTTGATATAACTTCAGAATATCAATCCGCAGACTCTACTTTATTAAACCAAATAATAAAACACTAAGATGTTATCGTAAATTTTCCAATAATTCAATTGTTTTATTGATTTTATCTAGTTAATGGTTTCTTAAAGTGCAGTGAATTGCTTGCTCACTTAAATTTTAACGTTCTTCCACCACATTTGCGAAGGCATAGCAATCTTTTTAGGTTGAAGTTCCATCCATCTAATTATGGATATAATAACACTCTTTGTAGAGCCATGAGATTGTTTAATACTTTACCTAATAGTATTGATATTTTTAACTCATCCATGTCTATGTTTCGCAAAAATTGTTATGCTGCACTGTCTAGCCATCGATAATTGTGTTGAATCGAATCAGCTATTAGATTTATTTTACCACACAGGCATTTTTTGCTTAAGTATGTAAATGTACAATTTATAATTACTTTTAAAATTATTTTGTTATTTTATCTCTTATTATTACGCAACCATTTATGTTATTTATTTTCTTGAAATTTGTAGCATATATGAATTATGTTTTTTCCTTATCTAAGATGTTTTGTTAAAGTTGATACGTTTAAATAAATAAATAAATAAATAAATAAATAAAATAAATTTTGTTAAATCTGTTGGTCTTCGGTGGAATTTTCAAAATTTCAGAAAAACCCTTCACCTGATTTTGATAAAATTTCAGAATATCAATCCACAGACTCTCCTTTAATAATCTGAATAATAAAACACTAAGATGTTGTCGTAAATTTTCCAGTAATTCAATTGTTTTATTGATTTTGATAAATCTGTTGGTCTTCGATGGAATTTTCAAAATTTCAGGAAAATCCTTCACCTGATTTAGATAAAACTTAAGAATATCAATCCACATACTCGCATTTATTAAACTAAATAATAAAACACTAAGATGTTGTCGTAAATTTTTGAGTAATTCAATTGTTTTATTGATTTTGATAAATCTGTTGGTCTTCGATGTAATTTTCAAAATTTCAGGAAAACCCTTCACCTGATTTTGATAAAACTTCAGAATATTAATCCACAGACTCTACTTTATTAAACCAAATAATAAAACACTAAGGTGTTATCGTAATTTTTCCAGTAATTCAATTGTTTTATTGATTTTGATAAATCCGTTGGTCTTCGACGGAATTTTCAAAATTTCAGGAAAATCTTTCAATTGATTTATGATAAAACTTCAGAGTATCAATCCACAGACTCTTATTTATTAAACCAAATAATAAAACACTAAGATGTTTTCATAACTTTTCCAGTAATTCAATTGTTTTATTGATTTTGTTAAATCCGTTGGTCTTCGACGGAATTTTCCAAATTTCAGGAAAACCCTTCACCTGATTTTGATAAAAACTTCAGAATATCAATCAACAGACTCTCCTTTATTAAACCAAATAATAAAACAGTAAGATGTTATCGTAAATTTTCCAGTAATTCAATTGTTTTATTGATTTTGAGAAATCTGTTGGTCTTCGATGGAATTTTCAAAATTTCAGGAAAACCCTTCACCTGATTTTGATAAAACTTCAGAATATCAATCAAAAGATTCTCCTTTATTAAACCAAATAATAAAACACTAAGATGTTACCGTAAATTTTCCAATAATTCAAGTGTTTTATTGATTTTGTTAAATGTGTTGGTCTTCGACGGAATTTTCAAAATTTCAGGAAAACCCTCTACCTGATTTTGATAAAACTTCAGAATATCAATCCACAGACTTTCCTTTATTAAACCAAATATTAAAACACTAAGATGTTATCGTAAAATTTCCAATAGCTCAATGGTTTTATTGATTTTGATAAATCTGTTGGTCTTCGATGGAATTTTTAAAATTTCAGGAAAACCCTTCACCTGATTTCGATAAAACCTCAGAATATCAATCCACAGACTCTACTTTATTGAAACAAATAATAAAACACTAAAATGTTATTGCAAATTTTAAAGTAATTCAAATGTTTTATTGATTTTGATCTGTTGGTCTTCGACGGAATTTTCAAAATTTCAGGAAAACACTTTACCTGATTTTGATAAAATTTTAGAATATCAATCCACAGACTCTCCTTTATTAAACCAAATAATAAAACAGTAAGATGTTATCGTAAATTTTCCAGTAATTCAATTGTTTTATTGATTTTGATAAATCTGTTAGTCTTCGAGGGAATTTTCAAAATTTCAGGAAAACCCTTCATCTGATTCTGATAAAATTTCAGAATATCAATCCGCAGACTCTCCTTTATTAAACCAAATAATAAAATACTAAGATGTTATCGTAAATTTTCCAGTAATTCAAGTGTTTTATTGATTTTGATAAATCTGTTTGTCTTCGATGGAATTTTCAAAATTTCAGGAGAACTCTTCACCTGATTTTGATAAAACTTCAGAATATTAATCCACAGACTCTACTTTATTAAAACAAATAATAAAATACTAAGATGTTATTGTAAATTTTCCAGTAGTTCAACTGTTTTATTGATTTTGATAAATCTTTTGGTCTTCGATGGAATTTTCAAAATTTCAGGAAAACCCTTCATCCGATTTTGATAAAACTTCAGAATATCAATCCACAGACTCTCCTTTATTAAACCAAATAATAAAACACTAAGATATGATCGTAAATTTTCCAGTAATTCAATTGTTTTATTGATTTTGTTAAATCTGTTGGTCTTCGAAGGAATTTTCAAAATTTCAGGAAAACCCTTCACCTGATTTTGATAAAATTTTAAAATATCAATCCACAGACGCTACTTTATTAAAACAAGTAACAAACCACTAAGATGTTATCGTAAATTGTCCAGTAATTCAATTGTTTTATTGATTTTGAAAAATCTATTGGTCTTTGACGGAATTTTCTAAATTTCAGGAAAACCCTTCACCTGATTTTGATAAAACTACAGAATATCAATCCACAGACTATCCTTTATTAAACCAAATAATAAAACACTAAGATGTTATCGTAAATTTTCCAGTAATTCAATTGTTTTATTGATTTTGTTAAATCTGTTGGTCTTCGACGGAATTTTCAAAATTTCAGGAAAACCCTTCACCTGATTTTGATAAAACTTCAGAATATCAATTAACAGATTCTCTTTTATTAAACCAGATAATAAAACACTAAGATGTTGTCGTAAATTTTCCAGTAATTCAATTGTTTTATTAATTTTGATAAATCTGTTGGTCTTCGGCGGAATTTTCAAAATTTCAGGAAAACACTTCACTTGATTTTGATAAAAACTTCAGAATATCAATCCACAGGCTCTACTTTATTAAAACAAATAAGATGTTATCGTAAAATTTCCAGTAATTCAATTGTTTTATTGATTTTGATAAATCTGTTTGTCTTCGATGGAAATTTCAGGATAACCCTTCACCTGATTTTCATAAAACTTCAGAATATCAATCAACAGACTCTCCTTTATTAAACCAAATAATAAAACACTAAGATGTTATCGTAAATTTTCCAGTAATTCAATTGTTTTATTGATTTTGATAAATCTGTTTGTCTTCGGTGGAATTTTTAAAATTTCAGAAAAACCCTTCATCCGATTTTGTTAAAACTTCAGAATATCAATCCACAGACTATCCTTTATTGAACCAAATAATAAAACACTAAGATGTTATCGTAAATTTTTCAGTAAATCAATTGATTTATTGATTTTGTTAAATCTGTTGGTCTTCGGCGGAATTTTCAAAATTTCAGAAAAACCCTTCACCTGATTTTGATAAAACTTCAATATATCAATCCACAGACTCTCCTTTATTAAAAAAAATAATAAAACAGTAAGATGTTATTGTAAATTTTCCAGTAATTCAGTTGTTTTGTTGATTTTGTTAAATCTGTTGGTCTTCGACGGAATTTTCAAAATTTCAGGAAAACCCTTCACCTGATTTTGATAAAAACTTCAGAATATCAATCCACAGACTCTCCTTTATTAAAAAAAAAAATAAAACACTAAGATGTTATCGTAAGTTTTCCAGTAATTCAATTGTTTTATTGATTTTGTTCAATTTTGTTAAATCTGTTGGTCTTCGAAGGAATTTTCAAAATTTCAGGAACACCCTTTACCTGATTTTGATAAAACTTTAGAATATCAGTCAACAGATTCTCCTTTATTAAACCAAATAATAAAACACTAAGATGTTATCGTAAAATTTCCAGTAATTCAATTGTTTTGTTGATTTTGTTAAATCTATTGGTCTTCGAAAGAATTTTCAAAATTTCAGGAAAACCCTTCACCTGATTTTGATAAAACTTTTAAATATCAATCCACAGACTCTCCATGATTAAACCAAATAATAAAACACTAAGATGTTATCGTAAATTTTCCAGTAATTCAATTATTTTATTGATTTTGATAAATATGTTGGTCTTCGAAGGAATTTTCAAAATTTCAGGAAAACCCTTCACCTGATTTTGATAAAACTTCAGAATAAATCCACAGACTCTCCTTTATTAAACCAAATAATAAAACAGTAAGATGTTATTGTAAATTTTCCAATAATTCAAGTGTTTTTTTGATTTTGTTCAATCTGTTGGTCTTCGACGGAATTTTCAAAATTTCAGGAAAACCCTTCACCTGATTTTGATAAAATTTCAAAATATCAATCCACAGACGTTACTTTATTAAAACAAGTAACAAACCACTAAGATGTTATCGTAAATTGTCCAGTAATTCAATTGTTTTATTGATTTTGATAAATCTGTTAGTCTTCGATGGAATTTTCAAAATTTCAGGAAAACCCTTCACCTGATTTTGATAAAAACTTCAGAATATCAATCAACAAACTCTCCTTTATTAAACCAAATAATAAAACACTAAGATGTTATCGTAAATTTTTCAATAATTCAAGTGTTTTATTAATTTTGTTAAATCTGTTGGTCTTCGACGGAATTTTCAAAATTTCAGGAAAACCCTTCACCTGATTTTGATAAAAACTTCAGAATATCAATCCACAGACTCTTCTTTATTAAACAAAATAATAAAACACTACGATGTTATCGTAAATTTTCCAGTAAATCAATTGTTTTATTGATTTTGATAAATCTATTGGTCTTTGACGGAATTTTCAAAATTTCAGGAAAACCCTTCACCTGATTTTGATAAAACTTCAGAATATCAATCCACAGACTCTCCTTTATTAAACCAAATAATAAAACACTAAGATGTTATCGTAAATTTTCTAGTAATTCAATTGTTTTATTGATTTTGTTAAATCTGTTGGTCTTCGAAGGAATTTTCAAAATTTCAGGAAAACCCTTCACTTGATTTTGATAAAACTTCAGAATATCAATCCACAGACTCACCTTTATTAAACTAAATAATAAAACTCTTAGATATTATCGTAAATTTTCCAAATATTCAAGTGTTTTATTGATTTTGTTAAATCTGTTGGTCTTTGACGGAATTTACAAAATTACAGGAAAACCCTTCACCTGATTTTGATAAAACTTTAGAATATCAATTCACATACTCTTCTTTATTAATTAGATAATAAAACACGAAGAGGAATTTCCAAATATTGCTTGTTTTCCGAGGGAAAATTGATGATTATTTTAATTAGAAATACTTACCCCTTTCACTGTTTTCCCATATACGCTCGTCGATTTTCAAAGGAATAACTTTCAATTAAGCATCGGTACTCTCCCCTTTAACCCCTTTAAGTGGGGACGCCGGGTATGAAATCCCCGGCATCTACGAGCTGAATTCGTGGAATGCATGTGAGATGCCGGTTTTCCCTTCCTCGTCCGAACCCCGTTTGCCCATTGTGTGTGTGTGTGGGTGTGTGTGCGCCAACCCCAAAATTCCCCGTGAAAGGGATGATGATACACGTATTTGTATATACGTCTGTATCTGCGCTAATTTTCACAACATTTTCCACCATAAAATATTTATCGCCGCTTCTGAAAAGGGGAATTTTACGGTGGATCCATTTCCATCGCGACCTTATGAATTTTGTAATGTATGAATAATTTCCGTCGGCGTGATTTTCATTTCATTTTTTTTTTGAAGTTTCCAACTCCGTCGATGGCATGCCTTGAATTCTAATTACTCAGTATTGATCTGTTGTAAATTCTTTATAAAACAAAATATTATCCATAATTTAAAAAAAATATACATTAGGAAAAAATTGTGAATAGGTTACTTTCATTTATTTAAATAATAAAACTAGTGTTTATTTTTCTATTTTTACATCTTGTTAAGACGGATGATGCAAAAAAATTAAATAGAATATTCGTGCAGGTGAAAATGGGGGAAATGAGTGGCGAAATGTCTGGAACGTGTTTTAAGGTAACTTTGAGACGTTGACCCGGATGTGGAGGGTCTCCAGAGTTTTGAAATGTATACCATTTTTAATATAATGTCCCCCCAGAGTGCTCCTGCACTTAGACTAAAACGGAACGGAACTAAAGCCTTCCACCTCCGCCATCCCCAAAGTAATTTTTACTTTGGGTGACCTCTGCATTTTAATCCTGATTTATGGTCGCACTATATTACAAAACGGCGAGAAAAGGAGGGGGTGGTGGGAGTGTATATAATACGTATGAAACTGCAGTTTCAGAAATTATTCGAAAAGTGTTAACATCACTGTAAAAAAGTTGTTAAATATTTAATTGCATTCGCTGGTTTTATATTCTAAACTTGAATTGAAAAATAGCAAGTGTTTTAGAAAAAATTTAATAAAAGAGAAATAAAATGGACAAGAAAATTATGTATGAAGTTATCTCGTGGTAAAATAAACACAGCATAACCCTCGCTGATGTTTTACTGTTTTGATTGTGGGATAGAGGCCACCCACCCACCCTACATATACATTGGTACTACAATTACAGAGTCTGGGTAGTTTTTCTTAAACAACACTCATAATTGTATTTTTATTTTTTGAAAACTTAAACACTGTCTGTGGCTTAAATAAAGGAAATATGTAGGGTGGGTGGGTGGCCACTATCTGATTTATTAACCATTAGAAAGGGTTTTGGGAAAATTAAATAAAACAGAAATAAAACAGACAAGAAAATTTTGTATGAATTTTTCTTGTAGTAAAATAAAGACATCATAACCCTCGCTGATGTTTTACTGTTTGGATTGTGGTATAGATTCATACTTAACGTATATTTGACATCACTGTAAAATAATTAAAGTATCGTTTCCGGAAACAAAATGGCGACTCTCTAAAATTTAATTGTAAAAATAAAATTGCTTTCGTGGATTTGAAAATTTATAAAAAATTAATTAATCTTAGGATTGGTTTAAAACTTACAAGATATGTTTACAAATAATGTATCTTTAACATTACTACAAAATAATTGACGTATCCCTTCCGGAAACAAAATGGCGACTCTCTAACCTTTAATTGCAAAAATCAAATTGCTTTCGTGGGTTTGAAAATTTATAAAAAATTAATTAATCCTATGATTGGTTTAAAACTTACAAGATATGTTCACGAATAATATATCTTTAACATCCTTGTAAAAGAATTGCAGTATCCCTTCCGGAAACAAAATGGCGACTCTCTAAAATTTAATTGCAAAAATCAAATTGATTTCGTGGGTTTGAAAATTTATAAAAAAATAATTAATCCTAGGATTTGTTTAAAACTTACAAGATACGTTCACAATTAAGGTATCTCTGAGATCACTGTAAAAGAATTGAAGTATCCCTTCTAGAAAAAAAATGGCGACTCTCTAAAATTTAATTGCAAAAATCAAATTGATTTCGTGGGTTTGAAAATTTATAAAAAAATAATTAATCCTAGGATTAGTTTAAAACTTACAAGATATGTTCACGAATAATATATCTTTAACATCACTACAAAAGAATTGAAGAATCCCTTCCGGAAACAAAATGGTGACTCTCTAAAATATAATTGCAAAAATCAAATTGCTTTCGTGGGTTTGAAAATTTATAAAAAAATAATTAATTCTAGGATTGGTTTAAAACTTACAAGATACGTTCACAATTAAGGTATCTTTGAGATCACTGTAAAATAATTGAAGTACCCCTTCTAGAAACAAAATGGCGACTCACTAAAATTTAATAGCTAAAATCAAATTGCTTTCGTGGGTTTGAAAATTTATAAAAAATTAATTAATCCTAGGATTAGTTTAAAACTTACAAGATACGTTCACAATTAAGGTATCTTTGAGATCACTGTAAAAGAATTGAAGTATTACTTCTAGAAACAAAATGGCGACTCTCTAAAATTTAATTGCAAAAATCAAATTGATTTCGTGGGTTTGAAAATTTATAAAAAATTAATTAATCCTAGGATTGCTTTAAAACTTACAAGATATATTCACGAATAATATATCTTTAACATCACTACAAAAGAATTGAAGTATCCTTTCCGGAAACAAAATGGCGACTCACTAAAATTTAATTGCAAAAATCAAATTGCTTTTGCGGGTTTGAAAATTTATAAAAAAAATAATTAATCATGGGATTGGGTTAAAACATACAAGGTATGTTCACAATTAACATATCTTTAATATAACTGTAAAAGCATTGAGCTATCCCTTCTGCAAACAAAATGGCGACTCTCTAAAATTTAATTGAAAAATCAAATTTCTCACGTGGATTTGAAAACTTATAAAAAATTAATTAATTCTAGGATTGGTTTAAAACTTACAAAATACCTTTATAATTAACGTATCTTTAACATCAATATAACACCCACCCACCCTACATATTCATCGGTCCTACAATTACAGAGTCTGGTGCAGTTTTTCTTAAACAACACTCACAATTATATTTTAAATTTTTGAAAACTTCAACAGTATCTGTGGCTTATCTACAGGAAATATGTAGGGTGGGTGGGTGGCCACTATCCCACAATCTAATTAATTAACCATTAGCAAAGGTTTTGGGAAAATTAAATAAAAAAGAAATAAAACAGACAGGAAAATTTTGTATTAATTTTTCTTGTGGTTAAATAAACACAGCACAACCCTTGCTGATGTTTTACTGTTTGGATTATGGGATAGAGACCACCCACCCACCCTACATATTTATTGGTACTACAATTACAGAGTCTGGTTTAGTTTTTCTTAAACAATACTCACAATTGCATTTTTAGTTGCTGAAAACTTAAACACTATCTCTGGCTTAAATAAAAAAAATATGTAGGGCATGGGGGGTGGCCACTACCCCACAATCCAATTAATAAACACTACCAAGGGCTTTAAGAAAATTAAATAAAAAAGAAATAAAACAGACAAGAAAAGTTTGTATTTATTTTTTCTCGTGGTAAAATAAACACAGCAAAACCCTTGCACATGTTACACTGTTTAGATTGTGGGATAGAGGCCACCCATCCTACATATTTATTAGTACTACAATTACAGAGTCTACAGAGTTTTTTTTTTTGTAAACAACTCTCACAATTGTATTTTTAGTTTCTGGAAACTTAAACAGTGGCTTAAGTAAAGAAAATATGTAGGGTGTGTGGCTGGCCACTATCCTACAATACAATTTATTAAGCATTAGCAAGGGTTTTGGAAAAATTAAATAAAAAGGAAATAAAATAGACAAGAAAATTTTGTATGAATTTTTCTTGTGGTAAAATAAACACAGCTTAACCCTCGCTCATGTTTTACGGTTTGGATTGTGGAATAGAAGCCATTCATCCACCCTACATATTTCCTTTATTTAAGCCTCATACGCTGTTTAAGTTTTCAAAATCTAAAAATACAATTGTTAGTGTTGTTTAAGAAAAACTACACGAGACTCTGTAATTGTAGTACCAATGAATATGTAGGGTGGGTGGGTGGCCTCTATCCCACAATCCAAACAGTAAAACATCAGCGAGGGATGTACTGTGTTTATTTTATCACAAGAAAAAAAGTCATACAAAATTTTCTTGACTATTTTAGTTCTTTTTTATTTAATTTCCACAAAACCGTTGCTAACGGTTAATTAATTGGATTGTGGGATAGTGGACATTACATATTTCACATAGGCTAGTGGCTTAAAAAAAACAGAAATATACTCAAAATTAACATAGTTTTAATAAACTCAAGAAAAAAATTGTGCAAGACGAGCGGAAACAAAATGGCGCCACTTGAAACTCGACTTTAATTTTGAAATATTTGCCGTTTGAAATTAAAAAAGTTCTAGAAACAATATCACGATAGCTAGTTGCTTAGAACAATAAAAATATACTCAAAATTAATACAGTTTCAATAAACTCAAGAAATATTTTGTATTAGACGAGCGGAAACAAAATGGCGCCACTTTGAACTCGACTTTAATTTTGAAGTATTTGCAACTTGAAATTAAAAAAATTCTAGAAACGAAATCACGTAGGCTAGTGGCTTAAAACAATAGCGATATACTCAAAATTAATACAATTTTGATAAACTCAAGGAATATTTCGTACAAGACAAGATGAAACAATGTGGTGCTACTTTAAACTCTACTTTTATTTTGAAATATTTGCACCTTGAAATTAAATAATTTCTAAAAAGAAAATCACGTTGGCTAGTGGCTTAAAACAATAGAGATATACTCCAAATTAATACAGTTTTAATAAACTCAAGAAATATTTTGTATAAGACGAGCGGAAACGAAATGGCGCCACTTGAAACTCGACTTTAATTTTGAAATATTTGCATTTTTTAAATTAAAATATTCTAGAAACAATATCACGTTGGCTAGTGACTTAAAACATTAAAAATATACTCAAAATTAACACAGTTTTATTACCCATAAGAAAAATTTTAAATAAGACAAGCGGAAACAAAATGGCGCCACTTTAAACATGACTTTAATTTTGAAATATTTGATTAGTTAATTTAATAATGGTAATTATGTCATAATTATCAGATCAAATTTAATATTAACTCTTTTAATTGAATTTGTTTATTAATATCAACCCTTTTAAATGTTTTTTTGTAAATTCGATTCCACGATAGTTTACGTACAATTGATAATAATCTAAGCCACGAGTTTTCAATAAAAATTTGCACAGAAGAAAAGATTGTCGTAATTGGAAAAAGGTCAGTGAAATCCTCGCGTATGTTTTATAAATTGGAGGGTGTGATAGTGGGCATCCACCCACCCTACATATACAATTGAATCTAAATCACTGTCACTCGTTTGGTTTCCAAAAAAAACGGTCACTGTTGTAGTGTACATGTTCAAGTATTAAAAATCAGTTTTATAGCTTAAGTTTCAATATATATGTAGGGTGGGTGGGTGGCCACTATCACACCCTCCAGTTACAATAATCTAAATGACGATTTCTTAATTAATAAAATGCACAGAGGAAATAATTATCACAATAAACAATTTTGTAAATCTCTTTATTCTTTTTGACAAATTTGCATGTAGAATATACTAACTGAACATCAGTTAAATTATCTGGCGTGTTTTAAAGACTAAAGGGTGGGATAGTGGCCACCCACCCACCCTACATTTACAATTTTATCTGAATCACTGTCACTCGTTTGGTTTCCAAAACACGTCAACTGTTGTAGTGTTGATGTTGTTCAAGAATTCAAATTAAGTTTTAATTGATTTCAAACTGTTAAAACCCTCGCATGTGTGTTTCAGTTTGGAGGATTGGATAGTGTACACCCATCCACCCTACATATATAATTTAGTCTAAATTACTCCGTTTGGTTTTCAGGAAAACGTCAACTCTATTAGTGTTGATGTCCAAAAGTTTAAATCAGTGTTGTACCTTAAGTTTCTATATATATGTAGAGTGGGTGGGTGGCCACTATCCCACCTTCAATTCGTAAAACATTCGCGAGGGTTTTACTGAACTTTAATTAATTACGACAATATTTCCTTCTACTTATCATCATATGTTAACATAAAAATAAATTTATATTCATAAGGATTGTGGCGACCGTTACTACGTGGTAATTCATGATAAACACTTAACTAACGCGCTTACTATATTTTAACCACTAAAAATTATGTAATATATGTATATACATATATTACAAAAACACACGACTTAAGTTTCGACGGTTTAATGTCATTATCAAGTGTTGATAATGACATTAAACCGTCGAAACTTAAGTCGTGTGTTTTTGTAATATATGTATATATATTACATATTTTTTTAGTGGTTAAAACATAGTAAGTGCGTTTGTTATGTGTTTAAATTTATATTTATATTTATACTACAAATATTTACATAAATACTTCTTCTCGTTGGCATCTGATGACCGCACCTTGAGCGATTTAAATATAGATCCACTCCACTCGTGTTACCTATTCCCTTTTTCCACACTTTTCCCCCGACGGCTTAAAGATTGTTTACAATGCACCCTATTTTTAGTTCCATTCACCCAAACAGCATCAATTACGCCCCGGCAGTTTTTCTTTACACTGCGATCCCTTGCCTCTCTCCGAGTCCGTACCGTGATTTGATGTGTTGTTGTTTATGCGTGTGATGTTCACCATCAAAAAGACTTTTGACAGCCCAGTTAAATAACTCAACGAAAAACACACACACGTTAAATTGTAAACAAACAACATCGCCTATATTTTGAGTTGTTCAATTGTATGTAATGTAATTATGGAAATATTCTAGAAAGAGAATCATATATCAACCTAGTTGTGTAATCTAGTCGCTCGTCTATAAATAATTACACGCGTTACGGATAAAATATATTGGTTGAAAACGTATTTTTTTTATTTTTTGAAAACAAAAGTCTGAAATATGAAAATTTATAAAATATTTTACGATTACGAGCGAGGAGATTATATAAAAACCGTCGTTTACGGTTAGCGGCGTCCATTATAAAAGAATTAGGATCTCGTTCTTTTTTCCCCGTAATGCCCTTCCACTGTGCATCCGCGGCAATAAATAAAAGTTAGATCATAATCGCGCCGGAGTTTTATTTAGGCCCCGGCTGAAATGGTGGAGGCGCCGGTCCATATTAAAAAAAAAAAAAAAAAAACATAGCGACGACGAAGAAGATAATTATCAAAACACCGCTCGTTTATTTGCGTGCCATCCAATTGAATAAACAGAATGGTAATTAATAATTTGTAAAAAAAATCACAGCCAATTTTAATAAAAGTGTGGCATTATTTCAAACTAAAGAATGTAAATATTAATACAATAAATATTAATGATTATTTTTTACCATATTATTCTGCATTCAAATCCTTTAGAAAATTTAATGGCCATTCAGCGAAAAGGGGAATTAATTACTTCCCCAAATTACCATTGAACACATTCATCGGATATCAAATTGAGTGTCGATAAAGCGGACGGCAAAGGAAATTAATGAAGACGTTTTTGAAGATAATTTATCAAAATCAATAGGTATGAATGGATGAATGCCTTAATGGACCCTCGAAGGAGAAAAAAAAAACAGCTCCTCCATTCCCCCACACAAAATAATAATAATAACAATAATTAACAGTAACACTCGTAAATAACGTTTCATTTCCACGATCCCCTGGAGGCTTAGTGACCGACAGTGATAAAAAAAGGAGAGAAAACAGATAAGCCTTTTCAGATAAGCTTTGGAAAAATACAGAGGTGCAGATAGACGGACGGTGTTTGTGCGCAATAGGGGTGGGATATTTTATTCCCCGAGCTTTTTCCTTCCCTCTTTCACGAAAAGAAATACAAGCATTAACCGGCTTTCTAATCATAATCCCCCCGCGCGTTCGTTAGGAGGACGCGGAGGACGAGGGAAAAGGAGAGTATCGGAAATTCCTCGATAAAAAGTTATTTAAATTGGCATTCTTCAATTACCCAAAAAGGGGTTATGAATGGAAACGCGGGAGAAGAGAGAGGGTGAATGGCATTCGAATCCTCGCCGGCGCGGAAAAATTCTTTGATCTCGCGAAAATCCCCAGACGTGCACGCATTTCTGGAACGCAGCCGAGCGCAGGTAATTGATTGATTTTTTTTTAACTTTAATAAAAAAATTGTATAGACTTATACAACTCAGCGGTTTTGAAAAAAAAACAACACCAAATATTTCTATAATGCTACAATTAATTTTTAACAAATTTTCAAACCCACGAAGGCAATTTGATTTTTTCAATTAAATTTTAGAGAGTCGCCATTTTGTTTCCGGAAGGGATACTTAATTTTTTTTACAGTGGTGCTAAAGTTACTAAAATTGTGAACGTATCTTGCAAGTTTTAAACCAATCCTACGATTAATTAATTTTTTATAAATTTTCAAATTCACGAAAACAATTTGATTATTTCTTTACGGAAGGGACACACTACTTCTTTAATAAAACAAAAAAAAAACTACACTGCTCTTTAATTAAAGAATTTTTCTCGTGGTAAAATAAACACAGCATAACCCTCGCTGATGTTTCACTGCTTAGATTGTGGGATAGAGGCCACCCACCCACCCTACATATTTATTGGTACTACAATTACAAAGTCTGGTGTAGTTTTATATGGGTGGATGGGTGGCCACTATCTCACCCACCAATCTTTAAAACAAGCCAGATAGTTTAACTGATGTTCAATTAGTACATTCTATATGCAAATTTGCCAAAATGAATAAAGAGATTTACAAAATTGTCCATTATAATAATAAGGATATCCTCTGTGCATTTTATTAATTAAGAAATCGTCGTTTAGATTGTTGTAACTAGAGGGTGTGATAGTAGACACCCGCCCACCCTACATATACATAGAAACTTAAGCTACAAAACTGATTTTAAATTCTTGAACAACATCAACACTACAACAGTTGACGTTTTTTGGAAACGAAACGAGTGACAGTGATTTAGATTCAATTGTATATGTAGGGTGGGTGGGTGGCCCTAACCCCACCCTTCAGCCTTTAAAACACGCCAGATAGTTTAAGTGATGTTCAGTTAGCATATTCTACATGCAAATTTGCCATAATGAATAAAGAGATTTACAAAATTGTTTTATTATGATAATTATTTCCTCTGTGCATTTTATTAATGTTGTTGTAATTGAAGGGTGTGATAGTGGCCACCCACCCATTCTACATATATATAGAAACTTAAGCTACAAAACTGATTTTTAATTCTTGAACATCTACACTACAACAGTTGACGTTTTTTTGGAAACCAAACGAGTGAGTGATTTCGATTCAATTGTAAATGTAGGGTGGGTGGGCGTCCACTATCCCACCCTTCAGTCTTTAAAACACGCCAGATAGTTTAACTGATGTTCAATTAGTATATTCAACATGCAACTTTGCCAAAATGAATAAAGAGATTTACAAAATTTTGTATTATGATAATTATTTCCTCTGTGCATTTTATTAATCACGAAATTGTCGTTTAGTTTGTTGTAATTGAAGGGTGTGATAGTGGCCACCCACCCACCCTACATATACATAGAAACTTAAGCTACAAAACAGATTTTGAATTCTTGAACAACATCAACACTACAACAGTTGACGTTTTTTGGAAACGAAACGAGTGACAGTGATTTCGATTAAATTGTAAATGTAGGGTGGGTGGGTAGCCACTTTCCCACCCTTCAGTCTTTAAAACAAGCCAGATAGTTTAACTGATGTTCAGTTAGAACATTCGACATGCAAATTTGCCAAAATGAATAAAGAGATTTACAAAATTGTTTATTATGATAATTATTTCCCCTGTGCATTTTATTAATCAAGAAATCGTCGTTTAGTTGGTTGTAATTGAAGGGTGTGATAGTGGCCACCCACCCACCCTACATATACATAGAAACTTAGGCTATAAAACTGATTTTGATTTCTTGAACAACATCAACACTACAACAGTTAAAGTTTTTTGGAAACGAAACGAGTTACAGTGATTTAGATTAAATTGTGAATGTAGGGTGGGTGGGTGGCCACTATCACATCCTCCAATCTATAAATCATACGCGAGGGTTTGACTGACTTCTTTTTGGTTACGACAAACTTTTCTATTGCGCAAATTTTTATTAAAAACTCGTGGCTTAGATTATTACCAATTGTACGTAAACTATCGTGTAATCGAATTTACAAAAACATTTAAAACGGTGGATATTAATGAACAAATTCAATTAAAAGAGTTAATATTAAATTTGATCTCATAATTATGACATAATTACCATTATTAAATTAACTAATCAAATATTTCAAAATTAAAGTCGTGTTTTAAAAGGCGCCATTTTGTTTCCTCTTATCTTATATGAAATATTTCTTTAGTTTATTAAAACTGTATTAATTTTGAGTATATCTCTATTGTTTTGAGCCCCTAGCCTACGTGATTTTGTTTCTAGAATTTTTTTAATTTCAAGGTGCAAATATTTAAAAATTAAAGTCGACTTTAAAGTGGCGCCATTTTGTTTCTGCTTGTCTTATACGAAATATTTCTTGAGTTCATTAAAACTATGTTTATTTTGAGTATATTTCTATTGTTTTAAGCCACTAGCCTACGTGATTTTGTTGCCAGAATTTTTTTAAATTTCAAGGTGCAAATATTTAAAAATTAAAGTCGAGTTTAAAGTGACGCCATTTTGTTTTCACTCGTCCTATACAAAATATTATATGAGTTTATTAAAAATGTACTAATTTTGAGTATATCTCTATTGTTTTGAGCCCCTAGCCTACGTGATTTTGTTTCTAGAAATTTTTTAATTTCAAGATGCAAATATTTCAAAATTAAAGTCGGCGCCATTTTGTTTCCGCTTGACTTATACGAAATCTTTCTTGAGTGTATTAAAACTATATAATAATACTAATAATAATATACAGAAAATTTAATATAGAGAAAATTCGTTACAGAGAAAATTCAATATGCAGAAAATTCCTTACTCAGAAAATTCTATATAGAGAAAATTCTTTACACAGAAAATTCAATATGCAGAAAATTTTATTCACATAAATTCTAAGATAAATAATAAATTATGTTTCACATCCACATCTGCTATGGTGGCGTTTAATTGTGGAATTAAAATGATACGTCTGAAAACTTATGATGGAACTGATATATTACTGTTGGGAAATAAGTTTGAATAACTTGAAACTACTGATGCAAACAGGAGATATGAGAGGACCTCAGCTGCGGAATGCCGCGCTGAAGTAATATTAGAAAATACCTGCCGGCGATAAATCTGCTCCTTGATTTTTCTTCTACTTCTTGTTGTTGTTGTTGTTTCCAGTCGAGGAGCTCCAGTGTCTGGCGACGTGGAAGGAGGGCAGCTCGCGTTACCTCGTAGGCAAGGTGCACCACAATCACGCCACCTCCAACGAGGACCGGTTCAGGTGTTTCGTCTACGAAAAGGCGTCGGCGGCTTCGGAATCCCTCGACGGCGTCGATTACAGGGTGGCGCAGAGCGGCGACGCCACATGTAACGGACTCTTCAGCGCCACTGAGGGTAGTCGAACAATGACACTTAAAAAAGGTAAATATTACTTCGAAAACTTTTCAGACAATTTTCTATCAATTCTTGTTTGAATAATCAGATGTAGTTTTTCAACATTCTCAGAAGATTCTAGGAAGTTTATCTCAAATTTTTTGGTCTTGTTTTGATGAAGAATAAGGTAATTTTTGTTTCTTTTTAGCACCATCACTGAACAAATGTCGATTTCCGGCGTGGATAGCAAACCACAACTATTGGCACACATTGGACTATTCGGCCACGTACAGTTTCCACCACAGAAACTCGACACTGCGCATAACGAATTCATCTGGCCTGGAAATGAAAATAGTTTGCGCCCAAGTTAGGCACACGACGAGGGACGAAAGTTCGGTCATGCTTTTGACACATTTCACAATGGGCTGGTGAGTTGTTAATAGCGCGAAAGGGATCGTAAGCGATGGCCGGTTGTTGTTGTTGTTGCCGCCGCCTACGATCCGATAACATCATGAATAGTTTACCGATACGTATTAATTCCCGTATTCCTATCAAACCAGCCAAAGCGGATTCGCCTGTATGGCCTTCTATCGTCGGGACGGCGACGTCATGGAGGTACAATCGGGCCTGCACACCAAGCGACAGGAAGACGCCTGCTCCTCCAATTACTTCAACAGGACTAATCTACCCTATGTAACGCTAGTTAGTAAGTATTCAAATCTAATAATACCAACTGAAAATACAACTAATATCTTCCCTTCAAGATTTCTTGAATGACTTCCTCAACGCTGAAAAATTTTGTACTACTACTACCACTTGATCAAGATTTTATAACAACCTTCATAGATCTTTAAACTAATGTTAGCAGTCCATTTTTTTTAACAGCAGTTCTTTAAACCAACATCATCAGTCATTTTTTCCTTCAAGATTTCATTAGATTTTTAAACTTGTTGCAAATTATTCAATGAATAAATTCCATTACGTCTGAAGTTTCCCGTCTGGACAGGGGAAAAAAAATCAATACATAAATTTTAATCCGGCCCCGAAGGGTGGACGTGAAAGAAAAAAGTCAAACTGAGATTTCCTGGAGGAACGGGTGGCGCGATTGAAAGAGGCGCGCCCTCCAATTGATTTACGACCTTGAAATTAAGCCTTTTTAAGGGACGTTATTTATTGGCCCATAAATAACACGAGGCGATGATCTCCAACCGTTTGCGGTGGACACACTAAGAAAAAAAAATACACACACAGTCGGATTATATATATATATATATATATATATATATATATATATATATATATATAAGGGTTGTGAAAACGCCATGCCGCGTATCAAGAGAAGCATCAGCAGAAATCGTATTCCTGCTGACTTTATTTAAAGGTCAAATAAAAAAAAAAGAAAACGGAGGGTGAAAGGAAAATTAATAAATAACGAAAATTCCGACAGTAAGCACCACTGCAGACAGGCCTAATTTCAAATATTTTTTCCAATACATCACTCCCAGGGTAGCCACAATGTTTCAAATTTAATTTTCTTACATTTACGTTTTAAGTGTTATCATTTCTAGCTATGATTTGCAATTATCTTAATTTCGTATTATAAATCAACTCATTTTTAATTTAATACACATAATGTAGCTTTATCTTGACCTATTACAAAATTTTACTTTTTAAACTCACGTATTTCTGACTGTTTCCAATAATCTTTTTATTAACTTATCGTACAACTGACTTTATCCAATAATCTAAGCATTATTATTATTAAATTCTGTAAATTTCATTTTCCGTTAATAAATAAATATTATTTTAATGCACTCCTGACCTTTCCCAATAGGTTATACATCAATTAATTATAATTCTAAATTTATTTAATAAACTACGCATCGCACAAAAATATTCTTCACTTTTCCAATAATCTATGCATTAGTCTATTGTAATCTCATCCCTTTAAATTGTCTAGACATTAAGCATTACCATAAAGTACTCCTGACCTTTCCCAATAGTCTATACATTAATCTAGCGTACTCTTGACCTACCTCGACAGTCTACGTATTGCCCTAGCGTACTCCTGACCTGCCTCAATAGTCTACGTGTTGACCTAGCTTATTCCTGACCTACGCAATGTATAGACTATTGCGGTAGGTCAGGTTCGCGCTAGATCAATTCATGCGTTATTGAATAGTTTAGGAAGTAGCCAGAAAATTGCAAAAAAAAAATAGTTTAAAAAGATTATTATCATGCAAAATCAAAACGTACATTATTATAAATGATATGTCGAACCATAGATTATTAGAATAGAACTAGAGGGCTCCCTATCGTGATGTGCTGAAGAATCTGTACAGATCTGCACGCTCAGCAAGTCTCTGAAAATATCTAAAACATTCGAAAAGAAATCTGGAATACGAAAGAAAAATTCTGGAGAATTATAGGTTAAAATAAAAATTTCGAAATTTGAAAGAGTCATTACTGAAAAATATCAACAAAGAAAATTGCTGAAAACAACCGATAGAATTTCAATTTTCAAATCTTTTGAAGATGTTTTTGCAATTTGGAAAAGAAATTTCCAGCAACGTGAAAGAAATATTTTTGAAACAGATAAAAGATTCAAATACCTTTAAAATTGAACTATAAATTCCTATAACATTTTAGGAATCTATAGATAGAAAAAGAGAAATAAAAATAATAACGAAATTTGCAATTAAAATTTCTCCAAAAATCTGTAAGAAACATATATAAGCCTAGAATAAATATATCAAGAACATTAAATACATCTAAAAGTAAAATTAATAAAAAATAGAAAAACTTTCGGAAAACAAAAATTTGAAACATTCCAGAAATTTCAAATCTGGAAAAAACTTCCAGTTTTTAAATCTTCTAGAGATATTTCTGGAATTTTGAAAAGAAATATCTAGCAACTCGGAAAAAATGTTTCCAAAAAAGATTATAGATTCAAAAAAACCTCATAATTTCAAAGAAAATTTTATAAATCTGTAGTTAAAAAATGAGAATTAAAAATAATCACGAAATTTGCAATAAAAAATTCTATAAAACTGCAAGAAACATTCTAAGTAAATAAATAAGCCTAGAATAAATGTTCGCAAGTTGCTGCAAGAAATATATCAAGAACATTTAAAAAATCCAAAAGAAAAATTATTAGAAAATTCGGAAAATTTCAGAATTCCAGAAATTTCAAATCTAGAAAAAAACATGAAAAATTATGAACATATCTATAATTTAGAAGAACAATTTATGAAATACTCTGAATGAAAAATTAATGGAAAATTCTAAATCCCTCGAACAAATATATCACAGTTTGGAAGAGAAATTAAAAAAAAAATTGAAGTAAAAGTCAATGGGGAAGTTTTTAGAGATCTGAAGGTAAAAACTCTGGCAAAATCTAAAAGTTTCAAAATAATGTTCTAGAACTGTGAAAGTTTCTTATTTATATAATAAACATATGAATATTGTTGTAAAACTCAAGAAGCCTTCAAATTCTTACAATTTTGTTTTTTAGAAATTCCTAGAAATCTAAAAATCTTGTTAAATACAATATGAATGTATCGAGAAATCTGAATTAAAAATTTACTAAACATTCTGGATGAAAAATTGATGGACAATTCTAAATCTCTCGAATAAATATCGCAGTTTGGAAGAGAAATTAAAAAAAAAAACTTGAAAAAGTTAATGGAGAAGTTTTTAGAAATCTGAAGGTAAAAACTAGAGCAAAATTTAAAAGTTTCGAAAAAATATTCTAGGAAGAAAAATGTCTTATAATTTTCTAAAGCCCTTACCAAAATTTACTGTTTCGAAAAAATTTAAAAGTTTCGAAAAAATATTCTAGGAAGAAAAATGTCTTATAATTTTCTAAAGCCCTTACTAAAATTTACTGAAATCTGAAAGAAGCAATTAAAATATTTTTTTTTAGATGTATTAAATAAAGGCTTTAAAAAGTTAAGGAAAAATACTATAGAATTCAATAAATCTTAAAGTAAAGTTTCTAGAAAATTCTAAGCCATAAACTCCAGAAATTTGAAAAAGTTATCATTGAAAAATATCTACAAATGAAATAAAAATTGCTGAAAACAACCGATAGGATTGCAGAAGTGTGGAAGCGACAAACTTTCAAATTTCAAATTTTCGAAAGATATTTTTGCAATTTGGAAACCTGGAAGAAAAATTTCTAAAACAGATTAAACATTTCAAAACCTCACAATTTGAATTATAAATTCCTAGAAAATTTTAGGAATCTACAGTTCCAAAAAGAGATATTAAAGGAAATTAAAGTAAAAGTTTCTGGAGAGGTTTCTAGAGATCTGAAGGTAAACTCTGGCAAAATCTAAAAGTTTCTAAAATTTTTGTTTTCATATTTGAATATTTGGAATATTCAAGAAGCTTTCAAATTCTTGGAATTTTGATTTTTAGAAATCTCTAGGAATCTAAATATCTCGATAAATAATGCAATATGGTAGATTAGAGAAATCTGATTGATACTTGTTGCGCTACACTCTTGGTGGAACCAGATATGTAAATTATATGAAGTAAGACACTTGTTATGTTCCATAGATTCCATGTCAATTAACTGATAATAAATCTTTGGAATGTCTTACTTCACCAAATTTAGAAAAATCTGATTAAAAATTTTCTTAAATTATTCAATTTTGAAAAAATCCTCCCTGTTATGAGAACAAATTCCTGATATATTCCAAAAACCTGAAGGAATACTGAAACATTCTAGAAATATCGAAGAAAATCTCATGATATGGAAAATTCTGGAAATGCAGAAGAAAAATTGCTATATATATTTTAAATCATCGAAAATTCATTGCAATTCATATAAGAAATTCTCAGAAATCTGTAAATATATATATACAGATTTTTAGAGGAAAATTTCTGGACATAAAAATATTATAAAAACTTTTAAACGATTGAAAAAATTCACACATCCTGAAAAAGAAATTCTAGAACTTTGGAAGCAAACATTCTTTCGAATATTGATGCAATTACCTAGCGCTCACTTAACTTTCACTGACAGTTTTTGGATTGACGTAGGATAATCCTGACTTTTCTCAAAAGTCTACCACATTGAATGCTTGAAAAATCGAAAATTAAAAAAAACTTTTCTTTTAATAAAAGAAAACATACCCTTCAGATCTTTTTATTAGAAATTAAACGCATAATATAAATATTAATAAAATATATCCTTATTTATACATAACAATGAAAGCATTATCTTAGCGTACATTTGACCTTCGCCGATATATTATAAAAACCTTGAGAAAAATCAAAAATTCAAGCAATTTTAAATAAAAATATAAATGTGGTAAAAAAAACATTAAAAATTTTAAAATTATAAAAATATTCTCGTTGTTGGGAAAAATTACCTAAATATACAAATATGACGCAGTTTGAAAAATTGAAGAAAATGAAAATAAAAATTACTAGAAATGTTTCTAGAAATCTCAAAGTAAACATTCTAACCAAATCTAAAATTCTCCGTAGAATATTCTAGAAGTCTGGACGTTTTTTTTTTCATATTTTTATTTTTGGTAAATTCTAGAACCCTTATAATTCTTGCAATTTTAATTTTTCTAGAAATAATAATCTGTAAGTTTCTTGCAATTTAAAAGTGAATTTCTTTAAAATTTCTTGAAATCTGGATTAATATTTTCTAAACAATTTAAAACCTTCGAAAACATTCTCGCAATTTGAAAGACAAATTTATGTAATATTCCAAAAACCTAAAAAAAAACTCGAAGAAAATCTCTTGGTGAATCTCTTTATTTCCTTACAGATTCAAGAATTCTGATATTAAAATTTCTTAAATAATTGAAAATCTTTGAAAAATTGCTCGCAACTTGGAAGACAAATTCCTGGAATATTCTTAAAAACGTTAAAAAATTCTAAAGCCCTCGAAAAAAAACTCGTGGTTTAAAAAATTCTGGAAATGTAAAAGTAAAATTGCTCGAAATGTTTCATCATACATTAAATAAAAAATTCTTTATAATTTCTAAATATCTATATTTTATGGAAAAAGTCTTAGAAAACTCCAGAAATTAAAAATTGATAATAAACCATTGGAAAATGAACACAATCTGAAAAAGAAATTCCTGCTACATTCCAGAAGACTGTAAGAAAAATTTCTGGAAACTCGCAAAGAAATTCACGTAATAAAAAAAATGCAGAAAAATTCTATAACTCTGGAAGCAAACTTTGAAAGAAACATTTCCAATTTGAAAGAAACATTTCTAGAAAACAATAGTCTACATATAGGCCTAGCGTTCTCTTGGCCTATCCCAATAATCTTTAAATTATCATAGAATAATCATTACCTTAACCCAGGTTTGTTTTCCAACGTACATTCAAATATAATTATTTGAAAAGTTTGATATGTCCAAAACAAAATACGGAAAATTATGGAGTAAAGATTATCAGATATAATGTCCCAAGGGCAATGATAATCCGCGATAATTTTGACTACCCGAAAGTGTGTTGCTTAGTAATTGCCCGACGCCGTAAGGCGGAGGGCAATTACTTAAAGCAACACACTTGAGGGAACTAGTCAAAATTATCGTGTATTTATCATTACCCGAGGGGCATTCGGTAAGATAAGTTCTTGAATAACTTACAAAATATTAAAAATTATTTATTATATATACAATTTTGAAAGAACAATGATTAAGCGTGTAAGTTGGTACCTCTGGCGTATCGCTCCGTCTTTTGTCATAATTTGGCGGTTATGTTTTAATTCGTATTTCCTAACCTCACAAAAATGCTCGAACGGCCTCCGTAAGTATTCACTTTTAACCGTGTTTTCTAGTGTCGTTTTTTCTATTAACTAGTTGGTTCATTCTATACCGAAGCGTGATTCGGACGGACCTGATTATACATTGACAGATCGATTGTATTTTTTAACTCAAGGGCAACTGCGAATATGGTATAAATGTCAACTTGACAGCCGGGAGATTATCGATAATTTCCCTAGGGAGCTTTTCAGTTCTCGGTGTCATTGCCGCCTTAAGTTTGAATAACATGCGGCGTTTGTCAAAAATGAACGAATCTGATTGGTTGCTCATTAATGAAAGAACTTATCAAGGCAATTTTCAATTAACAATTCAATCTTTAGAATTACCCGACCTTATCCAATAGAATATATGTGCCGAGGATTTCCAACAAAAATTCATTATTTTGTTCTTGCATACTTTTTAGATTTTGGTTTAACATTTAAGTCTAGGCATTAGCTTCGAGTGCTTTGACCTTCCCCAATAGTCTTTACATTGATTGTATCATGACCTTTCTCAGTAGTCTACGAATCAACCTAGGTTTTTTAACGTACCTTCAAAAATAAATACTTGAAAATTAGAAAATGTAAAGAAAGGAAGATTATAAAAAGACTTTTTAGAACATGTTTATGATTTTTTTAAATAACCTTAAAATATTTGACACATCTTCACCAGAAACAAAATGCTAAGTGTTGAAATATTTTACAAAACTTGGTGAAATTGTAGTTGATGATTTTAAAATGTTGTAAAAAGCTTATCCTTAAAAAATGTACCTTAAAATTTTCATAATATCTAATATAATGATGCGTATTTTATATAGGCGTAAAATATTCGACATACCTTTACCAGAAACAAAATTCTAAGTATTGAAACTTCAAATGAGCTCAAGGATATTATAATGAATGATTTAAAAATGCTGTAAAAAATGTAATGCTTAGAGAAATTGACCTTAAAATTTTTCAAATATCATTCGAAATAACGTGCTTTTAATATGGCCCCAAAATATTCGACATATTTTTACCAAAAACAAATTTCTGAGCGTTGAAACTTTAACTAAACTCAAGGAAATTTTAAATTAAAATATATTAAAAAAAACTTATCCTTCAATTAATAACTTACGAATTTTCTAAATATCTTATAAAGTGATGTATCTTTAACATCATTGTAAATTGTTTAACGTATCATTACCAGAAACCAAATGCTAAGCATTGAAACTTTTACACAACTTAGAGAAATTGTAGTTGATGATTTAAAAATGTTGTAAATCACTTACCATTTTCAAAATTACCTTCAAATTTTCAGAATATATAAAAACATATACAGTTTTGCCATAACATTAAAATATTTGTTATATATTTACAAGCAGCAAGTTGCTAAGTGTTGAAACTTCAACTAAACTCAAGTAAATTGTGTTCGATGATTTAAAATTGTTGTAGATAACTAATCCTTCAAAAATGACGCGAATATTAATATAACCTTAAAATATTTGAAATATTTTTACTAAACTTAATATAATTGCAGTAGATTATTTGAAATTTTTTTAGCTCTAAGTTTCAAATTAGAAAATGCAAAATTGCATCCGATGATTTAAATAATTGTAAAAAATTAATTTTCAGGAGAATTAACCTGAAATTTTATGGAAACCATAAACAATTATTCTAATTTTAATATTCAATCAAAATATGCGACAGAAAACTGCAGGAAATCAAATTGTGTAGCTCTAAACTTGAATTTAGGAAACCTAAAATTGCTTTCGATGATTTAAAAAATTGCAAAACATTAATTTTCAGGAGAATGAACCTGAAAATTTATAGAAACTATGAAACATTATTCTAATTTTAATATTCGATCAAAATATGCGACAGAAAACTGCAGGAAATCAAATTTAGTAGCTCTAAACTTGAATTTATGAAATGTAAAATTGCATTCGATGATTGAAAAGTTTGAAACAAATTAATTTTCAGGAGGATTAAGCTGAAACTTTATAAAAACCATAAACAAATGTTCTAATTTTATTATTCGATCAAAATATGCAACGGACAACTGTGAGAAATCAAATTTTGTAGCTCGAAACTTGAATTTAGGAAACTAAAATTGCTTTCGATGATTTAAAAAATTGTGAAACATTAATTTTTAGGAGAATGAACGTGAAAATTTATAGAAACCATAAACAATTATTCTAATTTTAATATTCGATCAAAATATGCGACAGAAAACTGCAGGAAATCAAATTTTGTAGCTCTAAACTTGAATTTATGAAATGTAAAATTGCATTCAATGATTGAAAAGTTTGAAACAAATTAATTTTCAGGAGAATTAAGCTGAAAATTTATAAAAACCATAAACAAATGTTCTAATTTTGTTATTCCATCAAAATATGCGGCAGACAACTGTGGACAATCAAATTTTGTAGCTCAAAACTTGAATTTAGGAAAGCTAAAATTGCTTTCGATGATTCAAAGAATTGTAAATTTTCAAGAGAATCAACCTGAAAATTTATAGAAACCATAAACAATGATTCTAGTTTTAATATTCTATCAAAATATACGACAGAAAACTGCAGGAAATTAAATTTTGTAGCTCTAAACTTGAATTTAGGAAACCTAAAATTGCTTTCGATGATTTAAAAAATTGTAAAAAATTAATTTTCAGGTGAATGAACCTAAAAATTTATAGAAACGATAAAAAAATATTCTGATTTTATTATTTCATCAAAATATGCCAAAGACAACTGCGGAAAATAAAATTTTGTAGCTCTAAAACTGAATTTATGAAATGTAAAATTGCACTCGATGATTTAAAAATTTGTAAAAAAATAATTTTCAAGAGAATGAACCTGAAAATTTACAGAAACCATAAACAAATGATCTAATTTTGATATTACACCAAAATAAAGGACAGACAACTACAAAAAAACAAATTTTGTAGCTCGAAACTTGAATTTATGAAATGTAAAATTGCATTCGACGATTGAAAAATTTGTAAAAAATTAATTTTCAGGAGAATGAACCTGAAGATTTGCAGAAACCATAAAAAAATGTTCCAATTTTGTTATTCTATCAAAATATGCGACGGACAACTGCGAGAAATCAAATTTTGTAGCTCGAAACTTGAATTTATGAAATGTAAAATTGCATTCGTCGATTGAAAAAATTGTAAAAAAATAATTTTCAGGAGAATTCACCTGAAAATTTGCAGAAACCATAAATAAATGATCTAATTTTGATATTACACCAAAATAAGCGACAGACAGCTGTAGAAAATCAAATTTTGTAGCTAGAAACTTGAATTTAGGAAATGTAAAATTGCCTTCGATGATTAAAAAAATTGTAAAAAATTAATTTTGAGGAAAATAAACCTGAAAATGTATAGAAACCATAAAAAATTATTCTAATTTTAATATTCAATCCAAATATGCGACAGACAACTGCGGAAATTCAAATTTTGTAGCTCAAAACTTGAATTTAGGAAAGCTAAAATTGCTTTCGATAATTTAAAAAATTGTAAAACATTAATTTTCAGGAGAATGAACCTGAAATTTTATAGAAATCATAAACAATTATTATAATTTTAATATTCACTCAAAATATGCGACAGAAAACTGCAGGAAATCAAATTTTGTAGCTCTAAACTTGAATTTATGAAATGTAAAATTGCATTCGATAATTGAAAAGTTTGAAACAAATGAATTTTCAGGAGAAATAAGCTGAAAATTTATAAAAACCATAAAAAAATGTTCTAATTTTGTTATTCTTTCAAAATATGCGACAGACAAGTGCGGAAATTCAAATTTTGTAGTTCAAAACTTGAATTTAGCAAAGCTAAAATTGCTTTCGATGATTTAAAAAATTGTAAAAAATTAATTTTGAGGAGAATGAACCTGAAAATTTGCAGAAACTAGAAACAAATGATATAATTTTGATATTACACCAAAATAAGCAACAGACAACTGCAAAAAATTAAATTTTGTAGCTCGAAACTTGAATTTATGAAATGTAAAATTGCATTCGTCGATTGAAAAATTTGTAAAAAAATAATTTTCAGGAGAATGAACCTGAAACATTGCATAAACGATAAACAAATGATCTAATTTTAATATTACACTAAAATAAGGGACAGACAACTGTAGAAAATTAAATTTTGTAGCTTGAAACTTGAATTTAGGAAATGTAAAATTGCATTCGATTATTAAAAAAATTGTAAAAAATTAATTTTGAGGAGAATAAACCTGAAAATTTATAGAAACCATAAACAAATGTTCTAATTTTGTTATTTCATCAAAATTTGCGACAGAAAACTGCAGGAAATCAAATTTTGTAGTTCTAAACTTGAATTTATGAAATGTAAAATTGCATTCGATGATTGAAAAGTTTGAAACAAATTAATTTTCAGGAGAATTAAGCTGAAAATTTATAGAAACCATAAACAAATGTTCTAATTTTGTTATTCCATCAAAATATGAGACAGAAAACTGCGAAAAATCGAATTTTGTAGCCCAAACTTGAATTTAGGAAGTGTAAAAATTTAAAACTTAATCCAATAGACTAAGCATTGATCTAGCGTATTCCTGACCTTCTTCAAGAGTCTAACCACTGACCTTCCTCAATAGTCTACGCATTAGCTAAACGTACACCTGATCTACACCAATAGTCTAGATATTGGCCTAACGTATTCCTGACCTCCTCTAATACTTTATATATTAACCTAGCGTACTCCTGACCTATCCTAATATGCTTCATGGATGCAACATGGATGCAATAGATTATTGATTATTTTTTTGTGTTATCTATTTCCAAAATATAATTGTAAATCTTTAATTAATAATCGCGATAAAGAAAGATATAATAATTTCATCTGTCGCCATAAAACCGTTGCCTTTGCGTAATTCCTTCAACCCTTCTTGCAGTTTTAATGCAGCGGGCGTAAAGCCCATATATGTCTGACAGGTGGAGGAGCATAATTTCGGGAGGCGGCGCTTTATGATAACGAAATGAAGCATTAATCCCGTCCAGGTCCACCAGGAGAATATCTAAATGAAATTCCTCCCGTTTCCCAACGATTTATATTTAACCTTCCCGTTTTCCTTCGTTTTTTTTTTCTCAGTGTGTGTGTGTGGCGGACGTTATTGATGCTGATGGGACATGTGTTAACAATTAACGGAGCCCACCCCTCGTGTTTTAATGCTAATGCAAGAGACGGGAATAGATCAAAAAGTTTGTGACGAAAATAATAATGAAATTATCTCGTCAGTGCGATAAGGCACGTTAAAGTGTTTGACATAGTTTTTTGAAAGCGTGTTGTTAATTTTTTTCCTTTTGCTGCAGCGAACAGCCCGGAGCCGAGGAAGTGCCCTTATATGGGCAAGTTCGCAGTGAATAATATAATCCGCAACGAGCGGGTCTCCAGGTCCCTGCGGCCCCACCGGCAGTATAATTATCCCGAGGAACACCACCGGCGGACGAAGAGGGTGGATCAGGAGGGCGGCGGCGGCGGCGGAGGCGGCGGCGACTGTGATAATCCCGGATTTTCCAATTTAATCGTCGGCTGCAATTCGCTCGATACAATGGAGTTCAGGACGGAGTGCGTCGCCCCCGACGTCATCTCGAGTACGACTCCCGCTCATTTGCATTCCGCCGCACTCTTTACTCATTCTTTTGTTTTTTCTTTTTTCGCTCTCCGTCTCACTCTCGCTCACACACACGCGCCTCTTCCTCATCGCAGCGTATTCGTGTCACGGTAGGTGGGAGGAGAACGGGACGAATTATCTGATAACGACTCCCCTGAGCCGGTCCTCCCACGGGGCGCGGACGTACTGCTTCATATACAAGGAGTACCCTCCGGACCTGGTGGTCTTCTCCACGTCCGTGGATAACTGCGATAGGAGCGTCAGGCCCGGCGTCACGGGCGAATTAGTCTTCAACGTCACCAGCATTGGTATGTAATAATCTTATTATTAATTATCTGATTAAATAATGAATCCTATAATTTATTTTAAAAATATCGATGAAAAAAAAAAGTACCTGCGGACGGGAATCGAACGCGTGACCTTTCATTCTGACCATTTCTAACGCCCGCAAGGGATGGATCAACGGTTCGATTCCCGTCCACAGGTACTTTTTTTTTCATCAATTATAACGAAATTTTCAATTATAAATTTATATAAACTATTCAAACAATTTTATTATTTGTATATGCGTGTATATTTAGTAAGGGATCAAATTGAGTTTCCGTGTTTTCGGTTCGGCCGCAGATCTAATTTTCATTTGGGGGGGCCGTTGTATCACCGAATTTACAAGTGTTTCCCGGTCGCCGGTCCCGCTTCCTATCTACGCCCTTAGGGACATGTACACCCACACATGCACACACACACACACATACAACATCTTTTCCGGGCCATTGGTCGCCCCTCTTAGGTCCGAATTTATTTTCATTTTATACTCGGTCAGGCCGTAGAGGACGAGTCAACAACCGAGATTCCCTCACGAAAATGAAAATGTATTGCCCTAGTTTATACAAAATGAATTAAGAATAAATCCCTCACGTGATTTTAAAATATTTTCATTACCATTGGGACGTATCTCATATTAAAAATGGTTTTAAAATATAAAAAAACAATTGCTACAAACAATTAAATCGTCAAAATTTACTCAAAACACATTCTACTGTCTAAACGTAAACAAATCTAGAATCATCCCTCACGTGGTTTTAAAATTTTTTCATTAAAACCCTCGCTTTGCCATTTGAAAGTTTCTCATGTTGAAAATTGTTTTAAAATATAGAAAAACAATTGCCACAAACAATTCAATTGTCAAAATTTACTTAAAACACATTCTACTATCTAAACGTAAACAAATCTATCATCATCCCTCACGTGATTTTAAAATATTTCCATTAAAACCCTCGCTTTGCCATTTAGAAGTTTCTCATGATGAAAATTATTTTAAAATATAGAAAAACAATTGCCATAAACAACTGAATTGTCAAAATTTACTTAAAATACATTTTACTATCTAAACGTAAACAAATCTAGAATCATCCCTCACGTGGTTTTAAAATATTTTCATTAAAACCCTCGCTTTGCAATTTGGAAGTTTCTCATGTTGAAAATTGTTTTAAAATATAGAAAAACAATTGCCACAAACAATTGAATTGTCAAAATTTACTCAAAACACATTCTGCTGTCTAAACGTAAACTAATCTAAAATCATACCTCACGTGATTTTAAAATATTATCATTAAAACCCTCGCTTTGCCATTTAGAAGTTTCGCATGTTGAAAATTGTTTTAAATGATAGAAAAACAATTGCCACAAACAATTGAATTATCAAAATTTACTCAAAACACATTCTACTATCTAAACGTAAACAAATCTAGAATCATCCCTCGCGTTATTTTAAAATATTTTCATTAAAACCGTCGCTTCGCCATTTGGAAATTTCTCATATTGAAAATTGTTTTAAAATATAGAAAAACAATTGCCACAAACAACTGAATTGTCAAAATTTACTTAAAACACATTCTACTATACAAACGTAAAAAAATCTAGAATCATTCCTCACGTGATTTTAAAATATTATCATTAAAACCCTCGCTTTGCCATTTGGAAGTTTTTTATATTGAAAATTGTTTTAAAATATAGAAAAACAATTGCCACAAACAATTCAATTAACAAAATTTACTTAAAACACATTCTACTGTCTAAACGTAAACAAATCTAGAATCATCCCTCACGTGATTTTAAAATATTTTCATTAAAACCCTCGCTTCGCCATTTAGAAGTTTCTAATATTGAAAATTGTTTTAAAATATAGAAAAACAATTGCCACAAACAATTGAATTGTCAAAATTTACTTAAAACAGATTCTAATGTTTAAACGTAAACAAATCTAGAATCATCCCTCGCGTGATTTTAAAATATTTGCAATTTGGAAGTTTCGCTTTGCAATTTGGAAGTTTCTCATGTTGAAAATTGTTTTAAAATATAGAAAAACAATTGCCACAAACAATTGAATTATCAAAATTTACTTAAAACACATTCTACTGTCTAAACGTATACAAATCTAGAATCATCCCTCACGTGATTTTAAAATATTTTCATTAAAACCCTCGCTTTGCCATTTAGAAGTTTCTCATGTTGAAAATTGTTTTAAAATATAGAAAAACAATTGCCACAAACAATTGAATTGTCAAAATTTACCTTAAACATGATCTACTGTCTAAACGTAAACAAATCTAGAATCATCCCTCACGTGATTTTAAAATATTTTCATTAAAACCCTCGCTTTGCCATTTAGAAGTTTCTCATGTTGAAAATTGTTTTAAAATATAGAAAAACAATTGCCACAAACAAATGAATTGTGAAAATTTAATTTACTTAATACACATTCTACTGTTCAAACGTAAACAAATCTAGAATCATTCCTCACGTGATTTTTTGGAAATGACAGTTAATAATTTATTGGTAACAATTGACAGATAATAATTGATTGTTGAAATTTCACATTGTTTGTCAATTACCAGTTAAAAATTACATTTGACAAACAAACAAAAATGGCAGTTGACAATATATAAATAATTAATAGTAGACTATTGCCAATAATTAATTGACACAGGTAATAATTTACTGTAGACTATCTACAAATGACAATTGATATTTGATTATTGATAATTGACAACTAACAGTTGACAGTTTATAATTGACAGTTGACAGTTATGAATTGACAATTGATGGTTATTAGTTGAGAATTGACAGTTAATAATTAGCATTCGAATTTATACACATAATATTTTCCAGCTAGTTGAAAATAAGAATTGACATATCAACAATTGACAGTTGACAATTCAGAGTTGTCAATTGACAAATAACAATTAAGAGTTAACGGTTATCATTTGATAGTTGTCAACTGACAGTTAACAATTTAAAGGTGATAATTAACAGGTGACAATATACAGTTTTTTTAATTTTTAATTTTTTTATTACTTGACAATTAAATTTTGACAGTTAGTACTTGCCAATTACGTTAAAATTTACAGTTGACAAATTGATAGTAGACTGTTGACAATATACAGTTGACAGTATTTGACAATTGAGAGTTGATTATTGACAATTAACAACTAATAGTATTAGTTCATAAATGACAATTTACAATTATTTATTAACAATTGACAGTAATTGATTGACAATTGATTGTCATTTGACAGGTAACCATTTAGAGTTAACAGTTGATAGTTGTCAATTGACAGTTAACAAAAGACAGTTATTAATTGATAGGTTATAATTAACAGGTGTTAATAATTAATTCTTAAAATTTGACAGTTGGTATTTGACAATTGTTAGGTAAATATTACAATTTACAAACCAAAAGTGACAGTTGACAATTGATCGTAGACAATTAACAGTGAATAATTGACAGATAATAATTGACTATAGACAATATAAAAGTCATAATTGTTAACAATTCATAATTACCTACTGATAATTTACAACTAATAATTAATAGTTCAGCCTATTGACCATAGCAACAATTAATCGTTGTCAGTTCACAGTAAATAATTAATAGATTTAACAAATAACACTTTCATTTGCAGATAGTTGAAAATAAGTATTGACATTAACAAGTGACAGTTGACATTTGATAGCTTATTGACCATAGCAACAATTAATCGTTGTCAGTTGACAGTTAATAATTAATAGATTTAACAAATAACACTTTCATTTGCAGATAGTTGAAAATAAGAATTGACATTAACAATTGACAGTTGACATTCGATAGACTATTGACCTTAGCAACAATTAATCGTTGTCAGTTGACAGTTAATAATTAATAGATTTAACAAATAACACTTTCATTTGCAGATAATTGAAAATAAGAATTGACATTAACAATTGACAGTTGACATTCGATAGCCTATTGACCATAGCAACAATTAAACGTTGTCAGTTGACAGTTAATAATTAATAGATTTAACAAATAACACTTTCATTTGCAGATAGTTGAAAATAAGAATTGACATTAACAATTGACAGTTGACATTCGATAGCCTATTGACCATAGCAACAATTAATCGTTGTTAGTTGACAGTTAATAATTAATAGATTTAACAAATAAAACTTTCATTTGCAGATAGTTGAAAATAATAATTGACATTAACAATTGACAGTTGACATTTGATAGCCTATTGACCATAGCAACAATGAATCGTTGTCAGATGGCAGTTAATAATTAATAGATTTAACAAATAACACTTTCATTTGCAGATAGTTGAAAATAAGAATTGAAATTAACAATTGACAGTTGGCATTTGATAGCCTATTGACCATAGCAACAATTAATCGTTGTTAGTTGTCAGTTAATAATTAATAGATTTAACAAATAACACTTTTATTTGCAAATAATTGAAAATAAGAATTGACATTAACAATTGACAGTTGACATTTGATAGCCTATTGACCATAGCAACAATTAATCGTTGGCAGTTGACAGTTAATAATTAATAGATTTAACAAATAACACTTTCATTTGCAGATAGTTTAAAATAGGAATTGACATTAACAATTGACAGTTGACATTCGATACACTATTGACCATAGCAACAATTAATCGTTGTTAGTTGACAGTTAGGAATTAATAGTTAACATTTTTTATATAATATTTGATAATTGCCAACTAATTGCCAACAAATGTTAGTCAAGAATTGACAGTTGACATATCATAGGTAAAAATTATCAATTGACAGTTAATAATTTAGATTTGACAATTGACAGCTAATAAATTATAGTTGGCTATCGACTGTTATTAATTGTCAGATATAACAAGCAGTTGACTAAATTTTAAAAAAAAAACAGTTGACAATTGACAGTTGAAAATTAACAGTAAGTGGTTGCTAGACAACATTTCTTAGATAAATTTGACATAATAAAGTTTACCATTTGCTAGTTATAGTATATAGTAACAAATGACCAGTGACAATTTTAGATTAAGAATTGACAATAGTTAATTTCTAGTTTAACAAAATAATTGTCAGATGTACAAAATGACACGTGACAATAGATAATGTATTATTGATAGTAGACAATTGGCAGTGGATAATTTACATGTGATAATTGACTTTTGACAATAATTTTTCAAAATTGACAGTTGACTATTGACAATCGACAAATATTATTTTTGACAGTTGACACATGACAAATAACCGTCGATAGTTGATGGTTAATAAGTTCTGGTTAAAATAACAGTTGGCGGATAATAAATGACGGTCAAGAATTGACAGTTGACAATTGACAGGTAACAATGGATATTTGATAATTGTTAGTTAACAATTGATATTTTACAACAGACAGGTGACAAAAAATAGTTAGCTACCGAAAGGTGACAATTAGTTGACAGACATCATACAAAAGACTAATAACTAATTGAACCTTAGCAGTAAATAATTAACAATCAGACAATTGAGAGTTAAAACTTGACAATTGACAGTTAATAATTAGCAGTTAAAATTTGACAAATAATCTATTTTATTTAGTCAGTTAACAATTGACAGTTGATAATTCATAGTTATCAATTGATAGGTGACAATTGACAATATTAATAGTTGATAACTATCAATTGCCAAGTGACAATAATAATTGATATTTGACAATTGACAGCTAACAAAAAATAGTTGGCAATCGAGAGTTGGCAATTAACAGCTGATAATTTCCAGTTAATAAGTGACGGAATTATATTTAAAAAAATTGTCAATTGTCAAATAAAACAAGCAGTTGATAAACAACAGTTGACAATTGACAGTAAACAGTTGATTGTTAACATTCGTTCATTAAGTTTGACAATTAAAATTCACCAATTACCATTTAAAATATAACAAATGACAATTGACAATTATAAATGACTATTAACAGTCGACAGTTGACAGTTATTAATTGATGGTTAAAATTTGATGGTTTACAATTGGCCGTTGACAGTTAATACTTGATAGTTAAAGTTTGACTGTTGGTATTTGTCAATTGCCAGTTAAAAATTACAGTTAACAAACAGAAAGAGACAAAGTTGACCTATTAACAATTGACAGTTGATAACTCATAGTTATCAATTGATAGGTGACAATTGACAATATTAACAGTTGATAGTTATCAATTTCCGATTGTTTAAAGGTGATAATAAACATTCGTCAGTTGACAGTTAACAGATGACAATTAAACGTTGATAGTTGACCGTTAAATTTGAAATTTGACGAATAATATTTGCTAATTGACAGTTTAAAAAACAGTTAATAGACAACAAATGATAGTCAAGAATTGACAATTAACATATCAAAGGTAAGAATTGACAGTTAATAATTGTTATTTGACAATTGACAACTAACAAATAATAGTTGTCAATCAAGAGTTGACAATTAACAGCTGATAATTTTCAGTTAATAAGCGGTGGAATTATATTTAAAAAAATGTCAATTGTCAAACAAAACAAGCAGTTGACAATTGACAGTTAACAGTTGACTGTTAACATTCGTTCATTAAGTTTGACAATTAATATTTACCAATTACCATTTAAAGTATAACAAATGACAATTGACAATTATAAGTGACTATTAACAGTTGAGAGTTAACAGTTAATTATCGATAGTTAAAATTTGATAGTTTATAATTGACTGTTGACAGTTAATACTTGATAGTTAAAGTTTGACAGTTAGCATTTGTCAATTGCCAATTAAAAATTACAGTTGACAAACAAAAAGTGACAAAGTTGACCTATTAACAATTGACAGTTGATAATTCATAGTTATCAATTGATATGTGACAATTGACAAATATTAATAGTTGATGGTTATCAATTGACAATTGACCGCAGTTAACACTTTATAGGTGGTAATTAACATTCGGCAGTTGACAGTTGACGGATGACAATAACCGTTTATGGTTGACAGTTAATAATTAAACGTTGAAATTTGACGAATAATATTTGCTAATTGACATTAAAAAAAACAGTTGACTGACAACAAATTATAGTGAAGAATTGATAATTGACATATAAAATGTAACAATTGACAAGTGACAATAATAATTGATATTTGACTATTGACAGTTAACAAAACAAAGTTGACAATCGAGAGTTGACCATTAACAACTGATAATTTGCAGTTAATAAGTGGCGGAATTATGTTTAAAAAAATTGTCAATTGTCAAATAAAACAAGCAGTTGATAAACAACAGTTGACAGTAAACAGTTGATTGTTAAACTTCGTTCATTAAATTTGACAATTAAAATTTACCAATTACCATTGAAAGTACAACAAATGACAATTGACAATTATAAGTAACTATTAACAGTCGACAGTTGACAGTTGATAATTGATGGTTAAAATTTGATAGTTTATAATTGACCGTTGACAGTTAATACTTGATAGTTAAAGTTTGACTGTTGGTATGTGTCAATTGCCAGTTAAAAATTACAATTGACAAACAAAAAGTGACAAAGCTGACCTATTAACAATTGACAGTTGATAATTCATAGTTATCAATTCATAGGTGACAATTGACAATATTAATAGTTGATAGTTATCAATTGCCAATTGGCCGCAGTTAACAGTTTATAGGTGATAATTAACATTCGGCAGTTGACAGTTGACAGATGATAATAACCGTTTATAGTTGACAGTTAATAATTAATCGTTAAAATTTGACGAACAATATTTGCTAATTGACAATTTAAAAAAACAGTTGACGGACAACAAATGATAGTCAAAAATTGACAATTGGCATATCAAAGGTAACAATTGACAGTTAATAATTTATATTTGACAATTGACAGCTAAAAAATTATAGTTGACAATCGAGAGTTGACAAATAAAAGCTGATAATTGGCGGACAAAAAATGATAGTCACGAATTGACAATTGACATATCAAAGGTAACAATTGACAAGTGACAATAATAATTGATATTTGACAATTGACAATAATATAATGATAGTTGACAATCGAGAGTTGACCATTATAAAAATTCAGTTGACAAACAAAATGTGACAATTAACAATAGATTCTTGGTAATTGATAGTAGAAAATTAGCAGTAGATGATTGGAAGGTAATATTTTACTATTGACAATCTACAAGTGACAATTAAAAGTTGACTATTAACAACTAACACTTGAAAGTTCATAATTGACAGTCAACACTTATTACTTAACAAATGACAATTATTAGTTGACAATTGACATTTAATAATTCAAACTAAAAATTTGACAAATTGAAAATAATAATTGACATATTAACAACTGACAGTTGACAATTCATAGGTGGCAAATAACAGTTGATAGTTGTTAATAAAACAGTTGACAGGCAACAAATAACAGTCAATCATTGATAGTTTCGATATAATAGGTAACAATTTGATATTTACAATTGATAGTTAATGATGGATATTTGACAATTGACAGGTGACAAATAATAAGTTGACAATTGAGAGATAACAGCTGATAATCGGTAGTTACTACGTGACACTGGCAGAATTGTATAAAATTCTCTTTTGTCAATTATCAGATGAATCAAGGAGTTGACAAATAACAATTGACAATTAATAGCAACCAGTTAGTTGCTAACATTCGTTGACAATTAAATTTTACCAATATCTAGTTAAAGTATACCAAGTGACAATTGATTTTTCTTTTGTCAATTGTCAGATGAAACAAGGAGTTAACAAATAAATAACAATTGACAATCAATAGTAAACAATTAGTTATTAATATTCATTAGTTAAATTTAACAATTCGATTTACCAATATCCATTTAAAGTATGACAAATGACAACTGACAATTATAAATCACAATTGTTAATTAAAAATTGACAGATGCATTTTTTTGGTTTAAAATAATAATTGACAGATGAGGAATGACAGTCGACAATAGACAGTTGATAATTGATTGACAGTTGATAATTGACACTTAACATTTAACAATAGACAGTTGATAGTTGACTTTCGTTAGTAAAATTTGACAATAAAAATTTACCAATTGACAATTATAAGTGACAATTAAGATTTGATAATTGACTGTTTCAAATTTCTAGTTTAAAATAATAATTGACAGATAAATTACGGCAATCGACCGTTAATAATTGATTAACAGTTAACAATTGAAAAAATTGACAATAAAATTTTACCAATTGCCAGTTAAAGAATAGCAAAGGAGAATTGACAATTATAGCTGACTATTAATAGTTGAGAATTGACAATTGTCAATTCCTAGTTTAGAAAAAATAATTGAAGATGAATAACACTTGATAATTGATAATTTACAGGTGACAATTGACAGTTGACAATAAACAATTAACTATTGATAATTTATAAAGTTTTTACAGCTGACAATTAATAATTGACTGTTGATAATTTACATTTGCTAATAGCAAATTAAAAATATATCAGTTTGACGATAACAAATGAGAAACAAATAATAAATTGGACATTGACAGTTGACAGTTAATAGTTGGCGATTGATAGTTTATAATTAGCAGTTTAAACTCGATAAATAACATTTTCAATAATAGTAGTTAGTTGAAAATAACAGTTGACCTATTTATAATTGACAGTTGATACTTGACTGTTATCAATTGGCATATGACAATTAATAGTTGACAGTTGACAATTACCAGTTGGCAGTTAATTTTGTGATAATTTTTCGGCAACTTTTCTCTGTAGCACCTAAATATTAGGTAACACAGAGACTTTTATTCTTTGGTAAACAATATAATAATTTAGTATATTTAATATTATGCAAATTTAATTTCCTAACTTGTAATTGTGATGATTTTAGGTAAATGTTTGGAGCCGAGCAGAGCGGACGTCCGGATTCCGTTCACCTGGTCGACGATGTTGGTCCTCCTGCTGCTCACCCAGATCCCTCAGAGATGATTCGGACCTCCGAAAGTTTAGCGTTACGTTATGTAAAATGAGACTGTAAAAATTATGAATACTATATAATAACAAAACAAAAACAAAAAAAATACGCGCCCCCCTCCGGCATAGAGGGGGGCGGAATTAGGTTGTGTAAAGTAATTAAGGGTTGACACTGTCCCTTCTCACCACCACTCCGGCATTTTTTAAAAGAAGAAACACCCATCCACCACCCCACCCACCTAGACACAAACACACTCACACACCCCTGTAAATTCTATCGCGTAAGTACTTTATATACATATAAAAAAAATATTATATTATATATATAAAAACTGTGATTAATCCAATTTTTAAACGAGACGAAGAAGAAAAAAATGATGACGAACGAATAGCCCACTTAACTTAAGTCACTTCTTAACCTCTCTAACTCTCTCTATCTTTCTATATACCTAACCTTAAAAATTCTAACCTCCCACCACGTACACACGTACCAAACATGGTTTGTTTTTTCACGTTCTTTTGTTAGATTTTGATTTTCGACATATCAAGGTAACGGTGTTTACAGTTTTGAAGGGTGGAAAAAATGAGCCATGTTTTTTTAAAACCAAATAAAAAATTAGTGGACAAAACATAGCTGAACTGTGATTGATTGGTTGGTTTTTAATTGAGGTTAAAAGAACGGCATTCGCGGATGCCCGCAATAAATATACGTATTTTTACACAGCTTCTTAAAAAAAAAAGTATATGATAAGGTGATATTTTTAGTAATCCAAAGCAATATACTTAAAAACAAAAAGAAGATGAAAAGATATTTCGTTGTTGCACGTTATTTTATTAAGGCTTTTTGATTTCCGTTCACAAGCAATAAGAATATATTTGTAGTTTGATAGGGTTTTGTATAAATATTATAAATTTGTAAATAATTTGAGATGATAAATAAAAAAAATGGGAAATTAGGGGGAGGGCCCGAATGAAGCCGACGTTTCCATTCTGGTGTTAAGGGTTGTGTAAATTAAAGTACAAAGAGGGATTTTAAAAAAAAAATACGAATGGATGGATTTATTCGGGCCGTCCGCAAGCGTACACACACACAAACAAAAAAAAAACGATGTTAAAATCGAAAAGATAAAAAAAAAACTATATTGTGCGAATTGCAATCATTGTCATTGTAAATTCTGTAATTTATTGACGACGTAGAGGAAAGTAGATGAGGTGAAACCCATAGAGTAATTTTACTATTAGTTAACGATTGGGATAAATTTACTATTAGTCTTTTTGTAGAGTAGACTGTTTTTAAGAGAAAGGCAGATTCTGTAATATAATAGGATGGAAGTTTGGTGCCTTGGATGTTTTGTTTAAACAAATAACACAAAAAAAAATGTTGAATATATGAAAATGAGACAAAAAACGCAATTGTTGTAATAAATATCTGTACATTTAAACAAAATAAAATATAAATCCAATAACATTAATTCATCGAGAGTGAAATAAACTCTTTCTCTTTATTGTGTCTTATTCTATTATTCCTTATCCTTAACATCCATAAATTATTATTAAAAAAATTGTGAAATTCATTCTCTCAAAGGATTTTCTTCCTTTGAAAAATAAATCATAACTCGCTTAAAAGTCATTAGATTTTTAAAAATTAAAACAATTGTTATTAACCAGTGTTTCATGCATCGGATTCTGTTATTATAAAACTTTATTCAAAGTCGAAATTCATGTTTTCAATTGTTTTTCCTCGTTCCGACAATTTGAAGAATTAATTTTGAACAATAAATCATAACTCGCTTAAAACTCGTTGGATTTTTAAAAATTAAAACAAATTTTATTAACCAGTGTTAATGCATCCGATACTTTCATTATAAAACTTTATTCAAAATCGAAATTTATTTTTTCAATTGTTTTTCCTCGTTGCGACAATTTGAAGAATTAATTTTGAAAAATGAATCATAACTCGCTTAAAACTCGTTGGATTTTTTAAAATTAAAACAATTTTTATTAACCAGTGTTTCATGCATCGGATTCTGTTATTATAAAACTTTATTCAAAGTCGAAATTCATTTTTTCAATTGTTTTTCCTCGTTGCGACAATTTAAAGAATTAATTTTGAAAAATAAATCATAACTCGCTTAAAAGACGTTGGATTTTTAAAAATTAAAACAGTTTTTATTAACCACTATTTCATGCATCGGATTCTATTATTATAAAACTTTATTCAAAGTCGAAATTAATTTTTTCAATTGTTTTTCCTCGTTGCGACAATTTGAAGAATTAATTTTGAAAAATAAATCATAACTCGTTTAAAAGTCGTTGGATTTTTAAAAATTAAAACAAATTTTATTAACCAGTATTTCATGCATCGGATTCTGTTATAATAAAACTTTATTCAAAGTCGAAATTCATTTTTTCAATTGTTTTACCTCGTTGCGACAATTTGAAGAATTAATTTTGAAAAATGAATCATAACTCGCTTAAAACTCGTTGGATTTTTTAAAATTAAAACAATTTTTATTAACCAGTGTTTCATGCATCGGATTCTGTTATTATAAAACTTTATTCAAAGTCGAAATTCATTTTTTCAATTGTTTTTCCTCGTTGCGACAATTTAAAGAATTAATTTTGAAAAATAAATCATAACTCGCTTAAAAGACGTTGGATTTTTAAAAATTAAAACAGTTTTTATTAACCACTATTTCATGCATCGGATTCTATTATTATAAAACTTTATTCAAAGTCGAAATTCATTTTTTCAATTGTTTTTCCTCGTTGCGACAATTTTAAGAATTATTTTGGAAAAATAAATCATAACTCGCTTAAACGTCGTTGGATTATTAAAAATTAAAACAATTTTTATTAACCAGTGTTTCATGCATCGGATTCTGTTATTATAAAACTTTATTCAAAGTCGAAATTCAGTTTTTCAATTGTTTTTTCTCGTTGCGTCAATTTGAAGAATTAATTTTGAAAAATAAATAATAACTCGCTTAAAACTCGTTGGATTTTTAAAAATTAAAACAATTTTTATTCACCAGTGTTTTATGCATCGGATTCTGTTATTATAAAACTTAATTTAAAGTCTAAAATCATTTTTTCAATTGTTTTTCCTCGTTGCGACAATTTGAAGAATTAATTTTGAAAAATAACTCATAACTCGCTTAAAAGTCGTTGGATTTAAAAAAAATTAAAACAATTTTTATTAACCACTGTTTTATGCATAGTATCTGTTATTATAAAACTTTATTCAAAGTCGAAATTCATTTTTTCAATTGTTTTTCCTCGTTGCGACAATTTGAAGAATTCTTTTTGAAAAATAAATCATAACTCGCTAAAATGTCGTTGGATTTTAAAAAATTAAAACAATTTTTATTAACCAGTGTTTTTTGCATCGGATTCTGTTATTATAAAACTTTATTCAAAGTCGAAATTCATTTTTTCAATTGTTTTTCCTCGCTGCGACAATTTGAAGAATTAATTTTGAAAAATAAATCATAACTCGCTTAAAAGTCGTTGGATTTTTAAAAATTAAAACAATTTGTATTAACCAGTGTTTCATGCATCGGATTCTGTTATTATAAAACTTTATTCAACGTCGAAATTAATTTTTTCAATTGTTTTTCCTCGTTGCGACAATTTGAAGAATTAATTTTGAAAAATAAATCATAACTCACTTAAAAGTCGTTGGATTTTTAAAAATTAAAACAATTTTTATTAACCAGTGTTTCATGCATCGGATTCTGTTATTATAAAACGTTATTCAAAGTCGAAATTCATTTTTTCAATTGTTTTACCTCGTTGCGACAATTTGAAGAATTAATTTTGAAAAATAACTCATAACTCGCTTAAAAGTCGTTGGATTTAAAAAAAATTAAAACAATTTTTATTAACCAGTGTTTCATGCATCGGATTCTGTTATTATAAAACTTTATTCAAAGCCGAAATTCATTTTTTCAATTGTTTTTCCTCGTTGCGACAATTTGAAGAATTAATTTTGAAAAATAAATCATAACTCGCTTAAAAGTCGTTGGATTTTCTAAAATTAAAACAATTTTTATTAACCAGAGTTTCATGCATCGGATTCTGTTATTATAAAACTTTATTCAAAGTCGAAATTCATTTTTTCAATTGTTTTTCCTCGTTGCGACAATTTGAAGAATTAATTTTGAAAAATAAATCATAACAAATTTAAAAGTCGTTGGATTTTTAAAAATTAAAACACATTTTATTAACCAGTGTTCTTTACATCGGATTCTGTTATTATAAAACTTTATTCAAAGTCGAAATTCATTTTTTAAATTGTTTTTCCTCGTTGTGACAATTTGAAGAATTATTTTTGAAAAATAAATCATAACTCGCTTAAAAGTCGTTGTATTTTTGAAAATTAAAACAATTTTAATTAAACAGAGTTTCATGCATCGAATTCTGTTATTATAAAACTTTATTCAAAGTCGAAATTTATTTTTTCAAATGTTTTTCCTCGTTGCGACAATTTGAAGAATTAATTTTGGAAATTAAATCATAACTCGCTTAAAATCCGTTGGATTTTTAAAAATTCAAACAATTTTTATTAACCAGTGTTTCATGCATCGGATTCTGTTATTATAAAATTTTATTCAAAATCGAAATTCATTTTTTCAATTGTTTTTCCTCGTTGCGACAATTTGAAGAATTATTTTTGAAAAATAAATCATAACTCGTTTAAAAGTCGTTGGATTTTTAAAAATTTAAACAATTTTTATTAACCAGTGCTTCATGCATCGGATTCTGTTATTATAAAACTTTATCCAAAGTCGAAATTCATTTTTTCAATTGTTTTTCCTCGTTGCGACAATTTAAAGAATTAATTTTGAAAAATAAACTATAACAAGCTTAAAAGTCGTTGGATTTTTAAAAATCTAAACAATTTTTATTAACCAGTGTCTGACGCATGGGATTCCGTTATTATAAAACTTTATTTAAAGTCGAAATTCATTTTTCAATTGTTTTTCTTCGTTGCGACAATTTGAAGAATTCATTTTGAAAAATAAATCATAACTCGCTTAAAAGTCGTTGGATTTGTAAAAATTAAAACAAATTTTATTAACCAGTATTTCATGCATCGGATTCTGTTATTATAAAACTTTATTCAAAGTCGAAATTCATTTATTCAATTGTTTTTCCCTGTTGCGACAATTTGAAGAAAATTATTTTGAAACATAAATTATAACTCGCTTAAAACTCGTTGAATTTTAAAAAAGTAAAACAATTTTTATTAACCAGTATTTCATGCATCGCATTCTATTATTATAAAACTTTATTCAAAGTCGAAATTCATTTTTTCAATTGTTTTTCCTCGTTGCGACAATTTGAAGAATTAATTTTGAAAAATAAATAATAACTCGCTTAAAACTCGTTGGATTTTTAAAAATTAAAACAATTTTTATTCACCAGTGTTTTATGCATCGGATTCTGTTATTATAAAACTTAATTTAAAGTCTAAAATCATTTTTTCAATTGTTTTTCCTCGTTGCGACAATTTGAAGAATTAATTTTGAAAAATAAATCATAACTCACTTAAAAGTCGTTGGATTTTTAAAAATTAAAACAATTTTTATTAACCAGTGTTTCATGCATCGGATTCTGTTATTATAAAACGTTATTCAAAGTCGAAATTCATTTTTTCAATTGTTTTACCTCGTTGCGACAATTTGAAGAATTAATTTTGAAAAATAACTCATAACTCGCTTAAAAGTCGTTGGATTTAAAAAAAATTAAAACAATTTTTATTAACCAGTGTTTCATGCATCGGATTCTGTTATTATAAAACTTTATTCAAAGCCGAAATTCATTTTTTCAATTGTTTTTCCTCGTTGCGACAATTTGAAGAATTAATTTTGAAATATAAATCATAACTCGCTTAAAAGTCGTTGGATTTTCTAAAATTAAAACAATTTTTATTAACCAGAGTTTCATGCATCGGATTCTGTTATTATAAAACTTTATTCAAAGTCGAAATTCATTTTTTCAATTGTTTTTCCTCGTTGCGACAATTTGAAGAATTAATTTTGAAAAATAAATCATAACAAATTTAAAAGTCGTTGGATTTTTAAAAATTAAAACACATTTTATTAACCAGTGTTCTTTACATCGGATTCTGTTATTATAAAACTTTATTCAAAGTCGAAATTCATTTTTTAAATTGTTTTTCCTCGTTGTGACAATTTGAAGAATTATTTTTGAAAAATAAATCATAACTCGCTTAAAAGTCGTTGTATTTTTGAAAATTAAAACAATTTTAATTAAACAGAGTTTCATGCATCGAATTCTGTTATTATAAAACTTTATTCAAAGTCGAAATTTATTTTTTCAAATGTTTTTCCTCGTTGCGACAATTTGAAGAATTAATTTTGGAAATTAAATCATAACTCGCTTAAAATCCGTTGGATTTTTAAAAATTCAAACAATTTTTATTAACCAGTGTTTCATGCATCGGATTCTGTTATTATAAAATTTTATTCAAAATCGAAATTCATTTTTTCAATTGTTTTTCCTCGTTGCGACAATTTGAAGAATTATTTTTGAAAAATAAATCATAACTCGTTTAAAAGTCGTTGGATTTTTAAAAATTTAAACAATTTTTATTAACCAGTGCTTCATGCATCGGATTCTGTTATTATAAAACTTTATCCAAAGTCGAAATTCATTTTTTCAATTGTTTTTCCTCGTTGCGACAATTTAAAGAATTAATTTTGAAAAATAAACTATAACAAGCTTAAAAGTCGTTGGATTTTTAAAAATCTAAACAATTTTTATTAACCAGTGTCTGACGCATGGGATTCCGTTATTATAAAACTTTATTTAAAGTCGAAATTCATTTTTCAATTGTTTTTCTTCGTTGCGACAATTTGAAGAATTCATTTTGAAAAATAAATCATAACTCGCTTAAAAGTCGTTGGATTTGTAAAAATTAAAACAAATTTTATTAACCAGTATTTCATGCATCGGATTCTGTTATTATAAAACTTTATTCAAAGTCGAAATTCATTTATTCAATTGTTTTTCCCTGTTGCGACAATTTGAAGAAAATTATTTTGAAACATAAATTATAACTCGCTTAAAACTCGTTGAATTTTAAAAAAGTAAAACAATTTTTATTAACCAGTATTTCATGCATCGCATTCTATTATTATAAAACTTTATTCAAAGTCGAAATTCATTTTTTCAATTGTTTTTCCTCGTTGCGACAATTTGAAGAATTAATTTTGAAAAATAAATCATAACTCGCTTAAAAGTCGTTGGATTTTTTAAAATTAAAACAATTGTTATTAACCAGTGTTTCATGCATCGAATTCTGTTATTATAAAACTTTATTCAAAGTCGAAATTCATTTATTCAATTGTTTTTCCCTGTTGCGACAATTTGAAGAAAATTATTTTGAAACATAAATTATAACTCGCTTAAAACTCGTTGAATTTTAAAAAAGTAAAACAATTTTTATTAACCAGTATTTCATGCATCGCATTCTATTATTATAAAACTTTATTCAAAGTCGAAATTCATTTTTTCAATTGTTTTTCCTCGTTGCGACAATTTGAAGAATTAATTTTGAAAAATAAATCATAACTCGCTTAAAAGTCGTTGGATTTTTTAAAATTAAAACAATTGTTATTAACCAGTGTTTCATGCATCGAATTCTGTTATTATAATACTTTATTCAAAGTCGAAATTCATTTTTTCAATTGTTTTTTCTCGTTGCGACAATTTGAAGTATTAATTTTGAAAATTAAATCATAACTCGCTTAAAAGCCGTTGGATTTTTAAAAATTAAAACAATTTTTATTAACCAGAGTTTCATGCATCGGATTCTGTTATTATAAAACTTTATTCAAAGTCGAAATTCATTTTTTCAATTGTTTTTCCTCGTTGCGACAATTTGAAGAATTCATTTTGAAAAATTAATCATAACTCGCTTGAAAGTCGTTGGATTATTAAAAATTAAAACAATTTTTATTAACCAGTGTTTCATGCATCGGATTCTGTTATTATAAAACTTTATTCAAAGCCGAAATTTATTTTTTCAATTGTTTTTCCTCGTTGCGACAATTTGAAGAATCCATTTTGAAAAATAAATCATAACTCGCTTAAAACTCGTTGGATTTTTAAAAATTAAAACAATTTTTATTAACCAGAGTTTCATGCATCGGATTTTGTTATTATAAAACTTTATTCAAAGTCGAAATTCATTTTTTCAATTGTTTTTTCTCGTTGCGACCATTTGAAGAATTAATTTTGAAAAATAAATCATAACAAGCTTAAAACTCGTTGGATTTTTAAAAATTAAATCAATTTTTATTAACCAGTGTTTCATGCATCGTATTCTGTTATTATAATACTTTATTCAAAGTCGAAAATCATTTTTTCAATTGTTTTTCCTCGTTGCGACAATTTGAAGAATTAATTTTTAAAAATAAATTATAACTCGCTTAAAAGTCGTTGGATTTTTAAAAATTAAAACATTTTTTATCATCCAGTATTTCATGCATTGGATTCTGTTATTATAAAACTTTATTCAAAGTTGAAATTCATTTTTTCAATTGTTTTTCCTCGTTGCGACAATTTGAAGAATTAATTTTGAAAAATAAATCATAACTCGCTTAAAATTCGTTGGATTTTTAAAAACTAAAGTCATTTTAATAAATTAGTGTTTAATGTATAGGAAACTGTTATTAGAAATTTTATTTTTGAGCTAAAATTTAATTTTTCTATTGTTTTCTTTAAATACAATACTTTAATGTTACACATTGATGAATCAAAGCTTTTCAATGCTTTAGAATGTTTCCTTTGACACATTTGTATGTTTGAACGTTATGTTTGTGTAAACCTAGACGTGGTCGGATTTAGGGCCTGGCGTTAATGGCCCCGATGGACGTTGATTCTTTGATGTGGGCAGCTATTTGGTTGGCGAGTTCAGGAAAAGCCATTTAATTAAATTTTGTCTTTGTGGCCATACTAAATCAAAGTTATACTTTTAAATTAGCTAATTATCAATAAGTCTATATGATTTAAAAATTTTGGGTATCCTAGGACACTTAATTTATGGAAAATCTTTAATAAACCTTATCAGAAACGTGCTGTTCCAAACCTCATATCCACCACCTGTAAAGTTTTCGATTTAATGTGCACCCTTTCTCGCCCAACTCGCAAATCTCGTTCTACATGTTCCGAAACTACTTACACTACTGGTGAATACACTCGCACGTGCACGTGAACGCGAACAAATGGCCCAGACGCCTTCGATCCGAAGGAAAACTTTAACGTTACTAGAGTTTTCAGCTATAAACACAATTTACTAGTACGAGCTCGTAACGAATGCAATCAAAGGAAATACTGATGTGATAACGTGAGCTTTATAACAAGCAGGGAGGAACACCTGAAAAATATGTCTATTTTTTTACTTGAATATATTAACAAATTAATTATGGGTTGGGTGCAGAATTTTTAATGTGAAAACGTTTACAAGGCCAAACAATGTATTATTTATAAATTTGCTTACATTGACCGACATCCCAGCAAGAATGTGCCGCTCTAAATACCAAACGGTGCAATCGAGTCGTAAATCTTATCGAGATTGCAATTAATTTATTTTTTATAACCAAATTACAATCGTAAAACCGAACTGCAGTATTCGGTTAAAATCAGGTCGGCCATTTAAGTAATTATAAAACGAAAACAAATGCTACGTTATGCTTTTGTTTTCGCGCCGCTTGGAAACAACGAAACGTTAGTTCCAGTGCGCCCCGTGATCGATATCTTTCCGTGCCGGCGTGTTATCCACGTCCAGTAGCTCTATTACGTCGATAACATCAGATGGCATTACTCACGCAACTGTGGCGAACTGACGACCGACAGTAAGGACGCGGCAGTCGTCAAGTGACCGTGCGCTCGCCGAAAATGTAAACATAACCTTCAAACCGATCGCTCGTTGTTCGACTGTTTTTGATTTAATATTTATTAACGACGTAAGTAAATACAATCGTTTATTATCGCAAATGAAATAAAAACATTAACCTATTTGTTGTGTTTGTGTAGTATAACTATTATTTACAATGAATACGTTATATTTACATAATTAAATTAAAACAATAGATTTACGATAAGTACAAAATATTAGGCTTGAACGTAATTGAAAATAAATGCATTCAGTGGTTTAGAAATTTGTAACTAAAATTAGATTAAAGAATTTAATTTAAAATTTAATCAATGCAATTTACGCGTATGTTTTATGGATTTGAGGGTGGGATAGTGGCCACCCACCCACCCTACATATATATTTTAACTACAATCAAAACAGTGTCGATGATTTTGGGTAAATACATCAAAATCTTATGATTAGTTTTGCTGGAAACTTAACGACGATCAGTAACTAAAATAATAATGTATATGTAGGGTGGGTGGGTGGCCTCTATCCCACTTTTCAATCCCTAAAATATTAGCAAGGGTTCCTGTATGAATTTTTTGCTTATAACAAGTAATTAATTATCAAACTTAAAGTTACAAGAAACGAAAATTGCAATTCAGAGTTTAAAACAGTCTATAAACTAAACGAATTAAGGAAATACCTTCAAAATTGCTGAATGCAATTAGAATTAAATCATTTTTAATAAAATGCAAAAATATTATACGTAACTTTGCTATAGACTTAATGGCAACACTGTAAACTCAAGATTATAAAAATTGAAAATTGCAACTCTTAGTTTGAAAAATTGAAAAACTTAAACCTTAAAAATTGCTGGATATAGTCAGAATTGATATGCTTTTATAATAATGAAAAAATAACATACATATTTTGGCTATAAATAAATGTCAAAACTGCAAATTTGAAAGTTGCAATAATTTAAAATCCAACATTGATTTCATTCTAATTTAAAATTTAATCAGTGCAATTTACGCGTATGTTTTATGGATTGGAGGGTGGGATAGTGGCCACCCACCCACCCTACATATATATTTTAACTACAATCAAAACAGTGCCGATGGTTTTGGGTAAATACATCAATATCTTAATGATTAATTTTGCTGGAAACTTATCGACGATCAGTAACTGAAATAATCATGTATATGTAGGGTGGGTGGGTGGCCTCTATCCCACTTTTCAATCCCTAAAACATTAACAAGGGTTCCTTTACGAAATTTTTGCATATAACAAGTAATTAATTATTAAACTTAAAGTTAGAAGAAACGAAAATTGCAATTCAGAGTTTGAAACATTCTAAAAACTACACGAATTGAGGAAATAGCTTCAAAATTGCTGAATGCAGTCAGAATTAAAGCATTTTTAATAAAATGCAAAAATATTATACGCATGTTAGCTATAAACATAATGGCAACACTGTAAACTCAAGATTATAAAAATCGAAAATTGTAACTCTTAGTTTGAAAAATTGTAAAACTTAAACCAATCATTAAAATGGCTTGAAAATTGCTGGATATAGTCAGAATTGATATATTTTTATAAACATGAAAAAATAATACATATATTTTGGCTATATATTATGTCAAAACTGCAAATTTTAAAGTTGCAACAAATCAAAATTCAACATTCATTTTATTCTAATTTAAAATTTAATCAGTGCAATTCACGCTTATGTTTTATGGATTGGAGGGTGGGATAGTGGCCACCCACCCACCCTACATATATATTTTAACTACAATCAAAACAATGTGGATGGTTTTGTTAAATACATCAATATCTTAATGATTAGTTTTGCTGGAAACTTAACGACGATCAGTAACTAAAATAATCATGTATATGTAGGGTGGGTGGGTGGCCTCTATCCCACTTTTCAATCCCTAAAATATCAACAAGGGTTCCTTTATGAAATTTTTGCTCATAACAAGTAATTAATTATCAAACTTAAAGCTACAAGAAACGAAAATTGCAATTCAGAGTTTGAAACATTCTAAAAATTACACGAATCGAGGAAATAGATTCAAAATTGTTTAATGCACTCATAATTAAAGCACTTTTAATAAAATGTAAAAATATTGTACGTATCTTTGCTATAGGTATAATGGCAATACTGTAAACTCAAGATTATAAAAATCGAAAATTGCAACTCTCAGTTTGAAAAATTGTAAAACTTAAACCAATCATTAAAATAGCTTAAAAATTTCTGGATATAGTCAGAATTGATATGTTTTTATAATAATGTAAAAATAACATATATATTTTGGCTATAAATATAAGTCAAAACTGTAAATTTAAAGTTGCAAAAATTTAAAATTCAACATTGATTTTATTCTAATTTAAAATTTAATCAGTGCAATTTACGCGTATGTTTTATGGTTTGGAGGGTGTGATAGTGGCCACCCACCCACCCTACATATATATTTTAACTACAATCAAAACAGTGTCGATGGTTTTGTTAAATACATCAATATCTTAATGATTCGTTTTGCTGGAAACTTAACGACGATCAGTAACTAAAATAATCATGTATATGTAGGGTGGGTGGGTGGCCTCTATCCCACCTTTCAATCCCTAAAATATTAGCAAGGGTTCCTGTATGAATTTTTTGCTTATAACAAGTAATTAATTATCAAACTTAAAGTTACAAGAAACGAAAATTGCAATTCAGATTTTGAAACGTTCTAAAAATTAGACGAATCGAGGAAATAGATTCAAAATTGTTCAATACACTCAAAATTAAAGCAGTTTTATTAAAATGCAAAAATATTATACGTATGTTAGCTGTAAACATAATGGCAACATTGTAAACTCAAGATTATAAAAATCGAAAATTGCAACTCTTAGTTTGAAAAATTGTAAAACTTAAACCAATCATTAAAATAGCTTAAAAATTGCTGGATATAGTCAGAATTGATACGTTTTATAATAATCAAAAATAACATATATATTTTGGCTATAAATATAAGTCAAAACTGCAAATTTGAAAATTGCAATAATTTAAAATTCAATATTGATTTTATTCTAATTCAAAATTTAAACAGTGCAATTTACGCATATGTTTTAGGGATTGGAGGGTGGGATAGTGGCCACCCACCCACCCTACATATATATTTTAACTACAATCAAAACAGTGCCGATGGTTTTGGTAAATACATCAATATCTTAATGATTAATTTTGCTGGAAACTTAACGACGATCAGTAACTAAAATAATCGTGTATATGTAGGGTGGGTGGGTGGCCTCTATTCTACTTTTAAATCCTTAAAATATTAGCAAGGGTTCCTTTATGAAATTTTTGCGCGTAACAAATAATTAATTATCAAACTTAAAGTTACAAGAATCGAAAATTGCAATTCAGAGTTTGAAACATTATAAAAATTACACGAATCGAGGAAATAGATTCAAAATTGTTTAATACACTCAGAATTAAAGCACTTTTAATAAAATGTAAAAATATTGTACGTATCTTTGCTATAGGTATAATGGCAATACTGTAAACTCAAGATTATAAAAATCGAAAATTGCAACTCTCAGTTTGAAAAATTGTAAAACTTAAACCAATCATTAAAATAGCTTAAAAATTTCTGGATATAGTCAGAATTGATATGTTTTTATAATAATGTAAAAATAACATATATATTTTGGCTATAAATATAAGTCAAAACTGTAAATTTAAAGTTGCAAAAATTTAAAATTCAACATTGATTTTATTCTAATTTAAAATTTAATCAGTGCAATTTACGCGTATGTTTTATGGTTTGGAGGGTGTGATAGTGGCCACCCACCCACCCTACATATATATTTTAACTACAATCAAAACAGTGTCGATGGTTTTGTTAAATACATCAATATCTTAATGATTCGTTTTGCTGGAAACTTAACGACGATCAGTAACTAAAATAATCATGTATATGTAGGGTGGGTGGGTGGCCTCTATCCCACCTTTCAATCCCTAAAATATTAGCAAGGGTTCCTGTATGAATTTTTTGCTTATAACAAGTAATTAATTATCAAACTTAAAGTTACAAGAAACGAAAATTGCAATTCAGATTTTGAAACGTTCTAAAAATTAGACGAATCGAGGAAATAGATTCAAAATTGTTCAATACACTCAAAATTAAAGCAGTTTTATTAAAATGCAAAAATATTATACGTATGTTAGCTGTAAACATAATGGCAACATTGTAAACTCAAGATTATAAAAATCGAAAATTGCAACTCTTAGTTTGAAAAATTGTAAAACTTAAACCAATCATTAAAATAGCTTAAAAATTGCTGGATATAGTCAGAATTGATACGTTTTATAATAATCAAAAATAACATATATATTTTGGCTATAAATATAAGTCAAAACTGCAAATTTGAAAATTGCAATAATTTAAAATTCAATATTGATTTTATTCTAATTCAAAATTTAAACAGTGCAATTTACGCATATGTTTTAGGGATTGGAGGGTGGGATAGTGGCCACCCACCCACCCTACATATATATTTTAACTACAATCAAAACAGTGCCGATGGTTTTGGTAAATACATCAATATCTTAATGATTAATTTTGCTGGAAACTTAACGACGATCAGTAACTAAAATAATCGTGTATATGTAGGGTGGGTGGGTGGCCTCTATTCTACTTTTAAATCCTTAAAATATTAGCAAGGGTTCCTTTATGAAATTTTTGCGCGTAACAAATAATTAATTATCAAACTTAAAGTTACAAGAATCGAAAATTGCAATTCAGAGTTTGAAACATTATAAAAATTACACGAATCGAGGAAATAGATTCAAAATTGTTTAATACACTCAGAATTAAAGCACTTTTAATAAAATGTAAAAATATTGTACGTATCTTCGCTGTAGGTATAATGGCAACACTGTAAACTCAAGATTATAAAAATCGAAAATTGCAACTCTTAGTTTGAAAAATTGTAAAACTTAAACCAATTATTAAAATAGCTTAAAAATTGCTGTATATAGTCAGAATTGATATATTTTTATAAACATGAAAAAATAATACACATATTTTGGATATAAATTATGTCAAAACTGTAAATTTGAAAGTTACAATAATTTAAAATTCAACATTAATTTTATTCTAATTTAAAATATAATCAGTGCAATTTACGCGTATGTTTTATAGATTGAAGGGTGGGATAGTGGCCACCCACCCACCCTACATATATATTTTAACTACAATCAAAACAGTTTTGATGGTTTTGGTAAATACATCAATATCTTAATGATTAGTTTTGCTGGAAACTTAACGACGATCAGTAACTGAAATAATCATGTATATGTAGGGTGGGTGGGCGTCCTCTATTCTACTTTTCAATCTCTAAAATATCAGTAAGGGTTCCTTCAAGAAATTTTTCCTCATGACAAGTAATTCATTATCAAACTTAAAGTTGCAAGAAACGAAAATTGCAATTCAGATTTTGAAACATTCTAAAAATTACACGAATCGAGGAAATAGATTCAAATTTTTTTTTTTTTTTTTAATAATAATAATGTTTATTGTTAATTAAGTGTAGTTTACATTTCATTACATTACAGTACATTAAATTTCATAAAACTAAGATAACATATACTAGTAAAAAATTTAAGAAAAGACAAACGTTCATTTTAAAACTAACGGAATAAACAATAAACAAATGATCACTGAAGTGCAGGCACTTGTATGTGATGGACAAAAAATATAGATAAATATAAACATATAAAAACTAAATTAGTAATCTAAACTATAAAAATGTATGGGTAATTGTAATTTAAACTTAATGTTAAAATAGAAGGACATAATATTCTAAAATAAATTTATAATAACGATATATGGGAGTGAATAAGTTTTTTAAATTTTTATTGTTTATGCTCCTTGATTAATTATTTTTAAAATCAATACATTTATGTATATTTTCAGGATTTTCTTGATATAGAAACTCTTTCAAATGGGTTCTAAATTTGTGTATGTTTGGTATATTTATAATATTAATGGGAACATAGTTATACATTCTGGGTCCCAAGAACGCAAACCCCCTTTGTCCAAAAGTGGTATTCATTTTCGGAATTACCAGTTTGTTTGTTTCAGATCTTGTTTTGCGTGTATTATTTTTGTATTTTAGCAAGTTTTTATGCTTGTATTGATATACTACCGAGCAGAAAAAGTAGATCTGTCTTGCGTCGTGTAGTTTAGCCTCCCTATAAAGGTCTTCAGTTGGGTACGTATACGGCTTATTTAATATAATTTTTATTATTCTTTTTTGAATTATGTTCAGGTTTCGCATATGTATATTAAAAAGTCCTCCCCATGCCGCTATTCCGTATGTTATATGAGACTCTACCAGGGCGTGATATAGCACTTTCAGACACGGTATATCTATTATATTTCTTAAATGCTTGAACGTGTAAGCTATTGCTCTTAGTTTATTAACAAGATAGCATATATGTACATTCCACCTCATATGGTTATCAAAATAAACACCTAAGTATTTATACTTGGCTACTGGTGTAATATTATAGGTGCTTAGGTCCTCTGTCACTGCAATTGAATTAAATGTTTTTTTTGTACATGCATTTATATAAAAGGGAAGGTAGTGCGTTTTCTCCATGTTAATTGTCAGTTTTTTGTAATCAAACCATAGCTTTAACACCTGCATATCGCTCTGAATATTTTCTTTTACTTCATCCCAGGATTTCCCTCTGCAAAATAACACAGTGTCGTCGGCAAAACTGGTGATTTCACTTTTGGTTTGTAAACTAAGCAAACTATTTATGTAAATAATAAACAGTATAGGTCCTAGAACAGTTCCTTGTGGGACACCATATGTAACTTCTTTGTACGAACTGAAGGTGTTCATTACTTTAACACATTGCTTTCGCTCTCTTAGGTAGCTCTTAAATAAGTCTAAGGGGGTACCTCTGATTCCTATATCCTCTAGATCCTGTAGTAGTAGTGCATGATCAACAGTGTCAAAGGCTTTTGCACAATCAATGAAAAGACATAGACATGGATTTTTACAATCTAATGAATCATAGATTCCATTAGAAATTTTAATTAGGGCATCTTGCGTGGACTTTCCCTCCTGAAATCCGAATTGCTTCTCAGAGATTAAATTATATTTTTTCAAGTAGCTCAACAACCTTATTTTTAATACATTTTCAAAAATTTTTGCTATGTTTGAAATAAGGGATATTGGGCGATAGTTGATCACTTCTTCAGTATCACTATTTTTGTGAATTGGGACAATAACAGTTATTTTGAAAGGTTTGGGGCATATACCAGATTCAAATATTTTATTAATTAGGCATGCTAATGGTTCAGCTATTTCTTCAGATAGATACTTTAAGGTTTTAGTTGTTATGTCATCATAGCCAACAGATTTTTTATTTTTGAGGTGTTGTATGATTTTAGTTATTTCGGACCTGTCCGTGCTATAAAGATAAAACGAGTTTCTTTGAGGTTTTCTTTTAGTAGCATCTTTATTCACATTTTTAAACTTACTTGCTAGAGTTTGGCCCATTTCAGCGTAGTGCTTATTAAATGTGTCCGCTGTTTCGTGTAAGTCATTACAAATTTGACCCGCAACATTTTTAATTTTATTAAATTTTGTCTCGGTTGACTTCGGTTTTCTGAATTGTTTTATTGTATTCCATAAATTTACGTTGTTTTTATTATTCTTGTAAATTTGGCTTTTGTAATAGTCTGCTTTTGTTATTCTTATTAATTCACATAATTTGTTCTTTAGCTTCTTGTATTCCTCTTTTAATCTGGCATTTTGTGGATCTCTCCGTAGCTGGGCGTATGTTCTATTCTTGTTGTTTATTGATTTTATTAGCCCTCGTGTGATCCAGTCATTTCTCTTTTGCTCGTTGTGTTTAATTTTAATATTACAAGTATATTCTTGTATGCTTGTCTTTAGGATATTAATCAAGTTGAGCGCTGCAGATTCAACGTCGTTCTCTCTTATCACCGATTCCCACGAGATATTTTGTATGTGTGATTTTAATTTTTTGTAATTAATTATAGTGTAATGCGTGTTTTTCCTATGTGTTTCAGGGTTACTCTTATTCTTCAATACGATTTGTGAAATTATTGTAAAGTGATCAGTAATACATGAGTTCAATATTAAGGGTAGCACATTTTTTCCATTTTCCTCGTTGCATTTTATAAATAGATGGTCTATGCAGCTCTTGGAGTTGCCATGTATTCTTGTATAGTCATTTATGAATGACACGAACCCGTATTCGCTCATGATATTAAGGTATTCCATAGAGTCTTTTTTTCCTGATAGAATGTCTATGTTTAGGTCTCCAACTAATACATTATAGTCTACTGAGATGTTGTATGCCTGTTGGATATAAAGTGAGAAATTTTGTAGAAAGTCACTTATTATTGTGGATGGTGATCTATAAATAGCAGATATAAGAAAGCTGTGCAATTTATATTCCAAACATATTTTAATGATGCTTAAATTTTCGTTTTGTACAACTTCCCATTTTATATTTGCGCAATCTTCCTTAATGTAAACTATTGTGCCGCAATTCTGGTTTAAGGTGTCGTTATTGTAGAACGAGTGATACCCTGTAAGATTATACAGTTCAGGCTGTTCAATTTTCCAAGTTTCAGTTAGAACTATAACTTCAAATGCTTCCATACTTTTTAGATAAATTTTTAGTTCATCTAGATTTTTTGCGATACTGCGTATATTTTGTAGTAGCAATTTAAAATTGCAATTTTTGTTATTTATGTCTAGTACTTGATTTACTTCATTAGTGGATTTCAAATTGAAACTTACAATTTTGGGAACTTCGAAATCTCTAATGTATTGGTCCATATTGTACGCTTAGATGTGAGTAATTAAATTAGGAATATTGATTCAAAAACAACTAAAACCTATTTTAGTATAGTATTTTAATGAAAAGCGTGGAGTTGGTTAATTATTTATGCTATTTTCAATTAAAGAATTTGAGAAATAGGTACGAGGATACAAGACATGGACACATAATCGCCAAGGGGTCGGTCAAGGCTCAACAACAGTTACAGGTAGACCACGGATTGGAAAAACACATATATATACATAGGATTAATAATTCGTATAGGATTGTTCAATTTTTTAATTTTTTTACTTGTTTTCCTTCGTATCTGGTTCTGGGTTTGTTTCTTTCATTTTCCTCTAATAAAGTAACAGCGACGTTTTTTTTGTTACTCTCTTTTTCATTAATTAATATGTTTGTGTTACTAACTGTCGTTTGGATAGTCTTAATTGGTGATTGTTCGCATATTTCTACCTCTATATTGCTATTATTTCCATTCTTAATTGAGGGTGTGTTCGGCGCACTGTTGGATCTTGGATTGTGTTCAGTGATACTCTCTTCTAAGTATCCATCAGATAACTGTGCTGCGGTAAACCAATTTCCGTTAATAAAAAGTTTGTCAGATTTTATATAGCATATGTTTTCTCTGTTTTCCTTAGCTGCCTTTAGGTGGTGTCTAAGAATTTTATTTTCATTTCTTTGGATATCAGTAAGGTCATTATTTATATAAATTTTTGATCCTTTTAGCTTAAAACTGTTCCGTAGGATTTCATTTTTTTTGAGGTAAGATACAAACTCTAACAGGATTGGCGAATTTTTGTTTTTACCAAGTTTATATAAATTATTCACATCTCTTAAATTAATGTTCACTCCTAAGAGTTCTTTTAGCTTTTCAACTACACGTACGTTTAAATCGCGCTTTTCAATTTCTAGGCCAATGATTATAACATTATTTCTTCTTTGTTTTCTCTCAATAATTTCAATTTTCTCTAGTAATCTATTATTTTCGCTCTCTATGTCAGTCGTTTTTTTATTTATTTCTTCGATTTTTAATAGCAATCTGGCTTCTGCTGCCTCGAGTTTATTTGCCAATTCCTTTTTAGCTTTAACAATTTCATCCAGAATCTGTTTCAACTCAGACATAATATTAGTGTTTATAAACAAGCTTCGTGGGCGAATGAGCAGAGGCGCACGACAGTGGCAACCTCAACGGAGGGCTCGTGGGTTCGAATCCCGTGGCCGGCACCAATATGGTTTCTTTTTATTGTTGAGTATTCACATCGAAAGCCAGTATCTTTATTATTTATTTTAATTTAGAAATTCTAACCTCAAATTTCACGTAAAAATTATTATTTTACGTGGCTCCCTAAAGAGACCAATATAACACCCGGGGGATTACACTAATCACACATCACTCACTAATTTATTTGTTATTTTTGTTAAGGTAGCTCGATATATTTACATTTCGGCTCGTACAGGCGGTGCGCGACCGTGACCTTGATCGATTAATGTTTAATACACTCAGAATTAAAGCACTTTTAATAAAATGCAAAAATATTGTACGTATCTTTGCTATAGGCATAATGGCAACATTGTAAACTCAAGATTATAAAAATCAAAAATTGCAATTCTTAATTTGAAAAATTGTAAAACTTAAACCAATTATAAAAATAGCTTAAAAATTGCTGTAAATAGTCAGAATTGATATATTTTTATAAAAATAAAAAAATAAGATACGCATTTTGGCTATAAATATGATCTAAAACTGTAAATCTGGAAGATGCAATAATTTAAAATCCAACATTGATTTTATTCTAATTAAAAATTTAATTAGTGCAATTCACGCGTATGTTTTATGGATTGGAGGGTGTGATAGTGGCCACCCACCCACCCTACATATATATTTTAACTACAATCAAAACAGTGTCGATGGTTTTGGTAAATACATCAATATCTTAATGATTTGTTTTGCTGGAAACTTAACGACGATCAGTAACTAAAATAATCATGTATATGTAGGGTGGGTGGGTGGCCTCTATCCCACTTTTCAATCCCTAAAATATCAGCAAGGGTTCCTTTATGAAATTTTTGCTTATAACTAGTAATTAATTTTAAAACTTAAAGTTACGAGAAACAAAAATTGCAATTCAGAGTTTGAATCATTCTAAAAATTACACGAATTAAGGAAATAACTTCAAAATTGCTGAATGCAATCAGAATTAAATCATTTTTAATAAAATGCAAAAATATTATACGTAACTTTGCTATAGACTTAATGGCAACACTGTAAACTCAAGATTATAAAAATCGAAAACTGCAACTCTAAGTTTGAAAAATTGTAAAACTTAAACCAATCATTAAAATAGCTTAAAAATTTCTGGATATAGTCAGAATTGATATGTTTTTATAATAATGTAAAAATAATAATCATATTTTGGCTATAAATATAAGTCAAAACTGTAAATTTAAAGTTGTAATAAATTAAAATTCAACATTGATTTTATTCTAATTAAAAATTTAATCAGTGCAATTCACGCTTATGTTTTATGGATTGGAGGGTGGGATAGTGGCCACCCACCCACCCTACATATATATTTTAACTACAATCAAAACAGTGTCGATGGTTTTGGGTAAATACATCAATAACTAATGATTAGTTTTGCTGGAAACTTAACGACGATCAGTAACTAAAATAAACATGTATATGTAGGGTGGGTGGGTGGCCTCTATCCCACTTTTCAATCTTTAAAACATCAGCAAGGGTTTCTTTATGAAATTTTTGCTCATAACAAGTATTTAATTATTAAATTTAAAGTTAGCAGAAAATTGCATTTCATAGTTTGAAAAATTCCAAAAATTATACGAATCATGTAAATGCTTTCAGAATTACTAGATATATAAAAAATTAAAAAATAAATTTATTAACTGATATAATTTCTAAAAACCAATCAAAACAATCAATGTACGATAACAAGAAACGAAATTAATTACTGTTTCAATATTTTAATTACGGTTTAAACAATTCATGGTCAAATTAACTTGTGGTAAGTCGATTATTGCAGCTTTGTTATCACCAGTCCGTTTCCGCATGTCGAATCACTTATCGCGGTTGTAAAAAAAAAATATGCGTGAGTGTCAGATAGGAATGATTAAGTGTGAAATTTCGTGAGTATTTTGAGTAGCTCTTAACACGATTTGATAACACTATCGATTTTATTTTTCACGTCTGGAATGGGAAAAAAATAGACGTGTTGTTTTTTTTCCCTAGAAATATTTCCTTCTGATTAAGAACTTGTTGAATCATTTAATCGTGACGAGGAATGCGTCACACTCTTCTACTCGAATTGATAATAAACTTTATTTAAAAGGTCGATAACCAATTTAATAATAATGGGAATATTTTACAATAAACATTAATATAATACACATACAAACTACTAACAATCAATGGCAATATGATCAATATAAAATGAGCCATAATTGGATTCGGAGGTATGTATTAATTTATGTTAAATCGGATTATGATTTAATCGGGCTATAAGTGGCATCCTGTGTTCGACACCGGTTTGCCGCACAATTAAACCGGATAATTACATTTTGTTCACGACACAATCACAAACGCATTTGCGTATTTATTTTGTCATCACGCGAAATTCACTTAGCATCTGTTTATACATCAAATCAGAGAGTGCAAATAACGCAATCAAATCGACAAAAGCCTTAAATTAATGGTTAATAAGATTAACATGCCCGAATAGATTCCTTCAATGCCTTTTTAATCAGATTCCCAGACGCTCAGATAAAGTTATTGAGCCGTTTCTCGTTTATTAGAATTAATTGGGTCGGATTAATCGTCGTCGTTCTAATTTATTTCCTCTTTTTCATTGCAAAAATGCCAATTGAAACTGACGATCCGGCACGCAACCACGAATTTATTATTTTATTCATACGCCGGCTTTAATTAAGCGGAAGGTTAAGGTCAAACCGCGACGAAATACAATAAATAAATTAAAACGTCAACCTTGATTATCATTATTGCGTAACTATTATAAAAAAATATATATAAATGTAAAGTCGTATGTTTATTTCCATCTTCACTTCAATTTCTGAGTGTCACCATTTTATTCACCGTCACAATTTATTCAATTATTTTATGGAATATTAAAAATAAGTCAATTGTTGATTTATTCTGCTATCACAATCAATAATTGAATGAGATGTTGATTTTCTACAACATTTCAAACTATTGAATGCAATTTCCATCTTTACTTCAACTTCTGACTGACGCCATTTTATTCACCGTCACGATCTATTCAATTATTTTGTGGAATATTAAAGATAAGTCAATTGTTAATGCATTCTGCTATAACAATCAATAATTGAATGCTTTATTAATTTTTTACAACATTTCAAACTCTTAAATGCAATTTCCATCTGCACTTCAATTTCTGAGTGTCACCATTTTATTCACCGTCATGATGTATTCCATTGTTTTATGGAATATTAAAAATAAGTCAATTGTTAATGTATTCTGCTATCACAATCAATAATTGAATGAGATGTTGATTTTTTGCAGCATTTCAAACTCTTGAATGCAATTTCCATCTTCACTTCAACTTCTGACTGACGCCATTTTATTCACTGTAACGATCTATTCAATTGTTTTATGGAATATTGAAGATAAGTCAATTGTTGATATATTCTGCTGTAACAATCAATAATTGATTGAGTTGTTGATTTTCTACAACATTTCAAACTCTTGAATGCAATTTCCATCTTCACTTCAACTTCTGACTGACGCCATTGTATTCACCGTCACGATCTATTCAATTGTTTTATGGAATATTAAAGATAAGTCAATTGTTGATATATTCTGCTATAATAATCAATAATTGAATGAGTTGTTGATTTTTCACAACATTTCAAACTATTGAATGCAATTTCCATATTTACTTCAATTTCTGACTCACGCCATTTTATTCACCGTCACGATCTATTCACTTGTTTTGGGTAAAATTAAAGATAAGTCAATTGTTGATATATTCTGCTATAACAATCAATAATTGAATGAGTTGTTGATTTTTCACAACATTTCAAACTATTGAATGCAATTTCCATATTTACTTCAACTTCTGACTGACGCCATTTTATTCACCGTCACGATCTATTCACTTGTTTTGGGTAAAATTAAAGATAAGTCAATTGTTAGTGCATTCTGCTATAACAATCAATAATTGAATGCTTTGTTGATTTTTTACAACATTTAAAACTCTTAAATGCAATTTCCATCTGCACTTCAATTCTGAGGGACGCCATTTTATTCACCGCCATGATGTATTCAATTGTTTCATGGAGTATTAAAGATAAATTCATTGTTGATATATTCTGCTATAACAATCAATAATTCAATGAGTTGTTGATTTTTTACAACATTTCAAACTCTTGAATGCAATTTCCATCTTCACTTCAATTTCTGAGGTACGCCATTTTATTCACCGCCATGATTTATTCAATTGTTTTATGGAATATTAAAGACAAGTCAATTGTTATTGCATTCTGCTATAACAATCAATATTTGAATGCTTTGTTGATTTTTTACAACATTTCAAACTCTTGGATGCAATTTCCATTTGAACTTCAATTTCTGACTGACGCCATTTTATTCACCGCCATGATTTATTCAATTGTTTCATGGAGTAATAAAGATAAGTTAATTGTTGATGTATTGTGCTGTAAAAATCGATAATTGAATGATTTGTTGATTTTTTACAACATTTCAAACTCTTGAATGCAACTTCCATCTTCACTTCAATTTCTGACTGTCGCCATTTTATTCACCGCCATGATTTATTCAATTGTTTTATGAAATACTAAAGATAAGTTAATTATGTTAATTATGTATTCTGCTATCACAATCAATAATTGAATGAGTTGTTGATTTTTTACAACATTTCAAACTCTCGAATGCAATTTCCATAGTGACTTGCAAACTCCAAATTTTAAAAATTGTTTTAAACATAGTAAAACAATTGCTGCAAATCTAAAATTATTAAAATTTACTCTAAATTCATTCTTTCTTACGCCCGTATAAAAATATATAAACTTTTCCTGGCTAGATTTCAAAAAATTCTCACTTGAACGCAACGTATTTAAGTTAAAATTGCAAATTTTAAAAATCGTTTAAAAAAATAGTAAAACAATTGCTACGAACTTAAAATTATTAATAATTACTTTAAATTAATTCCTCTTTACGCGTATTTAAAAATATGCAAACATTTCCACGTTAAATTACTAATAATTCGCACATGAACGCAACGTATTTGATTTCACAATTTTCCAATTTTAATAAGTAAAAACAAATTGCATTTTTTTATTTGTAGCGACTAACGAGTTCATTATAGTTCAGATAACATTCTAAAATAATTAACTATATGATTAATCTATTATTCGGGTACTCGTGTTTTGAAGTGGATTTTATCTGAAGTGCTGAAACGTCCTTGCCAACATACAATTTTAATAATACCCACTTGATCTTATTACATATCTGATGATGATTAAAATATTAATACATTAATAGATTGTATATCAATAAAGAAGACGTCAATAGAATTAATTAAATCATTTATTACATTTGAAACGTTTTGACGTTTTTAGGCTAAATCGTGATATTTGCTTTATTTCTGTTGGGAAATAAACTATTATTATTATTATTATTTATATTTATCATAACAAATTTTAAGAAATACATTTTTTATTTCAAATGAATAATTAATAGAATAGACCACCATCATTTAATTCCTCTTATATAGAAGTCAAAGGTCTTATTAAATCGTTTTCAGTTAACACATCTCAACGGTACAAACAATCAATTGAACAATTGAAGATATTAAAGATGATTAATGTGTGTAACTGATTAGATTTTTCTGTAAATGGTTGTTTATGTAATAAAAATTGAAGGGTGAAGTAGTGGTCGCCCACCCACCCTATATATACATATAAACTATAACAATAATATTGTAATTTATATTATCCATTTGATGATATAATTTAACTTTTAATTTAGTAAACCCTCGCTTATGTTTTACGGATTTGAGGGTGGGATAGTGGCCACCCACCCACCCTACATACACAATTGATTTTAAACTACAAACCCTCGTTTTTGTTTGCAGGAAAATTAACAGAGAAGTTAGATGATGATTTAAAATTTTAATAAAAGTAAAGTTTATTTATTTATTTACTTCTTTGGTCTTCTTTCTTAAAATAAATACATACAAAAAATAACCAATTATAAAAAACATAAATAAATAAATACATTGGGTATGACATTACTTTTGCGCCACCTTGTATAATATAAATTAAGAGATTATTATTTTACGTGCAAATAAATTTTATCCAAACTGTCGGTAATATACAGTAATTAAAGGAGGGGATAGTGGACACCCACCCACCGTACATATACAAATATTTTACAATCACTCTTACTTTTTTGGTTTCATATAAAAACATAAGTAATATAAATGTTTGTTTTTCAAAAAAAATCGCTTATTTTACTAATTGTATTGTTGATTGGAGATCAACCACCCACCCAACGTATTAATTTTTGTTATCACAAAAAACTCTACTTTTATTAAAATTCAAAATCATCGTCTAACTCCTCTGTTAATTTTCCTGGAAACAAAATCGAGAATTTATAGTTTTTTCTAATAACCAAAATTATTACATTAAATGGGTGGTTAATCTCCAATTTGCCCTACAATTAGTAGTACTTCGATTTTTATATGAAATCAACAAAGTAACAGTGATTGTAATAGTTTTATATATGTAGGATGGGTGGGTGGCCACTAACCCACCATCCAATTACAATAAATAAGCAAAAGTTTGAATATAATAAAGACTTAAAAAGAATGCGTGATAACATTAACAATATAAGCGATTTTAATACGAATTTTCCAAATTTAAATCTGTCATCAACATTAGCAAATATGAAAAATATGTATAAAAGTGAGATCGCAAGATGTAAACTTAAGGCAAATGAAAACTGTATAGATCGCTCTCCAAATAAATCTAGAAGGATGTGGAACATAACTAACTACTCAAATAAATGCACTATTAGTCCCGAAAAATTCAATAGTCACTTTGTCGAAAGCGCAAATAAAAGTTTAGAAACTTTGCCTCAAGTTGCAACAAACTTTCAGAGCTTAAGCTGAATACAACGAATTTGTTTTAAATGCATTATCAACATAGTCATACATCCATTAACAAAACTGATTAATAGAGCAATAACCTCAAATACTTTTCCGGATGTCTTGAAAATTTCTCGGATAGTCCCCATACTCAAAAAAGGTGACCCAACCAAAGAACATAATTATCGCCCGATTAGCATTATACCGATTGTGGGTAATATAATTGAAATCCATGCCAAAAACAACTTAATAAAGCATTTTGAAGATAATAATCTTTTCAGCGAATCTCAATACGGTTTTAAGGCAAATAAAAGTACTACTGCCACGGTTACAAATCTAATAAATTATGTTTGCGATAATATTGGATTAGGTAAATATGTAGGGATTCTGCTGTGCCACCTAACTCACAATCACAAAAAAATCATATAAAATTAGTAGCAACACAATAAACTTTAGTTTTTACTTTCAAAATAGAAATCAGTTTGTTGACTTAAATAATAACCAATCGTCGATAACAACAATTAAAAATGGGGTGATACAGGGGTAATTTACATTAATGACTTACAACTGTTCTGACAACTTTAGTCTTATCTTATTTGCCGATGACACACACAACGCTTTAAATTCCTCAAACGACTTAGAAGACATGTTAGAACTTTTGACCAATTGTAAACATTACTTAACAAAATGGTTTCATGCTAATCATTTAGCTCTAAATGAAAATGAACCTCAATCATCTATAATAACAACTAGGCCATTGGCAGATATAGATAAGCAACCCCCGGTTAAACTACCTAGGATTTATCTAGACTCAGCATTAACTTGGACCGACCATTGTAGTACGTAGCTAACAAATTATCTTCTCTTATATTTAATTTCGATCACTTTTTAATAATATTTCTATGTAATTCTTATTCAGAGCTTATCATGGCCTATTTTTTCCTATTATGTCATATGGCATAACAGTATGGGGACACGCAGCACAAAGATTTTCTCCCTTCAGAGAGCAGCAATTCCAATTATTTGTGGAGCCTCCTTCAGGCTCATTTCATATAAACTATTTAAGAAATTATTTAAAAAGTGTAATATATTAACATCTCGCAGTGCCTAATCTACATAAAACAAAACATAGATTGTTATACCACAAGGCAAGAACGGCATAACTACAATATTCGCAACAAGGAAAATTTGCACACTCCTTATAATAGAATTAAAAAAATGAAATTTAGCGCAAACTATTACGGAATAAAATTTTTTAATCATTTACCTGCCGAAATAGGCCCACCCACCCTACATATACAATTGATTTTAAGCTACAAACCTACGTTTTTGTCTCCGGGAATATTAACACCCACCCAACGTATTTATTTTTATTATTGTAAAAAAACTTTCTGTTTATTAAAATACCAAATCATCGTCTAACTTTTTTGTTAATTTTCCTGGAGACAATTCCAAGGGTTTGTAGTTTAAAATCAATTGAATATGTAGGGTGGGTGGGTGGCCACTATCCTACCCTCCAATTTCTGCACATTAGCAAAAATCTTGATGTAATTAATTTGCCCGAAAACAATAATTTCGTTATTTATATTATCCATTCGATGAGATGATTCAAATTTTAATTCAATAAACCCTCGCTTATGTTTTACAGATTGGAGGGTGGGATATTGGCCATCCACCCACCCTCCTTATACATTTGATATTAAACTACCAACCCTCGTTTTAGTTTACAGGAAAATGAACAGGGAAGTTAGGCGATGATTTGAAATTTTAATAAATGTTGAGTTTTCTATAAAAGAGAATGCGTTAGATGGGTGGTTGATCTCTAATCCACCTTTCAATGAATAAAATAAGCGGAAAATCTTTAAAACCATAAACATTTATTTTACTTGTGTTTGTATATGAAACCAAAAAGTAGCAGTGATTGTAATATTTTTATATATGTAGGGTGGGTGGGTGGCCACTATCCCACCCTCTAATAACTTAACATTAATAAAAGTTTGGATAAAATTCATTTGCACAATAACAATTTCGCAATTTATATTATCCATTCAATGAGATAATTCTCATTTTAATTTAGTAAACCCTCGCTTATGTTTTACGGATTCGAGGGTGAAATAGTGGCCACCCACCCACCCTACATATACAATTGACTTTAAACTACCAACACTCGTTTGTGTCTTCAGAAAAATTAACAGAAAAATTAGACGATCATTTTGAATTCTAATAAAAGTAGAGTTTTTTATAATAATAAAAATAAATACGTTGGATGGGTGGTTGATCTGTAATCATATATACATATTATTTGTGTTTTTATATGAATCAAAGAAGTAGCAATGATTTTAATAATTTTGTATATGTAGGATAGGTGGGTGGCCACTATCCCACCCTCCAATCACTTTACAATTGCAAACGTTTGAACAAAATTAATTTGTACAATAAAAATAATCTAGAAATTTATATTATCCAATCGATGATATAATTCCACTTTTACATCACTAAACCTTCGCTTATATTTTACCGATTGGAGAGTGGAATAGTGACCACCCACCTACCCTACATATAAAAGTTATTTTGAGCCACAAACTCTCGGTTTTGTTTCCAGAAAAAGTATCAGAGAATTTAGGCGATGATTTAAAATTTTAATAAAAGTAGTGTTTTAATAATAATAAAAATAAATAAAAGGAGCAGTGATTGTAATAATGTTGCATATGTAGGGTGGGTGGGTGTCCACTTTCCCACTCTCCAATTACTTTATATTAGCAAAAGTTTGAATAAAATGCATTTGCACGGCAACAATAATCTCGTAATTTATTTTATCTATTCGATGAGATAATTTAAATTTAATTCAGTAAACCCTCGCTTATGTTTTACACGTTGGAGGGTGGGATAGTGGCCACCCACATATACAATTTATTTTAAACTACAAACCCTCGTTTTTGTTTCTAGGAAATTAACAAATAGGTTCGGCGATGATTTAAAATTTTAATAAAAGTTAAATTTTTTGTATCAACAAAAATAAATACATAGGGTGGGTGGTTGATTTCCAATCCTCTCTCTAATTAGTAAAATAAATGAAAATTATTTGAAAACAAAATTTATATTACTTGGGATGTTATATAAACTATCCCACCCTCCAATTACTGCACATTAGCTAAAGTTTGGTTAAAATTCAAATTTCCTTGCTTATATTTTACGGATTGGAGGGTGGTATAAGGATCTCTAATCCACCCTCTAATTAGTAAAATGAGCGGAAATTTTTGAAAAACATTTAATTACTTTTGTTTTTGTATGAAACTAAAAATGTAACAATGATTGTCCTACATTTGTATACGTAGGGTGGGTGGGTGGTTACTATCCCACCCTCCAAACCGTAAAACATACGTCAGAGTTTACTGAATTAAAATTTGAATGATCTCATCGAATGGATAATATAACCCTCGCTTACGTTTTACGGATTGGAGGGTTGGATAGGTGACTCCCACCCACCCTACCTAAACAATTTATTTTAAACCACAAACATACGTTTTTGTCTCCACGAAAATTAACACCCACCCAACGTACTTATTTCTGATATTACATAAAACTCTTTTATTTTTTTATTAAAATTTAAAATCATCGTCTAATTTCTCTGTTGATTTTTCTGGAAACAAGAAACAAGACTTTATACCTTAAAATAAAATATATATGTAGGGTGGGTGGGTGGCCACTATCCAACCCTCCAATTACTGTCCATTAACGAAATTTTGGATAAAATTTATTTGCACTATAACAATAATCTCGTAATTTCTATTATCAAATACATGAAATATTTGCGAATGTTAAGTAATTGGAGGGTGGGATGGTGGCCACCCGTCCACCCTACATATACAGAATTATTACACTCCCTGCTACTTTTTTTGTTTCATACAAAAACAACAGTAATATAAATCTTTATGGTTTTTAGAAATTTGCGCTTATTTTACTAATTAGTGGATTAGAGATCCACCACCCTACTAACGTATTTATTTTTGTTATTACAAAAAGTCGACTTTTATTAAAATTTTAAATAATCTCCCAACTTGTCTGTTAATTTTCCAAGAGACAAAACCGAGGGTTTTTAGTTTAAAGTCAATAGTATATGTAGGGTGGGTGGGTGGCCACTATCCCACCCTCCAATCTGTAAAACATAAGCGAGGGTTTATTAAATTAAAATTTGAATTATCTCTACGAATGGATAATATAAATTAAGAGATTATTATTATCGTGTAAATGAATTTTATCCAAACCTTTGCTACAGGCACACAAAGGCAAATCGATGGTTATCCTAGAAAAAACAACATACAACTCAAAACTGAATGACTTTTTACAAAATTCCGAGATAATAGAGTTAAACAAAAACCATACCTTCGATTTTTTTAAATCTCTTAAAAATTGTATTAACAAATCTAACGCATCAACATAATATATTTCTTATGAACCCAATATCTCCCAAACTATACGGTTTTATAAAAATTCACAAGAAGAAACAACCTATTCGCCCAGTAGTTTCATTTATCAATTCCCCAATTCAAAAAATCTGTGCATTTCCAAATTCATTAAAGAACTAACCGAGTTTAAGAATCCCACTCCACAAAAAATTCAATTGAATTAACGAATAAATTGTCTTCATTCAAATTAGAACCAAAGTAGTCTCATTCGATGTCTCAAACATGTTTGCCAATATTCCTCCACAAGACTGCTTAAAATTAGTTTAAGAATCTTTTGACAAAAATAGCATTAACGTCTCTATAAAAACAGAATTTTTAAATTTATTGGAATTTGTCTTAAATAATAATTACTTTACGTTCAATAATAAATTTTATAAGCAAACAGAAGGTCTAGCAATAGGCTCAACACTAAGTTCATTGTTAGCCGAAATATTGATGTCAAATCTAACTTTAAAAATATTAAATTCTCCGCTTGGTAAAAAATATATTAAAATGTGGCATCAATATGTAGAAAATATTTTAGCCTGTTTTACAGGAACTGAAAGACAATTATCCCATTTCCTACAATTTATTAACAATTTGCACCCAAAAATTAAATTCACAATTGAATCTGAACGAAATAATAATATTAACTTTTTAGATCTCTCTATTTTAACAAATGATAACATTTTTTTCATAAGAGATATATAGAAAACCCACCTTCACTAATTCCATCATTCCTAACAATTCCAGACATCCTCACAAACATAAAATGGCAGCATTTAACTCGAGCACTAAATATACCCCTATCAGATGTTTCCTTCCAAAAAGAAATCAATACTGTGAAGAATTTTTACCAATGTCTACAATGTCAAAGTAATTGATAGAATTTTAAATAAATAAAAAATGCGTAAAATTAATCAAGTATTATTTGCAGGTAATTCACTGCTAGAAGCATTAATTTATTTTGGCAATAAGTGTTTAAATGAAAAACATAATATAAATATTGCATCTAAACCATATTCTAAAAGTAGTAATGTTATATTTAATCCAAAAACAAAACAAACAAAATTAGAAAAATCTGGAATTTCTAAACTTAACATATTCAATTTGTCAAGGAATTTACATTTGTTTTGAACAAAACCATTCTTTTGGAGAGGATGTACTTTCAATTATTAATTATGCTGAAAAGGGAAGAAAAATGAATCTTTTAGAATCCCTAGAAATACACAAAGCCCGCGCTAATCCGGGAATTCCACTAATTAACGACAATGTTGACGGAATGTACTCTAATAATAAAAATGTATTAAAGTCTTTTACGTTGTAGAAAATTAACTAATATTTAGAAAAAACACGAAAATATTTCGTAAAAATTAGATTAAGACTTGTAGTCTTAATAAGACTCATTTGTTGTAGATTTTACGAAATATTTTCGTGTTTTTTCTAATTATTAGCGAATGTAATCTTCTATTTTTGACGCTTTTTGTAAATAATTTTAAATCGTAGTTACAATTTAGTTTTTTTTCGATAATGGCAAGTGGAGTTGTCGAAATTAGTCAACATAATAAAAGACATAGTGTTTTATAAGCAAAGTAAAAGTGTTTTATTAAAAATAAATACGTTGGATGGGTGGTTAATCTCCAATACACCCTACAATTAGTAAAATAAGCTAAAATTTAAAAAAAAAACATTAACATTTATTTTACTTTTCTTTTATATGAAACCAAAAGAGTAGCAGTGATTTTAATATTTTTGTAGATGTAGGGTAGGTGGGTGGCCACTATCCCACCCTACAATTTCTGCACATTCGCAAATTTCTGTACTAAATTCATTTGTACAATAAAAATAAACTCGTAATTTATATTATCTATTCGATGAGATAATTCGAATTTTAATTTAGTAAACCCTCGCTTATGTTTTACGGATTGGAGGGTGAGATAGTGGCCACCCACCCACCCTACATATACAATTGATTTTAATCTACAAACTCTCGTTTTGTTTCCTGGAAAATTAACAGAGAAGTTAGACAATAATTTTGAAATTTGATAAGAGTGTTTTATAATAATAAAAATAAATACGTTGGGTGGGTGGTTGATGTCCAATCCATCCTACAATTTTGTTTCTCGTTTTTGTTTCCAGAAAAAGTAACAGAGAATTTAGACGATTATTTAAAATTTTAATAAAAGTAGAGTTTTAATAATAATAAAAATAAATAAAAGGCGCAGTGATTGTAATAATTTTGCATATGTAGGGTGGGTGGGTGGCCACTATCCCACCCTCCAATTACTTAACATTAGCAAAAGTTTGCATAAAATTCATTTGCACGATAACAATAATTCCGCAATTTAAATTAACCATTCGATGATCTAATTCAAATTTCAATTTAGTAAACCCTCGCTTATGTTTTACCGATTGGAGGGTGGAATAGTGGCCACCCACCCACCCTACATATACAATTGATTTTAAACTACAAACACTCGTTTTTGTCACCAGGAAAATTAACAGAAAAGTTAGACGATGATTTAAAATTTTAATAATAGTAGAGTTTTAATAATAATAAAAATAAATACGTTCGCTGGGTGGTTGATTGGTAATCCACCCACCAATTAGTAAAATAAGCGGAATTTTTTGAAAAACATAAACATTTAATTACTTTTGTTTTTGTATGAAACCAAAATAGTAGCATTGATTGTAATAATTTTGTGTATGTAGGGTGGGTGGGTGGCCACTATCCCACCCTCCAATCACTATACATTAACGAAAGTTTGGATAATATTCATTTGCACGATAACAATAATCTCGAAATTTATATTATCGATTATAATGAAATAATTCAAATTTTAATTTAGTAAACCCTCGCTTATGTTTTACGGATTGGAGGGTGTGATAGTGGCCACCCACCCACCCTACATATACAAATGATTTTAAGCTACAAACCCACGTTTATGTTTCCAGGAATATTAACAGAGAAAATAGGTGATGATATAAAATTTGAATAAAAGCAGGGTTTTTCAAATTAATAGAAATAAATACGTTGAGTGGGTAGTTGATCTTTATATAAATTAGAAGAGGAGTACTGATTATAATAATTTTGTATATGTAGGGTGGGTGGGTGTCCACTATCCCACCCTCCAATTATTTAACATTAGCGAAAGTTTTGATCAAATTCATTTGCACAATAACAATAATCTCGCAATTTATATTATCCATTCGATGAGATAATTCAAATTTTAATACAGTAAACCCTCGTTTGTGTTTTACGGATTTGTGGGTGGGATAGTGGCCACCCACCCACCCTACATATACGATTGATTTAAAACTACAATCCTTCGTTTTTGTCTCTGGGAAAATTAACAGAGAAATTAGGCGATAATTTAAAATTCTAATAAAAAGTATTAATAATAATAGAAATAAATACGTTGGGTGGGTGGTTGATCTCCAATCTACCTTACAATTAATAAAATAAGCGGAAATTTTTGAAAACCATAATCATTTATATTACTGTTGTTTTTATATGAAACCAAAAAAGTAGCAGTTATTGTAATACTTTGTATATGTAGGGTGGGTGGGTGGCCACTATCCCACCCTCCAATTTCTGCACATTCGCGAAAGTTTGGATAAAATTCACTTGTACAATAAAAACTCTTAATTTATATTATCTATTTGATGAGATAATTCAAATTTTAATTCAGTAAACCCTCGCTTATGTTTTACTGGTTAGAGGGTGGGATAGTGGCCACCCACCCACCCTACATATACAATTTATTTCAAGCTACAAACCCTCGTGTCTGTTTCCATGAAAATTAACAGATGAGTTAAATGATCTTCATTTAAACTTTCAAACTCTACTTTTATCAAAATTCTAAATCATCGCCTAATTTATTTGTTTATTTTTCGGAAGACGAAAACGAGGGTTTGTAGCTTAAATTAATTGTATATGTAGGGTGGTTGGGTGGCCACTATCCCACCCTCCAATCGGTAAAACATAAGCGAGGGTTTTATAAATTAAAATTTAACTACAAAACCAAAAAATGCAATTTTCTATAAATATTAACATAACATTTACTAATAAACCTAAAATTATACATTCTTTGATAATAACGAACGCAAACGTTTACACGTTGTGAAATCGGTTTGTTGAGGTCCATAGAACCGCGTTTATTTATTCAAAATATTACTTAAAGTATTAGAGAACTTTTAACATCTGTACTGTTTAACAACTTTTATTTATATCTTTTATTATTTATATCTTCTATAAACACTTCATATTAATAATTAATATTAATATCTTACACGAAATTAGTGTTACAATGTAATTTATTTGATTTATCAAATAGTTATCTGATAATTTGACAGGTGCGTAATAATTAATAATACCATGAGTCAATATATTTTGTGTGTAATTCAATTGCGAGATTAAACTGTAAATATAAACGTTTGTAAATGTTGTGCACTTATTGAATAAACGCAATTTCGCAATAGACATTTTGCTGATTCATACTGAATGATTTTGCGTTATTGTTTCCTGGAAATTTTAAGTGATATGGAAATGCAAACAACAAGAAATAATTATTACTGATAATTTTTCATAAATTTATAGGTATATTCAAGGTTTATAACTTTAGACTATGCTTAAAACGCTCAAAACGATGAATATAACGAACGTTGTTTAAATGAGAAAATATTAATTAAACAAAATTGTTATTAAAGTTAATATTTGTTGCGCTGCATTCTTGATGGATACATATATAAATATAAATAAATGCTAAATATTGATAATAATTTGTTCAAACTATTATAATATTTGTATTTATATACCAATATAAATACAAAAAATAACAATTTTAATATTTCATGAATGATTTTCTCATTTACCTCGTGGTGAAACATTGTGGAATAATTATTAATTAATTACCTATTATTCAACAATTTTAATATTGGGTGAAGAAGTGTTACTCTTTACCTAATATTAAAATTGTTATTTTTGTATTTATAAAGGTATATACAGGGTGACTGACGAAAAACCTTTGGTGCTGTATCTCGCTTATTTTTGATCCGATTTGAATAAATAAATCATCAAATTAAATGATTTTTAAAAGACTTTAATATGAACTGTACTGATATTTTTTCTTGCATCCAGTTTTTGACAAAAGACGATCAACTTTTTTTTTCAAATTGCACTGTATATATATTTTGTACTTATCCGCAAGGAGATTTTTTTCTGAATCTAAATTTGTAAACGATTTTATCCATTCATCAAACCAAAGTCGAGAAATTGTGGATTAAAAAAAAATTAAAAATCAAATACCCATAGTAAACAATATACAGAGCCTATTCCAAATGTCAAAAGTGACAGTTTCAGTCATTGGTACAATACTGCAATGATTTTTAATAATTTCATAATAAAAATGTTGCAAGATTTCAAAAACTGAAAAACGATTTCTGTAGAAGCACAAAATTCTAGTACAGTGTTTGAAATATTGCAACATTTTAATTATGAAATAATTAAAAATCGTTGCAGTATTGTATCAATGGCTGTCACTGTCACTTTTGACATTTAAAATAGGGTCTGTATATTGTTTACAATGGATACTTGACTTTTTATTTATTTTTTTTAATCCTCAATTTCTCGACTTAAGTTTGATGTATGGATAAATTTGTCGACAATTTTATATTCAGAAAAAAAATCTCCTTGCGAATCAATAAAAATATATATACAGTGCAATTAAAAAAAAAATGTTGATCGTATTTTGTCAAAAACTGGGTGCGAGAAAAAATAACAGTTCAGATCCTATTAAAGTCTTTTAAAAATGGTTTAATTTGATGTTTTATTTATTAAAATCGGATAAAAAATAAGCGAGATACAGCACCAAAGGTTTTTCGTCAGTCACCCTGTATTATTACTTAAAAAAGTTTGAACAGACGGTTATCAATTTTTAGCATTTATTTCATGAAATCATCTTAATCTATCCTTATCATACACTCGAAAGTCCATTTTTTTTATTGTATTCGAGTTAATAAACGTCCTTGCTAATCTAAACATCTAAACATCATCCTCTTAAATTAAATAAAAGCAATTAATTTAATCCTAATATAAATAATTAATTGATGGCAATTAATTATATCTTGCTGTTAATATTAATGTAGAAATAATTGTTAATTTAATTTGATTATAGATTAATTATTGATATAATTAAATCAGTTATGTATTTATATTAATACTGATGTATAAATAATTAATTATTCATTGGAATATTTAGAAAGATGCTTAATTATTAAACGACCTTGCTTATATTAGTATCGTCATCGAAATTATAATCGATATGATAATAGCATTCTTTGCTTATCTTCACATTATCATAGGTTCATAAATGAATTTCTCGAACGAAAAAATCAATCGATTGCATAAACTACAATCGAACGATCACTCTAAATTATATAACAGCAAAAAACGTAAGTGATTTATCGAATATTAAATTTTTTCACTAACTTAACCATAATGTCAAAGGTAACTTGATTATTTTGAATGTAAAAAAAATTATAATACTACAAAGTAACTTTTTGTTTTATATATTAACAGCAAACACGTTTTATGATTTTTTCTTATTATTGTTTTCAGCACGTAAGTTTTTATTCTACATCATAATAGTTACGTGTTTTCTGCATGATTGCTCACTTAATTTTCTTATCTAGCATGCTTACTAATGCTAATTACAACAAAATATTCCATTTCTTATCGTCAAATTTGAAAAATTACAATTACAAATAGCTTTAATATTGTTGATTACATCACACTTTTTAATTTTTCTCTACCAGAAACGGTTTCTGAGTTATAATCAAAAAACCAAATTCGTTCAAAAATTCTGGCTTGAGCAATTTTTTTTCCACGCCAACTAGCTCAAATATGAAATTAAAAATCAATTCCTGGAAATTTTCTAATAATATTTTATGTATACATCAACATTCTGCGACGTGTAATAAAAAAGATAATTTTTGCAAATTTTTATGGTTTAAAATTTATTTCAACGGGCTGCAAATATTAAAAAATCAAAATATAAAAACTCCAAACTAAAGTTTTTAATAATAATCAATACGTTCTTCAATTTTACGTTCTAATTTTTAACATCCAACCCTTATTTTTTACACAAAAAATTATTAAACGCAATTTTTAGGGGTCTTTTGGGTTGAAAATATTTTCAAACAATTTTGATCAAATTTTAAAAATTACATTTACAAAGAGCTTATTATATGGCTTTAATATTGCTAATTACATAACACTTTTTTATTTTTCTCTACCTTAAACGGTTTCTGAGTTATAATCAAAAAACCAAAATTTCGTTCAAAATTTCTGACGTGAGCAAATTTTTTCCCACGCCAACTAGCTCGAATCAGAAATTAAAAATCAATCCCTGGAAATTTTCTGATAATATTTTATGTATACATCAACTTTCTGCGATGTGTAATAAAAAAGTTAATTTTTGCAAATTTTTATGGTTTAAAATTTATTTCAACAGGCTGCAAATATTAAAAAATTAAAATTTAAAAACTACAAACTAAATTTTTTAATAGTAATCAATACGTTCTTCAATTTTACGTTCTAATTTTTAACATCCAAGTCCTACTTTTTACACAAAAAATTATTAAACGCATATTTTAGGGGTCTATGGGTTGGAAATATTTTCAAACAATTTTGATCAAATTTTAAAAGTTACAATTACAAAAGACTTATTATGTGGCTTTAATATTGCTAATTACATAACACTTTTGCATTTTTCTCTACCTTAAACGGTTTCTGAGTTATAAGCAAAAAACCAAATTTCGTTCAAAACTTCTGGCTTGTGCAATTTTTTTCCCACGCCAACTAGCTCGAATCTGAAATTATAAATCAATTCCTGAAATGTTTCTGATAATATTTTATGTATACATCAACATTCTGCGGTGTGTAATAAAAAAGTTAATTTTTGCAAATTTTTATGGTTTAAAATTTATTTCAACGGGCTGCAAATATTAAAAAATTAAAATTTAAAAACTCCAAACTACATTTTTTCAATAGTAATCAATACGTTCTTCAATTTTACGTTCTAGTTTTTAACATCCAACCCCTACTTTTTACACAAAAAATTATTAAACGCAATTTTCAGGGGTCTATGGGTTGAAAATATTTTCAAACAATTTTGATCAAAATTAAAAAATTACAATTAAAAAAAGCTTATCGTATGGCCTTAATATTTCTAATTACATCACACTTTTTCATTTTTCTCTACCTCAAACGGTTTCTGAGTTATAATCAAAAAAACAAATTACGTTCAAAATTTCTGGCTTGAGAAAAAAATTTCCCACGCCAACTAGTTCGAATCTGAAATTAAAAATCAATTCTTGGAAATTTTTTAATAATATTTTATGTATACATCCACATTCTGCGATGTGTAATAAAAAAGTTAATTTTTGCAAATTTTTATGGTTTAAAAATTATTTCAACAGGCTGTAAAGATTAAAAAATCGAAATTTAAAAACTCCAAACTAAATTTTTTAATAGTAATCAATACGTTCTTCAATTTTACATTCTAATTTTTAACATTCAAACCCTACTTTTAACACAAAAAATTATTAAACGCAATTTTTAGGGGTATTTGGGTTAAAAATATTTTCAAACAATTTTGATCAAATTTTAAAAATTACAATTACAAAAAGCTTATCGTGTGGCTTTAATATTGCTAATTACATAACACTTTTTCATTTTTCTCTACCTTAAACGGTTACTGAGTTATAATCAAAAAACCAAATTTCGTTCAAAATTTCTGACTTGAGCAATTTTTTTCCCACGCCGACTAGCTCGAATCTGAAATTAAAAATCAATTCCTGGAAATTTTCTAATAATATTTTATGTATACATCAACATTCTGCGATGTGTAATAAAAAAGTTAATTTTTGCAAATTTTTATGGTTTAAAATTTATTTCAACAGGCTACAAATATTAAAAAATTAAAATTTAAAAACTCCAAACTAAATTTTTTAATAGCAATCAATACGTTCTTCAATTTTACGTTCTAATTTTTAACATCCAACCCCTACTTTTTACACAAAAAATTATTAAACGCAATTTTCAGGGGTCTTTGGGTTGAAAATATTTTCAAACAATTTTGATCAAATTATAAAAATTACAATTACAAAAAGCTTATCGTGTGGCTTTAATATTGCTAATTACATCACACTTTTTAATTTTTCTCTACCTTAAACGGTTTCTGAGTTATAATCAAAAATCCAAATTCATTCAAAAATTTTTGGCATGAACAAATTTTTTCCCACGCCAACTAGCTCAAATCTGAAATTAAAAATCAATTCCTGGAAATTTTCTGATAATATTTTATGTATACATCAACATTCTGCGATGTGTAATAAAAAAGTTAATTTTTGCAAATTTTTATGATTTAAAATTTATTTCAACGGGCTGCAAATATTAAAAAATTAAAATTTAAAAACTCCAAACTAAAGTTTTTAATAGTAATCAATACGTTCTTCAATATTACGTTCTAATTTTTAACATCCAACCCCTACTTTTTACACAAAAAATTATTAAACGCAATTTTTAGGGGTCTATGGGTTGAAAATATTTTCAAACAATTATGATCAAATTTTCAAAATTACAATTACAAAAAGTTTATCATGTGGCTTTAATATTGCTGATTACATCACACTTTTTCATTTTTTTCCACCTTAAACGGTTTCTGAGTTATAATCAAAAAACCAAATTTCGTTCAAAATTTCTGGCTGGAGAAAAATTTTTCCCACGCCAACTAGCTCGAATCTGAAATTGAAAATCAATTCCTGGTAATTTTCTAATAATATTTTATGTATACATCAATATTCTGCGATGTGTAATAAAAAAGTTAATTTTTGCAAATGTTTATGGTTTAAAATTTATTTCAACAGGCTGCTAATATTAAAAAATTTAAATTTAAAAACTCCAAACTAAATTTTTTAATAGTAATCAATACGTTCTTCAATTTTACGTTCTAATTTTTAACATCCAAGTCCTACTTTTTACACAAAAAATGATTAAACGCAATTTTTAGGGGTCTTTGGGTTGGAAATATTTTCAAACAATTTTGATCAAATTTTAAAAATTACAATTACAAAAAGCTTGTCGTGTGGCTTTAATATTGCTAATTACATCACATTTTTTCATTTTTTTCTACCTTAAACGGTTTCTGAGTTATAATCAAAAAACCAAATTTTGATCAAAATTTCTAACGTGAGCAACTTTTTTCCAACGCCAACTGTCTTAAATCTGAAAATAGAAATAAATTCCCAGTGACATTCTGATAATATTTTATATATAAATCAACTTTCTATGATGTATAATAAAAAAGTTGTATTTTAGAAATTGTAATCAGTTCCTGATTAAAATACGGATACCGCGTTAAATCAGCACGACTTGACGTTCAGTGCAATAAAAAATCCAAAACCGCATTAACTCCAAACACGTCCAAGTCCAGGCAACACAAAAAAATCGCACAATATCTGGTATCCCACTAGTATCCGCACTCTGCGCTGCTCTTGCGCGTTGTGTACTTAAGTGGTTCAGGAATTCCCGCGTGATTACTCCTGTTTACGGCGCCGAACAGGTTGGTGGTTAAATTTTCTCCGTTCTCGCGCTTCCTGCAAAACCCGTTCGTGTTTGCAAACATAAAAGCGAAACGCTTGTAATTTTTATTTTTTTGATGTTTCGACTTTCCTATTAGTTTTTTTTTATTGGTGCCAAAATCGTGATCGAAACGTGCTCGACCTGACCCGGCTGGCGGGCACGTTCCGGTTGAACATGAAGAAGTGGGTTTGCTGTTTCTAAAAAAAAAAACACAATTTCGTTTTCATCTTACAGATCCGACACGATGACAGGCAGATGCGGATGGATGGTACTGCTCTTCTTCATTACATGTAAGGGATTGCTTTTTATCATTCTTAATAATTAGAAAAAACGCGAAATTATTTCTACAACGTAAAGGACTTATATATTTTTTTATCATTCATCTGATGATCTTATCCTTCTATTAATTTCTAGTGTTAAAGAATGTAAACTCTGATATTACGTTGGACACGAACGAAATCAAAATCAGATTGGGTGATGTCAAAAAAGTGGAACTTTCCGCTAGGTGAGTGTTTATCGAAACTATCAAAACCAAAAAATTTGAATTACTATTTTTTGTAGCAATTTGACGACTACTGGATCAACGCTGCGGCTCTTCGTCCAGCACGAGGATCTTCTTAAAGTCCAACCTGACGAGATCGTCCTCGAGGACAGGAACTACACGATTTCCGTGACTGCAACAGGAGCTGGAAAATCGGAAATCTACTCGAACGTAACGAATAAAGCCATAAAGTATGTAAATTGTTGATTTAGAATTTTCACGCTAATTATTATGTTTTTTTTTAATTATTTTAGTGTAGAAAATGTGTTTATGCTGGTGACGATATACAAAAACGCCGATTTGGAAACGTTGTCGATAATCATCGGATGGATTTATTTCGTGGCTTGGTCCGTCTCGTTTTATCCACAGATTTATATCAACTATCAAAGAAAAAGGTTTGATTTTTTTTTAATATTTTTTTTTTAATCTTGACAGTTCAAAAAATAAAAAACAAAGAGAAAAAATAAGTAAGAGAGAGCAAAAGTGAGCAAGAGAGAGCAAGGGAGAGCAACAGAGAGCAAAACAGAGCGAAATAGAATAAGGTAGAGCGAATGAGAGCAAGAGGGAGCGAATGTGAGCAACAGAGAGTAAAAGAGAGCAAGGAAGAACGAAATAAAGTAAGGAAGAACGAAAGAGAGCAACAGAGAACGAACGTGAGCAAGAGAGAGCGAAAAATAGCAATAGAGAACGAAAAGAGCAAAAGTGAGCAAAGGAGAGCAAATGAGAACAAGGAAGAACAAATTAGAACAATTGCGAGCGAATGAGAACAAGGGAGAACGAAAGAGAACAATTGAGAGTGAACGAGGACAAGAGACAACAATTATAACAGTTAAAAATGACATTTAAAATTGACAACCACATATCACATTTGAAAAAAAGAATATCGATTAAAAAGAACATCCTTTAATTTTTAAAATTCAATAAATTAGCTAATAAAAATACAAAATGTTAATTTTGACAGTAAAGAAAATTTACATTTAAAATTGACATTTTGACGTTTGACAGTTGGGAAAATTTGATGGTGTTTTAGTAGACATTTTCTCAAACTCAAAATTTCTTTTGATCATTGATAAAAAAATTTAAACTGTCGGTTTTGACAGTTAAAAAAAAAGGACATTTAAAATTGACAACTTCACATTTGACAGTTGAAAAAAAGTAGACAACCCCTAAATTTCACATATGACAGTTGAAAAAAAGAATATCGATTAAATAGAACATCCTTTAATTTTTAAAATTCAATAAATTATCAAATAAAAAAAACAAAATGTTAATTTCGACAGTAAGGAAAATTTACATTTTGACATTTGACAGTTGGAAAAATTTGATAGTATTAAAGTAAACATTTTCTCAAACTCAAAATTTCCTTTAATCATTGATAAAAAAAATATTGTCGATTTTGACAGTTAAAAAGTGACATTTAAAATTGACTTCACTTCACATTTGATAGTTGAAAAAAAGTAGACAACCTCTAATTTTTAAAATAATAATAATAATAATAATAATAACGGAGGCCATTTCATACAGTAACATACATATAATTCAATAAATTATTGAATAACAACACAAAATATCAATTTTGACAGTTAGGAAAATTGATATTTAAAATTGACATTTTGACATTTGACAGATGGTAAAATTTGATGGTGTTAAAGTAAACAACTTAAAACTTCTTTTGATCATTGATAAAAAATTTAAATTGTCGATTTTGACAGTTAAAAAATGACATTTAAAATTGACAACTTCACATTTGACAGTTGAAAAAAAGTAGACAACCCCTAACTTTCAATAAAGTATCAAATAAAAACCCAAAATGTTAATTTTGACAGTTACGAAAAATTGCATTTAAAATTGACAGTTTACATTTGACAGTTGTGAACATTTGATGTTGTTAAAGTAGACATTTTCTAAAACTCAAAATTTCTTTTGATCACTGACAAAAAATTAAAATTGTCGATTTTGACAGTTAAAAAATGACATTTAAAATTAACAACTTCACATTTGACAGTTGGAAAAGAAAGAACACCGATTAAGCAGACATCCTCTAATTTTTAAAATTAAATAAATCATCAAATAAAAATACAAAATGTTAATTTTGACAGTTACATTACATTTAAAATTGACATTTTGACATTTGACAGTTGAGAAAATTTGCTGGTGTTAAAGTAGACATTTTCTAAAACTCAAAATTTCTTTTGATCATTGATAAATAATTAAAATGTCGATTTTGGCAGTTAAAAAAGACATTTAAAATTGACAACTTCACATTTGACAGTTGAGAAAAAAAAAGAAAACCAATTCAGTAAATATCCTCGAATTTTTAAAATTCAATAAATTATCAAATAAAAATACAAAATGTCAATTTTGACACTTACGCAAAATTACATTTAAAATTGACATTTTGACTTTTGACAGTTGAGAAAATTTGATGCTATTAATGTAGGCATTTTTTAAAACTCAAAATTTCTTTTGATCATTGATAAAAAAATAAAATTGTCAATCTTGACAGTTAAAATATGACATTTAAAATTGACAACTTCACATTTGACAGTTGAAAACAATTGAACATCGATTAAGTAGACATCTTCTAATTTTTAAAATTCGGTAAATTATCAAATAAAAATACAAAATGCCAATTTTGACAGTTAGGAAAAATTACATTTGAAATTGACATTTTGACATTTGACAGTTGGGAAAATTTGATGGTGTTTAAGTTGACATTTTCTAAAACTCAAAATCTCTTTTGATCATTCATAAAAAAATTAAACTGCCGATTTTGACATTTAAAAAATGACATTTAAAATTGACAACTTCACATTTGACAGTTGAGAAAAAAAAAGAAAATCGATTAAGTAAACATCCTATAATTTTTAAAATTCAATAAATTACTAAATAAAAGTACAAAATGTTAATTTTGACAGTTACAAAAAATAACATTTAAAATTGGCATTTCGACTTTTGACAGTTGGAAAAATTTGATAGTATTAAAGTAAACATTTTCTCAAACTCAAAATTTCCTTTAATCATTGATAAAAAAAATTAAATTGTCGATTTTGACAGTTAAAAAGTGACATTTAAAATTGACTTCACTTCACATTTGATAGTTGAAAAAAAGTAGACAATCTCTAATTTTTAAAATAATAATAATAATAACGGAGGCCATTTCATACAGTAACATACATATAATTCAATAAATTATTGAATAACAACACAAAATGTCAATTTTGATAGTTAGAAAAATTGATATTTAAAATTGACATTTGACAGATGGTAAAATTTGATGGTGTTAAAGTAAACAACTTAAAATTTCCTTTGATCATTGATAAAAAATTAAAATTGTCGATTTTGACAGTTAAAAAGTGACATTTAAAATTAACAACTTCACATTTGACAGTTGAGAAAAAAAAAAGAAAATCGATTAAGTAAACATCCTCTAATTTTTAAAATTCAATAAATTATCAAATAAAAATACAAAATGTCAATTTTGACAGTTACGAAAAATTATATTTAAAATCGACATTTTGACATTTGATGGTGTTAAAGTAAACATTGTCTAAAACTCAAAATTTCTTTTGATCATTGATAAAAAAAAATTAAATTGCCGATTTTGATTTAAAAAATGACATTTAAAATTCACATCTTCACATTTGACAGTTGAAAAAAAAAGAAAATCGATAAAGTAGACATCCTTTAATTTTTGAAATTCAACTAATTATCAAATAACAAAAATAACAAAATGGTCATTTTGACAGTTACGAAAAATTACATTTAAAATTGGCATTTTGACGTTTGACAGTTGGGAAAATTTGATGGTATTAAAGTAAACATTTTCTAAAACTCAAAATTTCTTTTGATCATTGATAAAAATTTAAAATTGTCGATTTTGACAGTTAAAAAATTACATTTAAAATTGATAACTTGACATTTAACAGTTCAGGAAAAAAAAGAAAATCGATTAAGTAAACATCCTATAATTTTTAAAATTCAATAAATTACCAAATAAAAGTACAGAATGTTAATTTCGACAGTTGCAAAAAATTACATTTAAAATTGAAATTTTGACATTTGACAGTTAGGAAAATTTGATGGTGTTAAAGTAGACATTTTCTAAAACTCAAAATTTCTTTTGTTCATTGATAAAAAATTAAATTTGTCGATTTTGACAGTTAAAAAATGACATTTAAAATTGACAACTTCACATTTGACAGTTGAAAAAAAAGAATTACGATTAAGTAAACATCCTCTAATTTTTAAAATTCAATAAATCATCAAATAAAAATATAAAATATCAATTTTGACAGGAAAATTCACATTTAAAATTAACATTTTGACATTTGACAGTTAAGAAAATTTGATGCTATTAATGTAGACATATTCTAAAACTCAAAATTTCTTTTATTCATTGATAAAAAATTAAATTTGTCGATTTTGACAGTTAAAAAATGACATTTAAAATTGACAACTTCACATTTGAGAGTTGAGAAAAAAAAAAAGAAAATCGATTAAGTAAACATCCTATAATTTTTAAAATTCAATAAATTACTAAATAAAAGTACAAAATGTTAATTTTGACAGTTACAAAAAATAACATTTAAAATTGGCATTTCGACTTTTGACAGTTGGAAAAATTTGATAGTATTAAAGTAAACATTTTCTCAAACTCAAAATTTCCTTTAGTCATTGATAAAAAAAATTAAATTGTCGATTTTGACAGTTAAAAAATGACATTTAAAATTGACTTCACTTCACATTTGACATTTGAAAAAAAAGTAGACAACCTCTAATTTTTAAAATAATAATAATAACGGAGGCCATTTCATAGAGTAACATACATATAATTCAATAAATTATTGAATAACAACACAAAATGTCAATTTTGACAGTTAGGAAAATTGATATTTAAAATTGACATTTTGACATTTGACAGTTGGTAAAATTTGATGGTGTTAAAGTAAACAACTTAAAATTTCCTTTGATCATTGATAAAAAATTAAAATTGTCGATTTTGACAGTTAAAAAATGACATTTAAAATTGACAACTTCACATTTACAGTTGAGAAAAAAAAGAAAATCGATTAAGTAGACATCCTCTAATTTTTAAAACTCAATAAACTATCAAATAAAAATACAAAAAGTCAATTTTAACAATTAGGAAAAATTACATTTAAAATTGACATTTTGACATTTGACAGTTAGGAAAATTTGATGGTGTTAAAGTAGACATTTTCTAAAACTCAAAATTTCTTTTGATCATTGATAAAAAAATGAAATTGTCGATTTTGACAGTTAATAAATGACATTTAAAATTGACGACTTCACATTTGACAGTTGAAAAATAAAAGAATATCGATTAAGTAGACATTCCCTAATTTTTAAAATTCAATAAATTATCAAACAATAATACAAAATGTTAAATTTGACAGTTATGAAAAATTACATTTAAAATTGACATTTTGACATTTGCAAGTTGAAAAATTTGATGCTGTTAAAGTAGACATTTTCTCCAACTCAAAATTTCTTTTGATCATTGATAAAAAATTTAAATTGTCGATTTTGACAGTTAAAAAATGACATTTAAAATTGACAACTTTACATTTGACAGTTGGAAAAAAGGAATATCGATTAAGTAGACATGCTCTAATTTTTAACATTCAATAAATTATCAAATAAAAATACAAAATGTCAATTTTGACAGTTACGAAAAATTACATTTAAAATTGACATTTTGACTTTTGTTGACAGTTGGAAAAATTTGATGCTATTAAAGTAGACATTTTCTAAAACTCAAAATTTCTTTTAATCATTGATAAAAACATTTAAATTGTTAATTTTACAGTTAAAAAATGACATTTAAAATTGACTTCACTTCACATTTGACAGTTGAAAAAAATAATCATCTAATTTTTAAAATTCAATAAATTACCAAATAAAAGTACAAAATGTTAATTTTGACAGTTACGCAAAATTACATTTAAAATTAACATTTTGACATTTGACAGTTGGGAAAATTTAATGCTATTAAAGTAGACATTTTCTAATACTCAAAATTTCTTTTGATCATTGACAAAAAATTAAAATTGTCGATTTTGACACCTAAAAAATGACTTTAAAATTGACAACTTCACATTTGACAGTTGAGAAAAAAAAAGAAAATCGATTAAGTAAACATGCTATAATTTTTAAAATTCAATAAATTACTAAATAAAAGTACAAAATGTCAATTTTGACAGTTAGGAAAAATCACATTTAAAATTGACATTTTGACATTTGACAGTTGGTAAAATTTGATGGTGTTAAACATTTTCTAAAACTCAAAATTTCGTTTAATCATTCACAAAAAATTAAAATTGTCGATTTTGACAGTTAAAAACGACATTTAAAATTGACAATTTTATATTTGACAGTTGGAAAAAAAAGAATATCGATTAAGTAGACATCCTCAAATTTTTAAAATTCAATAAATTATCAAATAAAAATACAAAATGCCAATTTGACAGTTACGAAAAAATACATTTGAAATTGACATTTTGACATTTGACAGTTGGGAAAATTTGATGGTATTAAAGTAAGCATTTTCTAAAACTCAATATTTCTTTTGATCATTGATAAAAAATTAAAATTGTCGATTTTGACAGTTAAAAAATGACATTTAAAATTGACAACTTCACATTTGACAGTTGAGAAAAAAAAAGAAAATCGATTAAGAAGTAAACATCCTATAATTTTTAAAATTCAATAAATTACTAAATAAAAGTACAAAATGTTAATTTTGACAGTTACAAAAAATTACATTTAAAATTGGCATTTCCACTTTTGACAGTTGGGAAAATTTGATGCTATTAAAGTAGACATTTTCTAAAACTCAAAATTTCTTTGATTATTGATAAAAAATTAAATTTGTCGATTTTGACAGTTAAAATATTACATTTAAAATTGACAACTTCACATTTAACAGTTGGAAAAAAAAGAATATCGATTAAGTAGACATCCACTAATTTTTAAAATTCAATTATCAAATAAAAATACAAAATGTCAATTTTCACAGTTAGGAAAATTAAGATTTAAAATTGACATTTTGACATTTGACAGTTGGGAAAATTTGATGTTGTTAAAGTAGACATTTTCTAAAACCCAAAATTTCTTTTGATCATTGATAAAAAAAATTGTCGATTTTGACAGTTAAAAAGTGACATTTAAAATTGACTTTATTATTGAATAACAACACAAAATGTCAATTTTGACAGTTAGGAAAATTGATATTTAAAATTGACATTTTGACATTTGACAGATGGTAAAATTTGATGGTGTTAAAGTAAACAACTTAAAATGTCCTTTGATCATTGATAAAAAATTAAAATTGTCGATTTTGAAAGTTGAAAAATGACATTTAAAATTGACAACTTCACATTTGACAATTGAGAAAAAAAGGAATATCGATTAAGTAGACATCCTCTAATTTTTGAAATTCATTAAAGTATCAAATAAAAATACAAACTGTCAATTTTGACAGTTAGGAAAGATCACATTTAAAATTGACATTTTGACATTTGACAGTTGGGAGAAGTTGATGGTGTTAAAGTAGACATTTTCTAACAGTAAACATTGCTCTTATTATTATTGATAAAAATGGAAAATGCCAATTTTCATATCAGTCACAGAATTTTGACAGTTACATTTAAAATTGACATTTTTACAATTGGAAAAAAATGTTAATGTTTAGATAGACATTCTCTAACACCCAATTTCCTTTTTTATTTTGAAAGTGCCAATTTTGACAGTTAAAAAAACGACATATTTAAAATTGACATTTTGACAGTGAATATTTGATGGTGTTAAAGTGGGCATTTTCTAACAGTAAAAATTGCTTTTATTATTATTGATAAGAATGAGAAATGCCAATTTTTATATCAGTCACAGAATTTTGACAGTTACATTTAAAATTGACATTTTGACGTTTAACAGTCGAAAAAATATCTTAGTGTTGATGTAGACATTCTCTAACACTCAAAATTTCCCTTTTCATTGATTAAAATGAAAGTGTCAATTTTGACAGTTGAAAAAATTACTTATTTAAAATTGACATTTTGACAGTTGGGAATATTTGATGGTATTAAGGTGTAAATTTTCTAGCAGTAAAAATTGCTTTTATTATTATTGATAAAAATGAAAAAAGCCAATTTTTATATTAGTCGCAGAATTTTGACAGTTACATTTAAAATTGACATTTTGACAGTTGGAAAAATTTGTTAGTGTTGAGGTAGACATTCTCTAACACCCAAAATTTCCCTTTTCATTAATTAAAATGAAAGTGTCAATTTTGACATTTAAAAAACGACGTATTTAAAATTGACATTTTGACAATTGAGAAAATTTGATGGTGTTTATGTGGACATTTTCTAAAACTAAACATTGCTTTTATTATTATTGATAAAAATCAAAAAAGCCAATTTTTATATCAGTCACAGAATTTTGACAGTTGCATTTAAAATTGACATTTTGACTTTTGATAGTTAGAAAAACTTGATGGTTACCAATTTTTAAATGCATTAAATTATAGATATAAATTTAAAAACGCCAATTTTGACACTTCAGAAAATATTGACATTTTCACTTTTGACAATTAGAAGAAAATAACTTTTATTATTAAGATTTTGGTTTGAACAGTTGGAAAAAATGGATAATGTTAAAGCAAATAAAAAAAATTGAAAATGACAATTTTGACATAACAACTTTATTTTTGACAGTTCAGATAAAATTATAAAGATAATTTGGACATTCTCTAATTGCCAAAATTTACCTAATTATTAATAAACAAATTCAAATTTTGTCGTGCATTTGGAATTGACATTTTGACTTTTATCAGTTGGTAGAAATTATAGTATTTTGACAGTTTCAAAAAAATGTTCTATTAAATATTGACATAGATTCTGACAGATGGAATTTGACAGTTGCATATTATCCTAATTTATTATATTTCATTTTAGTGTTATTGGACTAAACTTCGACTTCATCTGGCTGAACATTATCGGGTTCACCCTGTATGCAACGTTCAATCTAGGCCTGTACTTCATACCGGAAATCAGGGTGAGTATTTGACAAAACAAAAGAATCCAATTTTGTCGACTTGTAAGATAGGGCCAACGTCCTAATAGCCAAGACGAGACTGTAATTAGAATCAATAAAATTATATTTCCCAGAGGCGTTCGATGCAATTAAAACCAATAAAGTGAACGCGTATTGTCGATGCACTTCTAGCAAACTAATAATTATCCAATTTAAACAATTGAAGCCAGTAATTAATACTGAACTAATAACTGTTTGCCGCGTTATACTTTAATAATCAGTTTAAATAAGGAAATAAGCGTACAATTTTCAATTAAAAGTAAAATAATAACGTAAATTAAGGTCGTACGCATAAATAAAAATATAATAAATATTCTAATCTATGTTTAAGGTTATGTTGTTTGCATTATTATTTTCAAACAATGTTTCATTTGTTTCTATTCATGAATACCAACGTAATTTAATAGATAGAAAATAACTTCAGATAATGAACTTTATTAAAAATTCCGTATAGAACTTTTAATTATGGTAATTTATGGCCCGTAATTATGTTTAAAAACATAAAACTCTGCCTAACGTCGTGGAATAAAAATGAACCGCGTATCGTATCATATTATTTAATCCTCTGGAGATTAATGTTACACACAGGCTTGATGGCATATTAATTGGGCCAATTACGCGTTCATCATTCAGACCCTGTAATTATTGTTATTAGGATTTTGTGTAATTACCGGCGGCCTGCATGAAATTCTAGCGCTGTCTGAAGGTCAACGCCGAATAGAAAGAATTCCCCTTGCTATAACAGTCGCCTGATTAGATAAAAAGCGCAGATGTTTGCCATAAAATGCAAATAGTTGACTAAACGAAAAGTTTATTCAATCTGCTTTATGCATTTTTACTATTTTAATTAATAGTTATTAAAATAATGTTTTTTTTTTTTTAAGGATGAGTACACTTCGAGACACCCTCGAGGTCTGAACCCTGTGAAGGTGAACGACATAGTGTTCGCAGTGCACGCCGCAGTGGCATGCCTGATCACGATCTGCCAGTGCTCGATGTACGAAAGGGGTGAGCAGAGGGTGTCCACGACAGCTCGCTCCATAATTGCCTTCTTCGGGGGCTTCCTCCTCATCAGTATTATCCTGGCCTCGTGCAACGTCATCCACTGGCTCGACTTCCTCTACTACTGTTCGTACGTCAAGCTGACGATCACTCTGATCAAATACGTACCTCAGGTAAGAAAAATCCCTTAACATCCCATAATTCAAACACTAAATGATCAATCAAGAAAACACAATTACTTTGTATAACTTTATATGAATGTGATGAGTTTTATATAAAATGCATACCGAATTAGAAACTTTGAGCATAAACAATACTAAATAATCAGTTTATTAGATTTGAACTTGTATAGTAAAAGCTATTGAAGCTATTTTAAAATAATTAAATACTTACGTTTCAAATTATGAGGATTTTTACTTGAACTGCTTCAGACTTACGATTAATAAATATTTCCCTTAAGGAGTAGACCTAATTCAACGTGTAAACTAGTTGGCAAATTTAATCTTAAATTGAAATCTTCTGTATAATAATAGTTACGTTTATTAACAGCAAAAAGTTTTAAAATTACAATAATTTTAATTTCAAAATTGCCATGTATGTAAGGTTGCATAACTATAATTATTTATTTTTAATCTGCACAAGTAAAATAATTAATAATAATAATAGGTAATCAATTTATGGCAAGATTATTTAAAATTAATTTCATAAAGATGATTGTGTTAACAGTTGTGAAGTGGAAGCTTAGTTTCATAGAAGAAATAGGATATTCAATAGTCGTACTGCGTGAATATGAATGAAATAATACAATAGCTTTGTTTTACCATTAATTTGTAATATTAAGCAATAGTCACTTGTAATTCTACTATTATAGTAGTAAAACAATAAGTAAAATGGGATGTTTGATTGTGGTACTCCTTGAATGATGATTGAATGATCAAATTAAACACGATAGCTTTGTTTTACTATTACACTTGAAATATTAAACAATAATCACTTTAAATTCGATTACTGTTATGTTAAAACAATAAGTTATCGATTGTAATTTCATCTTTCATATTTTTGTAAATTTACTGCTTATAATGTTATGCATCGGATGATAAAATTAATATTTATCTTGCAGGCGTACATGAACTACAAAAGGAAGAGCACCGTAGGCTGGAGCATAGGAAACATCTTCCTAGATTTCACAGGTGGGATTCTCTCGATGCTCCAAATGATTCTGGACTCTTATAATTACGGTAAGCAATGAAAATAAGAGCTTCATCATAAATACTTTTTTAATTATCGTACAAGTAAAGTATATACTTAAATATTTAATAGAATAGACAAAAGTCATATTTCTTGTGACTTTAAATATATTAAATATATTGTTTCTCTATATATTTATTATATTTATTTATTATATTATATATTATGGTGACCGTTACTATGTGGTATTTCATTTTCAAACATAGGATGAAATAAAATACTATTTTCTATGTTTTTTTTTTGTAAAATCATGTATATACAGTGGTAAAAAAAACATAGAAAGTAGTATATCATTTCATCCTATATTTGGAAAAATATTAGATCTATCATCTCCATCAGAACTTTCAATTTTAAACATTCAACATACAACATCTTTATTGCAGACGCTTACATTATTCAATAATGCATTGTAATTATAAATATTAACAGGTGGGGTTAGTACGTACCTGTCTGGGCTATCGACCGTAGGTCTTTCTGTCCTGTCGTTACAAAACATTTATTAATCATCTAAATAAAATCTATCAATTCTTTCAAACTCACGTAATCTATAGAAATCCATAAATCTGTCGATTTTGTAAATTCATTCCTTTAAAACTCTGTGAAATATTTGCAATTATAGTTAAAAATCTTAAATTGAAAAAACAAATTTTTAGAAGTTTATAGACACCATCAATGCTTAGAATCTGAACAATTTTGATAATGAAAAGTAGTTTAAAGTACATTTAAGATTTCTTTTAAATTTACACTTCTGTATTATTGTGTAAGAGCTAAAAAAACTTTAAAAACCAAAGCTTGATGTAACTGTATGCATAGGATATTTTGCACCCTTAAAAATTAATTTAAAATCATCAAAACCTTATTGTATTAAATTAACTCGTTGATAATGTCATCAACGTTTTAATTATCATAAATTTTAAGGTAGAAAAATACAAACTTTAATATATCATATACTTGTTCCTCATTAATCACTTGGTGAAACATTATGTTAATATATAGGTTTTATAATTAAAATCACTTGGTTTGTTATATATATATATATATATATATATATATATATATATATATATATATATATATATATATACAAACTTTAATATTATAATAATATTTAATTATTCGTATATATATATGCAACCAAATAAACATATAAGTTTTTAATGATGCTTGCGACCGTTACTACGTGGTAATTCATAATGAACACTGAATAAAACACTTACTATGTTTTTATTATAGTGGTCAAAAACATAGTAAGTGTTTTATTCAGTGTTCATCTAAGTTATTATAAATTTAAAAATATTTCCCTTGTTGTCATTTGATTTCTTAAAATGAGGTGTAATTGAAACACGATAACTTTGGTTTAAAAAATTACACAGTGACTATAGTTTCGACTGCACTGTGTAATTTTTTTAAATATGGTGGTAAAACAAAGTTATCGTGTTTCAAATACAACTCATTCAAGATGTACCACGAAGTAAACGCCCCTACCATCAAATATTCTCTTAAAATCGTGAAAACTAAAATTACGTCAATGATTTAAAAGTCAAAACTCTATTGTATTAAATTAAAATCAATTTTGAGGTAGAGAAAATACAAACTTTGATAATATCCAATTTTTGGTACATATGCAACCAAATAAACAAATAATTGCTGAAAATATTACTTTTAAATGTTTTTACTTAAATTCGATTTTTTGAAATTGTAAAAACCAAATTTTAATGCAATTTAGAGATCTATAATAACGAATTAGGTATATTTGATAGGTTTTACAAATATTAATGTAAGTAATTTACATGTTTTATTAATAATGGATATGCCAATAAAGGTCTTTTTTTTTTTTTTATTTTTTTTTTTTTATTAATAATTGTTTTGATTAATGATATAATAAATTGGTTATTATTATTTTTTATTTTTTTTAGATGATTGGATATCGATATTCGGCGATCCGACGAAATTCGGCCTCGGTTTATTCTCCGTCGTCTTCGACATCTTCTTCATCGTGCAGCACTACATCCTCTACAAGAACACCAACTACCAGGAAAGCTGACACCTGATTCCGCCACCTTAAGCCTTGTGATCTATAATCGTTTATTTTAAACAGTGTTTTTTTATGATCTATTTATTTTTATATTATTTTTAGTTTATCGTACCAAATATAATGTTTATTATAATTGGTGTATTTCTTTTTAACCTATAAGTAGTTTTCCATAAGCTAACATTAAATCAAACTATTATCGGTGGAGGTTTTTATTCCGTAACACTAAATCAATTCAAATGATATACTAATATGTCTTACAAAACGTTTTTTTTACTATAAAATAATAGTGTAGATTTGGTTGTCTAATCAAACATATGAAAATATGATTCTTTTAAATTAAAACACTTTCTTTACTATTTGTTATTAGATATACATTTCAGACATCATTATCAATGATTTGATAATCTTCAAGTAACTCAATTATTGGAAATATTGGCTTCTTTATTAAGGAATAAATTTTTAGATGCAACTTTATATACACTTGAATAATAATTGGTTTTAGAAATATATTTCTCGAGTTACGTGAAGGTTATTATAGTACAATTGTACTGTAATTCTTCACAAATTTATTTTTATTTATTAGATATACATTTCGAGTACAATGTAATCAATATCAATAGTTAAATGTAAAATAAATTTGTGAAGAAAGTGTTTAGTGTTTTCAATACAATTTTACAATGGTTTGCCTTATGTTGACCCTAAAAGTGCTTTTATTGAAGTGTGGAATATCTCTCTTTAAAAGTTAAAACTCCATAATACAATTCCGTCTTCCAGTTTGTAACTCTAAAATAGATAGAAACTAATCCGTAGATATTTCTACCAGAGAAATAGTTTTCCATTGAAATATTAATCATAACATAATTTCTTATGTATAAGTTACATTAGAATTAGTTTTACAATTCTCTTATGAATGACGAGTGTAAAAACTTAATGTTTGCAGCACAATAAATAATGTATATATCTAATAATTATAGTAATAAATAAAATTTATCTAAAATACTAATTTTAACATGGCAGAAAGTCCTCAGGTCCATAGCCCAGACAAGCTAACACCATTTAATTGTATTGTATTCATATTTATTGTTATTATGTATTATGTTTCGTCCAAGTAAAAATTATTGTGTATATAATAATTTTATAATCATTTTAAGGCTGAAAGACCGCGGGTCGATAGCCGTTAGGCAGAAAAACTATTGTCACATATTATTAGTTACATGTGAATTGCTTTATTCTTTTCTATAAATAAAGATGTTAATTATTATTATTAATAATTTTATAAATAACCGCAAATTATTTTTTTTGTTAGGAAGGCAACTATCATGTAGCATTGTGTGCTTAAGTTTAAATTCAAGTTTAAAATATTATCAAACACGCAAAAGATTGATTTATCATAAATACAATTTTTTATTTAAAACATTTTTTTATAAATAATAATAACATTTTCAACATTTATAACATTTAGGCAACTTATTATACAAATATAGAGCGAACTCTATTGAGATAAAATTACATTATAAACAAACGGTTGGTCGGTAATTACGTGATCTAATTTATTTGTTTAGACAATTGAATTCATGGTATGTGACTTCCACGCGTTCCTACTCTCCTGTGATAAAAAGTGGAATTCTGGTGTTGCAAAAGGCCACGGACGAAAACGAGGAAAAAATTAACGAACATATTTACAACCAGCCGAATTTTGAAAGTTAACGAACTCATAGTAAGTAAATGATTTCATTCATAATCACACCCCGTGAAACTACACAGAAATAAATAACAATTATTACTTCAGTTATTATCAGCACACACTTGATCGGTCGTTCAGCTGATTTGTTTTATGTTTTCATTACACCGTCCAAAATTTTTATAATCGTGGGTTTAATACGAATATTAATTATTAAATTACAGTTGACGGTTTCGTGATAGGAAATAAATTTTTTAAAAAAAGTATGTGGTAACGGCGATTCGGTAGTAGGGTGGGAAAAAAGTTCGTTGTTGGCAGCAGCGCCACCGGCGTGACAGAGGCCGTTCAAAAATTCGAAACGGTTAGGACGGTTACGCGACGGCCCGGTGTGTGTGTCCGCCCTTAATCGCGATTAACGACGACGACGATGGAGCCAAAAATCGCTGACCACTCGACGCCCTCGAAAACCGTCAGGAGGCACGAGAAGTTCGGCCACAGCACCTTCAACTCGGACAGCCCCCTAAAGTACCTGCACAGCCACAAAACGCCAGAGTCGAAATTGAGCCGGGTGAAAAACCCCTTCGAGCACCACTTACACGAAAAACTACACACACACTTCTTCAGGTACACGAGTTTTCTTTTCTTTTAAAACAATACTACACTTTTACTTAATTGAAACACAGTTATAATCTTTTCTTCACTTTTTATAAAAAGAAAAGGAATATAATTAACTGATAAAAACCTTCACGTAACTCAAGTAGCTACATAACTACACTTTTAAGTACACCCACATATACACGATTGATCGATAGGGCTTTAACGTGGAAATTACATTTATATTATGTAAATTGGAAGGTAAGGTTGAAAGACTGTTCGATTGTATTTTAATTTTTTTCTCAATACATCAATGCATTGTTCTGTTGGTATTTGTTAGTTATGTGAAGAGAATTAATGAACTCCCCCCCGGATCTCTTACGTCAAAATTTCAAAATTATAAGCACTTACATATTTTTATTTATCCATTTGTACAAATTTATTTATTGTAAGAGAAACAAAGCATTAAATACAAATACAAATAAGAAAGTGATATCTAACTTATATTATTACATCAGTGCATGTTTAGGTAATTAATTTAATAAAATAATAAAATTGTGTGATTAATATAGGGGCAATTGTATTATGCATAATAGTCAAAATGATCTTTAGGAATAATAATAATAATTTATTATTTTTTTATAGAATTTTTTATTCATTCAGTTAAAATTGTCCGTGTCTACGTACAAATAATTAATCATTTCATTTTTATTTTCATTAGATTCGTTAAATATCTGCCTCATACATTCAAATTTTCTCTGTGGCTTTTAAGTTAGAAGCAGTTATTCTTTACCTTCTGTCTCTGTGTTTGTATAATAAATCAAGTAAGGAATAAATACAGTTTTTTTTTTTTTGGTTCAATAAACTTCATTTAAACTCAAATCAATTATAGTGAAATATTATAAACCATTGATTGAGTTGATTGAGTTACTTGAAGATAATCATTTTGATAAAAACACTTAGAACCTTTCTTCAATATTTTATTTTGATACAGATTTTGGACACGAAGTGTCTAAGTGTTTTTATCAAAGTGATTATAATAAATCATAATTATTCAAATAATCCCACACATATCTGATTACTGATTGAAGTGTGGATTAGAGGCCACTAAACCACCATATATTTACTTTCTTACATTATCGACTATAATTGTTTTATTTTCTTGGATATCACAATAGTATTCGTGGTAATATTAATGGATAATAAGGCAGAATTTTAGCTCCAATTAAGGAATATTAAAGCAGGGTATTAGCTTGAGTTTAATTGTATATGTAGGGCGGGTGGGTGGCCTCTAACCCACCCCCCAATCAGTAAAACAAAAGCGAGGGTTTTACTGAATAGTTGTAGGCAATAAAACCAAGTGTACTTTATTAATTACCCAAATATTTTCTCCTACATATTTATTTCTTAAAGAAAACGTCGTTAATGTTATAATAGATGGAGGGTGGGATAGTGGCCACCCACCCACCCCACATAAACATTTAAACTAAAGCTTATACCCTGCTTTATTATTACTAAATTAAACACAATAATTACTTTGTTTTGTATAACTGTTATACAAAACAAAGTAATTATTATGTTTAATTTGTGATTAAAATGTATAACGAAGTAGAAGCCTCCATCGTCAATTTATTATTCCTTAAAATTAACACTGAAATGGATGTAATTTCCAGGAAACTAATGCTGTAATAGTTGATAATGTTAAAATGTATATGTAGGATGGGTGGGTGTCCTCAAACCCACCCTTCAATCAGAAAAAAAATGTGTGAAAGTTTTATTAAATAATGTGAAGTATACTTTATTTATTAGGTGAATATTTTGTCTTGTATATTTATTTTTTGACAAAAATGTTATTTAAGCTATAACAGTTGGAGGGTGGGTTAGTGGCCACCCTGCATATACATTTAAATTCAAGCTAAAATTCTTCTTTACTATTGTTTTATATTAACACTAACATTAAGTGTTTTCCAGGAAACTAAAACAGTGATTGTGGATTATGTAGGGTGGGTGGGTGTCCTTAAATCCACCCTACAATCAGTAACACTTATCTGGATATTCCACTCTTCAGATGTTTTATTAAAAACGATGTTTTTAACAGAAAAATAAGCTGAGGAGAATGTTTACATAAATGGTGGGTGTGTGTTTGAGTTTTGAGTCACATTTATGTTAGTGTTAATGTAAAAGAATGATAAAGCAGGGTTTCAGCTTGAGATTAAATGTATATGTAGGGTGGGTGAGTGGCCACTATCCTACCCTCCTGTTAATAACATAAATGATAAATTCGAAGGAAATAAATGTGCAGAAGAGCAAATTTACATAATAAATAAAGCATACATCTTGTTAAAGCGTATATGTTTATTTTTGTAAATCTCTGTCTAATGTTTTACTGATTGGAGGGTGGGTTAGAGGCCACCCACCCACCCTACATATACATTTTGACAACATCCACTATTACAGCTTTAGTTTCCTGGAAATTACACTACTGTGAGTGTTACTATTATGGAATTATAAAGCAGGGTTTTATCTAAAGTTTAAATGGGTCTTAGGCTACCCACCCACCCTTTACATAAATTTTTACATCATCCACTTTCACTCCTTTATTTTCGAGGACCGACTTAAAATATAGCTCATAAACCCTTTTATAAATAAGTAATCTTTTGATAAAATTAAACACAATAATCACTTTATTTTGTATAACCGTTATTTATTTGTATGGTGACCAATGGTTTCAATACATCAGCGTATCATTTTCATTTCGGTTTGAAAATAATATGCTGATGTATTGAAACCATTGGTCACATTACAAATAAATAACGGTTATACAAAACAAAGTGATTATTGTGTTTAATTTAATCATTAAATATGTATAACGAAGTAGAAGCCTCCATCGTCAATGAGTTAAGTAATCTTTTATAGGAAATTGGGCGTATGATTTATTGGTTAGAGGGTGGGACAGAGGCCACCTACCCTACATATTTATTGTTACCACCTTCCTGTCACTGAATGGTTTTCCAAAAAAACTATCTACAATATTAGTGTTGATGTTATGAATTCTAAAACACTGTTTTAACTTTATTAAGTTTATCTGCATATGTAGGGTGGTTGGGTGGCCACTATCCCACCATACAATTATTGAAAGATTAACAAAGATTTCTTATAATTTCCCAATTATGCAAAAGAGAGGGTTGACTTAAAATATAGCCCATAAACCCTTTTATAAATAAGTAATCTTTTATAAAAATTAGGGCGTATGTTTTTTATGATTGGAGGGTGGAATAGTGGCCACCCACCCACCCTACATATTTACAGAAAACTTTATCACTATATCTGTTTTCGTTTCCTGCAATTCTTAACGGTGTTAGAGTTGGTGTTAATATGGATTTAAAAACACTGACTGAGTTTATATTTAAATATATATGTAGGGTGGGTGGGCGGCCACTATCCCACCCTCCAAATTATAAAACATTAACAAAGGTTTCTCGAAAATTCCCATTTAAGCAAAAGAGACGACTGACTTAAAACATAGTGCATAAACCTTTTTATAATTACGTAATATTTTAGAAAAGCTAGGGCTTGGAGGGCGGGATAGAAGCCACCCACCAACCCTACATATTTATTGTTACTACCTCCCTATTACTGAATTGTTTTCCAAAAAAATATCTACAATATTAGTGTCGATGTTATGAATTTTAACCACTGTAGTTGCTTTAGGTGTTTCTGTATATGTAGGGTGGGTGGGTGGCCACTATCCCACCCTCCAATTATTAAAATATTAGCGAACGATTTTTAGAAGTTCCTAATTATATAAAAAGTGGATTTACTTACAAATCAGTGTATAAAACCTTTATATAATTGGGTAATCTTTTATCCAAAATAGGGCTCATGTGTTTGTGATTGGAGGGTGAGATAGTGGCCACCCACCCACCCTACGTATATACAGAAACTTTTATTACTATAACTGTTTTCGTTTCCAGCAATTTCCACCGCTGTTAGACTTGATGTTATTATGAATTTAAAAATACTGACTGGGTTTAAATTTAAATATATATGTAGGGTGGGTGGGTGTCCGCTATCTTACCCTCCAATTAATAAAACATTAACACCGTTTTCTTAAAAATTCCCAATTAACCAAACGAGAGGACTGATTTACAAACATAGTGCATAAACCCTTTTGCAAATAGGTAATCTTTTATAAAATATTAAGGCGTATGCTTTATTTGTTGGATGGTGGGATAGAGATAGTGGGTGGCCACTATCCACCCTCCAGTTTCTACATCAAAACGCCGTTTTTGTCAAGAAATAAATATACTACAAAGAATATTAGGTAAATAGTAACTCTTGTTTTGTTCCATATTGAATAATATGGAACAAAACAAGAGTTACTATGAATAATATGGAACAAAACAAGAGTTACTATTTACCCAATATTAATATATGTTTCCATCAAGAGTGCAGTGCATCAAGTATTAACTTTACTACAAAGAATATTCGCGTGAGATATTAAGTATACATCTTGTTGTTGCATAGATAATCATTTGGTAAAACTCTTGTTTATGTTTTACTGATTGGAGGGTGGGTTAGAGACCACCCACCCACCCTACATATGCATTTTGACATCATCTACTATTACAGCTTTAGTTTCCTTGAAATTACTTTACTGTGAGTGTTACTATTATGGAATTATAAAGCAGGGTTTTAGATAAAGTTATAATGAGTCATAGGCAACCCACCCATCCTTTACATACCTTTTTATATCATCCACTATCACTCCTTTATTTTCTTGGAAATCACATTATTGTTTTTGTTAATAATAAAGAATAATAAAGCAGGATTTCAGCTTTTGTTTTATATATATATGAATTCACCCTCCAGTTGTTATATCATAAACGACGTTTTTGCCAGGAAATAAAAATGCAACAAAGAATATTCACGTGGTAAATTAAGTATACATCTTGTTGTTGCGTAAATAATCATTTGGTAAAACTCTCGCTTATGTTTTACTGATTGAAGGGTGGGTTAGAGGCCACCCACCCACCCTACATATACACTTTTACATCATCCACTATTACAGCTTTAGTTTCCTTGATTTTACAATACTATGAGTGTTAAATTTTAAATGGGTCTTAGCCTACCCACCCACCCTTTACATACATTTTTACATCACCCACTATCACTCCTTTATTTTCTTGGAAATCAAATTATTGTTTTTGTTAATAATAAAGAATAATAAAGCAGGGTTTCAGCTTTTGTTTCAATGTATATGTAGGGTGGGTGGGTGGCCACTTTCCACCCTCCAGTTGTTACATCATAAACGACGTTTTTGTTAAGAAATAAATATGCAACAAAGAATATTAACGTAATAAATTAAGTATACATCTTGTTGTAGCCTAAATAATTATTAGGTAAAACTCTCGCTTATGTTTTACTGATTGGAGGGTGGGTTAGAGGCCACCCACCCACCCTACATATACATTTTAACATCACCCACTGTCAGTGCTTTGGTTCCTGGAAATTACAATAGTGTCAGTGTTGATATTATGGAATTATAAATCAGTGTTTTAGCTTGAGTTTAAATGTATATGTAGGGTGGGTGGGTGGCCACTATCCTACCCTCCAGTTATTATAACATTAACAAAGTTTTCATCGAAATATAAATATGCAGACGAGAATGTTCACCTAATAAATAAAGTATATAGTTGCAGCTTATATATTTATTTAGTTAAACCCTTACATATATTTTACTGATTGGAGAGTGGAATAGAGGCCACCCACCCACCCTACATATAAAATTCAACATCATTCACTGTCACTGCTTAAACATCCTAGAAATTACATACACTCGTGTGTATTAATGTTATGGATTTTAATATCTGAGCTTTAGCTAAATCTCATGTGCATTTGTAGGGTGGGTGGGCGCCCACTAACCCTAATCTGTTGTAACATAAACGACGATTTAAAAATAATGCAGAGGAGAGAATATTTGTGTAATAAATAAAGTATGCCCTTCTTAATAAATGACAATCATTCACTGAAGTTGAGGCTTATGTTTTACTTATTGGAGGGTGGGTTAAAGGACACCTACCCACTATATATATATATATATATATATTTCGACATCTACTACTATTATTCTAGTTTTCTGTATGTCATATTAGTGATAATGTCAATATTAAGGAATAATAAAGCAGAGTTTTAGCTCCACTTTAATTTTATTGTTTTTTCTAGTCCTTCGGTATTCACGAAGACGTCGACTTCAAATTCAGAGGAGAACTTCAAGTGGACGATCGACGAGATGTCGCACATAAAACCGGTCGCCATCGACGAGCACCCGATCGAGCAGTTCAGCATGCCGGAGGGCGATTCGGCGGTGGAGTCCCTGGCCCAGTCGCGCATCGATAAGTTCTTCAGCATGAAGGAGATCGTCCCCAGCCCGTACGGCCATCCCGTGATGACCAGTCCGCTGATTAAGCACACGCCGACGACGCCGTCGCTGAGCAACAGGGGACCGATGGTGGATAACACCTCGCAGACGGTGCTCACGCTACCGCCCACGCTGCCCAAAGCCCTGGAGGACGCACTCATGCCCTACTTCACGTACACGCGCGATCAGCAAGACGGCGAGGCCATGGTGAACAGTTCCCTGCAGCGGAAGCTTTTCGACATTGACGAGAATGATGGCAGCGAGAGCGAACAGTCGTCGCCGGCTCGTTCCATCAATTTGAACCTGTCGCCGCCTAAGTTGTCGGCGGCTCCGTTTTCGCCGCGGGACGAGTTCCTGGAGCACTGCCTTCTCTCCCCCGTGGTTAGCGATGGAGGAAGGGAAAAGTCGCGGATTAGGATGGAGGCGCACCATCATATGAGCGTCGATCTTTCTTTTAATGTTCCGGAAGTTGAGGATGCCCCATTACAGGATAATAGCCTAAATTTTGGTAAATATTTTAAATCAATCTCTGGTAATTTATTGAGGTTATTAAAAAATCTAATATCTAAATTAGTTTTTGAGTTGCGTGAAATTTAATTTAATAAACTTGGAAGTGTTTTTATTTCAAGTTTATTACTTAAATTATGTTTCACCACGTGATGGATGAGAAAAAAGTTTATAATTTAGTAGATAGACTTAACTTCCTGATGCAAGTGTCTTGTCGAAACTATAGTCAACGAAGATTAAATCCTATAATACAGACAAAGTATTAAGTATTTTTATTGTAGTCTTAACTTTGTTAGGAGGTAACATGCCAGATAGGTATCTTTAACCCAAACAGATAACTTTATTTTTGATTGTCTATCTGTAGATGTTTATTTATATCTTGTTTATTAGTGTTTAGTCATTTATGGAGGATAATTAATTTCAATTACGCACGTGTATTTTAAGTCGCGGTTTCTTTTCTTTTGTAGGTGCTAATGGGTCGATTCTTTACAGATAGCACGAAGTCCTCGTTGAAGGAAGCGCTCAGCGACTCGACGGTCAACTGGGACATGGAGTACAAGCAGATCGCATCGACGGGTAATTCCAGCGCGGAAGAGATGGACGTCTCCAATTCGAACACGCCGAAATCGAAGATTTTCATAAGCCAGCGGAAGAACTTGTCGAACAGCTTCAGGGAGGAGTTGCAGATTGACGAAGGCGACACTGGTTACCAGACGAACAGCGGCCACGCCGACGACTCGACTTGGAACACGCTCAATTTCATCGCCTCCACACCGACAAAGCAGAAACTTTTCAGTTAGCCGCGACACGAACGTGTTTTTCACGCACAGGGTAAAACTACGTTTTAGTTTTTAAAGTCTGATCTTAAGCTGCCATTTATATATATATATTTTTTTTATATAATATACAAATAACAAATCGTTTGTTACTGATGTATATAATTTATTTTTAAAGAAATTTTTTGTGCAATTGCGACGATTTTTATATTATTAAATAATGCTATATTATGGTATACATTTTATTAACAACCTGATTGTAAGCTTAGGGTGGATATGCATTTTCCAATATTTGAACAGGCGTTTAGGTTCGAGCCTATTCCCAATTGGTAGACTCTTGTGAGGATGATCTTAGCGTATTCCTGCATCATGACTATTATTTCGGGGAGTCGATCCAGGACGGTTTTAACAACGTCGGGATCCTTGCTGTCTAGGCAGGATAAGATCGTGGGTAGAGCTTCCGCGCTCGCTTTGGGATTGTGTTTTAGGTAGCGGACGACTAAATTCATCGCCACAGTACGGACTTGGCTGTTGGTGGCGGTGGCGCAGTTGAATAAGTGATAGGAAATGTTGTTTAGTAGTTGCGGGCGTTTTGTGGTGAGGTGTTCGATTTCTTGCAGCGAAGCGTACGGATCGGGTGATTGTATGCCGATAACTAGTGAGTGCCAGTTTTGGGGTAGAGGCGGTGTTGTTGGTAATGTTGGTGCTCCTATTAAAAGTTGCTCGGTTGAATTGTTTTGGTCTTGGATTGGTAACGAGACGCTGGATAATAGTGGCCGAACGCTTGGTTGAGCCATTTCGATATCACTATGAAATAAACAAGTTAGTAATTATGTAGCATTGCGATATTTAAATATACTTACTTTAAAATATGTCCATGTCGCTGTAAATATTTTAAAGAACTATGCATGTCCTTAACCATCCAGTTCTGTAGGAAGGTGACCACCCTGGAGACGATATTCGTAAGATCCTTCATGTGCCCGTGGAACCTGAACAGATCCATATAGGAGTCGAGGATACCAGACAAAGTCTTCGCGTGCTGATAAACTGCAGGTTGCAACAACTCTAGTAAACCTAAGACCTGTCCAAATAATAGGAAGTGCCCTCTGCTTCGGAACACGTTCCAATCGAATTGGTAGCGACCGCGCAGGCAACCCATCAACATGGGCAACTGGCGCAATACTAGTTCAGGATGCGTCGCCGCTAATTTCCTCGCGCACAACTCCAAGTCCTGACTGCGCCTGTTCCAATCCTTCATCTTCGTTGTTGCGGTCAGCGCGCTTAGAATAGTGTGCGAGATCACATCCACAGCACTGTGCGACATCTTCGAATACTGGAAATTGGAAAAGTGTTTCGTGTTCAAGTACTGTCCTATACTAGGCAGGTTCATATACAATAGCAACAGCAATTCCTGCGCCTTGTCATTCTCGGCGGAGATTACGATCAGCTTCTTCACCAGCTTCTCAGCGGAATCACCGATTCCGTTCAGGATCAACGTCAGGCGTTTCTCCATCATTTTCTCCCAATTTTCCGAGCATTTACTCTCCTCCAAAATGTAATCCATTAAAATTAACTTCTGAAATATTTAACACGTAATAATCACGAGCGTAAATATATAATTCGTTCAACCCTTTTTACCTTATCACAATTTAAGTGTAGCACATCTTCAGGCTGATGGTGTTTGGGGATCGCCTTGTCACGTCCTTGCCACAGTCTGGGACACTGAGTTAAAGCGGTGAGGAAGTCGAGTACTGCAACTGGGCAATGTTTGGAGACGTTCTCCGTCAGTAGAAGGTAGTCGACGACGTTGTTCAGGGTCTTCCAGCTAGCGCGTTGAAGTACTATACTGATCAAAAGTGGTCGGAAGTGTAATTGTTTTCTTGAGAATAGTAACTCCATCTGTAATAAATTACATCAAATGATTTATAATAAAGTTTTAACGAATGAATTAAACTGAGATTAAAAGTAAATACACTTTACTATTGTGATAATAACAAAGAGAAAAGTGTATTTATTTTTAATCAAAATGTACCACCAAGTAAACGCCGACAAAATTTAAGAATTAAACTAAGATTACTTTCCCACGTCCCATCACCTTTTTATTCATCAAAATTCTTAAAATTATATATAGTCTGTTCGTTGGATCTTTGGTCGTACGTCACAAATTATCGCTTCGAGAAACGACGCAAAAACATTCAGTCTGATAAAGTGAACCAAATGCGTTAGAAAAAGAACGCACTGTAAAACTTTCGTCGTTTTTTGAAGCGATAGTTTGTGACGTACGACCAAAGATCTAACGAACAAACTATACATAAAAGCTGTATCTATTTTAACCAAAAAAACTACAAACAAGATTATAGGGATGAATTTTTTTTTTATAGTTTATAATGAGCTTATAAAAAGTCCTAAAATAAAACTTCACAGTAAAATTATTGATTACGATAAATCGTGGATTTTTTTGTAAAATCAACACAGCCATGAAATAAACTAACCTGCAATTTGTTATCTTTCGTATTCGCCATTTCCAACTCGACGGCCGCCAGCCAATCGACCAACAATCCAGTCTTTTCCGTCTCTACATTCTCCAGCAGCAATCTTCCGAGCTTCTCGCCCAGTCGTTCCGGATTGTCCAACACCTTCTCCGAGCTTTTATTCGTAATCAAAGCGATCGAATTCAGCACGACGCCCGGATCGACTTCGAGCGGTTTCTTTTCGTCCTCCACGTCCATCCTCAACTTTTCCTTGCTGTCCTTCAAGAAGCACCTGAGCAGCGGATAGATCACGTGCCGCTCGGGCAGGTAAGCCAGAATATTAGTCGCCAGTTTCACGGACAACGAGTGCGGCGTCAGCTGTCTTTTGTTGAACAGCAACCTGAATAACATGGAATGATTTTGTTGATTGATCGCGTTGAGGAGGGTGCTGGGCGGTGTGTTGATCATGTATTCGAATATCTGTTCAGAGATGTGTGTATTTGTGGTGATGATCTGAAAGTTTTAAGCGTTTATATTTTTGCTACACACCCGTTTGTTATTATAAACTCACCTTACACAACTCCTTCAATTCATTCGTAGTATCTGCGTACGTTACAGTGAACACCCTGTTGAGTAATTGGTATAATTCATTAGGTTTAATATCAGTTTCACCCGTTAAACGCGTCGTTAATGCCGGTAATGGTTTTTTGGTAACGATATCAATCTCCATATCGTCGTCATTAACAGCAGGGATTTGCATCTCTAAAGCTTTAACGAATATATCCCCACCGATTGCACCGCGTCTATTCTGCACATCAACTAACTGAATCATGTAGTTTTTATCCAACACCGAATCAACCACTAATTTAGAATCTGTTACAGTAACCCTATCCAACACTTGTAGAAGTTTACTGATAGAAACCACTGGAATTCCGAATGATTGTATAAACAACACCAACTGTGGTGCTTCTAATTTCTCCACAGCAGCATCTAACAGCCTGGTAACGTTCGATCTGATCATCCTCAGCTTCAACCAATCAGGAACTAACAACGCCTCCTCAGATGTATCAACTAAATACGCCTTCGGTTGCTCCTCATCAATTGGAAACCATAAATCCAACAAACTATCAAACGGTTCGAAACCATCAACAGGTCCATACGTTAATAGTATGATTGACGCGTGAACTATTAAGATTTGTATGGTGCAATGATCACCATTACTCCACGTAATCATTACCTGATCCTGACATTCAGACCAGTGGAAGGCTTCATCTGTAGACTCCTTCGCTTTCTGCAGATAGATCCAAAAGATGGAAAGTAGTGCTTTTAAGGTAAGCATCTCATCACCCGGTAAAATGTAACTCATGATGCTGTTGCGTTCTACGATCAAAGAGGCTAGGTCGAAAATTAGCTCGAATAGATCGGATAAACTTTCATCTAATCCGTGCGATGATAAAAAGGTTATATAATTAGCGACGTGAGTAGGGTTTGTTTCTAATAAAATCGCCTGTCTTAAGAACGTCACCAACACTGGCCTGATGGCTTGAATGTGCGGGAATTGCAGGATGTATTGCGTTAACCATAACGTGTTATTAACGCTTTGTAAATTAAGCTCGGTTTCTTCGTTAGGTGAGAGTACTAAAGTTAAACCTTTTATAGCCGATTGTCGATTGGACGCGTGCAACGAGGTAAGTCGACGCAATAGGTATTCCAAAACCTCGCACGCCATCTGTGGGTCGTTACCGCTAACTACCTTCCTGAGATGGGCGAGGAGTTGCATGTGCTTGGTAAGCTTCTCCATTGGACCGGTGGATAATAAATACTCGCACAAACATTGCACGGGTAGATGTGCTAAAGCACCCTCTGAGCTGTTGACCAGTTCTGCTAACCAGGGCATGTGAGCGGTTCCTCCATGTCGGGACATTATATCCAAAAGGAAGTCAGGATGGCGTGATCTACACAATAAATGTCCCATCCTGTGAGTGTTGTTTAAACTCTGTAACTGATCGAGAATTTGCTGCGGAGGTCTGCGCGCTTCTGAATTGGGTTTAAGCTCCATCAACTGCGGCAGGAGAAGACTGGTCTGTTCGTTAATTTCAATTTTCGTGCTCGCCGCCGCCAAATGCGACTCGAATTCGAGTATCGTTTGTTTTTCTAAAGCCAACGTTTGTTGCTCCTTTAAATTCAGATCTTCACCACCTTCACCAGTACTCATCGATGGTGGTGGATATGAGAAATGGCTGAAAATTAAATGTTAATAATTTTTTCAATTATAATTAATTTTAAACCTACTTGGTAATACACATTTCCATAAACATCTTCAAAGTTGGGTACTTATTCCAAGCCAAACTACCAAACGTTGATGGATTATGCGCGGCTAGAATCAGTAGGATCAACCAAGACTTCCAATACAGCGTAGAAATTGCAAGTTTCGGAGCAACGTATCCAATGGGAAGACCTATATTTTCAGGATAGTTATAACTGCAGAGGTTGAAGAAAAAATCAATAATTTCAATTTTATCCATTTCCAGTGGAGGTAAACAATCCGCCGGTAGATTGGCCGCCCTTCTAATCAACTGATCGACGATTTCAATGACATCGCTGGGGTTTAGAGGATTCTCCTTCGATAATCCGATGAGTAAAATCCGTAACAGCGTCGCTTGCAATAGAGGCACTTCGCTGGCTAACCGTAAAAATACATTCCGTTCATTCTCACCGGGCCAAGAATCGACTTTGTAGTAATGCTCGGCCTGTTCCAGAAACACCACCTTCAGCATCACGTGTTGGAAATCCATGGCGGATGGTCTGAAGACACGGAACGCCCAGTCGTGTAGCCAAGTGACGGCTTCGCGCTGTATGTTGCTGACTTGCGATTGGAACGTGCGCAGGACGGTGACGTCCCTTTTGTTTTGCGACGCTGCGTCGCGCACCTGTGGATTCACGCAGAGCAGCATGCACATACATACCAAATCTGCGATGGATAGGAACATCCTGTCCTTGATTTCTAATTCGCGGATTGCATTCGGTAAGTCTTTTCGCTCCCTAAGCAACGAATGCACCACGCTCAGTAGATTAAAGTCGTGACGTAATACACGCGTGATTTCCTTGAATAAGCCACGTATAGAGCGTAGATAATCGTCTTTGTTCAATAATAATTCCTAAAATAATAGAAATATTAAGTTTTAATCGATGAAACGAAATTGAAGTGTTATCAATGTATGCAACCAAATACGCATCAATATCAGATTTTCTATTAACGACTGTCTTACTTTTTTTAAACCTAATGTTGTAGTATATTAGATTGTAACATTGCTAAATAAAGATTATTATTATTAACATTAGTAAAACTTAATGTTTTCGTATTTTTAAATTATTAGTTAATTTTTTATAACGACCTAAAGGATTTTGATACATTTTATTATGTTAGTATTTATACTTACAATGCATATATTTGCAAATGCATCAGCACTAGCCTCCGGATCGACTTGAAACATAGCACCGACCACAATTAAATTATTGGTGTTTCTCGTGTTAGACAACTCGTTATACACCGTGTATTTAAGTAGCGGATACAAATTTTCGGGGAACGAAAGCACCATCTCCCTCAGGCAGTTATTGAAAAAGTTAATCATCTGCTTATTCTTCAGCCTCAGCTTGGTGAGCTGCACCACGACCTCCAAGTCGCGTTGAGTGTTGGCCGAGCAGTTGTAGCACAGGTACGCGAGGAGTTCCTGTGCGGGCTTCATTAGTTTATGGTTATGCAACCAGGTTTCTATACGCGAAACGGCGATGACGCGGATTTCCACCAAACCACAAGCCGTGCTCAAAAAGCGGACGAAATTTTTACTCGTCGTCTCCGGTTGTTGCCTCCGCGACAGCTGCTCCTTTATCGCTTCCAGTACGATCAGCTCCACCACTTCTTGGTTCTGGGTGTAACGCGGCGTCACCGTTATGTTCCAGTTTTCCACTTGCGTCTTATGTTCATTCATAACTGCGAAATTTAAACAAATTAACAACTTAAATAAATAAACTTAATTTCATACTCAATAGATGGCGCAATTAAAATAAAAATTGTATGCAAAAAAAATCTACAAATTAATAAAAGTCAGTTGTTGATTAATTATGAATTAAAAGTATGATTTACAATACCTTCATCATCATCGTTCGTGTTGATGGTAAGAGGGCTGCCCGTGTCCCTACTAGTAGGCGCCCAAGTTTCCGTAGACAGCAGCCCCCTGGACGGTTGTTTAGTATTAAAAGCCGTGACGATGTTATCCACAAAAGGTTTGCAAAATGGATTGTCGATCCAGACGCGATCCGAAACTGCATCTTCCACGTACAACTAGAAAAATAAAACCACTTATTTGACACATTTAAAAAAGTATAAATATGCAACCAAACACACACCGATAACTTAAATTACAGGCGTTCAGCAAAAATTGATAATGCAACTGGTATTGTCTTTTATTCAATAGATGGCGCCAAGTAATAATAGCACAATGGGCACATTTGACAGATAAGATTTGTTAATCAAACTTTTTTACAAATCTGAATACAAACAATCGGTCAAGAGTTGGATGGGTGGCCGGTACCATTCACCATTAGGATACAATTAATGGTGCTTTAGAGTGTCGGAAGCGATCCTTTAAAGTAACAAGCTCATTTACACACACATACACAAATCACACGGCGGAAGGACCACGTGGTCGATAGCCAAACACTATTACTACTACTACTACTAAAAACAATCAATGAATGTCGCCATTGTTGAAAATTATAATTATTTTACCCGATAGATGGCGCTGGATAACATCATTAAAAAAATCCAATCAATAAATAAAATCTGTTTTTCGAATGTAGAATAAACCGTCACTTATATTTAACAGATGGCACTTATTAGTAATTTGAAAGTCACTTGACAATAAACACTGACTGAAAATTCTAAACTAGGCAAGAAATAGGTGTTAAAAATTAAAAAATTACTACTTCAACCCAATAGATGACACGAAAAAAATAGAATATGTATACTATTATAACAGTGTATAAAAGCATTGAATAAAATTTGAACTAATTCAATGTAGATCCACCGTAATCCCTTATTTACAGTTTACACATAAGTATGCAACCAAACATACGTCGCATAAACAATTATTATTCTAAAACATTCAATTATAGAAAAGTAGGTAAATATGTATGTAAACTAACTCACAATTAAATTCTTACCTTAAGAAACATTTCGGGCCAATTTGTAACGTCCGCGTAGGCGTGCATCAGCAGATTTACCGAGACGATCTGATGGTAGAGGCTCTTGTTGGACGATTTCACACCTAAATCCTTTCTCAGCGAACCCATGAGGGCGTTTATGACGTGGTCGCTCCTGAACAGCGACGGTTTCATCTGGCAAGCGAAGAGGAGACTGTTGAAGGTCACCTTGCAGGGCTTGAAGCGTTGCGATCTGAGCGTCCTGATTCCGCCCAATATGTAAGAAATCTAAAAATATTCACATGAAATTATTAATTATACTCCTAATGAGTTGACACTTATCTTGCCAACATTAACTTATAAAAATAGCCTAATAAAACAATTAATTCTTACTTACATAACTATATTTTTATATAGCAACAGTGCTAAATAAAGTTTATTATTATTATTATTATTAAAAATACAACAAAGCACCATAGGTTATCATAATACATAACCTATAAAATATCGTCATTTTTATTACCAACATTAATTAAAAAAAAAAAAAACTAAGTACACTAGAATATACATGTACATTAAAATACATAACCTCTACTTAGTTGTAACTTTCATTGTTAAAATTAATTTCGTTTGATCACTTACAGCCTTTTCCGAATTACTGCTTTTTATATTATCAACGATCGTAGTGAGCAACTCCTGGGGGTCCTGGTCGACCGCCTGCAGTTCCCACGACTCGACGCCTGGGTTCTGCGGCATCGACCTATCAGGAAGAGTGATGCTGGAACCTGACACCACGCTTGGAGTCCGTCCCAGCACCTTCATTTTCTTCGCCGGCGGCACGCTGGACATGGGGGCGGCCACCTGTTCCCGTTTCCTCTCAGATGGAACTGAAACTAAGGGTTAGATTTAATTCATTCAATGCATACACATTTTTATTTGTCTGTATAATTGATGATGAAATATTTGTAACAGTATTAAAGAAATATTGTTATCACACTGCTACTTACTTTTGCTGGACGATGATGAGATGTGACTGCTTGAAGATGCTTTAGGTAGAATTGGCACGTTTCTTTTAGCTTCGCCATCCCTGGAAGACGTCGGCTTGTTTCCAAGAGCAATGAACATGTCCGGCGGTTGTTGTGTGATCTTGCTCTTGGGCCCGCGTGTGCCCGGTATCTGTTTATTCCTCTCCATTTTTAACCTAAAAATACATCAAAATAAACCAATAGTAATACATATTTTTATATTAAAACTAAGTATGTGTTTTTAATTTAAATGAAATCTCGAAAATAATGTACTAACAAATTGTTGTACACAACGATTAATAAGTTTCTCACTTAACCCTTTGTTAAGTATTTTTGTATTAATTCGATTGTTCAATTAATTTATCAATTTTTGTACACAATTTTTTTACAATGTTAATGTGTCAAATTAAACAGAAGAAAATATTATTTCAAAATTAAAAATAAAACAATTAATTGTATCAAAATCATTAATAAAAATTTTTGTAGTGATTCAATAATTAGCAAACAAATATATATATTTGTTGAAAAAAAAAAAAAAATTGTGAAACCAACAAAGTGCCTTTCTATAAACAACCTTTTTCTACTCCTATAGTAGTAAGTGCGACACGGACAAAGTGGCCTCTACGGCACAATATAAAGAAGTTATTTTAACATCAATAAATCGTTGTTAATGGGGTGCCGCGAAATTAATGATCGTCTTTTATCGGCGTTTGTAAACACTGCTTAATTGTGCACGCGCGCCGGATATGGCGAAACTCATCATCGTAGGAGCATGAATCAAAACATCCCAGCATACGTGTGCGAATAAATAATTTTTAAGGAGGAAGCGTTAACGGAAAAAACAAATCTTCCTGGCATACGTGTGCATCGGAAAAATTAGTTAAATTTTAACTACCAATTGATTAACACGGAAAATAAATTTTCATGATACAATATTAAAAAATAATTATTTTATTTAAATTTTTTTTAAATCGGCCAAGAATATTCAGACCATGGGAGAGACTAATATTTATTTTTTTATTTAAAACATTCTTTCTTACGGTCCAAATTCTCGAGAGAATTATATAAATGTAATAATTTTACATTTAATTTACAACTAAGACAGTCTGTTGCAAGTTCAACTAAAAATATTATTTAACCTTAAAATATAAATAATAAAAATTAAATACATTTATTATTATTGTTATTATTATCATTACTCACATATGCTCACCTTATTTAATCTAATCTAACCTAACCTAAACCTAACCTAACCTAACCTGACCTGACCTAACCATATATTAAAGAGATTATTAATATTCACATATGCTGACCTTCTCTAATCTAAAATAACCTCACCTAAACCTAACCTAACCTAACCTGATCTGACCTAACCATATATTAAAGATATTATTAATATTCACATGTGCTGACCTTATCAAATCTAATTTAACATAAGCCTAACCTAACCCTACCTGACCTAACATAACGTTAAAATAAAGATATTATTATTGTTATTATAATTATTATTCACATATATTTAATATATTCTATGAAACATAATCAAAATTGAACGTTAAATTAATGTATCAAACTAAACAAATTAAGTTCATTTATTTGCACTAGATTTTTTAATAATATTGTATTGTAATTCATTAAAAAAAGGAAGAAACAGTAAGAAATATAATTTTAATTATACATAAACAATTTGTAATGTTTTTAATTTTTTAAGGTGACAATTTAAACATTCTGGTAGATATAATACAATTAGTATTTTTAATCCAATATAAATGAATATTATTGTTTATGTCGCATTTCTCATGAAGTAATTCCCCGTGCGGAACTATTTCACGAAACGGTAACTTGATACGACTCACTCTCGATCGTAAATTTGGCGGCTTGTTTTCTTAATGATCCGTACACATCTAAGAAAACATCTTTATATTATGCCGCAGAGGCCAGAATGTCTTTCCCCCGTAGTAAGTAGGCAATAACGCAATCGTTTGTTGATCAGTAACCATGGCATTATGAAACATGCACGTAATGAAGAAAAAACTAGCACGTAATATATTACGTAACCATTATTATTACAAAACTCCAATCAAGTAGCCTTGACAAATGAATTTGACATTTATCGTTGTTGAATACACATTACATTGACGTTATTTTGGTTTAATAGTTATTAATTATTCATTTATTAATGAGTGGAAGTGACTCCACAGAAGAAATTGTTAGAACTCCACCAGAAATTTGGCAACTAGCAGAACATTCCGCAGCGGATCTTCTCCCGGAAAAATCCAACGCGCGTTACGAAGTGGTTTACGGTAAATTCATGGATTGGCGTATGAATAATAGTGTTTAGTCTTATTTGGAAAACGTGTTATTAGCCTATTTTGTCGAAATAAATTAAAAATACAAACCTCCATCTCTTTGGGCCATGTATTTGATGCTGCGAAGTGTTTTAATAGTGAAACATAACCTCAATATTGCAAAGTATTCCAAATTATAATGAATGGGAGTAGAAAAAGTATAGTACACAACTCGAGGTGTAAGTCACTTACGTACTCGTGGAATTACTGCACTCGCCTAACGGCTCGTGCGCAACTTTTTCCACTCGTACGTAATATATGACTTACAACTCTCGTTATGTAATATACTATTAATATATATAATTATATAATCTTATACCCTTCTACCCGTTAAGAGTGTAGGGTTATAAAGAAACAAATATGTTATTTAAACCTTCGATATGCCATTTTTAACTTCACAATATTAATAAAGTAATAACACAAAAGAATTTTTCAAAACTTGTTTATACTATAGGCTACTTTGTTTACAATTTCAGATAGTAAACAAAAAATGCTTACACTTCTGTATATCTTCAGTGATTCATTTTTTTATCGCTTATTTCAAAACAAACGCAGATAAAACAATTATGCATCAGTCAGCATTATTAGTGTGCGTGCATTATTATTCTTAAAACCAAAGGAACATTATCTAATACTCTTCAGCAATAATAGAGAAAAGAGAATTTTATAAATTCCTTACTTAAACAATGGATATAGTCGAGCCACCGAGAGCTGACTGACTCATCGTTCTATATTATAGGAATCAGACATAAGTTCCGTCTTTCATTTAATTTTGTCCTGATCATCCTAGGACGAGGATAAAACGAGATAGATAATAATTGCTATACAGTTGTATATACGAAAATGCATGAGTCACAGTCTATCGACAGCTCAACTATATAGTAAGATGCTTAATTACAAATAAATTATCAACGATTAAATACTTTTTTCGAGTGGTTAATGGCTTTAACTATTAACACCTGTTGACAAGGTACAGCTAATTAACGATGTAATACTTGTCTGTATGAAGTTGTAGAATATAAACAACTACTTGGTGGGAAAAATAACAATATAAACCTAAGTCTTGAAAGTGATTTTAGTACTCACCGTTCCTTGCTCTACGTTTAACAATTCTGTACGCACGGAATATATCCAAAATTTTGTTTAAAACTCGCTAAAAACATCATTTGTATAAATATAACCTATTTGTAACAACAGGGTTTGTTTGGGTGTCATTCGCCTTGATTTAGGCAACTTTTAATACACAACAGAGAAAGTTGTAAATACATAAAATAAATAAAAACACACAAAAATATTTATTTATATTAGATATTTCAATTAAGTAATTAAAATATTAATAGAGTATTTTGTAAATTTCTATTTTTATTATTATTTATATGGCTTGACTCACATTTTAATAATTATTTTGTTTTTAATATTCATAGAGATTGTTTGAAAAATTTCGCACATATCAATTAAAATTTTTAATAGAATTATTTATATGTTGTATTATTCATGATTCATTTATTACTATTATTGTTATAATTTTGATTTTAATACTTTAATATAATTCATACATAATTTTATTTGAAAGATTAAATTTATTTAAAGAGTGTATTATTTGTATGAGCTGCACACGTTTTTTTAAATTATTATAGACACCGTAATAAAAACTTTAAAACACAAACAGTACTTTAGTTTAAGTAAATGTGAATATAAAGATTCTTCAAGTAACAGTGTAAACCATAAAATATCTATGAATGTATTCTTTAGTTATATGAAAATTATATCAATAATAAAAACGCGATTAAATTCCTTTCTTCACTATTTTTATTTCAGCACTAGATGTATATTTCGGACACTATGTGTTTGAAATGTACATCTAGTGAAGAAAGGAATTTAACAGCGTTTTTATTATTCATGGAATATCTATATTTAGATTTATCAGCAATGATCAGCTTTAACCATAGAATAATTATATTTGAATATTTTCTTTTGAAGATCTTAAAAATCTTCTTCATCCTTTTATCGATAATTTTTAGTACATTTTTTATGTTTTATTAAATCCCTATATTTTGTAAATATTTGTAAATATTGTAATTGACTACTTATAAATATATTTTATTGAAAATATTTACTCAGATTTTTTAATTATGAAAATCCCCGACTGTTATTACATAGGATGAAAATTTTCTTTAGAATTTGCAGTTCTCGTGTTTTTTATCTTTGTTAGGAAACAGCAGAGATGTGTAAATACATAAATAACAAAAAAATTATATGTGTAAATATTTAAAACAAAAGTATTCATATTGTTTATAATCTTAAGCAGCAGATAATATATTTTTGGCAGATTTAAACTAATCTACAGTTATTTTAGTGTATTTTTGCTCCTTTTATTTTCTATGATCAGTTTTTAATCACTAAATCTGAAGGCGCAACTTTTAATTTGTTTAAAGGGTTGCATAATAAATAACTTATTTGAACTAATAATATATTTGTGAGTAATGTTTAGTTAAATAAACAATTAATTAAACGCAGTTATATTAGTAAAACAGTTAATTATTTTTAAATATTATAATACTTTTAAATAAATTACATTGAAAATATTTACTCAGATCTTTTAATAATCTAAATCTTTGCCTGTTATTATCTAGAATAAAACATTTCTTGAGAATTTGTAGTACTCGTTTCTTTGTTCGGAGACTGCACAGATATATAAATACATTAATTACAAACAAGTTATACATATGTGTAAATATTTAAAACAAAAGTATTCATATTATTTATAATCTTAAGCAGCAGATAATATATTTTTTTAGCAGATTTAAACTAATCTACAGATATTTTATTGTAATCTTTTTTACCACTATTTTCTATGATTAGACATTAATCATTAAATAAAAAGGCGCCACTTTTAATTTGTATAAAGGGTTGCATATTAAATAACTAATAATGTATATTTAATATAATAATTAATGTTTAGTTGAACAAATAAATAATAAAACGCAGTTATATTAGTAAAATAGTGAAGTAAAGAATATAACTGTGTCTAATTAATTATTTGAGTAATACAAAGTTATCGTTTAGATGGCGCCTCAATTGACGAGCATAGAAAGTTGCATATTATTTCTAAATTAAATAATTTTGGACAAAGAAAATTTTCTGATCATCGTACTTATTATTTTTTTATTTAAAACATACATAAGCATATAATGTTAAATAAATAAATTATTTAGCAAGCAGATTCTTCAAATCGGTTACCCTGGATTTAATTTCTGGCTGGCCGTCACTGGATATATCTGGTAAGCACCTGTTGAACGTTTCCGACACACAATTGAAGTATTCCGTGCTGTTGCTTTCTGTAAGTAAGAATAAAATAAAATATATATAAAAAATAGGCGAGTAGAGGTTGCAAAAGTGAAACACTATTATTAATCTGTTGTTAAATTCCTTCGCTATTGAAATTTAATTAATGGCGAACATAAACATGTTTATCATGAATTACCACGTAGTAACAGTCGCAACTATTCTTTAAAGCGCTTTAAAGTGACCGTCGCAATTCTTTATAACGATTTAAAAGTAGGTTGTTACTATTAAAAATATTAAATAATTATAAATCTTACCTTTCAACTTCTTAGCCAGAGAGAAGAAAACATTCAAAGCTTCTTTCCTAAGCCGAGTATGCTTGGATATTCCTGAAATAAAAATTAATTAAATTGTTGTGTGAACATTTCTACATCATTTTAGTGACAGTTTGGCATGCATTATCACACAAATAGAAGATTGAAAAATTAATTTTAATGTAGTAGTGATTTAGAGGTTATGTAACTATAATTATTTAAAAACCACGTTTTCGATAGCCAAACACTACTAGTACTACTACTATAATTTAATAAGGTACATACTAATTGTGTATTAAACTTATCTCTAAAATTATAGGCATGAAATATATTTTTGCGAACCGTGTCTTTTTTATAGATTTACTTACCTAAACAATATGACAGTGCTTTCAAAATATCATCAATAATCTTCTTCAAACTCTTAGCGTCTTCCGCATTCAGATCCTTCTCCGACAGCAGCACTAATTTATCAATGTAATTACACAGCGAGGCCACAATGGCCACCTGCACATTCCTTGTAGTCGTCGGTAGGTAGTTGACGCAGTGCTCCACGAACATGTGATTGAACTTCGCCTGCGTTTGCGTCGCGTTTCTAGGCCACGACTTCCCCAGCAGATCGTAAACGATTTCTCGTAGCTTTAGGTTATTCTCCCGCAACGAGCTCACCTCCTCGGTGGACATGTCGTCGTCATCGTCATCCTTAGATCCGCCGGAAATCTCTTTGGAGAGGATGGTCTCGACGATGCTGTAGACCTCCTCGAATTTGTCGATATCCAGGGAGGACAGTATTTCACCCAGAGAATCCAGGGCGGCGATCTTGTAGACGATTTCTTCTTTGCGGCTTTCCTTCAAGACGGCGTCGATTATCGTGTTCATATCGATTTCCGTATCCGTTTTAATTGCGTCCCTAAAACACAATTTTAATTAATTCATTAAAATCAATACAGGTGGCAGCACTTACTTGCAATTACTGCAAATACTGGCTAAAGCTTTAAGAAGCTTATCCTTTCCACTCCACGTCCTCCCAGTAAGTCCGTTAAGTAAAATTTGTATCAGAACGTTTCTATGTTTCGACTCCATCGTCGTTCCCAACTTGCTAGCTACTGTACTAACAGCATTCGCAGCCTGACAAGATATTTTTAAAACATATTTGTTGAATTTGATTCTCATTTATCACGTGGTGAAACATCTTTAATATTAAGGGTTGCTTATAGAAAGTGTCTTTCTATAAACAACTCTTAATTTTTAAAACATGTTTTAATTATATAGCATTGAAGTTTACCTGAGCTTTCATATTCCAAGATGGTGATTCGAGGGCGGTTTTTAGCATATCACAGATCGCCTCTATGTTCTGCCGGATGCCGGTTTCAGTGCCCGGACTCTGCTCCGCCCAAATTTCGTTCCAAATCTCCAGAGTGTTCTGCGTGTCGGGAGTCTTCTCGGCGTGCATCGCGAAGAACACTAGTGGCAGCACCACGTCCGAGTGGTTCTTCAAAATCTCCTGATTGTGGTTGCCTATCGATTGTATGGTCAGTGCGCATGCTGAACGTATTGAGTCGTCCTCCCTCTCGAAATACCAGTGCTGGATTTTGGCGAAGAGCTTTTCCAGACTGCTGGTTTTGGCCGAGGACACCAGGTGGCCTATGGCGAGGGCGTAGTGCTTCCTGATCGAAGGGTTTCGGTCCGTCAGACCGTTGACTAGAGCGGCTAAAAATTTACCTAAAAAAATAACATAGAAGAAAAGCTGAAGAACCATTTAGGTTGAAACAGATTCATAGCTGTTATTGTTTTAATTATATTTTTTTACCTGTGTAGGGTTGAAGGTCATTACCCAGATGTACAGTTATTAACGTTATGAAGTGCGCACACACTACCCTGGTACCTAAACCTATATTTGCCTTCATCAGCTCCGTCACTCTGGGCACGAGTTCTTCGAGGATTGAAGCATCGGCGTAATGTAAGCACTGTAAATATTTAATTAGGGTAAGAAAACAAACAACATAATATAAATTTAAAGAAATTGACGCTAAAACAGTACCCTCATTGTAGTTTACTACAAACTCACTCAACGCCCGACGAATAGATATGTTTCCATGAAACGCCACTAGGTGGCGAGTTGAGTGGAACATTGGAGTGGTTTAAGAGAGGGCGCAGTTATCATTGTCTCTGTATTATAATCAATCAGAGAATAATTCGCATATAGTTTACTTACTTTAGAAATAGTCTCCGTAGTAAAATGTGATTTAGCCATAGAAGCCCTGGCACTGTCCAGCACCTCTTGCATCTGGCTTTGACCACCGTACATCGTGCTCAAGTAGGACAGTTTTGCCGATTCCAGTTCACCATTAGCGAGGAGTAGGGCGGGGATGAGCTGCGGAAGGAACGGTACCAATTGTTTCCCAGCAGCACCCACTAATTCTGATATTGTTTGTAAACTGTAAAAAGAAAACAAGTTGATCATATCAAACATACATTTTATAGAAAGAAAAAAACACGTACCTAATAAGCCTGACCTCAGACACCGTATTCGTTATGCCGTTGTTAAGTAATACGGGAAGTATAGCCTCCATCATTTTCACGCCCGCCTTTCCTTGACTTAAGTCACAGCCTCTTATACATAACTAAAAGAAATAGACAAACAAATTAAACACAAACGCGTGATTTAAATTTTTAATGTATACAACTCAAAAAGTTATATACAGTATGTAATTAACTACCTACTATTAAATGACAGTGTATATTTGGTTGCCTAAACGTTTGATTATTATTATTATTCTTTTATTATAACTGTAACAAAGATACGAGGTTGTATAAAAATTGCATACCTTGCTTAGAGTCTTGGTCGTTTTCATGGCGGCGAGTCGCGTCTGCTCGTGATGGTCATCCATCACCCGAAACAGTTGCGTCCAAAGCTCGTCCATTGCGTGCACGGAATCGTGTATGGAACGGTTTCCGGCACCCTTCAGAAAGTCCTGCAACGCTAGACAGCACGACTGCCTCACCCTGTACTGTGGCGACGTCAAATTCGACAGTAATTCAGTTAAAATTTCATTATGGTACGTATCAAGCTGAAAATAATAAAACAAATATTTTTCATTGATTAATTACCTAATTTGCAATTTTAAAAAATATTCCAACGCTACTTAAACAATGCAACACACTTAACAAGACTGATTTCAAAATGTGGATTGAGGTTATGTAATTAGCTTAACTTTTTGAAGAAAACAATTAGTATTTTATGTTCACTACAAGATTTAAAAACGAATGCTTTTGTCGATGTTATTTTCAGATTAGTGTAACCTCCAGACAATAGATGCCGCCTTAAATTATTAAAAAACCTATTCTGTCAAATAAATTAAAACTCATTATTGAGTATTAGAATTCAACCTGAAATAAAATTTCAATAAATGATCGCCTGAAAAAATAATTAGAACACGTCTAGACTAATACAAAACGATTGGCAATACTGGTTCCAAAATACCTGTGGATTATATTACCACAGGTATTTTGGAACCAGTATTGCCAATCGTTTTGTATTAGTCTAGACACGTTCTAATTATGTTTTATTTCGATATTAACTTACCATCTTTTGCGGTTCCATAACTAACACGTGCCAGATATTCTGCATCGACGCTTGTAAATTAGGCGAGGGATCGTACTGATACCGATACAGTTTCGGAATGATGTTGGGCAGGTGTTGCTGCAGATGTTCACCGCATTTCTCCGCAATACTGGAAAATCCGAACGCGGCCCCCTTCTTCGAGTTCCAGATGGCGTTGTGGTTGGCCAGGTGCATGAACTGGTAGATGAGGTCGGGCTTGTTCAGCTCGGACGCTAACGAGCACAGCTCTTTGTAGGTGGACAGATTTCCGCTAAAACAAATAATAGTTCCAATTTTGATCATAGATGTCGCTTTCGTAATTTCCATCAGGTATTATTTACCCCGTCGGAGTTCTCCCCAGTTGTCCTTCTTCGAATAATTTAGTGTCATCGTTAACTTGAACGGCTTGACGTCGGCCCGTTGTTAGTTGATCCACCAAGGCGGTCAATAACTCCTCTGATTTTGTGTAGTCGTAGATTAAGCATAATCCTTTTGAAGCGACGTCTTGTACGATATCTAAAGATATAAACATTGGCATTAAGTTTATCAATTTTAAAAAGTGATAATTATGCAACCAATTGTACCAATTATTGGACAGCCAATATTAAAAAGTGACTAACCATTATTTTCTCCGAGCAAATCCATGAAAGTGATTTGGAACACCTTCATCCTACTCTGCACCGGTTCCCTGTCGCCGCAGCTCTTCAAGAGCGCCAGCAGCCAAATACTGGCGGCCTGTTTGGAATTCGGGTGTAGAGCCTGCGCGTATTTCAACAATTCCCCAATCAACCATTCCAAGTCGTCGTTTTTGATCTCCCCCATCGAACAATTCGCGGGCACATAATCCTTGGGCAGTGTGGTCCAAGCTTCCCTTCCTTCCGCAGACCAAACGCCCTGCACGCACATCACCAGAGACTCGCCGATGGTGAAATGGACTTCAACATCTTTGGTCTGACAAGATTAAAGTGTGTTAATTAAGCTATAGTAATTCAATAAACTATTTTATAAATAACTGATTAATTAGAAGTTAATTACAATACATTAATTTTTTACGGCGACTTTAATATATTTTATTAATTATAATACTTGAATAATAGATTTATTAAAATAATTATTTCCTAATTTGCAACGTCTAAATTAATTTTCATTTCATTTAAATGAGAATAAAGAATATTATTATTATTAATAGATTATGCAACCAAATTCGCATTGCAAAGTAAACTAAAATTTTTAAATTCTATAACAATTTCTTAATTTACCTCTTTAACAGTATTGAGTAAACCTTGCATGACCTCCCTGGTGAAGGGGAAGTTCTTCTCTCCGACGCAAATCAATCCCAGAGCCTTGACGGCTCTTTCCCTACACTTAGTGGACAGTTTGACGTTGTTCATTACGTCGAGCAGCTTGTTGACGATGCTCAACTTCGTCACCTTTTCACCGGCGTGGCGTTTCGCGTCGGGACTGCAGGTGCTCTTATCCTGGCCGTTATCCAAGGGCAGAGGGCAGCTCTTCGCGATCAAGCCCAGCGCCGTACAAGCTGGACTCAACAGCATCACGTTTGTGTTCAACAAGAAAGGAACTGAAAGTAATGCACGTTATATTATTGCCTCCTTACTAATAACAGCTAAGAACTGGTTTCCATCAATTCAATAATCGTCAGTGCACAGAAAGGAAATGATATTACGGAGGCGACATCTATAGCCTAAATATTGCACTGATTTCCCTAATTGAGTATACAAACTATTAACAATTAGGGATAGAATTAAACACATTTTTTTATGTGTTCGTCTTTATCTTATTGTATTAATTCAGGAATTCAGGAAAGTAAAAAACTTCTTACACAGTGTACTGATGGCGTCCTGTAAGCATTCCCAGTCTTCGATGGATTTGCTATTACCCTTGTTGGTCATAATCTTCCGTTCGAAACAGTGGCCTAGGCCCAAAATGGCGCCATTTTGAGCCTCGAGACTCTTCCCCTTAGTTTGCGCCATCAGTTGTTTCATGGCGGCGGCGAAGTCGGCTTCGGAGAGGGCCTCGCAGGCGACGAGGGCGTAGAGGAGGGCGGCGTGCTCGCGGATTTCCTCCTTGGTGGAATTCAGGAGGTCCCTCAGTCCCTGCAGGTCCTTGGAGAGCTGTACGTGCAGTTTGGGAACGCACCCAATCACCTCCGTCATACAGCACAAGGGTTCGATCGCTAAAGAATGATCATTTTCTTAATCATTGTGATAGGTCAGTAATACGCTGCGCTAAAGCATAGTTCAGTTACGATGGGTCAAATTAAAGTATATTTATTGTAGCAGATCAGAAGCTCATAAGCCAATTCATTACATAATAATGATGTGTTTTTTATATTGTGAATTTACTAATTTGTTTGTTTATTTGACTTATGTAAAGATGATCTGTTAACAAAAATAGAGTGATTGATTGATTGATAATTCTTTGAGGTAGATCAGCCTGAAACTGACTTTTTTACTTAAAGATAATTTCTTTAGTCGTTATTTTCTAATCTATTGCAACACACTGTAGTAGTTTAGAAAATAATGACTACAAGAATTACATTTTTTCGAATTAATCTTAAGTGAATAAAATAAGAAATTACCAGGATTGGCCAGTAGGAGTTGACGCAACAAGGACACATACTGCAACAACCCGTTACTCTCGATGGGCTCATTCTCCTTGTAGCAACTCTGTAAGTACTCCCTTATTATAGGAGTTTCCGGCGAGGGATGTCTCAACATGTCCCTGGTCAGTGGGACGTTAAGGCTTTTGATTAAGCAGATGCGAAGATAAATCAAAATCTGCAAACATTTTTATAGTTAAAAAAACAAAACAAAACGCTATCCCATAGGGCATTTTTAAAATTACTAACCTTAATAAATTAAAATAACTATTTAAAGTCACTAAGTTTTTTAATGACTTACCTCAATGTAGACATTTATAGAGAACGCCAATACATGATTGCCAATAGTAAACCTCTGCGAGTTATCCTTCAAACGTTTCTGCGCTTTGTTATAAACATACTTGGTGATCTCGATAAAGGCCGGCATTTTCGGTAGGTTGGCAACCACGGAATCCTTCTCCGACATGTTCACGTCGGCCTTACGAGAAGTTCCATACAGCGATTTCATCGCTTCATTAGAAACGTCATCCTTTCTAATGCAAACAAATAAAAGACATAAAAAATCACACAAAACTAATACTTTGATATAGGCAACCAAACACACACATTATTTTTTCTAATAGAGTATTCAAATATAAAAAGAATTAAATATTATTTGCAATCAAATCAATTAAAATGTTATAATTAGAAAAAACACGAAAATATTTCGTAAAATTATTAGTGAATTTCCTACAATGTAAAGGACATGTGTAAACTCTAGTAAGCACGAATAAATATTATTATTATTATTATTACATATATTTTTACTATGAAATGTTATACGCTAATAAAAACTTTTATAAATCGTTAGTAAATTAGGAACTTTAAATAAACTAACTTTTGTAATAAAAATGTATTACGAAATGTTTTGTGTTTTTTCTAATCCTTAAATTAAATTTTGTTGATATGATACATATGATTAGGAAGTTACTTACGGATCTCCTGTTGCTATAAGCAGTAAAAACTTCGAAGGGACATGATCGGGCGGGAAAAACGTGGCCAAACTCCGGACGACGACGAATCTGACCATCGGCTCCTCGCACTTCACGTAAAACTTCAGCAGCAGGAACAGAATGTTTAATCGGTCGTTCTTGTCCACTTCGGCAGAGTCGGCCGTGTACTTGTACGCCGAGATGAGATTGAGCGCCCCCTCGCGGATTTGCAGTTTCAGATTAACCTCGGCCTCCTTCAGTTTCCCGAAGAACAGCTCGATGACGCTGGCGTCGTGGTAGACCACCGACGGAAACCGTCGCGCCAATAAACCCAGGATCACGAACGCCTGTCCCTGATGTGCGATTTCACCCTCCTTCGTCAATTTGATCATACCGGATTTTAAAACGTTCGCCACTTTCGCTAAATTCTTCTCATCAGCACTAAAAATAATGATAATATTTATTTGTAGCAACTGCAAATTGAAAAAATACGCACCCTAAACTATATTATATATTACAATTTCAAAGGCAACATTTTGTAGAGCGTTAGGCAACACATTTTACAATACTAGGTAAAATATTAAGCAATTGTCACCAACATAAAGTAGAGTGATAGACAACAGCTCCTATTGATAGGCAACACATTAAACAATGATAATTAATATTAGGCAAAGTGGTAGACAATAGGAAGTACAATGTGTAATTATGGGGACAATACATTGTGAATAGAGAAATAACACATATAATGATGATCAGCATATTGCATATATCAATAAGTAATAAATTGAACATTATGCAACACATTATACAGTAAGTAAACTAAATTTAAAATTTCCTTGTTAATAATTTCAGGTATATTTTTCTTTACTAATACTTACTATTGTACTAAATTCGTAGTGAAATTTAGAGCGAACGTTTTCAATCTGGAATTCGTGTTGGTTCCGTAGAGCGAGTCAAAGATCACCTGTATGGCAGGGGGAAGGACGAAACCTTCACCGGTCACCCTGCACAGATAGGTGAGCAGTTTGAGCCGGATTCTGGTGCTGGCCGGCGACTTCTTCAAATTCGGTTTGATGGTCTGCGACTGCGCCCCCAGGAAGAGCATGTACAGAGGCATAGAGATGGACGCAACGCTCCAATCCAGAGACCTGAAGAATGTATAAGGTTTAAAATGTAAAAAAAATCTTTTATCATGACTTTAAATTAATTACAGTAATGAAATTATTAAATATAGATGTATTAATAATACTACTAACTGACAAGAACAAATTTGTACGCCCTCTATAATAAGTTTACATATAAACAAACAATTTTTGCGCCCTCTATAATAATATTTACAAATCACAAATGAATGCGCCCTCTATCAACATTTTTATGCATCACAAATAATTTTGCGCCCTCTATCCCCGGTTTTCTAGTGAGTATTATATTTTATTTTACTGTGACTAAGCTGCAATAGACATAAATTGTAGAATAATCCATAAAAGGCAGATTATACCATGTTAACAATTAGTTTAAACTAATCTTTGAGCATAAAAGTCTGAAACTCACACATGCTGATTTATCAGTAATAAATTATACAATATAATTTGAGTGCGTTAAAAATGTTTTTGCTTATATGTTAATATTAGAATTTAATTAAAAGTTAGGTTTAGATTAACTTACCCCACAACTTTTTTCAATTCCACGTCCGCCAGGTTGGCAACACTGAATCGCGTGTCCGCCGCCGCCACCACCAAATGCACCAGAATGTCCTCGTTGGGGAAGATTTCATTGGCCAAGAAGTTCACTATACCTAATTTGATCTAATTTTAACACAAATTATCCGCGAGCTCGTTGAATATTAAGACATGCTCACCTGTTCCAGCTCTTCCGGTCTTAACGGATTATCGGCCGTCACTCGCTTAAACGTGTATTCGCTCATTCCAGGGGGCACTGGTAAAGAAACGTCGGCGCCGATAGATTCAGTCTGATCAGACTGTGGTGACAGTGCTCTACAATAAAAATATTTTTCATCAATTTTTTTTTATATTTTGATGGACCATATCTACTAAAAGTCAAATGTATCGACTTAGAATATTTGTAAAAAGTTTGTCTGTACCAATAGATAAGTAAGAAAATTAATCGAAATGTGTTTGTTTGGTTGCATAACTTTTTCGATATTGCAATTTTTATAGTTTAATAACTCTTATGCAGCGCAAGGGCCACGTGATCGATAGCCAAACACTACAACTACTACTAACTCTTATCTTAACATGTAAATTATTACTATAATTAATGCAGTTGACTATTTAATAACATTTTACTAACCCGTATGGAAGGAGCAGCATATCGAGCAACAGGCTGAGCAGATGTTTGCTTATCTGCGGTTTCTCATTGAGGCCGAAGAGGCAGGACCTTTTCACAGGATCCGTGGGCACCTTGACTTTCCCCAGCAGTGGAATGATGAGCAGCAATAGGCTGTCCTGGTGCGTCTGCGGTTTCGACTCCAGGGAGCTCAGGATGTTGGGCACCAGCTCCACCTGCTCGTCCACGGTCAGCCTCGGAAAGCCGAGTTTCAGGTATATAATTGTGAAGTTCTTAAAACAATACACAAATATTTATATAATCGTGGGTAATGAATAAATTTTAATGTAATTAATTAAAATAAGCACTAAAAACCTTTCTTCACAACTTTATTTAAATTCACAGATATATATTCTAGACCCAAAGTGATCATTATCAATGTTTTAATATAAGTAACTCACAAAAATCAAAAATATTAATGTAAACTTACGATTACAAACGATGTGGATTCGGGATCTTGGTACTGCAGCAGCAGCGCCTCGACGGGCAGCCGGACCAGCGGCCTGCTCTTCACACGTTTGTTTATGTGCACCAGTAATTCCATCACCTAAATATTTATAAACAAATAATAAACAAACAATATGAAAATTTATTTGACATACAAAAGTTATTTTTTGTTTTTTTTGCATGCCATCATTTTTTATTACTTTCCCTGTACAAACAAGTGAAAAGTATCACGAAATATTAACGGAAATATCATATTAACAATTATTACGGAAAAAATGTGCATGTGTATGTACACATCTGATAATGGACGCAGAGTCTCAAGAAGAGTGAAATAAATATTGAATTTTGGAGGCGTTCACTTCGAAGTACATTTTCAATGAATAACAGAAAAAAGTTAAACGTTTTCCTGTAATTTTTTTAAATGTGAAAGATTTTGAAGAGAAATATTAAACTTACTAGGAAGATCTAAAAATTGATTAATGGTTGAGGCGTTAACTTCGTGATACATCTTGGAAAATTAAACAAAAACGTTTACTTTGTTGATACCACAATAAAGTGTGATATCAAGAAAGTAAACATTTTTGTTTAAGTTCTAAAAAGTTTTTGACAAAAAATGTTAACCGGAAGTGGTATAAGAAAGTATTAATTAAATTGTCGACTAAACTAAGCATTTTAATCAACAATTTAATTACTTATCAAATTTATCCGTTCAAGGTTATGTTTCCCACTCATATTTTTATGAACAAAATTTTCCTTTTATTTTCACCATAATGATTTTTAAGGTTATGTTCCTCACTCATACTTCATCATCTTTTTCCCATCGCCATGCGATTTTAAAGCAACTCTCACGATTTTATTCTTATCATAACGCATCTTTTGAAACTACGTTACCCACTTTATGTTCTTTTCCCCGTAACAATAAAATTTTGCATGAGAACCACTCACCTTTTTACGGACGCCTTCCTGTTGTGAGGACAGCTTGAGCAGGACCGGTGGCAAGAATTTCGCCAGCACATTCTGTAGCTGATCGTCGGTTTCAGCAGAGCCAATGCGTAAAAAGACCCTCTCCAGTAGAACTGTAATTAAAATAATCTTACAATAAACACCTCCACATTTTAAATCATCAATTAATTACTAATAATTTATAAGACAAATTAATTACTGACAATTTACAAGACAAACAAATTAGCAATTTAATAATAAAAACATTAAAGTCCTTTACATTGTAGCAAAAGAAAAGTAGTTTTTTCAATAAGTTATTTGTTTTGCAGCCTTAGTAAGACTCGTAGATTTACTAAATGTTTTCGTGTTTTTTCTAAATTAGCAATTGTTTCATAAAAGTTTGTTTATTTAGTTTACAGTTCTTTTGTTTACTGTGTTATACATTTTATTTTAATAAATTATCATAGCAATCGTATGAAACCCAAAAAACAAACATCGATACGATCTAATTTCTAAATTTTTTAGAGAAATAAATAAACTCGGCCTTTCTTAACACTAGCCTTAATATTTCACCTTTTAATTATTTCTGATGTGAGGCTGCGTTTAAATTATATATTCTAAAACCAATTAAAATAAAAGTAGCGGTAAATTTTTATTAATAAATAAAGTAATATTATGTTTTAAATCTAAAGCAGAGAATTTCCTTGTGTACACTCCAGTAAATTAATTACAAAAATGTCATACGTGCACGGTTTTCATCCAATATTATTATAATGATTCAAAAAAACTATATCGTCAATATCGTTATCGGAATATTAATTTATTAATTGTGTAGAATTTGTTACAACTACTGAAGAATATTTATGAATAAGCAATGACAATGACAATACAATAATTGCTCTTGTTGTGACTGGTTCGAAAAAAAAACCTATTGAATGCAATTAATATTCTACAGACTCTTTTATTACTAATTCACGCCTAAAGTTTGGATTAAATCTCTGTAATGATGTGGCGAATTTGAAATTTAAACTCACTTAATTCATCAGCTGCACTTGCCATTATTTTGACTTTAATACTGTCAAAAACAAACAGTGGCACCAACTATGAATTAATTAAAGTCATATAGGCAACTTTATTTACAGAAACACAGTTATATTTCTTACTTCACTATTTTATTTAAACACCATAGTGTTCAAAATGTATGTTTAGTGATTAAATAAAATAGTGACGTAAGAAATATAACTGTGTTTATTTATTTATTAATTTATTAATTTTCATTAACTGTAATTACACCTAACATTATGTAAATAAATAAAACGATCTCACTTATTATAAATGGCAACTATATTTGTACAAATTAAAAATCTACGTTGTAATTTAAATTTTGTACAGTATATAATGTAAAGATTTATATAATATATATTTTAATTTGCAGTAAACTTCACATAACTCACAAATTCATATTGGTTTGAATTTATTTGAAAAGATTAATTAATATTATATACTTATAAATAATTAAGAAATATTTATTTGTTTACTTTAATAAACTATACATATAAATATAAATATTAGAAAATTACATAATATAATATATTTCAATGTATAAAAATTATAAATGTTTTTGCTTGTTGGACTAATTCTTTTGTATTTTGAATTTTAATTACCTTTATGAACGGGAAAAATTATTTTATAATTTCGTATGATTTGTTAATTAATAATTCTTTATCCATTTAGAATTTATTCAATTATTACCAAAAATTTATTAAGTTTTCGGCATGACCATAATTAAGTCAACACAGTTATAGTTCTTACTTCACTTTCATGCCTAATGGAGAGCATCATACAGACAAGAAAATATGAATGAACTCATTTATAGTCTGTTTTTATTTTTATTTTCCAATGTTCAATTAAAAATTTAATAATCTCAACAGGCAACCAAACATGCACGGTATTGTAAAATTTGAATTATCTTTAAATCCGAAAAAGTTTATGTTATATTTTCCTATGTACAGTTTTCGTAATTTTTATCCATTTGTATTATATGTACTAATTATCAAACATTAGTTCTGTTTCAATCTTTCTGATTCTGATATATTAATAAATACTCTCTCAATTGTTTCCCATGCTTATTGAGAGGATTTAATTTTCAATTAAAAATTATCAATTTGCAAGAATTTTAATTTAACATTCTAGTCATATATAAAATAACTTGTAATCACTTTCTCCACAGTTTAACACTGTTATTTTATATTGCATCACTTCACGTAACTCATCAATCAACATTATTCTAGTCTTGTTATTATTAGACGTTGAATTGTTTTTTACCTTTCTTAATTGTTAGGTATACAAAAAGAATATTTAATATGTAGTGGTTTTCAATTGAGTTTACATAAGTAAATGATAAATATTTTCCTTCAGTAGGCAACTAAATATACAAGTGTACACATATCAAGTAAATTAATGTTCATAATTAGTAGTTAACAGCTTGGAGAATAAATATTATTATAAAAAGTCTTTAAAAAATCAGTTACTAATTAACTTTTTATAAAAGAAATTTAAAAATATGGCTTTGGCTTCTGTAAAAAAAATAATAATAGGATAAGTTGATAGGCGACCAAATATGCAATCTATTTTATCATTTGAATTAACTTTTTGTTGTAATTAGTGATTAACTTTTCACAAAATAAAAAATATATACTATAAACATTTCTTAAAATCTTGTATTTGATTTTTCTTTTATCACTTACTAATCATCTAACTATTATTCCCTAATACTTTAAATATTAATTTAACAAAGTAATTGTGGAGGCTTTCACTTCGTGATACATTTTGATAAATTTAAAATAAATAAACAATTAACTTTGTTGGTATCACTTTTTATATGTGATACCAACAAAGTTAATTGTTTATTTATTTTGAATTTATTAATTTAACGTGCTCTTTACTCATTCCAACAGTCTAAACATTTAATCAACCACACCCTAGACTTTTCCCAATAGATTAAACATTATTTTAACGTATTCTTGACCTATTCTAACAGTCTGAACATTGCTTTAACCGTTTTCAATAGTTTAAATTTTAATCTAGCGTATCCTTGACCTATCCCAACAGTTTAAATATTAACCCATTGAACTACAGACAATTCCTAATAGTTTATTTATTGTTTGAGCGTACCCCTGACCTATCTCAACAGTCTAAATATTAACCCTTCGTACTCTTAACCTTTCCCAATACGCTACATATTAGCCTAGTGTGACCTTGACCTTTCTCAATGGTCTGAACATTAGCCTAGCGTACACCTGACCTTTCCCAATAGTCTACATATTGATCTGGTGGATTATTGGCTGTCCAAGTGTAGCTAAAGTAAAAAAGTGTGATGTGGCCATCATATTACTTTCTCTATATTTTTCTCGAAAACTATGAGGTTTACGCAAAATGGTTATCCTTAATAATTTGCTCACTTTTGGATTCTTTATAAATACTTGTTATATAAATTTTATGTAACTCCTATAGTTTATTAGCAATAGGCAAACATGACAAAATTATTAATTTTGTTAGTTAAGAACTTTATGAAAAATATGTATTAATAAAACTTGTACAGTTTCTCATTCCCCTTAAGTTTTGTTTGAATAGTTCTGTAATATTTTTCAAATTCGATATTGGAAAAGTTAAAAAAAAGATGCACAAACCATCAATAATTAGTAATTGAAGTTATCATGTATGTATAGGGTGGGTGGGTGGCCTCTAACCATTTCTAACCTAACCTAACCTAACCTAACCTAACCTAACCTAACCTAACCTAACCTAACCTAACCTAACCTAATCCACTTTCCAATCGGTAAAATATAAGCGAGGGTTTTAATTAAACGTTGTAAAACATGAATAAACATAATATTATTGCAAATTTTAATACATTTATTCAAATAAATTTTTCAAATAATTTTTGATGATGTTTTACAGATTGAAGGGTGGGATAGAGGCCACCCACCCACCCTACATATACATATAAACTTTAATTCTTATCGTCTAGCGGTTTCCAATAAAGTTAATTACAAAACTTTTTAAATAAAAAAAATAAAAAGGTAAAATTTTTAAATACTCTAAATCTAAATTAAATAAGAAAAGCCACAAAAAGTCATTTATATTTAAACTTAAATTTTGATTTTGTTTTATTTTGTATTACATAAAGGGTTTTATTGTTTTTAGCAGTAAAATCAACAACAATTAGCAATTACAGTTATCTTGTATATGTAGGGTGGGTGGGTGGCCTCTATCCACCCTTAAATCAGTAAAACATAATCGAGGGTTTTAGTTAAAAGTTGTAAAAGTAAACAAACACAAAATAATTTAATTTTTTAATTGATGTATTCATACAAATATTTCAAATAATTTTTAATGATGTTTTATCGTCTAGAGGGTGGGATAGAGGCCACCCACCCACCCTACATATACATATTAGCTTTAATTACTGATCGCCTCGAGGTTTGCAATAAATTTAAATTACAAAATTTGAATAAAAGAAATTAACAAAGTAAAATGTATGAGTGTGGAAATTAATAAAAATTATATACATGAGGCTTTAAATTAAGCTTAGATAAGATTAACTATAGAAGGTCATTTATATTTAAACTTAAATTTCGATTATGCTTTATTTTTTATTACATACAAGATTTTATTATTATTTAAGCAGCAAAATCATCAAAGATTAGTATTTAAAATTATCATTTATATGTAGGGTGGGTGGGTGGCCTCTATCCCACCTTCCAATCAGTAAAACATAAGCGAGGGTTTTAATTAAAAGTTGTAAAATCTAAAGAAACATAAAAATCTGATAGTAATTTCCTTACATTTTTCTTGAAAACTATAAGGTTTACGGAAAAAGGCCATTCTTAACAATTTGCTTAATTTTGGATTCTTTACAATTATCACATCACTATTTCTATATAGAGAAAGTAAAAATATAATTAATGAATAGGCAACCAAATATGCATATGCAAATTAATTTATCGTTTGGTTTAATATACGTACTTATCATTTGAATTAATGCAGTTTTGTAATTATAAATGGTTTGTAGAGATAATTTTTAACATTTAAAAGAGTTTAAAGATGTATAAATAAACATATATAAATAAATTTAAGTTGCAAAAATAATTACAGAATTTAAATACTTATTTTTGCGTAATGTAAGCTGTGCGCATGATCGGTTGCTATGGAAACGGGTTGTTATATTAGCGCCATTATTAATTGTGATAGTGTTTGTTTTTTAATTACAAGTTTATTAATCAATTCAAGAATAATTTTCTCCGTTGATGTATTTAATTATTCGTGCCGTTTCCTGTAAAGAGAATGATGTTTGTTTTTTATTTGATCTACTAGAGGTGGATGTCTTCAACGTTTTAAGTAAGTAAGTAGAGAAATTAGTTATGCTAATGGTGGTAAAAGTTAGGTTACGCGCGAAACTGTTTATTGCGTTAATTATGTGTATTAGCACAATCAACAGGTGTTAACCACCAAAAGAGTCGGTGAATTCGTGGTGACCGTTATATGCAAATCTGCCCACGAATGTGCATAGTTCTCCGGGCGCGACACACGGCCTTATTTACGGAGACAGACAGGTAAAAATCTACCTGTGCAGCAAACGTGACCCGATCGCGTCCGACCGCCGGCGACCGTACCGTACCTTTACCGCACCGCACGTCGTACCGCCAGTTCTGAACTTTCCATCCAGGTGTTAGTGTGCAGTCGTCAGAAAATGCGCGTGTCCCCACACAAAAAACAACGAGTTCCAGTGAAATGTGTCAAGTGTTAAACCCCTGGTGGTTGTCCCCGGAATACGCACGACCCCCTTCGGACGGCGTGACCGCGATGAAGACAGATGAGTGACGCCCGCCTTTCACCGCCGCCGAAAATCATCGATGTAATTGTTAAGCGTGAAAAAACTACGACATCCGCGAACGAAATGCAAATGTTCAAGCGGGGCATGATCTTCGTGACCTTCTTCGGGTCGTGCATGGCCATCGCGCTGCTGGTGGCCAGCCTCGGGACGAAGCAGTGGGTCAACGCCGCCGCCAAGCGCACCCTCAACCCCCACGAGTCCAACGGCAAGATCAACTACGGCCTGTTCAGCGGGAAGAAGGAGCTGAACGTCGCGTACGGGTGGAGGAGTTATGAAATTGACGGTGAGTCGATCAGGAATGAATGGCATGTGAACTAAAAATAAAAGATGAAGTTGTTCACATGTTTAAAACAATAGAAACGTATAAAAGTGTTAAAATTATAAACTTCATATTTAATGTATACTTAATTCTCTCTTAAATTAACTAAAATATTATAAATTTAATAATTGATTAGAGGTTTTTTTGGTTATTAATTCAACTTGTACCAATTGTTTCAAAAATCAATCTGTCATTTGGTGTTGATCAATGAAAATATAAAAGGAAGAAAATACGTATACCCAGACGGATCAACACATTGGCAATTGATATTTTTTTGTAACTGTCTAAATAATGATAATTGTCTCTATCTCTTTGCATGCGGCATAAACTCACTATTTAAAAGGTGTAATGAAAACAAATGGTTACACAATTATTTAATGTCTATTCACCATCACAATTGTAGCTACCGTTTGAATATTTAAGGTCTATCCAATTAAGTTTTCTTTCCTTTTTCTTAATTTGATAACTATCATCTCACAATCACTGCCAAGACAATGCTACCGTGTTTCTATTCAAAACTCTAATAGTTTAAAACAATGCACGCACGGGTTTGCATCAACGGCGGCTGTGGAAAAACAAAAACAGATTTCGTTTGTGTGTCAAAATGTTAACAATCAAATTATACTTACCAGTTAAATTATGTTCTCGTATCTACTGAACCGATTAAGGTAATTACACAGCTAATTGATAACTTATTAATCGCTTCGTTTAATCGGGTAAATAAGTGTTTATATAATTTGACGTTTGGAAATAAAAGAGGTAAGACATTGTAAACGATTTTGTTGGAATTCTTAAACGTATGGTGAATCATGGTATTGGTTTCCAGGTCCGGTAAGTAATAAAACGCAGTTTCTCAGTAGTTTTCCAATTCTCGTTACCGTGCGAAAATACACGAGGGCCATCCGGAAAGTAGTACTCGTTTGGAAATATAAAAAACTGGGATATATTAACAAATATCAACGTTGTTATAAAAAATATACCTTCAACCACTTTCCTACATAATCACCTGGTAAATTCAAGCATTTGCCGGGTTTTTGTATCCCAAATTCATGTTAATCCTCCGCTTGTCTATTTGAGATTCGTAATCTTTTTTCTGCTCAAAAGTTCTCGAGTTTATAAACAGGTGGCAATCTGAAGGAGCCAAGTAAGAACTTTCAATCATACACCCTATAATCTACATAGGCTACATAGGGTGGATGATTGAAAGTTCCTCTGTAATGACCGAATTTTTCCTAATTGTCAAACTTGACATTTTTCATTTGTATCGAAATTTGTTCCGTTAGTAAATGTCTACTGTAACATCATCAATTTTTACCAACTGTCAAAAGTTAGAATTTCAATTTTAAATGCCTTTTCTCTAACTGATAAAATTTGACTCAACTGTCAAAAGTAAAAAAGTCAATTTTAAAAGCAATTATTGATAACTTTTTTTTATATATACTTAAATGAATTTTGACAAGTAGAAAATACCTATTTTAAAACCAGTATTTTTTCTAATTATCCAAACTCAAAATGTCAATTAATTTTGACAGTTAAAGCTATCATTTTTTTTCAACTGTTTAATGTCAAAATGTCAATTTTGGAACTGTCAAAATTGGCATTTAACCTTTCCAAAAATATTATAACCTTCAAATTCGATTGCCTTAACTGTTACACATAAATCTTTCTATAGAATACAATTAATTGTTAGAAGGGGAAACGCCTATCACCTGCGTCATTGGGAACTTTTATGGCAAACGTGACGACCTAGACGCCAAGTGCAGTTTTCGAGTGGTTGACTTTTCTGAATCAACCTTACGTTCATGCCGATTGCGCAAGACCTTTCTCCGAAACACAATCGTGTAACGGATACCTCGCCAAATCGAATCACCGCGAAAAATTCTACTAACTGTACCCGGCGGCATTCATCAAAATTTAAATAAACGAACAAGGATAAAAAAATAAATCCGCCGCTTTCTTCCACTCGTTTCCTTTCCGCGGCGATTAAAAACAAAATTTCCCTAATTGCCCGGCTCGTACACAAACTACGGCAATTAGGTAACCAGACAATGGTGGATTGCGACTTGTTGTCACACGTAGCCGCCGAAAGGAAACGTCCGTGACATAACCATTGTCCGAATGACGCGGGTCCTCTCCGCCACTTTCATTTTCCATCGAAAACAACACCGATTTAAGCTCGGAACGTGAATGCCGCCGTCCTTGATCGAACCGGAAGTGGAACGATGTGTGACATCTACCTTGCATACGTGATACTGTTATCTGAATTAATTTACACTTGAAAATTAATAACTTCTTGGTAATATTCCATTTAACAGCACCGCACTGATGAGATCCAAGGTAGATCTAAACCAGTCTGCAGCTGTTATTGACAGGGAAATAATAATATAATAGAATTGTGGATTAGTAACAATTTAGATAACAATTATTCAAACGCTTAATTGCATTATTGTAATATGTCAGGAGTGAGAAAATCAAAGTATAATCTATTTATCGTATTCCACTTAGCATCTGCAATAGTCAATTGTTATTTGTTATCTGTCAATTCATAATTGTAATGTAATAAACATTAACTGTCATTATTTATTTATAACCTTAATGATCATCTACAAACTGTCATGTGTCTACCATCAATTGTCAACTGTCATTTGTCAATTGTTATTTGTCTATACTGTAATCCATCATTATCATCTGTAAACTGTCATCTATCAATTGTCCTTTGTCAACTTTTACCTGTAACTCTTATTGATCAATTGACAACTGTCATATTTAATCTGTCATGTCACTACTAAAAGCTGTCATTATTTATTTCGTCTTCTGATACCTTACAATAATCAATTGTTTTCCGTTATCTGTCAATTAATAATTATCATGTAAAAAAAACAATAATTATTATTATTTATTTACAATTTTTTAATAGTTATCATCAACTGTCATCTGTTTACTGTCAACTGTCATCTGTCAATTATTATTTGTCTACTGTAATTTGTCAACAATAATCTGTTAATTGTCATTTAGTTATAAACTGTTATATGTCTATTGTAATCGGTTAACTATCATCTATAACTTCAATAGTCCTTTGTCAACTGTCGTCTGTAACTCTTATCAATCAATTGTCAACTGTCATGTTACATTTGTGATGTGACTAGTACCAGCTGTCATTATTTACTTCGTCTATCTTCCGATATCTCACAACAGTCAACTTTTATCTGCCAACTGCCATGTAACAAACATTAAATGTCATTATTTATCTATCAATAGTCATCAGTAAACTGTTATCTACTTACTGTCAACTCTCATCTTTCAACAGTTATTTGTCAATTGTTATTTGTCTACTGTAAGTTGTCAACTATCATTTGTAAACTATCATCTGTCAACTGCCATTTATCATTTGTTATTTGTCTACTGTAATCTGTCCACTATCATCTGTAAACTGTCAACTGCCAATTGTCCTTTGTCAACTGTCATCTGTAACTCCTATTAATAAATTGACAACTGTTATGTTTCATCTGCCATGTGAAACCTACCAGCTGTTATTATTTGTTTGTCATCTCTTAACTGTCAACTATCATTTGCGAACTGCCATCTGTCAAGTGGTGTCATTTGTTAACTGTCATTTGTCAACTGTCATCTGTAACTCTTATGAATCAACTGTAATGTTTCATTTGTTATGTGAGAACTACCAGCTTTCATTATTTATTTGTCATTTGTTAACTGTCATCTGTCATATGTCAAGTGTCAAGTATCATTTGGTAATTGTCATCTGTCAACTGCCATTTATCAACTTTTATGTATCTATTGTAATAAATTTATAATTCTTATCAATCAATTGACAGCTCTTATGTTTTATTTGTCATGTGAGAACTACCAGCTGTCTTTATTTATTTGTCATCTGTTTATTTTAAACTATCATCTTCGAAACTATCATCTTCGAACTGTCATCTATTAAGGGTTAAGTGTCATTTGTTAATTATCATCTGTCAACCATCATTTATCAACTGTTATTTGTCTACTGTAATATATTAACTACCATCTGTAAACTATCTTCTGTCAATTATTCTTTATCTGTAACTATTATTCACCAATTGTCAACTGTTTTGTGACAACTACTAGCTGTCATTATTTATTTGTCAACTGTCATTTACCAATTGCCATCTGTTAACTATCATCTTTTAACTGTTATCTGTCAACTTTCAATTGTCTTTTATCAGTGTTCGACAATCAGGGATTGTAAAATTGGACTATCAATTCTCAACTCTAAACTGTAAACTATTATCTCATATATGTCAATTATTATCTATCAACTGTCATTTGATTCTTTTGTTAACAGTCAATCGTTAACTGTCATTATTTGTTAACTGTCAACTGCCACAAATTTTCGACAATTAGGGTTTGTTAAATTGTCATATGTCTACTGTCAACCGTCATATGTTATCAGTTATTTGTAAATTGTTATTCTTCTACTATAATTTGTCAATAATCATTTGTAAATTCTCATCTGCCAACTGTCAACTGTCATCTGTCAACTGATAACTGTTATGTTTCATCTGTCATGTGAGAACTGCCAGCTGACATTATTTATTTGTCATCCTTTAAATGTTAACTATCATCTGCGAACTGTCATCTGCCAAGTGTTAAGTGTTATTTGTTAACCGTCATTTGTCAATTACAATATATGTCAACTGTTATCTATCAACTGTTTTTGTCTACTGTAATTTGTCAATTGTGCTTTGTCAACTGTCATTTGTTAATTGTCATCTGTCAACTGTCATCTGTTAACTGTCATCAGTCAACTGTCATCAGTCAACTGTCATCTGCCAAGTGTTAAGTGCTATTTGTTAATCGTCATTTGTCAATTGTCATCTTTCAACTATCATGTATCAACTATTATTTGTCTACTGTAATTTGTTAATTATGTTTTGTCAACTGTCATTTGTTAATTGTCATCTGTCAACTGTCATCTGTCAACTATCATTTATCAACTGTTATTTGTCTACTGTAATAAGTTAACTACTATCTGTAAACTTATCTTCTATCAACTGTCATCTGTTTGTCAATTGTTATTTTTCTACTATAATTTGTCAATTATCATTTGTAAATTGCCATCTGCTAGTTCATAACTGTCATCTGTCAATTGATAACTGTTATGTTTCATCTGTCATGTGAGAACTACCAGCTGACATTATTTATTTGTCATCTCTTAACTGTTAACTATCATCTGCGAACTGTCATCTGTCAAGTGTTAAGTGCTATTTGTTAACCGTCATTTGTCAATTGTCATCTATCCACTGTCATGTATCAACGGTTATTTGTCTACTCTAATTTGTCAATTGTCCTTTGTCAACTGTCATTTGTTAATTGTCATCTACCAATTGTCATCTGTTAACTATCATTTATCAGCTGTTATTTGTCGACTGTAATATGTTAACTACAATCTGTATACTGTCTTCTATCAATTATTCTTTGTCAACTATAATCTCCAACAGTTATTCACATTGTCAATTGTCATGTTTCGTTTGTTATGTGACAACTATTAGCTGTCATTATTTATTTTTAAACTGTCATCTACCAATTGTGATCTGTTAACTATCATCTGTTAACTGTTATCTGTCAAGTGTCATATGTCTTTTATTAGTATTCGGAGATTGTAAAATTGGACTGTCAATTTTCAACTCTAAACTGTCAACTATTATCTCTCATATGTCAAATATCATCTGTCAAGTGTTAACTGTCAACTGCCTTTTGTTAACTGTCATCTGTCAATCGTTAACTGTCATATATCAACTGTCAACTGTTATAAATGTTTGAAAACTGGTTTTTGTAAAATTGATATATTTGTTAAAAAGTGATTACTAGTAATTATTTATCTTTATCATTTATCTGTCAACTGTCAACTGTCCTTTGTTTGCTGTAATCTGTCAACTATCTTCTGTAAACTGCCATCTATCAATTGGTCTTTGTCAACTGTAATTTGTAACTCTTATCCATCAATTGTCGATCGTCATCTTTTATCTGTCATACCATCTGCGAACTGTCATATTTCAAGTGTCAGTTGTCAATGGTTATTTGTCTACTGTAATATGTCAATTACTATCTGTAAACTATCAAGTGTCATTTACAAATTATTATTTGTCTACTGTAATCTGTCAACTTTCATCTGTCAATTGTCTTTTGTCAACTGTCATCTGTAACTCTTATTAATCAATTGTCAACTGTCATGTTTCATGTGTCATATGACAACAACCAGCTGTCATTATGTATTTCGTCTATCGGCTGTCAACTGTTAAATGTTACCTGTCAATTGAAAAATGTCATGTAAAAAACCTTAACTGTCATTATATGTTCATAATTTTTCAATAGACAACTGTAAATTGTCATCTGTCTACTGTTAACCGTCATATGTTAACAGTTAATTGTCAATTGTTATTTTTCTATTATAATTTGTCAGTTATCATTTATAAATTGTCATCTGCCAATTTCCAACTGTCAACTGTCATCTGCCAATTGATAACTGTTATGATTCATCTGCCATGTGAGAACTACTAGCTGACATTATTTTTTGTCATCTCTTAACTGTTAACTATCATCTGCGAACTGCCATCTGTCAAGTGTTAAGTATTATTTGTTAACCGTCATTTGTTAATTGTCATCAGTCAACTGTCCTGCATCAACTGTTATTTGTCTAGTATAATTTGTCAATTGTCATTTGTTAATTGTCATCTGTCAACTGTCATCTGTCAACTGTCAACTATTATTTAGCAACTGTTATTTGTCGACTGTAATATGTTAACTGTAAACTGTCTTGTCAATTGTTCTATGTCAACTGTCATTAGTAACTGTTATTCACACTGTCTACTGACATGTTTCATCTGTTATGTGACAACTACTAGCTGTCATTATTTATTAGTCAACTGTCATCTACCAATTGTCATCTGTTAACTATCATGTTATCTGTCAACTGTCATATGTTTTTTTATTAGTGTTCGACAATCATAGATTGTAAAATTGGACTGTCAATTTTCAACTCTAAACCGTCAACTATTATTTCTCATATGTCAATTATCATCTGTCAACTGTTAACTGCCATCTGTCAACTGTTTTTGTTAACTGTCATCTGTCACTCGTTAACTGTCATCTATCAACTGTCAACTGTTATAAATGTACGACAACTAGGGTTTGTAAAATTTATCTATTTGTTAAAAAGTGTTTACTAGTAATTGTTTATCTTATCATTTATCTGTCAACTGTCAACTTTGTCTGATGTAATCTGTCAACTATCTTCTGTAAATTGCCATCTATCAATTGTTATTTGTCTACTGTAATCTGTCAAATATCATCTGTAAACTGTCACCTATCAATTGTTCATTGTCAACTGTCATCTGTAACTCTTATCAATCAATTGGCAACTGTCATGTGATAACTACCATCTGTCATTATTCACTTCGTCTATCTTCTGTCAACTGTTATATTTTACCTGTCAATTGATAACTGACATGTAAAAGACCTTCATTTCATCTATCTACTGTTATTTTACAATAATCAACTGTTATCTGTTATTTGTCAATTGATAATTATCACGTAAAAAATATTAACTGTTATTATTAACTTATAAATTTTTCATACTCCTCAGCAGACTGTCATCTGTCTACTGTCCAACAGCCATCTGTCAATTGTTATTTGTCAACTATCATCTGTTAACTGTTATCTGTTCACTGTTATTTATTAACTGTTATTTGTCTACGGTAATATGTCAACTATCATCTGTAAACTTTCATCTGTCAATTGTCGTTTGTCAACTGTGATCTGAAACTCTAATTAATAAATAGACAACTATCATGTTTCATTTGTCATGTGACAACTATCAGCTGTCATTATTCACTTCGTCTATTTTCTGTCAACTGTTATCTGTTACCTGTCAATGACATGTAATAAATCTTAACTATTATTATATGTCTATAATCTTTTAAAAGTCATGAGTAAATTGTCATCTGTCTACTGTCAACTGTCATATGTTAACAGTTGTTTTGTCAATTGATATTTGTCAACTGTCATTTGTTAATTGTCAACTGTCAACTATCATTTATAAAGTGTTATTTGTCTACTGTAATATGTTAACTGCCATCTGCAAACGGTCCTCTATCAATTGATCTTTGTCAATTATCACCTGTAACTGTTATTTACATTGTTAACTGACATGTTTCATCTGTTATGTGACAACTACTAGCTGTCATTATTTATTTGTCAACTGTCATCTGCCAATTGCCATCTCTTAACTTTTATCAGTGTTTAGCAATCAGGGATTGTAAAATTGGACTGTCAATTCTCAACTCTAAACTGTAAACTATTATCTCTCATATGCCAATTATCATCTATCAACTTTCATCTGTCAACTTTCTTTTTTGTTAACTGTCATCTGTCAATCATCAACTGTCATCTATCAACTGTCAACTATTATAAATGTTCGACAACTAGGGTTTGTAAAATTGATCTATGTGTTAGAAAGTGTTTACTTGTCATTGATTATCTTATCATTTATCTGCCAACGGTCCTTTTTCTGCAGTAATCTGTCAACTATCTTGTGTAAACCGTTATCTGTCAATTGCCCTTTGTCAACTGTAATTTGTAACTCTTATCCATTAATTGTCGACTGTCATATCTCATATGTCATTACAATTTGCTGTTATTATTTATTTGTCTTCGTTTAAGTTTCAATTATCATCTGCGAACTGTCATATTCCATGTATTATTTATCAATTGTCATATGTCAATTGTCATTTATCAACTGGCAACTGTCATCTGTCAACTATTATTTGTCAACTGTTATTTGTCTACGGTTATATGTAAACTGTCAATTGTTTTTTGTCAACTGTCATCTGTAACTGCTATCTATCAATTGTCAACTGTCATGTTTCATCTATTGTGTGACAATTACTTGTTGTGATTATTTAATTGTTAACTGTCACCTACTAATAATCATCAGTCAACTGTCATATCAATCGGGGATTGTAGAATTGGACGTTTTGTTAAATGATGTTTAAAAATTTCGAATGCATTTACGCTATTTAACTTTAGTTTGTAGATATTCAGATTTGTCCAGTTTAATTTTGAAATTATTATTGCAAAATGTTACATGTGCGATGATTTAATTTGTATTGATTACCGTAGCATTTATCTGTCAATTGTCAACTTTAAGTTGGCAATTATGATCTCTCATTTGTCAATTGTCATCTGTCAACTGTCATTTGTCAATTTTTAATTGTCATATATCCACTAGGGATGGTAAAATTGAATTATTTGTCTATATATACTAATTTGGAATGCTTTTAGATGTGCCGTCGTATTGTGTTTAATTTCGGCGCCTCTTTTCGAACATTATATCACTGGCAATTGTCCTTGATTATCTTATCATTTATGTGTCAACTGTGAACTGCCATCTATCAACTGTCATCTATCATTATTCCAAAAGGTTAGATGTGCGATAATTTAATTTGTATTGATAACCTTATCTGTAATTTGTAAACTCTCAACTATCAACCATCTTCTGTCATATGGCAATTATCATCTGTCAACTGTCAAATGTCATCTGTCAACTGTCAACTATCATCTGTCAACTGTCACTATTGTTGGTTTGCGTTTACGTGAAGTGTTTTGTAAATGAAAATAACACTCATTTTATTTCTTACTTCACTTGTTTATTATAAGGAGTTTGAGATTAATATAAAAAAAGAAAGGTGAGGATGCTATTCATCTAAGAAAATATTTTCAGAAACAAATCTGACTAATAGCAAAGGTTGAAACATTTGCGTGAGAACTAAATATATCACTCATCCAACACGGTAGTAATCATTACCACAATGACCTACTTAGGCGGATTTTCCTTTTTTTTTCTGGGTTCTGGGCTTACATAATATATACACACCTCCATGCATGCGTTTCTTTTTTCGTTTTTGGTCATATTCAATACACGGATGACTTTTTTTTCTGGTCCATCGCTCCGGATCGGCGCAAAAAGTGAAACCTGGCCGAAATCTACTTTTCACGCCCGTTTAATCCCGTCACACGACAGAGTCACAACAGAAGCACGGCGAATGAATAACGCCCACCACGGCCGGAGATTTCTCTTCAATGACCGCGTCCGCGCCACGTGAGTCCTTTCCTTTCGGGTACACAATGCACATGCAAGCACGCGCACTTTTCTCGCCAGGCCTTCTCCAAATCGGCTTTTAATTGCCCGGCACTGCATCGTTTAACCGCAAATGCAACGTAACGGCAAAACAATGTTATTACTCAAGAAGTAATTTTTGTTTGGTTAGAAAGAACAAGGTAAAACTTTTTGCCTCGTATTTCCTACAAAGATTTCTTTGGTTAACCATTGTTCTACTCTAAAGAAATTCTAAAGTAAGATGGCACAAAAAAATCTATTGAATCTAATCTTTTTATATATGAAGAGTCCTCTTGAAGATTTCAAATATTTGTACTATTTTTGAAATCGGTTCTTACATGGGGAAAAAAAATGTAAGAACCAATTTGTATTTTGTACAATTTCAAAAATAGTATAAAGATTTGAAATCTTCAAGAGGACTCTTCATCTATTGAAAGATTAGATCAACCTATCTTGTCTTCTTGAAGATTTCTTCCAAAAATTGATCCTTTGTTATTTTCTAAAATTAGTTAAATAAGGTGGTTATAAACACTTCTTCCAAAGCACATTCCAATCATTAATATATTAGCGGTAACGAAAAAAAAATCGTTTCGTAACAAACAAACGGGCGATTTTCATTCCAGCAGCTGCAATTACGCCACACGACCACCGATCCAATCCCGGCTGCGGATTTCACTCGCCCCAGATACCGATCGGAGAGCGGCAATTAGACGAATTAAACGTGGAAATCAGCTCGGCCTGGTCTGCGGGACGTGCGTCGAGGAATTCGGCTTACAAATCGCGTGTTTAATCCAGATAGCGTACAATCGGAAACACGCTAAAATCTTAGAAAGTGTTTTACAAGTGGATAAACACTATTAGCATTAACCATAATTAAGGGAATTATCATATAAACACGCACTCGACACCGCAAACAGCAATTCGAGAAGAAGACGAAGAGTAATTGGAATAATTGAAATGTTGGATGTGCCTTTTTGTTTTGTTATATACTTTCTAGACATCCTCACTTCCTCAATTGTGCTTGGATAAACCAGTTTCTAACGTGTAATGAATTGTACACATCACATCAAATATGATACAGGTGTTAAAATTATATATATGCTAATTTACATTATGATATAAATAATTATTTATTTTTTAAGTCAACTATAGTCACACCCGAACATTAACGAAGTGCACATCGTAAATGTCCGGATATGACTTAAGTTGAATTATACAAATATTCTTAAAAACGAGTGTAGTCATCAATATTTTAATATAAATTAATATTTAATTTTAAATGCAATTAACGAAAATGCAGTTATCGATTATTAAATTGATGGTACTGTAATAATAAAAATATATACATTTTATCTAACAAACATTATCATGTGCAACTTTCTGCTAGTTAACTCATTAGATTTCTCGTCTCGCATCGACCGATTACGCAAACGGCTTATTATTATTATTATGTGTGCCATTTCGTACGAAAAGTAAGCGCCGCGTTGCGCAATACGCGGATCTGGGACGAAACGTAGGAAAAAAAAACGAGAGTCGTTACACCGACCGAAACCGCCTCGTCATCTTCGAAATTGGAAATCAATCAAAAGCTTAATGAAGTCGATCATTTCGCAACGATTGTAAATACATAATGAAACGGTGTAAAATTTTCGCCGCCGCTCCGTTTCTGGATTACTTTTACCGGCGTGACCACTGGAGAGTGCTGCGATTTCCTTTTGGTTTATTCATGAAATGGTAACGTGCAGCCGACGAGCTGATGAATGAATACTTTGACCCCATCCCATTCCGTACCACTGACCAGGGAAATTCTATACAATTAGACGGTCGCAATCGTCGGATCGTTTTACGCAATTCAAATTAGTGATGAAGACTTCGTTGGTCTGACATCATCAATTGTGTTAGTTATATCGACACATTTATTCAATAGACGTATCAATATTCATAGCAGAATCAAATTGTTTCAATATATCAAACAATAAAAGCAATTTGTATATAAAAATACAGATTCATTAAAGTACTTTCCACTGCAAGTTCATTACATTTTAGATAGGATTCCTCCGTCCTACAACAATAAGCACTCTAGTAAAGCACTTCCTTAAGTTAAAGTTAAAAACCACCGAAGACAATATTTTAATATTGAATTATCATATAGCTTCACTATTGCAATAACTTATACATTACAATAGCATATTTCTAACCTATTTTACCTAATACAAAACAGAAGGGAACAGAAAAGAATAATAGAGAACAGCAGAAAACATTGGAGAACATTAGAGAACATTAAGGAATCGCAGAGAAAATTTGAGAGCATAACAGACCAGCAAAGAACATCAAAGAACATCAAAGAACAGCATGCAAAAGCACAGAACAGCAAAGAACATCAGAGAACAGCATGCAATAGCACAGAAAAGCAAATAACATCAGAGTCTTTTGTTATCTGATGTTCTCTGCTTTTATTTTCTATTATCTGCTGTTATCTGATGTTCTTTGCTATTTTCTGATGTTCTCCGCTGTTCTCTGATGCTTTCTGCTGTTTTCTGTTGTTCTCTGCTCTTCTGTGGTGGTTTTAATGCAATAATTTAACCAGCAACTGTTATTCACTATTTTCTATTTTCGTTTCTATTCTCTTCTCTTATGTGCTGTTCTCTACTGTTATTAAACAGCAGAGGACATCAGAGAATAGCAAATAATAGAATAGAACATCAAAGAGCAGAGGAGAACAGAAAGGAACTTAAGAGAACAGGAAACAGAAGAAAACGACAAAAACCAGAAGACTCTGCTGTTTCCCGCGGTTCTCCTCTGTTAATTCTCAATTATTTTCTGCTATTTTCTTATGATCTCTGATGTTCTTTGCCATTCTCTGCAGTTCCTCGCATTTCTCTTCTATTTTTTCTGTTTTTTTATTTACTCTGCTATTCTCTGGTGTTCTGTGTTGCTCCCTACTGTTTTCTGATATATTCTGATATTCTTGGCTGTTCTGTGCTGCTCCCTACTGTTCTCTGATGTTATTTGTTGTTCTCTGATATTATCTGCTGTTCTCCGCAGTTTTTTTTGTCCTTTTCGCCTTTTTTTGCTGTTCTTTGCTGTTCTTTGCTGTTCTTCTGAAGTTCTTCTAAGGTGCTCTGCTGTTTGAAGCGTTTCTCTTCCGTTTTCTTATGGAGTCTGCTATGTCTGATGTTATGTACAGCTCCTTGCCATTCTCAATTATTCTCTGCTGTTTTCTGATAATCTCCGATGTTCTTTGTTGTTCTCTGCTGTTCTTCTGAAGTTCTCTACTGTTCCCAGCGTTTCTCTTCTTTTCTTTTCTGTTTTCTTATGTAATCTGCTGTTTTCTGATGTTCTCAGCTGTTCCCTGCTATTCTCAATTATTCTCTGCTGTTTTCAGATGATCTCTAATGTTCTTTGTTGTTCTCTGCTGTTCTTCTGAAGTTCTCTGTTGTTCCCAGCATTTCTCTTCTTTTCTTTTCTGTTTTCTTATGTAGTCTGCTGTCCTCTGATGTCCTGTGCTGCTCCCTGCTATTTTCAATTATTCTCTGCTGTTTTCTGATGATCTCCGATGTTCTTTGCTGTTCTGTGCTGTTTATCTGAAGTTCTCTGTTGTTCCTCGCGTTTCTCTTCAGCAGAGAGCAGCTGATCTTTGCTGTTTTCTGATGTTCTTTGCAGTTATTAAACAGCAGAGGACATCAGAGAACATCAAACAATAGAAATGAACATCAGAGAGCAGATGGGAGAACAGAAAAGAACAGAAGGGGACTTAAGAGAACAGGAAACAGAAGAAAACAACAAAAACCAGAAGACTCTGCTGTTTCCCGCGGTTGTCCTCTGTTCTTTTCTGTTCTTTTATGTACTCTGCTATTCTCTGAGGTTTTGTACTGCTCCCTGCAATTCTCAATTATTTTCTACTATTTTCTGATGATCTCTGATGTTCTTTGCCGTTCTCTGCTGTTTCTCGCATGTCTCTATTTTTATTCTGTCTTTTTATGTACTCTGCTGTTTTCTGGTGTTCTGTGTTGCCCCCTACTGCTTTCTAATATATTCTGATGTTCTTGACAGTTCTGTGCTGCTCCCTACTGTTCTCTGATGTTATTTGTTCTTCTCTGATATTATCTGCTGTTCTCCGCAGTTTTTTTGTCCTCTTCTTCTCTTTTCTGTTCTATGCCTTTTTTGCTGTTCTTTGCTGTTCTTCTGAAGTTCTTCTGAAGTGCTGCTGTTTGAAGCGTTTCTCTTCTGTTTTCTTATGGAGTCTGCTGTGTCTGATGTTATGTACTGCTCCTTGCCATTCTCAATTATTCTCTGCTGTTTTCTGATGATCTCCGATGTTCTTTGTTGTTCTCTGCTGTTCTTCTGTTGTTCCCAGCGTCTCTCTTCTTTTCTTTTCTGTTTTCTTATGTGGTCTGCTGTTTTCTGATGTTCTCAGCTGTTCCTTGCTATTCTCAATTATTCTCTGCTGTTTTCAGATGATCTCTGATGTTCTTTGTTGTTCTCTGCTGTTCTTTTGAAGTTCTCTGCTGTTCCCAGCATGTCTCTTCTTTTCTTTTCTGTTTTCTTATGTAGTCTGCTATCCTCTGACGTCCTGTGCTGCTCCCTGCTATTTTCAATTATTCTCTGCTGTTTTCTGATGATCTCCGATGTTCTTTGCTGTTCTGTGCTGTTTATCTGAAGTTTTCTGTTGTTCCTCGCGTTTCTCTTCTCTTCGTTTCTGTTTTCTTATCTACTTTGATGTTCTTTGGTGTTCTGTGCTGCTCCCTTTTGTTCTCAGTTACTCTCTGCTGTTCTCTGATGTTCACTGCTGTTCTGTGCTGTTCTTTGAAGTTCTGTGTTATTCTCGGATGTTATCTTCTGTTCACCGCGGTTTTCTTTTATATCTTATGTTCTGTGCTGTTCTCTGCTATTCTTCTGAAATTCTCTGATGTCTCTCGCGGTTCTCTTATTTTCTCTTCTGTTCTCTCCTATACTCTAACATTCTCTGATGTGTTCTGCTATTCTGTGCTGATATCTGCTGTTCTGCGCTGTTCCCTGCTGTTCTCTGCTGTTTTTTCTTCAGCATAGAACATCAGAGATCAGCACGAAATAGTAGAGAACATCAGAGAACATTAAAGAATAGCAGGAAACAATACAGAACAGAAGAGAACAGCAGAAAACAACACACAACAGCAGAGAACATAAAAAAAAACATAAGAGTCTTCTGATTTCTGTTGTTTTCTGCTATTATATGATATGCTCACTGCAGTTCTCAGTTGATCTTTGCTGTTTTCTGATGTTCTTTGCGGTGCTGTTCTGTATTCCTTCTGATGGTCTTTGCTGTCTTTGAGAATACCACAGAACAGTAGAGAACAGAAGAGAACAAAAGAGAACCGCGGGGAACAGCAGAGAACATAAGAAAACAGCAAAAAACAGTAATGAACATCGGATAACAGCAGAGATCAGCACAACAGAACAGCAAAAAACATCAGAAAACCGCAGGAGTACATAAGAGAACAGAAAAGAAAAGAATAGAAACGCGGGGAACAGCATAGAGCTTCAGAAGAAACATAGAGAACAGCAGAGAACAGCAAATAACATCAGAAAACAGCAGAAAACAAGTGAGAATAGCACGGAGCTTCTCAGTTGGTCACTGCTGTGTTCTTTGCTGTTCTGTGCTGTTCTGTATTGCTCTCTTATGTTCTTTGCTGTCCTCTGCGGTTCTCTGATGTTCTCTTCTGCTCCCTGCTGTTCTCAATTGTTCTCTGCTTTTCTTTAATTTTTTGTTGTTCTGCTTTCTGATGTTCTCTGATATTCATTGCTGTTCTTTGCTATTCCCCGAAGTTTTTTTTGTTCTCTTATGTTCTTTTCTGTTTTCTAATGCACTTAACTTTTCTCTGATGTTCACATCTGTTCTCTGCAATGCTCTAATGTTCTCTGATGCTCTTTGCTATTCTATGCAGATCTCTACTGTTCTATGCTGTTTCCTGCTGTTCTCTACTGTTTTATTTTCTTTAGCACAGAATCTTCTGATTTCTGTTGTTTTCTTCTGTTATCTGATATGCTGCCGTTCTCAGTTGTTCTCTGCTGTTTCTGATGTTCTTTGCAGTTCTGTGCTGTTCTGTATTGCACTCTGATGTTCTCTGCTGATTCCCGCGGTTTTATTTTATCCTATTCTGCTCTCTTCTGATCTGTGCTGTTATTCTAAAGTTATCTGCAGTTACCCGCATTTCCCTTCTTTTCCTTACTGTGTTCTTATGTACTCTGATGTTCTCTTGTGCTCCCTGCTATTCTCAGTTGTTCTCTGCTGTTTTCTGATGTTCTCTGATTTTCTTTAATTTTTTGTTGTTGTGCTTTCTGATGTTCTCTGATATTGATTGCTGTTCTTTGCTATAATATTCTCTGCTATTCCCCGCAGTTTTTTTTTCTCTTTTGTTCTTTTCTGTTTTCTAATGCACTTTGCTTTTCACTGATGTTCACACCTGATCTCTGCAATACTCTAATGTTCTCTGATGTTCTCTGCTATTCTCTGCAGTTATCTGCTGGTCTGTGATATTTCCTGCTGTTCTCTGCTGATTTTTTCTTGAGCACAGAATCTGCTGTTTTCTGCTGTTCTGTGCTGTTTCCTCCTGTTCTCTGCTTTTCTTTTTTTTTAGCACAGAACAGCAGAGAGCGGCACGGAATACAGAGAACAAATAACAATAGAGAAAGAAAACAACAGAGAACAGAAAACAAAAGCGGAAAAAAGCAGAAAACATAAGAAAATAGCAAAGTGCTGTTCTCCGCAGTTTTCTTTCGTTCTCTTATGTTCTGTGCTGTTCTTCTGATGTTCTCCGCTGCTTTCCGCGTTTTCATTCTTCTTTTCCCATTTTCTTATGTACTCTGCTATTCTCTGATGTTCTGTGCTGCTCCTTCTCATTTGTTTCTTGCTGTTTTCTGATGATCTCTGATGTTATCTCCTGTTCTGCTGTTATTTTATGTTCATTGCTGCTTTTTTGCTGTTTTCTGGTGTTCACTGCTGTTTATCGCGGTTCTCTTTTGTTTTCTTCTGTTCTGGACGGTTCTAGACTGTTCTGTGATATTTTCTGCTGTTCTTTGATGTCCTTTTTCGGTGCTCTGCTATACTCTAATGTTCTCGGTTGTTCTGTGCTGTTTCCTGTTGTTCTCTACTGTTCAGAGCGTTGCAAGGAATATCCGAGAACATCAGAGAACATTAAAGAATAGCAGAAAATAACAGAGAACAACAAAAAAAACATAAGAAAGCAGCAGAGTCTGTCGATTTCTGTTGTTTTCTGCATAGACGACAACAGCAAAAAACAGCACACAACATCAGAGAACATAAGAAAACAGCAGACTATTCCGATTTCTGGTGTTTTCTGCTGTTATCTAATATCCTCTACAGTTCTCTTCTTTTCTTTTCTGTTCTCCTTTGCTCTCTGAGGTTTTGTTGTATTCTCTTCTGATTGCTGACGTTCTCTGTTGTTCTCTGATGTCCTCTGCTCTTTTCTTCTGTTCCCTGCTGATCTCTTTTCCCTTTCTTCAGTATAGAACAACAAGTTGTTTTCTGCTGTTATCTGATATCCTCTACAGCTCTCTTCTGTTCTTTTCTGTTCTCCTCTGCTCTCTGAGGTTCTGTTCTATTCTCTTCTGATCGCTCATGTTCTCTGCTGTTCTCTGATGTCCTCTGCTGTTTTCTTCTGTTCCTGCTTATCTCTTTTCCCTTTCTTCAGTATAGAACAACAGCACAGAACATCAGAAAACAGCAGATAACAGAAGACAATAGCAGAGACCAGCAGGGAACATCGGAGAATATCAGAACAGAAGAGAACAGAACAGAAAACAGCACACAACAGCTTTTTTTCTGTTCTCTGCTCTCTGATGTTCTTTTCTATTATCTTTTGATCTCTTATAGCATAGAACGACAGAGAGCAGCAGAATATCAGAGAATATCGGAAAACAACAGATAACAGCAAGGAACAGCAGAGTACAGCAGAGAACATTAGAAAACAGCAGAGTATTTTGCTTTCCGCTGTTCTGTGCTGTTCTCATCTATTCTCTTTTGTTCTTATGTTTTCTGATGTTCTATTCTATTCTCTGCTGTTCTCTGCTCTCTACTGTGCTTTTTTGTGATGCTTTTCGCTGTTTTCTGCTGTTTTGTGCTTCTCTCGTCCGTTCTCTTCTATTCTCCGATGTTCTCGGTTGTTCTGTGCTGTTCCCTGCTGTTCTCTACTGTTCAGAGTGGTACAAGGAATAGCAGAGAACATCAGGGAATATTAAAGAATAGCAGAAAGTAACAGAGAACAGCAAAAAACAGCAGAGAACATAAGAAAACAGCAAAGTCTTTTGATTTCTGTTGTTTTCTGTACAGTCGACAACAGAAAAATAGAGCACACAACATCAGAGAACATAAGAAAACGGCTGAGTCTTCTGATTTCTGTTGTTTTCTGCTGTTATATGATATTCTGTACAGTTCTCTTCTGTTCTTCTCTGCCCCATTTGTTGGTTCTGTTCTATTCTCTTTCTTCTGATCGCTTACGTTCTCTGCTGTTCTCTGATCAGCAGAAAAAAAGAACAGATAACAGAATTCAATGACAGAGACCAGAAGGGAATATGAGAGAACATTAAAGAATAGTAGAACAGAAGAGAACAGCAGAAAACAGCACAAAACCTATAGTTTTTTTTCTTTAATCTTTAAATTACTCAGCTATTTTTGTCAAACTAATGTTTATTTCTTTAATTATTTTTTTTTAGTGTTGCACCTTTTAAAATACGAGCCGGAGTTTTTGAACTACGGATTCTGGATAGGAACGGTGACCTGCGTGTGCGCGGCCCTCCTGTTCTCGGGCCTAGCCGCCGTCTTTGCTGCCATTAACACAGCCACCAGTTCGAGTTGTTTCTCCGGGATGCCCGGACTCTACTTGTGGAACTATTTATCACGTAAGTAAAACATTAAATGAATGTACACCTATGAAGTGGAGCTTTTAATAATAAGAAAGGAAGGAAAGTAATTTGGGATTATCAAATCAAGCATTTGAAGAACTTAGAACACAGTTAAGAAGAGCGAAGCTCGATAGTCACTTGAGAAAACTCACTTGAAAATAGTATATAAATATCAAAAGTGATTCATTTAGTATACAAATTCTTATAACTTTAATCTCTGAGGTTCGTCTTGTAATTAGTTGATTTTGGTCTTCTTTGCTTCTCATCTTCGCCGATAGTTTTTATTTTTATTTATGATCTTTACTGTAACTCAGAATGTAATTAACACTTGGTTTTAAAGTCTTCTGCAATCTCGGAGCCATAGGCTTGTGGATAGCTCAGTATTACGTGCGGATTCAGCACAACGTTTTATCGAGGGAGGATTTGGACAACAGCTGGACGTCTGAAGAGATGGCAGAGCTGGGATACTCATTCTGGTAATTATATTAATTATTACAGGGCAAAATAAAAGCAAATAGCAAACCAATTAACTGCGATGCGATAGCTCTAATGCAGAGTCTTGAGAATAATGAATTAGGGTTTACATGCTCTTAGCTTAGAAAAATAAAATCATGCAGTTTTAATTCGTAACATACAATATTTTATTTGATAAATTTAACCAAGTTTAATGTTTATAGGTTTGTGGTTGGTGCGGCAGCGGCCAACTTCGTGGACATCATCGTGATCTACATCGCCAACAGTGACAAAAAGGTGGATCCGGTGATTCCGATGATCGAGGAGAAGACAAACGGGGCCATCATGCTGTATTAAATAGGTTTTAGTCTGTAAGCTTTTGTAAATAATCTCCGAATAGCTTCTAACTTATTCATAAGTGATACACAAAATTTTTAAAGATTTTTTTTTTTTAAATTAAACTTTTATTTATAAATACCGCTTTTTGTATTCCAAAACATTTCCTAAGCCATAATCATGATTATTACTTAAGAGATAAATGTGTGACGATAATGGGAATGTTTTTCTTTCATCAAATCACTTATCGTGTAGATAACGTCGGGTTGGATTTAAATGCCGGTAAATTTTGAAGATTCGGTGCTGTTAAGGCCTTCAGTACGGAGCCGGCTGAGGATCGGCCTGTAGATTTCCGGGGCGAACGGGAGGATGACGCCTTTTTCTTGAATTTCGCCTGAAGTGTTATCAAAATATTAAATTATTGTAATTATGAGTGTAGGTTAAAGGTCGTACCGTCTAAAACCATTTTCGTGGCGATGGCTGTTGGGAAACCCACGGTTTTGGCCATGGCGGAATGTCCATTGACGTCACCGTAAACGACCAGATTGACACCCCTGTGTTCCTTTTTGTTATCTGGCCACGCGATTCCAATATCGTGCCTCATGATTACAATGTCTCTTTCGTTTTCACCTAAAAAAATATTCGCGTAAATAATTAAAAAAGTTTTGGAGATATTATACTCTCGGCATTATTCAATTAAATAATAATTGTAGTTTTGGAAGTAGAATTGTAAATATATTAACCTCTTTTTAATACTTACCTAAAGCCAATTTTCTAGATAAGTACTGCGTTAAGGTATCAAGAGGAGTCCCGAATTTAGCCACCATCTTATCATCCAACAATTCGAGTTCCTCGAGAAGTTCAACGGCAAACTCCGTACCGGTCCTCTCCGTAATCTTCTGCTTGAGATTATCGTGCAACATCGTAGGATCCTCAAGGCCTAAAATCTGCGAGATTAAGCCCCTCCACGTAATTTCAGGACCTTTCGAGTGCAAATACGGATGCGGCTTATTATCCAAAAGGCCTAAGAGTTGTAGGGTACGCGCCGCCTCCGCAAAACCGTTATACCTAATAGTACCGCGCAGTACCGTCGATGCTTCCGTAATTCCGTAGTATTTCGTGTAAGCGGTACTATCACGGTTCGGGTAACCTTCAAGGTTGAATCCAGGTAGGAAATCGAGTGTTTTTGTGGCCGCCATCAATTCACCACCTTCACTGATTTCGACGACTTGTCCTTTACGTAAATACCTCGCTGCTGAAAGGGTATTGAGTAAAGCTCCTCGTGGTGACCATGAGAATTTGTAACGTAAAGGATTATCGCTGAATTCAGGTGCTGGTAAACCACCACAGAATGATTCGAACGATGTTATACGTCCACCCATTGCTTTAATATCATCGATACATTCCAAAGCCAAAAGATGGTCAATGCCTGGATCAAGACCGACCTCATTGAGGATGGTGATTCCTGCTTCAACCGCCTTATCACTCAACTGCCGCATATTTTCAGAAATATAAGACGCTGTGACCATATTGGTGTGCTCCTTAATACAAACTTCAGCTACAACATGATGAAGATTCGCGGGTAAGATAGAAACGACAACATCAGCCTTATTAACTAATTCGTTTAATCCCGCAGGATTATCAATGGCGTTTAAGTAAGAACTTTCAACACCAGGATACTTCCTAGCTAATTCATCGCATTGATCTTTATGTTCAGAAGCTACAGTGATGACCACATTAGCGTCCCTGTGTAAGTACTCGATTAATGGTGCTGAAACACGTCCAGCTCCGAAGATGACTACATGCTTCTTAGCGGCGTCTTCATCGGAAAGACCTTCCTTGTGTTTACTCCTAAAAAATAATTAATTTAAATTAAACATCACATTAATCAATTAATTAAATACTTACAGGTTAATCTTACGTAAATCATCAATGTATTCATAATTCTTTGTAAGCCTTCCATTACTAGCAATAATAGCGCCTTCAACAGTTGGACTAAATTTATGGTTCTCTAATGGTTGTTCAGCTTTAGATTGAAGGATGTCTAAAGTGAAGGGAAATAGTAAATCGCCGAAAAAGTCAGTACTTTCCCTTGGTATTTGCGTCGGCATGTTATCAATACTACAAACTAAAACTCCAGGTCCGCTAAAACTCTTAGTATCTTTGTTCCTATCAGCATCATACAAGCAAAACGGTGTGTCGATTGTAGTACACTCGTTCATGAACTCGATGGAACCCCCGGGATCAGCGGAGATGTCGCAAATTGCCAACATTCTGTGCGGAAGCGCCGGTGCACCAATTGAAGTCGGTAACCAGGGTGTGTGTGCTGGGCGTAACAGATGTTTAGCGTCTGGTATGGTGATGAGTTTTGGACTGTTAACTGCCCAGTAGATTCCGTTAACTATTACAGAAGCGTATGGAGCGATTTTTTTACTAAAAGTTGAAATATACCTCTCGGGGTGTTCTTCATATTCCACAGAATCAAATCCACCGCCATCCCTCCTTTCTAAATAATGCTTCCTTCTGATTTCACAACCGTAAACTTTATTCAGGCTACCGTGTTCTGCAGCTTTTTGCAATAATTCAGGCGCGACGTATTCATGGGGTAATTCCTGGAAAACCTCCTGCGACCCCTGCGAAACGTTTCCAGAACCGGTGAAGATGAACGTTAAAGGTCCTACCGATTTAGGCATGAGGCCTAATGAGATTTCATAACCGGCATCACGCACCGCCTGTCTGGCCATGCTGGAGTTCCTATAATTATGCGCCATGCCTATATGCATAAACGGTGTGTGATGGCCTAGGGCTAATAATCTCAACCCTAAACCGTGCAGGATGTTAATCTGCCCCGCAATTCCGGCCATCTTTCCAAACGCCACCACCCTACTACCTGTTTCATCCATCAATTTTTCGTAATCCATCAACCTGATGCGTTTCTCCAATATGGCATCGAGGAGCGGCATGTTGCTTTCTTGGCCTTTAATCGTATGGGAGAATATGCAGTAAGTTTTGTCAGGAATTAGCTGTTCGATTGGGACTTGTTTAACGCCGAAAATAACGCTGGCTTCGGAGATGTCCTCCTGGACGATGGCGCCTGCGTTTAGGTAGGATTGCATCGGATAGGAGCGCCGATTGCTGGGTTGTACAATGACTTTCACCCCATTTTTGACCAACTTCTTCACATGACTGGGCGCGAACGGTGCGCGTCTTTCCCACACGGTTTGGTCTTCCCTTCTGATAGCTATTACTTTCCTCGTACCCTTTAAAAATGATTTTATTGTAAAATTTATTTAGTAAACACTATTATATTTTACTAATTAAAGAGTGTTATTGTGACCACCCACACACCCTACATATTTCATGAAAACTTTTTCTATAAAACTGTTTATGTATTATGTAAAATTTAAGTCTTCAAGACTTTACTGTGCTGTTGTTTCCTCAAAAGAAAATTTTAATCTGAATGAAAATGTAATTGTATATGTAGGGTGTTCAGGGCGTGGAGGGTGCACTATAATAGAGGCGACGATTTCTCAAAAACTTTTTGCATAAAATAAAAGTATTAAAAGTCTATATGTATATTTTTTAGGTGTAATTTAATGTTCATTCAACAAACAAGCGTTTATGTTTTACTGATTGGAGGGTAGGATAGTGGCCACCCACCCACCCTACATATTTCCTGAAAATTTAAATTATAACAGTGTTTATGTATATTTTTATAAATTTAAAATTGGCATTGCCATTGTGGTCGACAATTCTAAACTTGTGTTTTTTAAGGTTAAATTTTGGCAGAATCGACAAGGAAGAATCAACAGCTGTGCAATTTATTAAGAACATGATAGTATAAGAGACCCTACTGCAAGTACAGACATATCAGCAAGAAGAAAGAAGAAGCTGAAATAAAAACAATTGAAAAATAGACAACCTAGTAATAATGTTATATTGATTGATACATAAATCTCATGGTGCTTATTTTGAAAATAGTTTTGCTACCAGTAGGCCCTGTCAATTCGAAGAAACAGCCTGAATTTGGACCTTTTATTGGCGAAAAGTGGCTGCTAATCTAGATTGTAACTGAACAGAAGGCACTTCAAGGGTTATTTTGCCCATATTTTACCCATATTGAGTAGATTGGATACAAGGACGATTATGCTGGAAGAGGAAATTAATTTGCTACAAAAGGAAATTGCCCAGCTCAAGAATTACATATAGCAGATAATAAATGATAAATGACAGAAGAAAGATGATAGATGAGAGATAACAGTTGACGAATGATAGATAATAGATGTTTATGAAGTAATGGATTATAATATTTGACAAATGACAGATCACAAACATTGTTTTTTGTATGTTCTTTGTTTCTGAACAGTTAACAGAGTTGACAGTTGGTGGATAACAAAAGAATATTATTTTTCAATTTAATTCAAAACTATTGACAGACTATAACTAAAAGACGTCACTTTTTAATAATGTTCATTACCTTAGGACAGTCAACATGTCTGAAATTTGTTTTTGTTTTTTGCATGAAAACAATTTTCAAATAACAATTTAGGGATGGCAGATGACAAGTCTATTTTTCTTAATTTTATGTTTTTACTTCAGAACAGTTGATAGAAAATAGTTGATAGTTAATAATTGAGCTGACAGAATTTTTTGTCTTTACTTCTGTACGTTTGACGGACGATAATTGACATTTTGCATATAACAGACTACAATTTTTATGCTTACTACTTAGATGACAGATGATAGCTGATAGATATCACAAATGACAGATAACAGATGAGAGATGACGAATGATTAATGACAGTTGATAAATGACAGATGACAGATTTAATATGACAAAAACAGATATTTTATGGCAGTTGATAGTAAGCAGATGACATATAACAAATATTTTTAATGTTCCTTTAATTTTGATGCAAATGACAGATAGTTTATTTTTTTGACAGGTCATAGTTGGCAGTTGATATGAAATTTGTAATCAACAGATAATAGACATTTATCAGATGCAATAAATATTTCTCATTTAAGAACAGTTGACACATGACAACTGAGAGATGACATAGGATGAATTTGTTTTGGCATTTCATTTACTTCAACACAATTGACATGCAAACTATTGTCTGTTAAGTGTGATCTGTCAATTATTTGACAAATAAAATGATAGATGACAGTTCATAGCAGATCACAAATATGTTTTCATTATTAACTTTACAACAGAACAGTTGACAAAATATCGTTGACATTTGAGAGATAAACATGTTTTTTTTAAAATTATAATATTATGATAAATGAACAACCAATTGCACATGACAGATGACAGATAACAGGTTAAAAATGACAGACAACAGTAGATGTTAGATGACAGATAACAGAAGATATAAATTTAAAAACTTAAATATTATGGTCAGCAGATGACTGATGACAAATGACAAATAATAGATGACAGATGACAGACAACAGCTGATAAATGATAGATGACAGAGAACAGATGATAAATGAAATAGATTGGTCGCTAATTCTTTGCCTGATGCTCGAATTTGATTTTTTTTTCGATAACCTTGTCAAGCACATCTTGCCGAATACGATAACGTTAAAAAGTAAAAATCGATCTTCAATTGTTTTTTAGTTTTTTTCTTGATAGATCTAGAACGTATGCCTATATTATAAAAATTCTTTGAAATCCTTGTTACACGCGTCCTAATGAACATGATGACGGTAAAAAATGGAATTCGATCTTCAGTTGTTTTTTAGTTTTTGGTCGATAATTCTTTGCTGTATGCTCGAATTAAAAAAATTCTTCGATAATATTGTCAGGCACATTTTGCCGAATACGATAACGTTAATAAGTAAAAATCGATCTTCAATTGTTTTTTAGTTTTTTTGTTGATAGATCTAGAACAGATGCCTATATTATAAAAGTTTATTGATATCCTTGTTATACGCGTCCTAATGAATTAGACGACGTTAAAAATTGAAATTCGATCTTCAATTGTTTTTCAGTTTTTGGTCGATAATTCTATGCTGGATGCTCGAATTTAAAAAATTCATCTATAATCGTGTAAGGCACGTCCCACCGAATACGATAACGTTAAAAAAATATAAAATCGATCTTCAATTGTTTTTCAGTTTTTTGTTGATAATTCTGGAATGGATGTTTAAATTTGAAAAATTATTGAATATCTCTGATTTACGCATTTTGCCGAACGCGATAAAATGAAAAAATTAAATTCGATCTTCAATTGTTTTTCGATTTTTTGCGATATTTTTGCAACGGGTGCTCAAATTTGAAAAATCCTTTGATAACGTTGTTATAGGCGTCGTGAAGAATGCGATAACGTTAAAAAATAAAATTCGAGTTTCAATTGTTTTTCAGTTTTTTGATGATAATTCTGGAATGGATGCTCAAAATCGAAAAATTCTTCGATTTCCTTATTAGGCACATCTTGCCAAACACGATAACATTAAAAAATAAAATTCTATCTTCAATTGTTTTGCAGTATTTTGTTAATAATTCAGTTACGAATGCACAAATTTGAGAAATTCTTCGACAAAGTTGTTGTACGCACCCTGGCATATACGATAACGTCAAAAAATAATTATAATCTTCAATTGTTTTTCAGTTTTTTGTCTATAATTCAGAAACGGATGTTCAAATATGAAAAATTCTTCGACAACGTTGTTATGCACATTCTGATAAATACGATAACGTTAAAAAGTGAAATTCGATCTTCATTTGTTTTTCAGTTTTTTGTTAATAATTCAGAAACGGATGTTCAAATTTGAAAAATTCTTCGGCAAAGTTGTAAAACGCATCCTGACGAAGACGATGGCGTTTAAATATGAAATTCTATTTTCAATTGTTTTTCAGTTTTTCATACATAATTCTTTACTGGATGCTCATATTTGAAGAATTCTTCGATAATCTTGTCAGGCACATCTTGTCAAACACGATAACGTTAAAAAATAAATGAGTAATTGTGGAGGCTTTCACTTCGTGCTACATTTTGATAATTCAAAACAAATAAACAGTTAACTTTGTTGGTATCGCTTTTTAAAAAATAAAATTTGATCTTCAATTGTTTTTCAGTTTTTGGAAGCTCAAATTCGAAACATTCTTCGACAAAGTTATTATTCGTATTCCGACGAACACGATAACGTTAAAAAGTGAAATACTATCTTCAATTGTTTTTTAGTTTTTTTGTCGATAATTCAGGAACGGATACGCAAATTTGAAAAATTCCTCGACAACGTTGCTATACGCATTCTGACAAACACGATGTGTTAAAAATGAAATTTGGGCTTCATTTGTTTTTCAATTTCGCGCTCAAATTCATTATAGCAATGTCAAATGTCAATGTCAAATGTCAACATCAAATGTTAATGTTAAATGTCAGCGTTAAATGCCAACGTCAAAAGTCAACGTCAAATATCAATGTCAAATGTCTACGTCAAATGTCAACATTGGATGTCAACGTCAAATATCCACGTCAAAAGTCAACTTTAAATGTCAATGTCAAATATCAGCGTTAGATGTCAACGTTAAATGTCAACTTCAAATTTCAACGTTAGATGTAAACGTAAAATGCCAATGTCGAATGTCAACGACAAATGTCAATAATAAATGTTAAATAATAATAATAATAATAATGTCAACGTTGGATGTCAACGTCAAATATGAACGTCACATGTCAACGTCAAATGTCAACGTCAAATGTCAATGTTAAATGTCAATGTCAAATTTCAGCGTTAAATGTCAACGTATTCTGACGAACACGATAACATTAAACAGTGAAATACTATCTTCAATTGTTTTTTTAGTTTTTTGTCGATAATTCAGGAACGGATACTCAAATTTGTAAAATTCCTCGACAAGGCGTATAGCAACGCATTCTGACAAACACGATGTATTAAAAATGAAATTTGGGCTTCATTTGTTTTTCAGTTTTTTTTTTTTAGATAATTTTAATGGATGCGCTCAAATTTATTATAGCAACGTCAAATGTCAATGTTAAATGTCAACGTTGGATGTCAATGTCAAATATCAACGTCAAATGTCAATATTAAATGTCAATGTCAGATGTCAGCGTTAAAAGTCAACGTCAAATATCAATGTCAAATGTCAGCGTCAAATGTCAACATTGGATGTCAACGTCAAATATCTACGTCAAACGTCAACGTTAAATATCAATGTCAAATGTCAACTTTAGATATCAACGATAAATGTCAACCTCAAATGTCTACCTCAAATGTCAACTTCAAATGTCAACGTCAAATATCAACGTTAGATGTCAACGTCAATTGTCAATGTCAAACGTTAACGTCAAATGTCAATAATAAATGTTAAAAAATAATAATTTCAGCAAAACAAAAAACGAGTTTCTGTGCAGTTGTTAATATGTATTGAGAAATAACGGTGTGAATCCTGGGGAACTTGTTAAATAAATAAATGAATAAATTAATATGTATATATATATATATATATATATATATATATCCTACTTTTAGCTCAAGAATTATTCTTTTAAAAAAAAACTAAAAAACAATTGCAATTCGTTTTACAATTTTATGACAATTCAATAGTGTTTGAAACTAAAAAAAAAAACAATTGACAATCGATTTCTAAATGTTGTGCTCATTGCAACGATATTTGAACGAGTAATACGTTGGTAAAAGAATTTTTAATTTTCTATATCATGGTGGAGGCGTTTACTTCGTAGTACATCTTGAATGATTTGTAATTGATTTATTTTTCAACTTTTAGTTCAAGAGTTATACTTAAAACACTAAAAAAAAAACAATTGCAAATCGTTTCATAATTTGATAGTTTTTAAAACACCTAATGTACTTTAAAAGAATTTTTAAAATCTGACTATCCAATTAAAAATTACAGGCGAAAAACTAAAAAATGAAACAATTGACAACCGATTTTTAAATTTTATGCTCATCGTAGAGATTTTTTAACGAGTAATTCGCTGGTATGGGAATTTTTATTATCTCACTTTTAGTTCAAGAGTTACACATAAAAAAAAAGGGAAAAACAATTGCAACTCAATTTTGTAATTTGATGATAATCCGATAGTCTTCGAAAAGCCAATCTGCTTATGAAAGTTTTTTTTTCTAATTCGACTGTTCAATCAAAAACTAAATACACGCGAAAAACTAAAAAAACAATTGCAACTAGTTTTATACTGTTATGATAATTCGATAGTCATTGAAACGACCTTTTCTCTCGAATCAAAAATGTGAATGTGAATGAAAATTTAATTGTATATGTAGGGTGGGTGGGTGGCCACTATTCCACCCTCCAATTATTATAACATAACGACGGTTTTACAAAAAGTAATTGCGGAATATACAATATCAATTATTACTGTATTTTCTTTCGTGAATTTACATATTGATTCGGTAAATATACGCCTATGTTTTACTGATTGGAGGGTGGGATAGTGGCCACCCACCCACCCCACATATACAATTATATTTTCATTCCCAAAAACGTTTTTGTTTTCAGAAAACTACAACAGAATCAGTTTGAAATTTATATAAAATACATAAGTAATGTTTTAAATGAGGTTTTCGTAAAATTTGTAAGGATATGATATAAACGACGTTTCTCAAAAAGTGTTTGTATAAAATCAGAGTATTAAAAGGTAATGTATTTTTCAAGGTGTAATTTAATATTTATTAAATAAACAAGCGCTTATGTTTTACTGATTGGAGGGTGGGATAGTGGCCACCCACCCACCCTACATTTTTCATGAAAATCTAAATTATAACAGTGTTTATGTATTTTTTTTATAATTTTAAGATTGACTCTGCTATTGTTTTCCGGAATCAAAAACGTAAGTGTGAATGAAAATTTAATTATATATGTAGGGTGAGTGGGTGGCCAGTATCCCACCCACTAATCAGTAAAACATAATCGTGTGTTTAGTGAATAAATATTAAAATACAAGAAAGAAAATCGTTTTATTATATTTTGTGCAAATACTTTTTGAGAAATGTCGATTATATTGTAATAATTGAAGGATGTGATATTGACCACCCACCCACCTTACATATTTCATTTCATAAAAGTTTAGGCTATAACACTGTTTATGTATTATTTTTAATAAATAGTTAGCACTGATTCTACTGTTGTTTCCTTGAAACAAAAAACGCGAATGTGAATGAAAATTTAATTGTATATGTAGGGTGGGTGGGTGGCCACTATCACACCCTTCAATTATTATAACATACGCGACTGTTCCTCTAAAAGTAATTGCATAATCTACAATATCAGTGATGAATGTGTTTTTCTTTCGTGAATTTAAATATTTATTCTGTAAACACACGCTTATGTTTTACTGATTGGAGGGTGGGATAGTGGCCACCCACCCACCCTACATATACACTTAAATGCTAATTCCCAAACACGATTTTGTTTCCAGAAAACTACAGCAGAATTAGCTGAAATTTATATAAAATACACAAGTAATATCATAACTAAGTTTTCATGTAATCTGTAGGGTGAGTGGGTGTTCACTATGCCACCCTCCAATTATAATATAAATGACATTTCTCAAAAAGTATTTGTATAATACAGGAATATTAAAGGTTAATTTTTTTTTTTTGGCGTGTAGTTTAATATTTATTCAACAAACAGGCGCTTATGTTTTACTGATTGGAGGGTGGGATTGAGGCCACCCACCCACCCTACATATACAATGAAATTTTCATTCACAATCGCGTTTTTTTTGTTTCAAGGAAACAACAGCAGAGTCAGTGCTGAAAATTTAAATAATACATAAACACTGTTCTAACTTAAATTTTCAAAAAATATGTAGGGTGGGTGGGTGGCCTCTATCCCACCCTCCAAGCAGTAAAACATAAGCGCCTGATTGTTGAATAAATATTAAACTACACGCCAAAAAATTCATTTTATACAAATACTTTTTGAGAATGAATTATATAAAACCATTTTTTAACAAAACAAACTATTTTTAGTATGTATAGATAAGACTGATTATAATAAAGCGATCATCATAATATATGTCATAAAATTAAAAACTTTTCATTAATTTTATACATAAAAAAAAATCATTACCATATTTATAACTTCTGAATTTATTTTTAATTTTTACTTTTAATATAAATACATTCGCAAAACTTTTGGTATTTCTTGGTACTTACGTAAGCACGCGTGGAAATTTCGGTTCGTGCCCCACTCTTCAATAACCGAAACATTTTTTAATTTTTTTGAATTTAATTGCAAAAACACTCGCAGAAGAAATAAAATCACTGCGCCCTTGGGGAGCGCACGGGGCCTACTAAATTTAATCTTGAGCAGTCTGTTATAGATTCCGTATCAGTGACCTCTTTGACCCTGTTACAAAACAGGACAGCGTAATGTTGTGATGGAGTAACATTGAAAGGATACGGATTAATAATTGCCTTTGGACAGAACATTTTCAATTCAATAAGTTGACGACAAGATCATTCAGAAAGCTTATTTGGAAGAGATTTCAATGAGAAGAACCAATATGAATTTCCACCAATTCAGGTTGTTTCTTAAATATACTGCAAACATTTAAAGAGTTATTCACTAGACTATTCTAAGAATATTTTATTGTTTTTTTGGGCTGAAAAGGCCATATTTGGAAAAATATTTGATGAATGGTTCATGGAGCAACTGTCACCAGAAGAATAGAGGAACACATATTTGGTGAATTGAAGACTTTCCAAATTGTGAAAAATTGTTATGTAAAAATATTAGAATCTTTAATGACGAACAAAATAATATAATAATAATAATATTTTATTACCAAGAAATATATGTGAATTTTCTTAATCTACAAGAACATCTGAAAATAATTACCTTCAGCTAGGATGCAATAATCCAATCTTCTCCTCATTCACTGCCAAAATCTTTCAAAAACACCAGGATCTTTTCTTATTGTGTTACACTCAGCAATTATCAGATTGTGCAAGTCTTTCAGATTTTCCACTGGAAACTAATGATTTTAAAAGCCTCATAGGGAACAATCCAAAGGGTTTAAGTCTAATGATCGAGCAGGCTATGAGTGACTTAAACCCCCTGGATTATTTCCTATGAGGCTGTATAAAATCATTAGTTTCCTCCACTTCAGTGGAAAATGTGAAAGACTTACGAAATCTGATCATTGCTGAGTCTAACTTGACCAATCCAACGATTTCTGTTTGTTATTGCTAAAAACTCACAAGTAACCACACTAAAATACACATTGCATCTCTTGTTGCCAATGGTACATCCTCCACAAACTGAGGTAGCTATTTACGAAAAGGGACTTCATTTAATTGTTATTTAATTAGTGACAATATTGTGTTTCGTACGTCATCGTTTATGTTTTTTTTATAAGGCATCGTTTTAACTCCCCATTAATCAATTGACCAATTACTCTGGCATTAACATAAAATACTACTTTCAATTACATAAAAAGCGGTTATTATCATGTCTTAAAACGTTAGAAACAACTTGTTTATTCACTTTATGTCCTGAATAAATAAGGACGTAATTAATAATTGAGGCTTTAATATCTGTTATAGAAAACCGTAAAGTTTAAAACTTTTTGAATATAAAACCTGTCCATTTCATGTCATGGCCGGAGTGCTGCAAACATGTTCGCGATTAAAACAGTTTTGATGCTCTTCAATATCTATGCGATGAAATACAATTTTGGATCTTCGAATGCGTCCGATGTTCGTAGTAATAGTAGTTATGATGTGTTTTTGAATAGTACGAAGGTGCTTGAGGATGCTGTTTGTGATGGGACGTCTACGGTGGTGATGGATTATAAATATGTTAATAATTCTGTTGCGAAAGTTATCAACAACTCTGGTGAGTTATTTTTAATGAAATACACAAAGTTATGCTAATATTTTTAATAGGAGAACAAAAGGCGAATTTAAACGTGATAAATCGAAACGTGGTGAAGTTGAATATGAAGCAAACTTTTATTATGAATCAGGCGATTTCTATTTTCGCCATGACTGCTTCTAAAGATCCAATGTGCAGGAATCACAGCAAAGAGTTTCAGGATGGATTAAGAGCGTTCGAACCTTGGGCACTGCAAAGTAAAAATTTTATTCTTCCTTTAATGTATATGTATGCTTTAAAAAATCCTTCCAGTGTTTGATTCATCCTCAAAACTCCAATCCGGTGTACTAGCTGGTAATTTAATGGATTTCGGCTCGTTCAAGCAATGCACAGAAATATTCTTTAGATCACAGTACGGACCAATTATGGGAAAACACTGTACGATTAGGATACAACCGAGTGAAAAAGTTTTGATCAAGATGTTATCATATAAAAACATCACCATTAAGGTATTGATACAGCAAAAAATATATTAATTAATTCTTAAATCTAAAAACTTTAGAGATACAACAATGCGAAACGCTCAGTTCAAGGTGCCAGTTTGTATTGGAGTGTTTGTATACCAGACTCTTGTAGTACTGATGATGCGTTGAAGCACTTCAATAAGACTTTGAGGAGCGTAATCGAAGGATTGGACGTTGAAATTTCTTTAAACGATGTTAACTGTCATTCCAAAGCTGAGGAAAAACCGATTAGCCGAAACGAGGAAATTGTTATGTAAGAATTATCAATTTTCTTTTTCAATTCACTCTACTTAGTCGGTGATAATTGAATTAATGTGTGTTTACTTTCCCTGTACGAAATACCAGGTGTTTCTAAATTAACATCGGGGTTTTAACGCTTTATAGTACTTATTACGTAAAGCTTAAAATCATAATTCTTACATGAAATGAAAGAATTACTTAATCACTTTTGTTAGTTGATATGTGCATGCACTAGAGGGTGTTAGTAGTAAAAATGTATTCCTTTTTTTTATTTTACTCTATCTCGCTTTCTTTCTTCCTTTTCTCTTTCTTATTTTCTTCATTTTTTGATTTCTTCTTTTTTCCTTTCTATCCTCACTACCTTTTTTCTATTCTATCTTTCTTCAGTTCTTCTTTTCTTCCTTTTTTTCATTCTTATTGTAATTACATTCGAATTTAAAAATTGACAATTAAACTATCTATAATAGCAACTATTTACATTTTGCTTTTCTTTAAAGAAAAGTGTAGGAAAAAAAAATGGTACAATAAACTCTGTGTATTTTTTTTTTCGTGTTTCGATTTATTACCATCGTTATAGGTACACTTAAAACTCATTACGTTGGGAAATTTGTTTATTTGAATAATCTAATGATCTGCTGTAAAAGAAAGTAAAAATGTTGCTTAGAATGTAATTTAATCAATTTTTGAGTACGTTAAAAGAATTTTTTTTACTACTCCACTTAAAATAATTTAGTTATTTTGTGCATTTATTGGGAATTACTAAGGTAATTATTTAATTGTTTATAATAAATATAAGTGAAACATTTTCTGATTGTATTTCGAAAGTTTTTAAGCCGATTGCATTTTTTTTAAATTTTTTCTTCAGCAATTAAAGTGTAAAATTTCAAAATTTACATTATATTAACAATGTACTAAAATCTACTGAAGAAATAATAATAATTATTATTTTACGTTTGAATAGAGACAATTTTAAATAAACATCGATTTTTGTTTTTAAATTGATTTCAATTGTTTCAAACCTTGAAAATGTGATATTTTAAAATTCTTCTTCATTCATTCTCATATCTTGAATTTTTTTTCGGAAATATGCTGAAGCAATAATTGAGATCATTGCTGTTATTAAAATAGGGATAATTTTGAGTAAATTTTGTAAAATTTTAAAACAATGGCATTTGTTTTTGTAAATATTTTTGTAAGCCATGAATGAAAGTGTACGATTTTAAAATTTACTTAAATTCAGTTATTTAAAAATTTTACTATAATCTGCTATATTAATAATTTAGATTATTATTCCAAATTAAAGTGAAGATATTATTGAGTAAATTTAGAAAAATCTGAATTTTTAAAAACTATAATTAATCGCCATTTTAATTTTATTACTAGAATTTGCTGAAGAAATAATTAAGACCATTACTGATATTTAAGATATAGACAAATTTGAATCTTTTTTTTTGAAAATTTTAGGGCACGGTAATTTGTTTAAGCGATAAAAATGAAATCTGCTGCAGAAATAATTGAGACCATTAATGTTATTTAAGTATAGACAATTGACAGCAAATCTGTCATTTATTATTAAATAAATATTACTAAATGAGAAGTAAACTGTGATTTCCAGTCTGTCATCTGTCATTTACCATCTGTTGTCTATAATCTGTTATATGTTTATGTCATCTATTGTCTGTCATCTATTTTGTATGATCTCTCATCTGCAATTTGTCAACTTTCAACAGATGCCAGTTTTATGTCATTTGCAACTTGTCATCTGTCATCTGTCGTTTGTCATGTGTTGTCTGTCATTTACAATCAGACATCTGTTATATGTCAACGCCAATATTTCATATATTTTCAATTGAAATTTCTCATATGTTGACCATGATATTTTAATTTTAAAATATGAATTATATGTTGCCTGTCATCATTTGTCTTTTATTATTTACAGTTTTTCATATGTAAACTGTGATTTGCAATCTGTTATCTGTCATTTGTCATTTACTACCTGTTGTCTCTGTTATATGTTTATGTAATCTGTTATCTATCATCTGTTTTGTATTATCTGTCACCTATTATTTATCGATTATTATCTGACATCTATTGTTTGTCAATTACATTCTGTCATCTGTTATTTGTCATTTATCATCTGTCATATGTTATCTGCCATTTACAATCTTTCAACGGTTGACCATAAGGTTTTAACTTTAAAACATATATCATCTGTTATCTGTCATATATCTCATTTATCAGATAATGTCTGTCATCTGTCATTTATCATTTATCATCTGTGATTTGCCATATATTGTCTGTCATCTGTTTTCTGTCATTTGTCAACTGTCATTTGTCATCTCTTGTCTGTCATTTTCAATTTGTTATCTCTTCTACGTCATTTGCAGTCTGTTATCTATCATCTGCCATCTATTTATGTCATTTACAATCTTTCATCAGTTGATCATAATATTTTTATTTAAAAAATATATATCATGTTTCATCTGTCATCTATTACATTTTCCATCTGTTGTCTGCCATCTGTCAGCTATTATTTATCATCTCTCACCTGTCATCTGTTATTTATTATTTATCATATGTAATCAGGGCTTTGTTATTTGCAATCTGTCATCTTTTATATGTCTATTATCATCTGTTGTCTGTCATTTACAATCCGACATCTGTCATCTGCCAACTTTCATTTGTCATATGTAGTCTGACAATTGCAATTTCTTATCTGTTGACCATAATATTTTAATTTTAAAATAGTAATCATTTGTTATCTGTCATCTATCTTATTTATCATCTGTAGATCTATTAGCTATAATTAACCATTGGTTATTTCTCATCTGTCATTTATCATTTATCATTTGTCATATATAATCTATGATTTTCCGTCTGTTGTCTCTCATTTGCAATTTGTCACCTGTTATCTGTCAGCTCTTGTCTGTCACTTGGAATTTACCATCTGTTGACCAACATATTTTATTATTAAATTATATACCATATGTTATCTGTTCTCTACCTCATTTATCATCTGTTGTCCATCATCTAGCATTTATCAACTGTTGTCTGTCATGTGTAATCTATCATATGGCCATCTGTTATCTGTAATTTTTCATCTGTCATCTGTAGTTCATTTTAATAATCATCTGTTGTCAACTGTCAACTATTTCTTATAATCAGTTGTATGCTATCTGTGATTTGCCATTTGTTTCCTGTCATTTGTAATCTGCTATCTGATATTTGCAATCTGTTATCTATTATCTGTAATTTGTCTTCTGTTATCTGTAATTTATCATCTGTCATTGGTAGTCCATCTCATTTATCATCTTTTATCTGTCATATTTCATTTACCTTCTGTTGTGTGTCATCTGTCATTTGTTATATGTTATCTGTGGTTTGCCATCTGTTGTCTGTCATTTGCAATCTGTCATCTGTTATCCGTATTTTTTCAACTATCCTACAGATCTTATTAATCATCTATTATCTGTCATCTACCTCATTTATCATCTATTGTCCATTATCTATCATTTATTGACTGTTATCTGCTATCTGTCATATATTATGTGTTACATCTGTTGTGTGCCATATGTTATTTATCATCCGTCATATGTTATCTGTGATTTACCATCTGTTGTCTGTCATTTGCATTCTGTCATCTCTTACCTATCTTATTTATTATCTTATCTGTGTTTTCATCTATTATCTGTAGTCTACCTCATTTATCATTTGTTGTCTGTTATTTGTATTTTGTTGATCATAATATTTTAATATTACAATGTATATTTTTTGTCATCATACTTTATTTGAAATCAGTTGTCTGTCAACTATTGTCTGTCATCTGCCATTTATAATTTATTATTTGTCACATGTAATTTAATCCTTTATTTCTCAACAGACAAAAATCTAATTACAGAGAAACATACAAATAGTAAATGTATATATACAAACATATATTCATATACATAAATCATACAGCATAATGTATAGTATATAAAAGTAAAAGGCTAATACAAATCTGTGTTTTGCCATCAATTATCTGTCATTTACAATATGTTTTGTGTCATTTTGTTGTCGTTTTGCAATCTGTCATCTGTTGATCATAATATTTTAACTTTAAAATCTATATCATCTGTCATCTATTTTATTTGACATCAGTTATTTGTCATCGTTTAGCATCTGTTGTCTAACATCTATTTCTCATATATCCTGTGTCATTTATCATTTGCATTATGTAATCAGCGCTTTGATCTCTTTTGTTTATCATTTACAATCTGTCATCTATTATTTGTCACTTGTCATCTGCTGTCTGTCATTTGCAATCTATCATCTGTTGATAATAATATATTATTTTTAAAATATATACATCATCTGTCATTTGACATCTATTGCATTTATCATCTTTCATTTATCATTTATTATCTGCCATACGTAATTTATGATTTGAGATCTGTCGTCTGTTATTTGCAATCTGTCATCTGCTGTTTGTCATTTGTAATCTGTCATCTATCGACCATAATTTTCTAATTTTAAAATATATGTCATAATTGACACATGACAGATGTCAGATGATAAATGATAAACTATAAATGACAGATAAAAGACAACAGATAATAAATTATCTAATTATGTATATGGCAGATAACAGGTCATATATCTGATTTATTATCTGTTGTCTTTCATCTGTCATTTATCATTTATCATATGACATCTGTCATGTGTCATTTATCATTTATCATCTGTCATATGCAATCTATGATTTGTCATCTGTTGTCCGTTATTTGCAATATGTCATCTGTTATCTGTCATCTGTCATATATTGTCTGTCATTTGTAATCTGTCACCTGTCGACCAAAGTGTTTTAATTTTAATGTATATATATATATATATATATATATATATATAATCTGTTATCTGCCATCTATCTCATTTATCATCTATTGCCCCTTATCTGTCGTCTGTCGTTTAACATATATATCATATATACATCTCATTTACAATTTACCATCTGTTGATCGTAATATTTTAATTTTCATCTGTTACCGGTCATCTATATTATTTATAATTTGTTGTCTGTCATCTGTTGACCATAATATTTTAATTTCAAAATATATATCATCTGTTATCTTACATCTATTTCATTTATCATCTGTTACCTGCCATCTGTCATCTATAATCTATCATTTATCATCTGTCATCTATCATCTGTCATATTTGTTCGGCCATTTGCCATTTATTATCTTTTTTATCTGTCATATGTAATCTATAATTTTCCTTTTCTTTTCTTCATTTGCAATCTGTCACCTGTCATCTATTGTCTGTTATTTGTAATCTGTCTGTTATCTGTAATTTGTCATCTGCCATCTGCTGTCTCTCATTTACAATTTGTCAACTGTTGATCATAATATTTTAATTTTCATCTGTCACCTGTCATCTATTTCATTTATGATCTGTTCTCTGTCATCTATCATTTATCATCTGTTGTCTGTCATCTGACATCTATTATTTGTCATCTGCCATCTGTTTTCTGTCATTTGTAATCTGTCATTTGTTCACCATATTTTAATTTTAAAATTGATATCATCTAATATCTATCAAATGTCAACGATATTTTGTCAACTATTCTGTTGTAAAGCTATTAATAAAACAATATTTGTGATCTGTCGTCTATTATTTTATTTGTTCAATAATTGACAGATGACATTTGGCAGACAAACTATTGTCATCTGTAATTTGTTTTGAAGTAAATGAAATACCAAAATAAATATATCCTATGTCATCTGTCAACTGTTCTTAAATGAGAAATATTTTGTTGCATCTAGCAAATGCCATCTATTATCTGTTGATTACAGTATTTATATCAACTGTCAACTATGACCTGTCAAAAAATTGAATTGTAACCTGTCATCTGCCTCAAGATTAAAAGAACATTAAAAAAATATTTGTTATATGTCATCTGCTTACTATTAACTGTCATAAAATATCTGTTTTTGTCGTATGAAATCTCTTATCTGTCATCTGTCATCTGTCATATGTCATCTGTCGTTTATCAACTGTCATTAATCATCTGTCATCTGTCAGATGTTATATGACACCTGGCATCTATCATTTATTAACTGTCATTAATCATCTCTTATCTGTCATCTGTCAGATGTTATTTGTCATAGCTGTCAGTTATCATCTGCCATCTGTCATTTGTCATCTCTCTTCTGCCTTCTAAGTAGTAACTATAAAATTATCAATAAAATATATAAGTCCTTTACGTTGTAGAAAATTAACTAATAATTAGAAAAAACACGTGTTTTTTCTAATTATTATAAAATTGTCGTCTGTTATGCGCAAAATGTCAATTATCGTCCGTCAAATGTTCTGAAATAAAAACAAAAAATTCTGTCATGTCAATTATCAACTGTTCTGAAGTAAAAAATTAAATTTAAAAAAATTGATTTGTTTGTATATTGTTATTTGAAAATTGTTTTAAAGTAAAAAAACAAAACGAAAATTTTGACATTAAAAAGTGAAGTCTGCCAATTGTTCTGAAATAAAAAAAAAAATTATACTCTTTTGTTATCCACCAACTGTCAACACTGTTAACTGTTCTGAAACAAAGAACACACAAAAAACAATGTTTGTGATCTATAATCTATCGAGTGTCATTTCTCAAATATTATAATACATTACTTCATAACATTTGACAAATGACAGTTGACAGACTATATAGATCACAAAGATTATTTTTTTGTATGTTTTTTGTATAACAAAATAAATTTTTTCAGCTGTTATACAATATACATTATATAATAATTTCACATAAAAGATCTAATTATTGTTACCTATCAACTCTCAGCTGTCATCTGTCAACTGTTCAAGTAATAATTGACATTGAAAATAAAATAAATGTTTTATATTCTGTCAATTGTTTACTATCATCTGTCAAAAAAATTGTCAATTCTAATTTGTTTTTGTTGAAGTAAAAAAAAAACAGAAAAAAATCGTTTTAGTCGGGTGCCACTTATATTTGGTTATAAAAATATTTTTGAAAAACAGGATGGTGGTGAACGTTACTATTTGGAATTTTACCAAATGTAAGATGAAATAAAACACGATTTTTTTGTTACTTTGTCAACTGGTAACCATTCTAAAGTAAGAAACATAATACAGACAATTGTCGCCTGTTATCTGTCAACTGTCATCTGTCATCTGTCAACTCTCAACTGTCATCAATCATCTGTTATCTGTCATCTGTCAACTGTCAACTGTCAACTGTCATCTGTCAACTTTTAACTGTCAACTGTCACCTGCCATTTGTCATCTGCCGTGATATGAATGAAAATTTAATTGTATATTGTAATCAGTACTGCATAGGCGCGAGTTTGCTGAATAAATATTTAATTATAATAATTAAAAAAACAGTCAAATGTGTCATTACAATTTTGTATTATTTTTCTCAAGTTAAATTATTTTTTAATGTTTTTCAGATATATAATTTTAGGGTATTTATCGGTGATACTTTTGTGTACTATTTTGGATGTTTGGTATCGTAGAAAAGATGGTAAGTAAGAGTGATGATTTGAATATTAAAAAAAAAATAGAAACATTGACAGTTTTTATTTCATTAGTTCCACGTTCGAAATCTGTGGAAATTTTTTCGATTTACTCCAACGTCGCTTATATCGCGAGTTACAGAGAGGAAGTTGGAAATTTGGAGTGTTTGAACGGGATCAGATTCATCAGCATTTGCTACGTGATCATTGGACATAAATACTTGATGACGTTGTTTTTTCCCGCTATGAATACTATGGATATATTTGATGTAAGAGAACTTCAACAACTATATTATGACTTGATTAAAACACTTAACATATTCTTCACAATTAATTTTTATTTCAAAGAAATTAAACAATTAACTTTAATTACACTTGTAACCAATTGATGTTTTTGACTTGCCTTTTAATATTTTTATATTTATTCATAATATTTCTGAATATAATTATTTATTCAGCATTTTAATGTTTTCATAATTAATGTAAAAGTTTTCATATTGATGATTTGATTTTTTAATGTTTTTAATTAGTGTACATAAGAGATTAAAACGTAATTATGTGTTTGATTTTTTTTAGTGGTTTTTAGAGTATCCAAGTACGTTAATTTTAGGAGGAACAGTGAGCGTGGACACCTTCTTCCTCATGAGCGGACTTTTGGTGTCTTACAACTTTTTCGACTACATGGACAAGGGTGGGAAATTTAATTACGGCCTCTTCTGCATCCATCGCTACATTCGTCTGACACCTTCTTACGGAGCTGCTGTACTGGTGACGGCGGTCTTCACCCATCGGGTCGGTGCAGGTCCGCTCTGGAAGAATGTGTGCACGTTAATTCAAAACAACTGTCAACATTATTGGTGGTCGGCAATTCTCTACATACAATCCTACGTGAATCCACGCCATCTGGTATAAATACCCATATATTGTACGTTTCGAATTAATATTAGTGTTTTTTTTGGTAGTGTTTGCTTCAAACTTGGTACACGAGCTGTGACATGCAGTTTTATCTGTTTTCGCCAGTGTTGATGTATCCGTTGTGGAAGTGGAGGGTTTTTGGTGTTGTGAATTTAGTCGTTTTGTATATCAGTTCGGTTTTGATTAGTTTTTACATTGCTTGGATGAATGAGTACAGAGTTGGGATGCTAATGGAGTAAGTATGATGAAAGACTTACTTATATTTTACAATTAATTAAAATTAAAGATTAAATAAGTGTTTCCCTGGCAGCGTAACGTTTATACCAGGTGTTTCTAAATGAATATCGGAGTTTTATCTTACTGTAGTACTTATTACGTAAAACTTATAATCATAAATAATACATGAAATGCAAGAGCAACTCAACTGTTATAAGTACAAGCTTACAACTGTTTAATGTGAGCAGTTTTCGTTACACAAACTATTTTTTAGCTATTATAAAATATTAATTTTAATTTTAATTCAGTACACAATTACCATCTTCTAAATTCTTCACATCGTACTACATCGTGCCGTACGCCCGTATTTCCCCGTACATCCTCGGCATCGGGTTCGGGTGCATCTTGCAGAAGACCAAAGATATGAAGATTAAAATGGGCAAGGCTACACTCCTCATAGGATGGTTGAGTTCTATTACGCTACTAACGACCTCGATTTTGACCTACAACCGTTTCGAACTCGAAGACTACGAGTACAACCGTTTGGAGCAGAGCTTCTTCCTTTCGATGCATCGATCCGCTTGGACTCTGGGCGTCATTTGGGTAATATGGGTTTGTCGATCTGGATATGGAGGTAATTATATTTAAAAAAGTAGAAGCAAAATAGTGCATTAGTTAATTGTGTAATCAGTTTATTTTTGTGAGTTTCTAACGTAATTATTAATTATATCAATTGATTTATAAGTATGTATTAAAAATACATTTACATCGGTAATTATACACTTTTGTCGATAATTTGAATCAATTTTAAGTTTAGAGAAATTATTTTTTTGCTGCTTTTTTTAAGGTTAAACACCAATTATTATAAAAATCTAACAGCGAATGAATTTATTTTTTAATGCGGTAACTGAAGGATTATTGTAAAAATTTAGAAAGTATTAGGTCGATAGCAATTGTTTTTATACGTTTTTTAAGGACAAGTATGAATTGCATATTTTTTCCACGACAGATAATTTTTTGTATTTTTTGTGAGAGCAGCCATTAATACTTATTGTTAAAATCGTAAAATCTTAACTCAGTTAACTAAGTTGCAATTGTTTTTATATATTTTTAGCCAAACAGTCAAGTGTATATTTTTTTCTACAAAATTAACTTTTAAAACAAATTCTTTTCAAATCAGTCGATGTATTTTTTTTTTTTAATTTTCTAACAGTTACCTTAAATGAATTTTTATTACGTTAATTATATCTTAAAACGATAGCAATTGTTTTTAAGCCAAAACATTAATTGCATATGCTTTTCACAACTTACATTTTTTTAAGATTTTCTTGTAAAATATATATATTTTTTTCATTTTTGTGACAGTAGCCTATAATGATTATTTATTATAAATGAAAGATTGAGTCTCCTTTCTTCACAAAATTTATTGATCGAAAATGTACATTTCGGTCACAATGTGACCATTTTCAATGCTAAACTAAATACAAAAACAAATAAGCAAGTATTTATACCTAAACAAATACAGATTAGTGAGGGCGGTATAAATACTTGCTTATTTGTTTTTGTATTTAGTTTAGCATTGAAAATGGTCACATTGTGACCGAAATGTACATTTGCGATCAATAAATTTTGTGAAGAAAGGAGACTCAATCTTTCATTTATAGTACAGTACATCTTCACGTAACTCAACAATCATTAAAGATTATTTATTAATTTCAAAAAATCTCAACTCGACAGCAATTGTTTTTTTAGCCAAAACACTAATTGCATGCTCTATTACCTAACCTAACCTAACCTAACCTAACCTAACCTAACCTAACCTAACCTAACCTAACCCAACGAAATCTTTAAATTTCGCATTTTTTTTATTAAATGTTTAATTGTGAAGGCGATTATAAAGTGGTAAAAACTTTAATAACATTTGATTGTGTTGATAATCAACACATACTTATGCACGATAGCAATTGTTTTATTTATTTTTAACTTAAACATTATATCCATTTTTTTCACAACTTTTTACCAATTGATTATTGACATTCGAAAATGAACATTCGACACTTGACATTTTATTGTGTCATTTGATATTTAACATTTTACAATTAACTTTTGACATTTATCATTTGACCATTAACAACTAACGAATGACATTTGACTTTTAATAATTAATATTTGATAATCGATATTTTTAACTGTGCCATTTAACTATTTACAAATGCCATTCGACATTTATAATTTGAAACATTTGGCATTCGATTTTCAACATTAGGAATTAGACACTAAACATTTGACAATTATCAATTATCATTTAACAATTAACAAGTGACATTTAACTATTGACAATTGGCATTTAAAATTTTACACTTTGACATTAGACATTTAATATCAGACAAATAATTATAATTTGACACTTATCATTTAACGGTTGACAATTAACTTTAAACATACTATAAACATTTGACAATCGTAACTTAACATTTGTCATTTGACTTTGTCATTTATTTATTTATTTATATATTTAATTAATTAATTAATTAATTTATTAATATTTCTTTTGGTATTTAAAATTAGACAATTAACAAATTATATTTGACACTTATCATTTGATAATTAACAATATTCAATTTTTTTAAATAATTGACTATTGACATTTGATTTTGTCATTTGACAGTTAACAATTTATATTTGACATTTAACATTCAACTTTAAACAATTAATTATTCACATATTCGAAAATGAACATTTGACATTTGACATTTTGTTGTGTCAATTGATATTTAACATTTTACAATTAATATTTGACATTTATCATTTAACAATTAAAAATCATTTGACAATAAACGATTTACAATTAACAATGTACATTTGACATTTAACATTAAACTTTTAACAATTAATTATTGAGCTATTCGAAAATGGACATTTGACACTTGACATTTGACATTTTATTGTGTCATTTGATATTAAACACTCGACATTTGACTTTTAACAATTGACATTTAATATTAAAAATTTAACACTTGATATTTAACCGTGTCGTTTGATAATTGACAATTGACATTTGACATTAGACTTTTACCAATTGACTATTGACTTTTAAAATTTGATATGTGACATTTAACATTTTACAATTAAAAAATGCCATTTGACATTTATCTATTAATAATTTACAATTATATGACAATTTTCATTTGAACGACTTAACAATTGACTATTGATATTTATAAATATAAAAAAAGACATTTGACATTTAACAATGATCGATTATCATTTGACATTTATCATTTAACTATTAACACTTGACATTTGACTTTATATATTTAATAATTACCAATTATAATTTGACACTTATTATTTCACGATTGACATTTGACATTTGACATTTGACATTCGACACTTGATAACAATTACATTTGACATTTAATATTCATCTATTAACAGTTGTTTATTGACATTCGAAATTTGACATTTGACACATGCCACTTGATATTTTATTGTGTTATTTGATATTTAACATTTTACAATTAATATTTGACATTTATCATTTAACAATTAAAAATTGACATTAGAAATTTAACATTTGACATATAATATTTGACAATTATCCGTTGTTGTTTGAAATTTAACATTGAATAATCAACAACTGTCATTTAACTATTGACCTTTGACATTAAACATTTTACATTTGACGTTAGACATTTGATAATTAAAAATTATAATTTAACGATTGACATTTGAGATTCAACTTTTAACATATGAATAAAATATAACATTTGACATTTGGCATTTAACATTCGACAATTGACAATTTCTAGTTGTCGTTTATCATGTGATAATTAACAATATTTAATTTTTAACAATTGAATATTGACATTTGAAATATAATATTTGATACATGACATTTGATTGTGTCATTTGACAATTAACATTTTACAATTAACAATTTACATTTAACATTCAACTTTTAACAATTAATTATTGACATATTCGAAAATGAACATTTGACACTTGACATTTGACATTTAATTGTGTTATTTGATATTAAACATTCGACATTTGACTTTTAATAATTGACATTTGATATTCAAAATTTAACACTAGATATTTAACCGTGTCGTTTGATAATTAACAATTGACATTTGACATTAGTCTATTAACAATTGACAATTGACTTTTAAAATTTCATATGTCACATTTAACATTTCACAATTCAATAATGTCATTTGACATTTATCTATTAACAATTTACAATTATTTGACAATTTACATTTGAACGACTTAACAATTGACTATTGATATTTGACATTAGAAATAAAACACATGACATTTGACATTTCACAATTATCGATTATCATTTGACATTTATCATTTAACCATTAACACTTGACATTTGGCATTAAATATTTGATAATTACCAATTATAATTTGACAATTATTATTTTACGATTGACATTTGACATTTCGACACTTGACAACAATTACATTTGACATTAACCATTCAACTATTAACAATTGTTTATTGACATTCGAAATTCAACATTTGACACTTGAAATTCGATATTTTATTGTGTCAATTGATATTTAACATTTTACAATTAATATTTGACATTTAACATTTAACAATTAAAAATTAACGTTAGAAATTTAACACTTGACATTTAACATTTGACAATTATACATTATTTGACATTTAACATTGGATAATTAACAACTGACAATGAATTATTGACCTTTGACATTAAACATTTGACATTTGACGTTAGACATTTGATAATTAAAAATTATAATTCAACGATTGATATTTGTGATTCAACTTTTAACATATGAATAAAATATAACAGTTGACACTTGATTATGACATTTGGCAATTAACAATCGACAATTAACAATTTCTATTTGACGTTTATCATGTGATAATTAACAATATTCAATTTTTAACATATGACTATTGACATTTGAAATATAATATTTGATACATGACATTTGATTGTATCATTTGACAAGTAACAATTTACATTTGACATTTAACATTCAACTTCTAACAATTCATTATTGACATATTCGAAAATGAACATTTGACACTTGACATTTGACATTTTATTGTGTCATTTGATATTTAACACTCGACATTTGACTTTTAATAATTGACATTTGATATTCAAAAATTAACACTTGATATTTAACCGTGTCGTTTGATAATTAACAATTGACATTTGACATTAGACTTTTACCAATTGACTATTGACTTTTAAAATTTGATATATGACATTTAACATTTTACAGTTAAGAAATGTCATTTGACATTTATCTATAAACAATTTACAATTATTTGACAATTTACAATTGAACGACTTAACAATTGACTATTGATATTTAGAAATATAAAAAATGACATTTGACATTTGACAATTATCGATTATCATTTGACATTTATCATTTAACTATTAACACTTGACATTTGGCATTAAATATTTAAAAATTATCAATTATAATTTGACACTTATTATTTCACGATTGATATGTGACATTCGACACTTGACAACAATTACATTTGACATTAACTATTAACAAATGATTATTGACATTCGAAATTTAATATTTGACACTTGAAATTTGATATTTTATTGTGTCAATTGACATTAACATTTTACAATTAATATTTGACATTTATCATTTAACAATTAAAAATTGACATTTAAAATGTAACACTTGACATTTAACATTTGACAATTATCCATTGTTGTTTGACATTTAACTTTATTATTGTGTCATTTGATAGTAAACACTCGGCATTTGACTTTTAATAATTGACATTTGATATTCAAAATTTAACACTTGATATTTAACCGTGTCGCTTGATAATTAACAATTGACATTTGACATTAGACTTTTAATAATTGACTATTGACTTTTAAAATTTCATATGTCACATTTAACATTTCACAATTAAAAAATGTCATTTGACATTTATCTATGAATAATTTACAATCATTTGACAATTTACATTTAAACGACTTAACAATTGACTATTATATTTGACATTAGAAATAAAACACATGACATTTGACATTTGACAATTATCGATTATCATTTGACATTTATCATTTAATTTGACATTAAATATGTAGTAATTACCAATTATAATTTGACACTTATTATTTCACGATTGACATTTGACATTCGACACTTGACAACAATTACATTTGACATTAACTATTGAACTATTAACAAATGATTATTGACATTCGAAATTTAACATTTAACAATTGAACAATTAAAAATTGACGTTAGAAATTTAACACTTGACATTTAACATTTGACAATTATCCATTATTATTTGACATTTAAGATTGAATAATTAACAACTGACATTTAACTATTGACTTTTGACATTAACAATTTTACATTTGACATTAGACATTTGATAATTAAAAATTATAATTTAACGATTGACATTTGAGATTCAACTTTTAACATATGAATGAAATTTAACACCTGACTTTTGATTATGTCGATTGGCATTTAACATTTGATAATTTTAAAAATTTCTATAGACTGGATGAAAATTACATTTCAAGATATAAAAAAATGTAAAAAATTATCTAGATGAAGAATTAGCTTGAAATTTTCAAAATCAGTAAAAGAATGAAGTGTTTTTATAACCTCTAAAAAACAATTGCTATAACCTATTAGGAAACAAAATAACGGCGCTTGAAAATTGGACTTGATGAAAATTACATTTCAAGATTTAAAAAATCATAAAAAATTATCTAAACGAGGAATTGGTTTGCAATTTTCAAAATCAATTAAGGAATGATGTGTTTTCATAACAAAATGGTGGCGCTTGAAACTTGGACTGTATGAAGATTACATTTCATGATTTAAAAAATCGTAAATACTTATCTAAATAAGGAATTGGCTTGAAATTTTCAAAAACAATTAAGAAATGACGTGTTTTTATAACCTCAAAATATTAATTGCTATAACCTATTAGGAAACAAAATGGCGACGCTTGAAACTTACTTACTTTTCTTACAACCAAATATTTGATAATATTTTAAGTTTAACTGTATCATATTTATTACAGGACCAGTCAACTCCCTTCTCTCGCTGCACGTATTTCAAACCTTGGCCAGAATCACCTACTCGATGTTCCTGATCCACATGCCGATACAGTTTCTCGCCTTGGGTTCGCTCAAACTGCCGATACACTTCTCGAATTTCGATTGTGTGAGTTGCACACTTTGTGAAAATCAATATCTTTACTGTACATGCCTTAAGACCGCGTGTTTGTTTAGGTTCACAGCGCCCTTGGTGATATCTGCCTGTCGATGATATTCGGTTTCCTATTAACGATCCTTGTAGAATACCCTTGCAGCAGAATTTCTTTACACCTTTTTAGAGCTTGTGAGTGACTTAAATAAACATGTTTGTGTTTATGTGGCTTATTAACGTCGTTTGTTTTTAGGGCGGAGGCCTGTGACACCGGGGGAGAAATGATTTTCGATTGAGAATTATTTATTTGAAATACATAACCTAAATATTATTATAAAAACAATATTTATTGTACACCGCACATCAGAAGAGAATAGATTGATAATATATTTCTATTGTAGAGCATGAAATGAAATCATTTAGGTAAGAACTATTTTATTTATGTTTTATTTATTAATTAATGTAATAAGAGCAAATAGAAACTTAAAAAAGTAAAAATTATAGTTTTAATTTATTTTTAGAAAAATACGTTTTTATTAAAGCACCATATTTCATTATATTTTTTTAAATGTTTAATTGTAAAAGGCGTTCACTTTGTGCTACATCTTGAATAATAAAGTGGTAAAATAAAGAGATATAATTAAAAATAATAGTCAGTCATTTCAATTATAATTAATATTTTTTAAATTTACATTAAAAAAAAAGATTCTGGTCTGATAGTGGTGTGAAACAATTCCGGGTCTCTGTCGAGGTTCGAACCCTAGTCCATGGCGTTTGGACGGTCAGATGGTCGAAGTGAGCTGGGAGCGGCGCGGATTGGTAATTCCGGCCTCCAGTTGTTCTCACCCGGACCCCTGACCTACCATGAACTAGTTCGGATACGTTCGAACACTTCCTTCGGTCCCAGACGAAGAGTTTCGACCAACAACCATCCTCAGAATCCGACCTCCGCGTAGCTGGATTACAAGAGTGCGCCAAACTCCCGGTCTGCTTTTGTTTCCGCAAACGTTCAACGTGTTTTGTTTTTTTTTTCTATTTTTAATTAAATCGTGAAATTTTGAATGATTTATTATTAAAATTGTCGTAATTAGGAATAAATGTTTCGGAATGTGACGTTTTATAGAAATTTATGGTATGTCCATAATGGAAAATAATGTGCGAGTGTGGAACTGCGACGCACTGATAGGCAACTGGATGTATGTGGGGTTGGTGAGTTGGAAAATTGCCTATTTGCAGCAATTTTCACCACAAATTACCGGCGCACATCTGCGTCTCTTCCGCTTCCTCTGTCGTCACTCCGGCGCCATGTTTCCTCCAGATAGGTTCGAAGCCGTCGTCGCGTTCCTCTCCAACGCAAAATTTCTCGTCTTCGTCAGTGTTTACCTCTCGTTTTTCCTGGATAACGTGCTGCTGACAGTCATAGGTGAGTTTCATATTATTAATTCACCTCGTTCATAATAAATACGCAATAGTCGTCACATATTTTTTATTATTATAAAGTAAATATTTCCTCTATAACAAATTCATTTGTTTTAATATTTTTTTACAATCATAACTAATAAGAATAAGATACATATCAGTGCTTTTAATCTAGCAATCAATATTGTTCATTGATGTATTATTAAATTTTACGTTTTAAAATTGTAATTTAATAACTATTATCCAATAATCTAAGCATTATTTTATACACTTCTGATTTTTCCCAAAAACCTTATACATCAATCAATTATAAATCTTATTATATTTAATAATCTACTTATAGAACTAAAATATTCTTGACCTTTTGAAATAATCAATGCATTAGCCTATCGTAATCCTGATCTCTTCAAACTATCTACACATTAGGAATTACCCTAGAGTAATAGTCTAGCGTACTCTTGACCTACCTCAACAGTCTACGCATTGACCTAGCGTACTCCTGACCTGCCTCAATAGTCTACGTATTGGCCTGGCCTCAATAATCTACGTGTTGATCTAGCATACTCTTGACCTACGCAATGTACAGACTGTTACGGTAGTTCAGGGTTACGCTAGGTCAATGCACGATTGTATTATTGAACAGATTAGGAGGAAGACAGAATTATTATTAAAGAAAAATATTGAAAAATAGCAATAAATCCTAAAGCAGAGTTTCTGGAGGATTCTAAATAACTTTAAAAATTAATCGAGTTATTACTGGAAAATTCCCAGCAAGTAAATAAATAATAATTGCTGAAAACTGTGGAAGCAAACTTTCAATTTTCAAATCTTCGAAAGATATTTTTGTAAATTGGAAAAGAAATTTCCAGCAACGTGCAAGAAATATTTCTGAAAAGTATATTCGATTCGAAAATTTCGTAATTTGAAAGATACATTCCTAGAAAATAAGAGAAATATTTTTGCAATTAGATGTGGAGAAATAAATCAAAACTATTAAGCTGCATTTAAGAAAAGTTACGGCCAATTTTAAAAAATTTCAAAAACTGTATTTGATGTGTTAGAATTTTTAAAAGATAAAAAAATCAAGATACCATTAAACATGAATGACGTCATATAACAGATGACAAATGACAGATGACAGATGACAGATAATAGAGATTACAGATGACAGTGATGACAGATGACGGAGATAACAGAAATGACAGATGACAGATGACAGAGATGACGGAGATAACACAAATGACAGATGTCAGAGATGACAGAGATGACAGAGATGACAGAGATGACAGATGACAGATGGCAGATGGCAGATGATAGCTGATAGACGACAGATGTCAGATGTCAGTTAACAGATCTTAGATGACAGATGGCAAATGTCAGATGGAAAATGACAAATGGCAGATATGACAGTAAACAGTCGCCAGATGACAGATGATATATGACATATGACAGAATAATGGAGACGTGATACCAACTAATAGATAATAAATGATAATAATAAATTATAGATAGAGGAAGTATCAAAATATTAAATTGTATTTATATATTTTAATAAATACAATTAAATACTTTTATGACAAAAAAGTAAAATTTCTTAATTTAATTTAAAAAAATCAAAACTGATTTCCATCTATTGGATAAAACTATAAAAAGTTTCACAAAATGAAAAAGTTTCAAAATGTATTTTTAAATGAACGAAACTATAGCATATGACAGTATGACGAATGACAGGTGGCAGTTTATAGAAAACAAGTGATAAAGGTGAGATGGCAGATAGATGACAGATGACAAATCAGTGACGGCTGAGCGATAAAAAATATTTAAAATATATTTAAAAAAGATAACATAAATTAAACTTCTGATATTCATTAAAAATGTGTTTTATTTATTAAAATTTTCAATAGTATAACAAGTTTCATATATAGGTTATTACGAACAGTGATAGATGAGCCAAGAAAGGTAATGATGACAGATAATAGATGAAAAATGAAGAGATTACATACGACACATGACGAGTGACAGATGACAGATGATCTATAGGAGATGACAGATGACAGATGATAGATGAGGAATGAGAGATAAAAGTTAAGTATGACAGATAACAGATGATATATAGAAGATAATAGATGGCAGTAAATAGATAAAAAATAAGGAAATTTCGATGATAAATGGTAAATGACTTATATCTGATGACAGATAAGAAAATGTTTTAAAATTCAAATAAAAATAAACGAATAGATAGGATATGACAGCTTATGGATACAATATGACAAATAGCAGATCGTAGATTATAGATTACAAGAGACAAAAGTGAGATGACAGATAGATGACAGATATAGGTTATCATAAGCAGTGATAGACATTAAGACATTAAAGGCAAGGATGACGAATGGAGAGATAACGGACGACATATGACAAATGACAGCTTACAGATGATCTATATCAGATGATAGAGGAGAAATGAAAGATTAAAGTTAAGTATGACAGATGATAGATGATATATATTAGATAAAAGATGGCAGTAACTAGATAACAAATGAAGAATAAATATTATAGATGAGAAATGATAATTATGACAGATAATATATGAAATATGGTAGATGAGAGAAAAACAGATAGAAGAAAATAAATAATAGATGACAGATGATAAATCACAGATGACATATGACAGTAGACAAATGATAAAAGACAGATTATAGGTGGGTGAAAGATGCTAGATGATAAATGATATATAACAAATGCTACAAGACAGTTTAGGGGTGACAGATAGCAGATATTAAAATTTGCTCAGTTTTAATTAGTGAAGAAATTACAGATGACAAATGACAAATGAATTATTAGATATAATACATATCTTATAGCAGATGGCAGAAAATACATCATAAATAAAAGCTGCAGATGTCTAATAACAAATTACTGAGATATATAGAAGATAATAAATGACAGATGATGAATCACAGATGAAAGATGATAAATGACAGATGACAGTTGCAGATGACAGATGATAGATGATAAACGATAGATTACAAATAATAGATGACATCTGACAGATGACAGATGGCAAATGACAAATAACAAATAACAAGTAACAGATGAAAAAACTGATAATATATAGATGAAATAACACAGATGACGGATGATAAATGACTGATAACAAATAACAGATGATAAGTGACAGATAAACAACAAATAACAAGTAACAGATGACAGATAATATATGACATATGACAGATGACAAATGATATATAACAGAGTGTAAATGACAAATGGCAGATTTTTAATTAGAGAGAACAAATACCAAATGTATTGTGACAGTAAATATATGACATTTTGCAAATGACAGATGATAATAAACGATAGATAATAAATAATAGATGACAGGTGACAGATCACAGATGACGAACGATAAATGACAAGTAACAAGTAACAGATGATAAACCAGATAATATATAGTTGATAGATCGCAGATGACAGATTATAAATGGCAGATTACAAATAACAGATAACAGATGACATATGATAAACGACAAATAACAAGTAATAGATGGCAGATAATATATGCAATATGACAGATGACAAATGATATATACCAGATGGTAGATGCCAGATTGCAGATTTTTTAATTATAGAGAACAAATGACAAATGAATTTTGATAGATAACATATGACATATGGCAGCTGGCAGATGGCAGATGATAAACGATTGATAACAAATAAAAGATGACAGGTGATGATAAACGACAATAAACAAGTAACAGATGACAGATAATATATGACATATGACAAATGATATATAACCAATTGTAGATACATAGATGATGAAAACAAAGATAACATAAATTAAATTTTTGATATTCATTAAAAGTGTTTTTTATTTATTAAAATTTCCAATAGTATAACAATTTTTAGATATAGATTATCACGTACAGTGATAGTTGACACATTAAAGGTATAGTTGACAGATCATAGATGACAAGTAAAAATATTACAGACAAATTATGATCAATATCAGATAATAGATGATTTATACTAGACGACAGATGATATATAGCGAAAGAATGATGGCAGTAAATAGATGACAAATGAAGAAATCACGATGACAAATGGTAAATAAATTATGACAGATAATATGTAACCTATGGTAGATAATATATAAGAAATGATAAAACATAGCTGCTAGATGTCTAATAACTAATTACCGACACATATAGAAGATTTATATAAAATGATAGATGACAGATTATAGATCACATATGACAGATGACAGGTGACAGATGACAGATAATATATGACATATGACAGATGACAAATAAACGACAAATAACAAGTAGCAGATGAAAGTTGAGGGATAATATATGGCATATGACAGATGACAAATGATAAACGACAGATAACAGATGATAGATAATATATGACAGATGACAAATGATATATACAGATAGTAGATGACAGATAAGAGGTGACGGATAGTTAATTTTATTTATTTTCAATCCTTGCAGAAATTATTGATGACAAGTTTATTATTATTATTACTACAAGTCACAAATGAATTATGACAGACAAAAGATGTCATTGGCAGATAACCGATAACAAGTAACAGATGACAGATGACAGATAATACATGACATATGCCTGATGACAAAGATATAAAACCGAGGATAGATCACAGATGATTTCATTTTATTTATTTTTAATTATCGAGAAAATTACAGCTCACGAATGACACATGAATTTTGACAGATAATAAATGACATATGTCAGATGATAGCTGGTAGATTTCTAATAACAAATTACGGAGATAGATAGAAGATAATTAATGGCAGATGATAGATCATAGATGACAGATGACAGGTGCCAGATGATAGATGGCAAATGATAAATGACAGATAACAAACAATAATAATAATATCTTTACTAACGGTAAATCACAATTTTACAAGAATATATAAAACAAATATAGTTTAAAAAAAAAAGATAAATATGACAGATATTTAATTTGATTTATTTTAAATTCTTGAAGAAATTATTGATGACCAATGACAAATGAATTGTGATAAATGAGATATAACAGTTGGCAGATAACAGGTGACAAATGATAGATAAATAAATGATGACAGGTAACACATGTCAGATGATAAACGACAAATAGCAGATGACAGATGTCAGATAATATATAACATATGACAGATGATAAATGATATGTAACCGACGATTGATGACAGATGATTGATGATTAATGATTAATTATATTTATCTTTAATTATTAAATAAATTACAGATTACAAATGACGAATGAATTATGACAGATAAAATATGACGTAGATGACAGATGATACACGATAGATAACAAATAAAAGATGATAACAGATAACAGATGACAAACGACAAATTACAAGTAAAAGATGACAGATGACAGATAGTATATGACATATGACAAATGATATATTACTGTTGATAGATGATAGATGATTTAATTTAATTTATTTATAATTATTAAGGAAATTCAGCCGACGAATAAATAATTAACAGATAATATATGACAAATGACAGATGATAGCTGATAGATGTCTAAAAACAAATTACGAGGATAGATAGAAGATAATAAATGACAGATGATAGATCATAGATGGCAGATTTGAAATGACATGTAGCAGATAATAGATGACAAATGATAAGATAATATATGACAGATGACAAATGATACATAACAGATGGCAGATGACATATGAGAGGTGACAGATATTCAATTTTATTTATTTTTAATTATTAAAGAAATTATAGAGGACAAATGACAAATGAAGTATGACATGTGGTAGATACAGGTGACTGATGATAAACCATAGATAACAAATAAAAGATGATAATTGACATATGACAGACCACAAATGATATACAATCGATGATAGATAACAAATGATTTAATTTAATTTATTTATAATTACTGAGGAAATTGCAGCTGACGAATGACAAATGAATTTTGACAGAAAATATATGACATAAGAATAGCGGGCAAATGTGTAATAACAAATTGCGGGGATAGATAGAAGATAATAAATGACAGATGACAGATGACAGATGACAGATGACAGATGACAGATGACAGTTGCCAGATGATAGATGGTAAATAATGAGCGACAGATAAAGGAAGATGGATAATATATATGGCAGATGACAAATGATATATAATAGATGATCGGTGACACATAAGAGGTGAGAAAATTAAATATTAATTTATTTAGAATTATGAAGAAATCGTAGAGGACAAAAGGCAAATGAATTATGACAGATTATGTATGATATATGGCCGATGACAGATGATGATTAACAATAGATAATTAATCAAAGATGACAGGTAACAGATGACAGATGATAAACGACAAATAACAAGTAACAGAAAGCAAATGACAAATAATAAATGACATATGACAGATGACAAATGATATATAACAGATGATGGATGAGAGATGAGAGGTGGCAGATGGCAGATATTTAATTTTTATTTATTTTTAATTATTGAAGAAATTACAGCTGACGAATAGCAAACGAATTTTGGCAGATCATATATGAAATATTGTAGATGATGGCTGACAGATGTCTAATAACAAGTTACGGGGATATAAATGACAGATGATAGAACATAGACGACAGGTAACAGATAACAGATGACAGGTGTCAGATGATAGATGGTAAATGATAAATGGCAGATGAGAGGTAACATACATTTAATTTTATTTACTTTTAATTATTGAAGAAATTATAGAGGACAAATGATAAAGGAATTATTAAAAATAATATATGACAGATGGCAGTTGACAAACGATAGATATCAAATAAAATATGACATATGATAGATGATAAATTATATATAACCGATGATAGATGACAGATGATTTAATTTGATTTATTTTTAATTATTGTAGAAATTACAGATGACAAATGAATTATGGCAGATAATATATGACATATGGCAGATGGCAGATAAGAAATGATAAATAATATTTAATATTCTCTAGCAAAATTTAAAATCTATTTCTCTCCTTCAAGGTTTCATTTGTTTTTTTTTTCATCAGCAAGTTCCATTTTTTGTGAAAAAAATAATCTGTTTTCAGCCAAATAAAATTTTTCATTTTTTATTCCCAAAATTTCGTAATAGTTCAATTTGTTTTTGTAATTTTTTTTTCAATTTTTATTTTGGCAAATTTTCAATTTTCATTTGGCAAATTATAAACTGATTATTAATAAGACATTATTTGTAAAATTTTTACGTAAATTATTTTTTTAAATTAAGTTTAAATTGGGATATTTAATTGTTTTTTTTAGACAAATTTTCAAACGTCCTAAAAATAATATTTTTTGGTAACTATTTCCTTCTTTTATTTGGCAATAGTTTAACATTTTTAAAATATATAGCACGTTTTTGATTTTTTTTTTAATTGTTAACTAACATTTTTTTCAACTTTTTTTGCAAATTTTCAATTTTTTTTTGCAAATTATAAACTGATTCTTAATGAAATATTTAATTTACACAGAGATTTTTTCTACTGTTTTTTTAAAGACATATTTAATTGCTTTTATTTTAACTATTTTTAAGCAAATTTTAAAATGCGTTTATTTCCTAACTTTTTAAATTTTATTTTTTAGAAATCTAAATTTATTTAATTTAGGAAGTTTTTTCTTTTTTCGACATCAAGGTCATCTGCAATCACCATTGTTTCAATGAATAGATAACTAAGCAAGTTTCAATTGCGATATTTCAATTTTGAACTTTTTGTTTTAGTGAAATTTTTCAACTTTTTCAAATAATTACTTTGGTAAACTTTTGATTGCTTTTCTGGAAATAATTCAGCAGTTTTTTTTTTCACTAGTAGGTGTTTTCAAGTAATCTTTATTTTGAACATGATTTCTTGAAGTTTTCAACTGATTTTAAAATCAGTTTTCAGTTTGTTTCTTTTCGCAAATTATTAACTGTTTTCGAAGCAATTATATAATCTACACTGAGAATTTTCCTACTGTTTTCTTTTTTAAATAATTTTCTAATTGTTATTGTTCGTAATATTTCAATTTTAAAGTAAGTTTTAATTTGCATTTATTATTTGAATTTTCATTTTTTATTTGCAATTCTTTCTTAATTAGGTGTCAATTTCGATATGTTCTTTTTGAATTGTTTTTTTATTGTTTTAGAGAGGAACAAACAATTATTTATTATTTGTTACATTGGGTATTTACAATAATAATCGTAATTGATTTACGTTACGGCTATCGACCCATGGTCTTTCTGCCTTTTGTTTTAGAATATTTACACTTTTTTTTGAAATAATCTTTTTTTTTCGGTAAATAATTGTTTGATTGTAATTTTGGAAATAATACAATTGTTCTTTTAATATATTATATTATTGTATTTACATTGTATATATGTTTTTGGATGGCATGTCTGTTAAATAAATATTATTATTATTATTATTATTATTATGTATTTATAAGAAAATTTTATATCATAAAAATGACGCCTAACATTTTTTTCTAAAAGTTTTCAACTGTTTTTTTTACCTACCCCATAAAACCTTTACTTATATGACAGCACGCTCCTAGCGTACTCTTGACCTACCCCAATGTAAAGTGCTTTGACCTAGCGTACTGCTGACCTGCATTAATGTACAATATATTGAGGTAGGTCAAGAGTACGCTAAGAAAATGTCTAATTTATTGTAAATTGTATGAATGAACCTATGCCAGTTTGTTATTTATTGGGGCAGATTTAGATTGGATTAAATAATAAATACAATGAAGTTTGTGTTTAGGTGGGAGATGTCTAATAACAAATTACGTAGATGATGAAATGGCAGATATTTGATTTTATTTATTTTTAATTTTTGAAGGAATTACAGAGGATAAATGACAAATAAATTACGACAGATAACAAATGATAAACAATAGATAACAAATAAATATGACAAATGGCAGATGACAGACGACAAATTAAAAGTAACAGATAACAGATGATATATGACATATAATTTAAAACACTTTGTATTGCTTTAATTGCACATAAATTGTTTCATAACACTCTGCGATGACTTTAACAATTAAAAACCAAATGATATATATAGGTGATAAATGACAGTCAAGTGATTACAGATGAAAGATAATAGGAAACAGTTGACAGCTGATAAATGAGAATTGACAGATGACTGATGATTAATAGTAAATTATGCAAGTGACAAATGAAAGATGACAGTTGACAGGTGATTGATGATATGTGTGATATATTCATTTTGTTATTAGGGCAATAAATATTTATTTATTAATTATTTTGCAGTGCCGATTATACCAGATTACCTCTTCTCAAACGACCTCAACATCTCCCAAGGTGATGATATCGAGTCACTCAGTCCTCTGCAGAGAAAATTTGAAAATCTAGAAAGGGATAATGGACCCCTAGGAGCACTCTTAGCTTCCAAGGCTTTTGTGCAGCTGGCGTTCACTCCAATCGTTGGATATTTGACCAGCATCATGAGATACAATAGTCTTTTATTACTGGGATCAATTAATATGCTTCTAGCTGCAATATGTAAGTTGAATTTAATAATTTAAAACAGATGTTAGTAAATTAAAATATTTACTGTTTCAATACAATGAATTTCATTTGTTTAATCGTTTAAAAACGCCAATTAAACGTCTTATCAATCAACAATGATTTTTATCAAATCATCATTAAATAATTTCTATTTACTGTTGAATTAATTAAATGTGGAATGTTAATGTCTTACAATATTAGAGATAGGTTTCTTTATGATGTGTTTTAGTGTTTGCTTATGGTCATACCTATGGAATTCTTGTATTGGCAAGAGCTCTGCATGGAAGTGCTTCTGCTGCAATTGCCGTCAGCGGGATGTGTTTATTAGCCGAGACTATTCCCAAAGAAACAAGATCACGAATAATGCCTTTGGCCTTCGGAGGAATTGCTTTAGGGGTTTTGATTGGGTATCCTCTAGGTGGAGCCGCTTATCAATTGATCGGAAAGTCTGCGCCATTCATTTTGATTGCGATTTTTATATCAACGAATATTGGTAAGTAGAATCAATTATTTTTTATACCATAATTTAATCTTCCAATAAATTTTTAAATAAGTAATTGTGGAGGCTTTCACTTCGTGATAAATTTTGATAACTCAAAATAAATAAACAATTGACTTTGTTAGTATCAGTTTTTATTTACACTTGTAACTATAGTTTCGACAACTTCAGCTTGTCATTATCAAACAATAGTCTAATAATCATTTTTTAAGCTAAGAGCCCAAATTGTTTACGAAGCTTTTACTTAAATGTTTTTAGGATTACAATTGTCTATAATGAAACGTAGCTTGGAGAGCGTGGAGGAAAATTTGAGTACGCATTCGATGGAATGGCTGGGATTGCTTAAAGATAAGAAGACGCTGATTGCAACGGCGGCCATCTGCATATGCACCACGTCGATGGCGATTTTGGAACCGTGCATTCCGATGTGGTTGTTGGCCACAATTAATCCTCCACCTTCGAAATGGCAACTCGGAGCGGTCTTCATACCAGACAGCATTGGATACTTTATAGGATCACATTTTGCTGGTATATTAATTTTTGAAATATTAATAAAACATTTACTGATTTCATTTTTATGGAAAACAGTTTCTGTTTATAGTTGATGCTACGCAAATATATAGAATTGGTGGAAATGAAACGTTATTGTTATAAAAATGGAACATAACAAATATTTTTCTTTACCAAATAGTTTCTATTTATTTTGATTTCTAGCGCATGTAAAAATCAATAAATATTTTGATAGATGAATATTAATAAATTTTTTAATTGATTTTAGGATTGTTTCCGGCTACTTCTTGGAGGATAGCTCTAACAGCAATGCTCACCACTGGACTGAGCTGTTGCGCGATTCCCCTGGCGACGAGTATTGCGGGCCTCACTGGTCCACATTTCGGGTTAGGTTTGGGCGTCGGGGCGCTCGACGCTGCCTTGGTTCCCCTGCTCGCTAACCTCGTAGAGTGCCATGGAAACTCACAGTACGGACCAGTTTACGCCCTCCAGCAGGCTTCTGTGAGTTTGGCGTATTCGTTCGGACCTCTTCTAGGCGGACAAGCGGTGCACTCGCTGGGTTTTCCATGGCTCATACGAATAATTGGCTTTATGAATATACTTTACTGTCCTATGCTGATCGAATTGGATAATGAAGAGGTAAAGAAAATTTGGTGTTTTGAAAGTTGTGTTTGTTGAAAATTTAAGCTTATTAAACATTTAAAAATTAAATGTTTAATTGTGGTACTTAAATATAATGAAGAAGGAGACAAGAGTAAGTGGTAAAACAAAGTAATAGTGTCTCCTTCTTCACTATATTTAAAAATTAGTTATTAGAAATTTTTATTCAGATCAATCATTAGAAATTTTGATGTTCAGAACCGTTAATGTGTACAAAGTTTCATTCATTAAAAGTTTAAGCTAAGCAAATCTTGTAATTAAAAAAAAAATACTTAAATCATTTCAAATTTAAAAAAAGCATTGACTTTTCTGTATGCAAAAAACGTAAATTTCACTTTCAGTAAAGTAACCGCTGTTTTCATACAAAAAAATAAGTTTATTCAAGATGTATCATGAAGTGAACGTCTCAATTATTAGAAATTTTTATGTTTTTGAGTTTTATACGTGGAAAATTAAAAGTTGAAATTTAGAAAACTTGATGTATACAAAAAACATTACCTTGTAGTAATTCAAGTCATATGTAAAATTAATTCTCAGACAATTAGAGTTTCTTTCCTTTTTCAGGGAGATTATAATATTTAGGAAATTTTCTTCTTATAAATTTCAAATTCAGAAGATTCTATATTGAGAAAAATAAACGCATATAAAATTCTATTTAATAGAAAATTGCAACGATTAGAAGATACAATTTAGATTTTAAAAATAATACATTTAGAAAATAGTGTCGTTAGAAATGTTGATGTTTTCAAAATGTCAATATTCTGTTTGTTTTCAAAAGAACGAAAACGTTTAATTTAAAAAAAAATGTATATAGAATAAATTACTTTTAATTAATTCAATTGATTTCTTTCATTTCTTCGCCTAAAGAAGACACAGTGTGTCGAAACAATTTACCAAAGTGATTAGAATATGAACTTTCAACAACTAACAGCCTCAACTATTCAGTTATTAATTCAATTGACTTACAATTCAGTCTCTAGAAAATTCTAAGTATTAAAACTTATATTTATATAAAAATTACAATGTTTAGAAAGTTATCTTTGCATAAATTTCACATTCTAGAAAAATCAATATACAAAAATACCAACGCATATAATTTTTATATTTAGAGAAATAGAAATTTTATAATAATATATCATATTTAAGAGATATAATAATAATTGTTATTTTAAAATTATTTAGCGCAAATTAAATTTAAATTCCAAAAATATTTTCATATTCAAAAATGTAAAATAATTTAACGTTTTTTGTTTATAGAAGATGTAAATTATTATTAGATTTATTGAATTTGTTTTCTTCGTTTGAAATTATTTTATATGTATCAATTATTTTTATTAATTCTCATCACAAAATAGATTGTACTAACGTTCGTTTTGTTAGTCGCATTCATTTGTTTCTGTTGCATTCGGTTAGTTCTTTTGGTTCATTTTATTTTATTTCATTATTCGTTTTAGTTTCAGAGGATAGATGACAGACGACAGAATACATATGACAGATGACCGATGACAGGTTACAGAAGATAGATGACTCATGACAGATGACGATGACATATTTATTTATTTATTTATTACACTTTAGCTTTCTTCCAAAGAAAATACACATGAATATACATAAATATAATATAAAACATACAAAAATTTAGGTAGAAGAAGCTGGGCGATGATCTTCCACTGCCATATTTCTGACAAGCAGTGAGAGTTCAAGAGTTCTCTTTGTTCTCTTTGCCATTACTATTTGCCTTATTTTAGGCTTATTTTTCACCTTTTATAAATGGACATTTGACTTTATCAAAATTAACATATTATAGGATAAATGACAGATGACAGATCCTAGATTACAGAAGACAGATGGCAGATGACAAATGAGGGATGACAGATGCTAAATGATAGATGATAGATGCTAGATGTCAGGTGATTACTTCGTAATGCACGTCTTGTTGGTCTCATTCACAGATAAATTCTGATTTTGAAAATGCTTGATAACTGCCAATGCCTAGCAGGCATCGACATCTAACTTGGTTAGTCCAGAATAGATTATTCTTTTTTTATAAAAAAGTAAAAGTAATCGAAAACATCTTAAATTATGAAAATCTTGTCTAAACATTATTAACATTAAAAAGACGGCAGATAATAGATTACAGATGCATGACAGATGACAGATGATAATTGATAAAGAGAGAAGACAAAAGATGAACCTATTGTATTAATATAGTTTACACTACTACTAAAGTGATAATGAACTGACAAATAACTGATGACAGATGACAGATAATAGATAACAGATGATAGATGGCAGGTGGGAGATGACAGATGAGCGAATTTTATTAATCTAGTCTACTCTACTACTAAAATGATAACAGATTATAGTTGATAGATGATAGATAATAGATGACAGCTGATAGGTTACAGATGATAGATAACAGATGAACATATTGCATTAATTTAGTCCACCCTGCAACTAAAATAATAATGACAACTGACAGATGACAGATGATGGACGACAGATGATAGATAAAAGATGGTAGATAGCAGGCATCAGATGAACGTATTGTATTAATCTATTCTACCCTACTACTAAAATGATGATGACATCAGGCAGATGATAGGTAACAGATAACAAGTAACAAATGACAGATGCTAAACAACAGATAACAAATGAACGTATTTCATTAATATAGTCTACTTTCCTAGCAAAATGATTATGACAGCTAATAAATGGCAGATGACAGATGGCAAATGATATATGTTAGATGACAGATGATAGATAACAGAAGACATCTAGCAGGTGACAGATAACAGATGAACGTATTGTATTCATCTAATTAACTTTACTTCTAAAATGATAATGACAACTGCCAGATGACAGATGACTTATGACAACTGCTAGATAACATATGACAGATGGAATATAACGTATGGATTTATTGAATTGATCTAGTCTGCTTTACTGCTAAGATGAAAATGACAACTGGCAAATGACAGGTGAGAGAAAACAGATGATAGGTAAGCGATGACAGCTGAATTAATCTAGTTTACTCTATTACTAAAATGATAATGACTACTGACAGATAACAGATGGCAGATTATAGATGATAGATAATAGATACCATGTGAGAGATGGCTGGTGACAGATGACAGATGGGAGTTAACAGATAAACATATTTGATTTATCTAGTCTATTCTACTATCAAAATGATTATGACAGCTAACAGATTTCAGAAGGCAAATGATATATATTAGATAGTAGATAATAGATGGCATACGATAGAGGACAGATGCTAGATAACAGACAACACCTAGCAGGTGACAGATGATAGATGGCAGATAACAGATAAACATATTGTATTAATCTAATCAACTTTACTACTAAAATGATAAAGGCAGCTGACAGGTGACAGATGACTCATGACAGATGATAGATAACAGATGACAGATGGAATATAACGAATTGATGTATTGTATTAATCTAGTCTACTCTACTGCTAAAATGATATTGACAACTAACAGATGACAAATAACAGATGACAGCTGGCAGATAATAAATAAACGTATTGAATTAATCTAGTTTACTCTACTACTAAAATGATAATGACAACTGACAGATGACAGATAATAGATAACAGATGACAGATGGAATATAACGGATCAATGTATTGTATTATTCTAGTCTACTTTACTGCTAAAATAATATTGACAACTGGCAGATGACAGCTGGCAGATGATAAATGGGAGATCGCAGACAACAAATGTTTAACATATTAAATTAATCTAGTTTACTCTACTACTGAAATGATAATTAGTACTAAGAGATAAAAATGGCAGATTATAGATGACAGATAATAGATAACATATGTGAGATGGCAGGTGACAGATGACAGATAACAGATGGGAGATAACAGATGAACATATTTGATTTATCTGGTCTACTACTACCTGATGACAGCTGACAGATGGCAGATGGTAGATGATATATGTTAGATGGCAGATGATAGATGACATTTGATAGAGGACAGATTATAGATAACAGAAGAAACCTAGCAGGTGACAGATGATATATATGGCAGATAACAGATGAACGTATTATATAAATCTAATCAACTCTACTACTAAAATGATAATGACAATTGACAGATGACTCATGACAGATAATAGATAAGAGATGACAGATGGAATATAACGGATCAATGTATTGTATTATTCTAGTCTACTCTACTGCTCAAATGATATTGACAACTGACAGATGGCGGGTGACAGATGACTGATGTCAGATAACAAATGAACGTACTGTAATAATCTAGTTTACTCTACTACTAAAATGATAATGACTATTGAGAGATAACAGATGGCAGATAGTTGATGACAGATAATAGATAACATATGATAGATGACAGGTGACAGATGGCAGATAACAGATGAACATATTTGATTAATCTAGTCCTCTCTATTACCAAAATGATTATGACAGCTGACAGATTATATATTCTTTATTATTCTTTATTCTCTTTGCTTCTCCTGCTTACAAAATTACAAAAAAAAAATAATAAACACATAATTTAGAACACAAGAGTGGCAGGCGGAGGTCACTGTTTACCAATGTTCTTCCTTAGGTAGATGATACACTTTTGTCACTTTTGGAGTTCTTTTTAATTATTTCTAAACAAGTTTGACCCTTTTGTGGGATATTTCAGACGATGTCTATTGTGTCATTTTGACATATTTACATTATTATGCGTTAGATGGCAGATAGATAGATGATATCTGATAGATGACTGATGATCATATATTATAAATCTAGTCAACTCTACTACTAAAATGATAATGACAACTGACAGATGACAGATAACTCATGACAGATGATAGATAACAGATGACAGAATATAACAGATAAATGTATTAAAATGATTGTTATAAATGTTATAAATGTAAATTGTATGAGTGGTTGTATAGCGTGAATTTAGATTTAAGAGGCGCGAGCTGAGAGCGCAAAGGAGAGGTTTGACAGGTTGGCGGGGAAGAAGGGAGAACGGCGGGAAGAGGAGGCGTCTCGACCTCTTTAGCAACGAGCAAGCGTGGTGAGCGGAAGTGTGCGAGCGAGGAGAGACTGAAGCGAGGTGAGCGAAGAGAAGTTATCGAAGTTATTGAGGGAGTTTAGCGAGTTGAGCGGGAGTGTGAGCGAGTAGTGTGAGTACGGTGTATTGTTATTCTTAAATAAAGACGAGGCGAGTTGTTGTTAACGATTACTCTGGTGATATTCTTCTGACCCGCGACGTCCTGACAAAACGTAATTATAACATCAGAAGTGGGATATCCCGAAGACAATCATAGAGTTAATCGCGAGTGCGTGTAAGGTGTGGCGTGGCGAGGCGAGAAAACTTTGAGGTTGGGTCAGTAAAGTTTAGGCGCGGTCGGCGTGGCGCGGCGCGAAAGCGCGAAAGACAACCTAACATTTTTCGGCGCGGTGAGTGCGGGAAGGTCGACAATGGAGTCAACAGATGGCGCAGCGGGCGGTGCGGCAGCACCAACAGCTGATCCTGGAATGCGGGAGATAATGGCGATGATGCTGCAGGAAAATGCGCGGCGTGATGCGTTGATGCAGACGATGTTCAACCAATTAGCGAATAATACAACAACTGTAAGTGTAGGAGTGATGCCGGAGGTTTTGAGCGGCATCCCAGCGTTTGGTGGATATCGGGAAGACGGACGAAGGTGGCTGCAACAGCTGAACAGCGTACAGGCGCTACACCATCTCACAGATGAATACATCTTCGAAACGGCGCGAAACAAATTAGTGCGAGGTGCGCGTGAGTGGTATGAGGGCGTTCGTACGGCGGTAACGACGTGGGCGCAATTTAAAAACGCGTTCGAACAGACATTTTTCGTGCGGGAGAGCCAAGTGGACAATTTGAACAAAATGATGCAGCGGGTGCAACTCAGGGATGAAGCCGTAGATCAGTATTTGTTCGCGAAAGTGGCGTTGTGTCGTAAATTAGATTTGGCGTTCGCGGAAGTAAAAGAACAAGTTCTGGCGGGTTTGTGGTCACGCGACTGCTACAATGTTATGTTGGCGAAGGTTCATGCATCGGCAGACGAACTATTGCATGATTTGGTTGAATTTGAGCGGCTAGAAGGTACGCGTCGTGCGGTTGTAAGTAAAAGTCGAGAGGCGCGTCCGAGCGCGAAACCGTCGGAGCCGACGCGCTCCAACGTGACAGCTTCAGCGGGGCCTGCGAGACCATCGGCAACACCAACTGCTCGAAACTCCAGCGAGGGAAGGAAGTGCTTCCAGTGCGGCGAGGTGGGACATTTGGCGTCGAGGTGCGCGCGACTTAAGTGCTTTGTTTGCAAGCAAGAGGGCCACAAAAGCAACGCATGCCCGAAGGTAAAGTGCTTTAAATGCCAGGGTGTTGGTCACATGTCTGGCGCGTGTCCGCTTAAGCAAGAGGTGCTTTTTGTGAGGAAGGTTCAGAGGAAAAAGAGTTTCCGAAAACTGGCGATCATCAATGGCGAGCACGAAGTCGAGGGAGTGTTTGACACAGGCGCGGCGGAGTGCATCTTAAAAGAGAGCGAGGCGAAGCGAATGAATTTGGCGATGGACGAAACGCGATGTGAGTCTTTTAACGGGTTCGGAGCGTCGCACCGTGTAAGCTCACTCGGGGTGGTCACCGTGGATTTAAAAGTGGGCACAGCGATGGTGAGGGAGTTGGAGATTCACGTTGTTCCGAACGATGTGATGGGTCCTAACATGTTGATTGGCGAGACCTTTTTATTAAATCACCATGTCAAGTGGCGGATTGAGAGTGGCGAGGTGAGTGTTGAAGCGGTGGAAGATCCGTTTGAGGATCTGCAGACCGAGGAGTTTGCAGAGATTTTGACAATTGAAAGGGCGAAGCCATTGCCCGAGGGGGAGATGATCATTGGGCCGGAATTGAGGCCGGAAGAGCGAGAAATTTTGATTAATGTGTTGCAGGAGAACCGCGATTGCTTTTCGCAGTCACTTGCCGAGATGGGATGCACACATTTAATGCAGGTGGATATCCGCGACAATGGAATCCCCGTGAGGCGAAGGCCCTATAAGGTTAGTGCGGATGACAGGGCGACAATCAAGCAGATTGTAGAGGAGTGGAAGGAAGCGGGGCTAGTAAGGGAAACACAGTCACCTTATGCGAGTCCAGTGCTCTTGGTGCCAAAGGCGAACGGCGAGAAGAGATTGGTGATCGACTTTCGTTCCCTAAACAACCAAACAGAGCGGGTGAACTATCCGATCCCTCAGATCGAGGAACAGTTTTTGACGCTAGCGGGTAACAAGTTATTCACGACTTTGGATTTGGCAAATGGATATCTGCAAATTCCATTGACTGAGGCGGCGAAGCAGAAGACAGCGTTTATCACCCCCGACACGACAGGCGAGTTCGAGCGATTGTGTTTTGGGCTAACAAATGCGCCCTACGAGTTCTGTCGGATGATGAATGAGGTATTCGGTGAGTTGAACGGGCGCGAGATAGTATACTATCTAGATGACATTTTGATTCCGGCGGCGAATTTCGAAATGTTTGTTGAGCGGTTGAAGAAAGTATTGGTGCGGGTGAGGAGTGCGGGTTTAACATTGAAACTAACGAAATGCCGATTTGCGATGCCGAGCGTCGAATTTTTGGGCTTCAGCGTGGGCGAGAAGGGCATTCAACCGGGAGTGCCAAAAACGCGGGCGATCGAGGAGTTTCCACCACCTAGGAATGAGCACGAGGTGCGCAGATTTCTTGGGCTGACGGGATACTTCCGTAAGTTTATTCCGAACTATGCGCGGAAAGTGCGGGCGATTAGCGACTTAACGCGTAAGGACAAGGCCTTTGTGTGGGGCGAGTGTGAGAACAGTTTGTTTGAGGACTTGAAGCGCGAATTAGTTGGGCGACCAGTATTACGTGCGTTCGACGAGCGAGCGCAAACCGAGCTACATACTGACGCGAGCGCGGAAGGATTAGCGGGTATGCTATTACAGCGCGATAATGAAGGCGAGTTGCGTTTGGTGCATTGCGTGTCTAAAAAGACAACTGACGCCGAGAGAAATTACCACTCGAGCCGACTCGAGTTACTCGCGGTGGTCTGGTGCGTTGAGAGACTACGAACGTATTTGTTGGGCGTAGAGTTTATTATAGTGACGGACTGTCAGGCGTTGATCTATCTCAACGAGAAGAAGGCGTTGAAACCACAGATCGCGCGGTGGTATAGTCTTCTCATGGAGTATCGTTTCACGATTCGACATCGTGCGGGCGTGCGAATGGCGCATGTGGACGCTCTTAGTCGGGCACCCGTGGAAAACGCGAGAGATACTATAGACGAGTGCGCGCAAAGACTTGATGTGTTTCAGGTAGTTCGTGTGGAGGAAGTGGACTTAATCCAGCGCGATGATCCACGACTGCGAGAGCTAGTGGAGCTTCTTCAGCGACCCCAAGAAGAGCTCACGAGAGGCGAGAAGAATCGAGTTGTCAACTATCAACTCGATGAGGGGCGACTGGTGAGACAGGTGACGGTGAACGGCGAGCAGCGCGTGCTCTACGTCATTCCGTCATCAATGAGGAAGTCAGTGGTGGTCCAGTACCACAACTGTATGGGACATTTTGCGGAAGAGAGGACGGTGGCCAAGATTCTGCGGAACTTCTGGTTTCCGTCGATGAGGGCGTATGTGAGGCGACACATCCGAGGGTGTATGGAGTGTTTGTGGGGAAAGACCCCGGGCGGAAGGCGTGCGGGATTATTAAATCCAATTCCCCCTACCCTTAGACCCTTCCAGCGTGTCCATATCGATCATTTGGGTCCTTTTCCCCGGAGTATGCGTGGAAATTCGTATTTGTTGATTATAACGGATTCTTTTTCCAAATACTCAAGGTTGTATGCGGTGCGAGGAACAACGGCGAGGGAGTCTGTGCAGATTCTGCAGGACTATTTCCATGAGTATGGTAACCCTGACATGGTGGTGAGCGATAGAGGGACGGCGTTCACGGCAGTGGAGTTCGAGGAGTTCTGCCAGCGAGAGGGCGTACACCACACACTCATCGCAACCCATCGCGCACAGGGAAACGGTCAGGTCGAGCGAGTAAACCGGACTGTGGTCCCGGTAATTTTGGCGTCCCTTGAGCAGGAGACCGAATGGGACAGGCGAATTCGCGAGGTGGAGCGAGACATAAACCGTAGCGAGAACAAGACAACGGGGCGAACACCTTTCGAGGTACTGTTTGGATTCCATCCAACGGCGTCGGACAACCGACTAATGAGGGTGACGAAGAGGGACCGTCCAAGGCGAGACCCCAGCGAGATTCACGACGAGGTGCGGCGGTCAATCGAGGCGAGTCAGGCGAAGACGAAGGCGTACTACGACAAGACGCGATTTCGAGGCGTTGTCTACGAGGTGGGCAACATCGTGGTGCTGAAGAAACCACCTGTGGCGACTGGGGAATCCACGAAACTCCAACCAGCGTACAGAGGGCCGCTAGTCATCGTCGAGGTGCTTCCAGCGGACACCTACAGAGTGCGAACGCTAAATGAAGCAGAGGGCGGGCGAATCTACGAGACAACGGCGCACGTCTCGCAGATAAAACTGTACAAGAACGCGACAGAGAATGATCCAGTGGAGGGCGAGACGTTCGAGGACGAGTTTGACGTGGAGGAGGTGCTGACAGATAGCGATGCGACCGATGATGAGAAGTTAGATGGAGAGGACGAGGATGTGCAAGGGCGGGAGGAGAGCGACGCGGAATTCGAGCCAGAGGCGGAGAATTCGTCGAGCGGCGACGAGTTGGAAGGCGTTCCTGATGCGAGCAGACCCGAGCGTAGGCGACAGAAACCGGGCTGGATGAAAGATTTCGTCTAACCGCGAGGACGCGGTTTAATTCAGGATGGACGAGTGTTATAAATGTTATAAATGTAAATTGTATGAGTGGTTGTATAGCGTGAATTTAGATTTAAGAGGCGCGAGCTGAGAGCGCAAAGGAGAGGTTTGACAGGTTGGCGGGGAAGAAGGGAGAACGGCGGGAAGAGGAGGCGTCTCGACCTCTTTAGCAACGAGCAAGCGTGGTGAGCGGAAGTGTGCGAGCGAGGAGAGACTGAAGCGAGGTGAGCGAAGAGAAGTTATCGAAGTTATTGAGGGAGTTTAGCGAGTTGAGCGGGAGTGTGAGCGAGTAGTGTGAGTACGGTGTATTGTTATTCTTAAATAAAGACGAGGCGAGTTGTTGTTAACGATTACTCTGGTGATATTCTTCTGACCCGCGACGTCCTGACAAAACGTAATTGTAACATGATAATAACAACTGACAGATGACAGATGGCAGATAATAGAATACTTATGATAGATGACAGGTGATAGATAACAGATGATAGATGACAGATGGAAGATGTCAGATGACTGTATTGAATTAATCTAGTCTAATCACTTTGGTAAATTTCATTTATTTCATTTACAAAAATTTTGTGAACTTTCCACAACTAACAGCCCCAACTATTCGGTTATTAATCTAGTCTACCCTACTACACAAATATATTTGACCACAAACCTAATGTTGACCTATTTTAATAATGTTTACTATAATCTAGCCTACTCAATAAATCAAATAACACTAGCGTACCTTTGACCTAGCTTAATAAATTATTTATTATATCAGCGTACCCTTGACCTACCCCAATAAATTATATATTGTACTAGCGTACTCTTGACCCACCCTAATGTATTATATATTAACCTGTGTCAAGAGTAGGTGAAGTTAACATAATTTTAATTGTGTATTTCAAGTTAAATTATTTTTTATTGCAATAGGTCAGATAAAAATGTTTAAAATCTCTCTTTGGTTAGAATCCGCAATAACTAATTTTAAAATCAATTTAAGATAGTAGGTTATCTTAAATTAAATTTTTTTAAATTCCTTAAAAACAAATAAAAGTAGCTGAAATGTATTTTTTTTTTAATTAAAAAATAACAATTGTTGAAAGATGACAGATAATAGATGATAGATGACAGATGACGGATAACATATGACATATAATATATGATAGATGACAGGTGACAGACGACATATGACAAATCATATAATATACATATTTAATTGCGCATATTAGACTTATTCTGAGGTAAGATTTCTTGAATTTGTTTCTCATGTAACTCGTGGTGAAGCATTTTGTAATATACGTAGATAATAATAATAATACATTTTACGCTTAGTTTGGCTCACTGTATAAAAAAAGAAATTAAGTGTAAATTGTGTTATTTCTATATATACGCTAGACTTATATATGAATTGTTAATCTAGGTCAGTATATAGGTGTATGCTAGATCAGGTAGGCCATGATTACGTCATAATAATATAAAAATTATTACTTAATATCAAATATAAATTTGGATTTTAAAAATGCTTGAAAATTTCCTTGGTTACAATCTGCAATAACAACTGCCAAAACCGGCTTTATGACTTCTAAATTGATCAGTCTGGACTAAATTTAATTTATTTTAAGAATAAATAAATAATTAAAATATCTTAAAAAATTAGTGAACAGTTTGTCATAAACTTTGTTATATTCAGTTTAAAATTAAAAAGACGATAGATAACAGATGTCATATGACATATAACAGGTGACATATCACATATAATAGGTGACAGATGACAGATGACAAATGAGAGATGACTGATGACAAATGATAGATGATAGATGACAGATGACAGATGGCGGATAATAGATTATGTTATTGTATTTTTCTAGTCTACTCTACTACTAAAATTATAGCAATTGACAGATGACAATTGGCATATGACATATGGAAGTTGACAGTTTGCAGATGGCATATGACATATGACATATCTTATATGACAGGTGACAGATTTTAGATGACAGATGGCAAATAACAGATGAACATATTGTATTAGTCTAGTCTGATGTGCAATGTTAAATTTAATAAAATACGTGTGTTCGCTTTAGCGTACATTTATTCTCAATCAAACTCCAAACAAAGTATATTTTTCCAAAACATATTTGATTAATCTAAAATAAAATTAAATTTATTCTCACGACAAGTCTACATTGCTACTAAAATAATAATGACAACTGTTATATGACAGATAATCGATGATAGTTGACAGATAACAGATGTATTGATGGCAGATAATTGATTAAGGTATTGTATTAATCAAGTCTGCTCTACTACTAAAATTATAATAACTGACAGATGACAAATGGCAAATGACAGATGGAAGCTGACAGATTGCAGACGATAGATGATAAATGGCAGATGACAAATGTCAGATGGCAGATAACAGATGAACGTATTGTAGTAATCTAATCTACTCCACTTCTAAAATGATGACGACATCTGATATATGGCAGATGATAAATAACAGATGATAGAAAACACATTACAGCTGGCTGGTGACATATAACAGATGTGAGATGGCAGATAACAGATGAACGTATTGAATTTATCTAGTCTACTCTACTACTAATGACAACTCACATATAACACATGACAGATGATAGATGATAGATAACAGATGAAAGATGTCAGCTAACAGATGACAGATGGCAGATGGCAGATTAACGTATTTTATTAATCTGTTCTACCCTACTACCAAAATCATTATGACAGCTGACAGATGACAGATGATAGGTAACAAATGACAGATGGAAGATGGAAGATAACTGATGGGCGTAGTTTATTAATCTAATCTACCATACTACTCAAATATATGACCTCAAACCTACCGTTGACTTATTTTAATAAGTTTTTGTTATAATCTAGCCTACTCAATAAATTATAAAACACTGGCGTACTCTTGACCTGCCTTAATAAATTATTTATTATAGCAGCGTACTCTTGACCTACCCCAATAAATTATATATTATACTAGCGTAGTCCTGACCTACCTGTGTCAAGAGGAAGTAAATTAAAATATTTTTTATTAGAATAGGTCAGAAGCACGCTAGATTATTATATAAATTGTTAAGATAGATAGGATAAAGTGCTTGAAAAATTCCTTGCTTAGAATCTGCTGATTTAACTGTTTTAAAATTCTTTAAAACCAAATAAAAGTAGTCGAAAATGTCATAATTTGTATCAAAAACTAATTATTGTTGATAGATGAAAGATAATAGATGATAACTGACAGTTGATAGTTAACAGTTGTCAGTTAACAGATGACAACTGACTAATGATAGGCGATAGGTGACTGATGACAGATGATAGATGCAGATGCAGATGACACATGACAGATGATATACTATATATATATTTAATTGTGCATGTTAGAGGTATTTTAAGGTAAGATATTTTTGGAATAGGTCAGGGGTATACTAGACTAATATATAATTTGTTACGATAGGTCAATGGTATAAATGATTGTGTCGCAGTAATATAAAATGTAATAAATTATATTAGAGATAAATTCGATGCTCGAAAAATGCTTGAAAATTTCCTTGGTTAGGATCTGCAATAACAACTGCTAAAGCCTGCTATTCGATTTCTAAATTCATCAGCCTAGACTAAATTAAAATTTTTTTAAAAACAAATCAAAGTAATTGACAATGTCAAAAAAAATTAGAGAAGATTTTGTCAAAACTGACTATTATAATAAAATTTAAAAGATGATAGAGGATATATAGTAGATGACAGATAACAGATAACAGATGGCAGATCGCAGATGATAGATGACAGATAACATATAAACGTATTTTATTAACTGATTAAGGTTGTAGGCACTTACTTCGTGGTACATTTTTGAATAAGATGAAAAATAAAAAAAATACGTTTACTTAGTTAATATCACAATGTTAATCTACCTTACTACTAAAATGATAATGACAACTGACAGATTACAGTTGGCAGATGACAGATAACCGATGACAGATGACAGATAACAGATTATGGTTTGGTATTAATCTAGTTAATCTAGATGGCTGATGACAGATGACAGGTGGCAGGTAATCGATACATGTATTATAATAATCTAGACTAGCCTACTACTGAAATGATAATGACAAGTGAAAAACAACAGATGACTCTTGACCTACTTTAATAAATTATTTATTATACCAGCGAACACTTGACCTACCCCAATAAATTATACAGGGTTATTCACGCTATACGGCACGGAATATTGTGGCCAAAATACGTGACTTTCAAAAAGTTTTACTTTGGGGATAATTGGGTGTCTATTAGGGCTACTTTTTAAAATTACTTTCATAATATACAGTGTGTCCCAAAAACCCTAAAAGTATCAAAGTTGTGTTTTTTTTAATGAAACACGCTGTATTTTATTGCATTTTTGGATCCTTCGATCAAAATAAGTGTGTGTTTTAATAAGGTTTTTATTACTTAAACCTTAACGTTTTTGAAATAATTTGAATTTTGTAAAAATTTAACCTAATTTTCATGTTTCAAATACTTAAAAAGTAATTAAGTTATGCATACCAAATTTACACTGAAATGTAACAATAGATCATATTTTATTTTCCAAGTATAATAAACTTGACATCTTATGCCGGGTGTAAAAAAAAATGGAATTAAACAAATGAGAACTTTAAATGGCTATAACTTCATTTATTTAAATGGAACGCTACATTTATTAATTTATCAGCAAATGCACGTTTTAATTACCTTTCGAATGGTATTTAAATCTTAATTGTTAAGTCTTCTCGTTTTTGCAGAAAACGCCAAAATATTGTTTATTGCACCGTTTTAGTACTTTTTAAGTAAAATTTTTTATGTAACTAGTTTTCTATGGTATTTAAAAACGTCAGATAATTAATTTAGTCTGTCATTTTAGTTTAAAAAGCCTGTCTTTTGTTATAGTTGTCTTATTTTGCATTTTGTGTTAGATCGTTAGTAATCGTTATTGTTTGACCTTCGCTGTTATTTTTTTTGTCAAAAAATAAAGATTTACTCAAAAGAAGGGATTATTGGCATTATTTTTATGCTTGGAGAATGTCATCAAAATTGTTTATTGGCTTGTCGAGTTTATACTTAAAGGTTTCTCGAAAAAAATCACCCTAAGCCAGTCATTTTTGAGACTATTAAACCAGTTTAAAGAAATTGTCAGTTATAAAAACCTCAGAATAAGAAAATCTGTGTAAATTTTCATTTTTTACTATGACATACAACAACCATGTTCAGACAATAACGATTACTAACGATCTAACACAAAAACGCAAAATAACACAACTATAACAAAAGACATTCTTTTTAAACTAAAGTAACAAACTAAATTAATTATCTGACGTTTTTAAATACGATAGATAACTAGATACATTAAAATGTTTACTTTAAAAGTACTAAAACGGTGCAATAAACAATATTTTGGCGTTTTCTGTAAAAACGAGAAGACTTAACACTTAATATTTAAATACCATTCGATAGGTAATTAAAGCGTGCATTTGCTGATAAATTAATAAATATAGCGTTCCATTTAAATAAATGAAGTTATAGCCATTTAAAGTTCTCATTTGTTTAATTCCATTTTTTTACACCCGGCATAAGATGTCAAGTTTATTATACTTGGAAAATAAAGTATGATCTATTGTTACATTTCAGTGCAAATTTGGTATGCATAACTTAATTATTTTTTAAGTATTTGAAACATGAAAATTAGGTTACATTTTTACAAAATTCAAATTATTTCAAAAACCTTAAGGTTTATGTAATACAAACCTTATTAAAACACATACTTATTTTTATAGAAGGATTCAAAAATGCAATAAAATACAGGGTGTTTCATTAAAAAAAACACAACTTTGATACTTTTAGGGTTTTTGGGACACGCTGTATATTATGAAAATAATTTTAAAAAGTAGCCCTAATAGACCCCCATATATCCCCAAAGTGAAACTTTTTGAAAGTCACGTATTTTGGCCACAATATTCCGTGCCGTATAGCGTGAATAACCCTGTATATTATAATTTAGAAAATCTATAAAATATAAATTTTTGACGAGGCGGATATATGATGAAATTCCATAACACATTGAAATAAAACAACAACACAGTTAGGAGGGTTTCACATTTATTGTTGAACACTGCAACATGTTTCGCCACACAGTGGCTTCATCAGGCATGAATACTGAATACATTTTTTGTTAAACCATGCGTTAAGTGCCTCAAATGGAAAGTCGTTCCCAAGTTCGTTCAACTAACATAAATTTTGAATTATTGTTTTTCAGGTTATAGAACGTGATTTAAAAACAAATATTATTTTTCTAGGATGTTAATCTATTGAAGAACACGACTACTCTACCGTCGTATTCGACACTGGATAATTCTTTGGAAGAGGAAGAAGTGGAGGCGATCGCATGTCCCGATTGGGCCGAAATCAAATAAAAATTTATCATAAACGATTTACTCCGGCCGGAGTTTGATGTGATTTACTCTCTATTCTCTTTGTATATGTGTGTATGTCTGTATATTTGTTTTCGGCGGCGGTGAAACTTTTATTTCCCTCCTGACGCGGCCCTAACCTCATTAAGGCCTCCCGCATCCACGCTTCGGCCCCCGGAATCGGTGTTTGTACTGTAAGTTAAGAAGGATGTAATGTTTATACACCGCCGCACCGCCGCCGGGCGTCCAACGATTCATCCTCTGCGGAGGAAATGTCCGAGATACAAGACGTGATAGTGTGAATAAATAAATTCCATTCCATCAGTAAATCATAAGTGTTTGTAATGCCAGTAACGTTTACATAAATTTATTAGTATATACAAAAATTAAATATAATTAACATCACATAATTACCTAATATTACCATCTACAATTATTTAATCGTTGTTTTAAAGCCTAGGTTCGACCCTGTACAATCCATGCTTGCACTGGTCACACTCGCAAAAGCCGGGGACGTAAACAGGACTGGGTAATACTGGTTGAGGGTTGAATAATGGTAGGAAGGGATAGAGGCTGTGCATGAAGACCTTATTACCAGCCATTAGGGAGATTGGTGAGGTGTGCGTTTGTATCTTCCCAGCTTTTTGGACGGGTTTAAAGGCCGACCCTTGATCCTTGCAGTCCTCTTTAGTACCACCTCTTGCTAGGTTGAAGTGTTCAATAGCTTTCAAAAGGTCGTGGTTGCAACGTTTAAGTACCAACTCTAAGACGGAGCGTTTTTTATTAGGGAATAGCTTCGTGAGCATTTCTATAGACGCGGGGCTGACCGTTATCTCCTCCGATGCGGATGATGTCGATGAGGTCGGTTCCGGTTGTTCGTTAACCGTACTTTCGGGAGGATCCGGTTCCGGAGAGGTCACCTGCATACCGAAAATACGTCCGGGCGGTAGGTACTCGTAGGTGGTGCCGCTTTCAGCCGAGGCTAGGTGAAGGGCTATCGCGTCTTCAGCGGCTTGTTGCCTTTTCAGCGCCACCTGAAAATAATCGTGTATCAAATAAAATATATTCACGGTGGTGTTTGCTGTGCATTACGTGTAACACGATCGAGTTGACAGTTATGTGAGCTTGATCGATATTCCATTAGACGAGTATCGTGTGTCTTTTCAAATGTTAGCTCATTGGTAATCAAGATAAATCTGATATAGCCCTCCAGTCAGTGTAGATTTGTGTTTGTGTATGTGTGTGTGTTTGCGGACTTGTCGACGGCTACTAACTAAACACAGTTTTCCCCCCTCTTAATCCAATCTGTTTCGTCGTCGGTTCCCCTATTATTCAATTCAGGAGGATTTTATTTCCTTAAATGCATTTATAACATCTTGACGCTATAATTTAATTCACTAAAAAATTACCGTAACCAAACAAACAAAAATTAAAGGGAATGAGAAACTGAACAAGTTTTGTTAAAATATATTTTTCGTAAAATTCTTAACTTTCGAGGAAAAAAATAAAAATTGAAAATTTTGACATTTTTTGCCAATTGCTAATAAACTACAGGAGTTACATGAAATTTATATTACAAATAATTGTAGAGAATTCAAAAGTGAACAAATTATTAAGAATAGCCTTTTTGCGTAAAACTCATAGTTTTCGAGAAAAATACAGGGAAAGTACTATGATGGCCACATCACCATTTTTTTTTTGTAAAATCCCTTCATCTTTAGGTTACCAAAGTTTTTAGCTATGTTGTAAAACATTTTCAAGCAAAAATTTAAAAAAAATATTAATTGTTGTTAATCAACTGTTTTTCTAATTATTAGTTAATTTTCTAAAACGTAAAGGACTTTAATATAATTTTTTTTCGTAACAATATTTCATTTCAATCATTTTTTACTGACATGTATTCATAAGATGATTTATAGTATAATTTTGAAAACGTTTTTCATGACAAATATGAATGCTATTTTTTTTTTGTAAAAATCCAACTTTCAATATTTTTCCAGAAGGATTTCAATTGCATTCAGATTTTTAATTATTTTTTATTGCAAATTGTTTTACTGTTATTTCCCAATTATTAATTTCTTCTCTAAGAAAGTTTATTTATTAAAATTTTATATTTCAATTGTTTCTTTTTTAATTTCATCCATCTTTATGTTAGCTTTAAAGAATTTTTTACATTTTTTTAATATTTCATAATACATTTTTAAGTTTTCTTTTAATTTCCAAAAAAGTTTATTTTTTTTCAACATCAAAAAAATAGTTTAGATAAAAAAAACCTTCATTCTTCAATTGTTTTTTATTTCTTACGTCATTATTCATGGATAGAACGTCCAATTTTAAAAATTCTTTCATGAAAGTGCTTCTTTTGACTAAAAGAGTAAGATGACATAAAAAATCAAAATTCGTCCTTCAATTGTTTTTTTTTTATTATTGTTTGTGTGATTGATGAAGGTTCAATTTGAAAAAAAATATTTTATCAAAGTATTTTAAAGATGAGGTTAAAAACAAAAATTCGTCCTTCAATTTTTTTTAATGTTATAAAAATCATGACTGGATTCAAAAAAACCTTTCGCTACAGGGATTAATATAACAGAAAAAAAGAAACAATATTTGTCCTTCAATTGTATATTTTTTTATTTTCAATGCTATAAATAATTAGTAGAAGGTCGTAATTTAATAATTAATTCAATTGTTTTTTATTTTTTACATCATAACTCATGAATAGAATGTCGGATTTTAAAATTTTTTTCACTAAAGTGTTTCCTTCGATGAAGCGATTAAGATGCGGTGAAAAAATAAAATTCGACCATCAATTGTTTTTCAGTTTTTACGTCATAACTCATGAACTGAGGGTCGGATTTTAAAAATTCTTTCATTAAAGTGCTCCTTTTGATAAAGCGATTACGATGAGATGAAAAAATAAAATTCGTTCATCAATTGTTTTTCAGTTTTTACGTCATAACTCATGAACTGAGGGTCGGATTTTAAAAATTCTTTCACTAAAGTGTTACCTTCGATAAAGCAATTAAGATGAAGTGAAAAAATAAAATTCGTCCGTCAATTGTTTTTCAGTTCTTACGTCACAACTCCTGAACTGAGGGTCTGATTTTAAAAATTCTTTCTTTAAAGTGCTCCTTTTAATAAAGCGATTACGATGAGATGAAAAAATAAAATTAGTCCGTCAATTGTTTTCAGTTTTTACCTTATAAATCATCAACTAGGGGTCGGATTTTAAAAATTCTTTCATCAAAGTGTTTCCTTCGATGAAGCGATTAAGATGACGTGAAAAAATAAAATTCGACCATCAATTGTTTTTCAGTTTTGATGTCATAACTCAACTAAGGGTCGGATTTTAAAAATTCTTTCATCAAAGTGTTTCCTTCGATGAATCGATTAAGATGAGGTAAAAAAATAAAATTCGTCCGTAAATTGTTTTTCAGTTTTTACGTCATAACTCATGAACTGGGGATCGGATTTTAAAAATTCTTTCTTCAAAATGCTCCTTTTGATAAAGCAATTACGATGAGATGAAAAAATAAAATTCGACCGTCAATTGTTTTTCAGTTTTTACGTTATAACTCGTCAACTAGGGGTCGGATTTTAAATATTCTTTCATTAAAGTGTTTCCTTCGATAAAGCGATTAAGATGACGTGAAAAAATAAAATTCGACCATCAATTGTTTTTCAGTTTTTACGACATAACTCATGCACTGGGGATCGGATTTTAAAAATTCTTTCTTTAAAGTGCTCCCTTTGATAAAACGATTACGATGAGATGAAAAAATAAAATTCGTCCGTCAATTGTTTTTCAGTTTTTACGTTATAACTCATCAACTAGGGGTCGGATTTTAAATATTCTTTCATTAAAGTATTTCCTTCGATAAAGCGATTAGGATGACGTGAAAAAATAAAATTCGCCCATCAATTGTTTTTCAGTTTTGATGTCATAACTCATCAACTGAGGGTAGAATTTTAAAAATGCTTTCATCAAAGTGTTTCCTTCGATGAATCGATTAAGATGAGGTAAAAAAATAAAATTCGTCCGGCAATTGTTTTTTAGTTTTTACGTCATAACTCATGAACTGGGGATCGGATTTTAAAAATTCTTTCTACAAAATGATAAAGCGATTACGTCGAGATGAAAAAATTATATTCGACCATCAATTGTTTTTTAGTTTTTACGTTATTACTCATCAACAGAATGTTGAATTTTAAAAATTATTTCACCAAATTGTTTCTTTTGATAATGTTGTTATGATAAGATAAGAAATTAAAATCGTCATTCAATTGTTTTTTTAGTTTTTACGTCATAATGTTTCCATTCAAAACGTTATTATAATTAGATAAGAAATAAAAATCGTAATTTGATTGTTTTTTATTTTTTACATCATAACTCATTACTGGAATGTTGGATTTTAAAAATTCTTTCACCAAAATGCTTTTTTTAAACGTTTTATGATGGGATAAAAAAAACAAAATCGTCACTCAATTGTTTTTTAGTTTTTACGTTTTACTCGTGAAACGAATGTTGTATTTTTATAATTCTTTCATCAAATTGTTTCTTTGGATAATGTTATTATGATGAGATAAGAAATAGAAATCGTCATTCAATTGTTTTTTTTAGTTTTTACGTCATAACTCATGAACTGATTGTCAGATTTAAAAAATTCTTTCATCAAAGTGCTTCTTTTGATAAAGTAATTACGATCAGATGAAAAAATAAAATTCGACTATCAATTGTTTTTTTAGTTTTTACACCATAACATATGAATAGAATGTTGTATTTACAATATTCTTTTACCAAAAAGTTTCTTTTGATAACGTTATTATGATGAGATATGAAATAAAAATCATAAAGTCATTCAATTGTTTTTTAGTTTTTTCATCATAACGCATAAACTGGTAGTCGGATTTAAGAAAAACCTTCATCAAAATGCTTCTTTTGGTAAAGCCATTACAATGAGATTAAAAAAAAAATAAAATTCGACCATCAAGTGTTTTTTTGTTTTTACGTCATAGCTCATGTATAGACTGTTGGATTTAAAAAATTCTTTCACCAAATTGTTTTTTTGATAACGTTATTATGATGAGATAAAAAACCAGAAATCGTCGTTCAATTGTTTTTCAGGTTTTACGTTATAACAAATCAGCTGAGGGTCGGATTTTAAAAATTCTTTCACTAAATTTAATTAAATTTAATTAATTATTTGCGTAATTGTTTATTTATTGTATAATTGTATTTTTCTTTCTTATTTTTGTAATTAATCTATTAATTAATGTAAAATTTCCCTGTAATTGGATATTTTTTATGTCTGTTGGGAAATAAATGATTATTATTATTATTATTATTATTATTATTAAAGTATTTCCATCGACGAAGCGATTAAGGTGAAAAAATAAAGTTTGTCAATCAATTGTTTTTCAGTTTTTACGTCATAACTCATAAACTGAGTGTCGGATTTTAAAAATGATTTAATCAAAATGTTTCTTTAGATAAAACGATTACGGTGAGATGAAAAAATAAAATTCGAGCATCAATTGTTTTTTAGTTTTTATTTATAACTCATGAACAGAATGTTGGATTATAAAAATTCTTTCACCAAAATGTTTCGTTTGATAACGTTATTATGTTGAGATAAAAGAACCAAAATCGTCATTCAATTTTTCTTTTAGTTTTTACGTCATAACAAATGAAGAGAATGTGGGATTTTAAAAATTCTTTCACAAAAATGTTTCCTCTGATAACTTTATTAGGATGAAATAAAAAACAAAAAAAAAACTCATGATTGGAATGTTGGATTTTAAAAATTCTTTCATCAAAATATTTATTTCGATGAAGCTTAAAAAAAATCCGCAGTTATTGATTTTTTTTAATAATCATTCACGATTTTGATATTGTTTTCTTTGGTAATTAAACACTATTTGTGGTTTAAATTAAAGTGCATATGTAGGGTGGGTGGGTGGCACTATCTCACCCTACAATCAGTAAAACATCCACAAAGGTCTTAATTGAAGTTTTTTTGCGTCAATTGTTCGTTATACGTATTGTTTACATAATTATTAGAGAGATAAATCATCTTTATTGCAGATAGTAGTTACATATAATTTATTTATTTATTTAGTCTGTATTTATCTTGCATTATATAAAAAATTGTAACATTTTTTGGGATTCTGCGTCTTACTCTTTTTTTTTTCATGGCTTAATTATTATTTTATTTATAGTGTTTGTATATTTTTAAGTATATTATATTCTAATTAATAATAAATAAATAAAGGATAAATAAATTAATATGTTTGAAAAAATAAATCAATAAAGGATTGATATTAATAGTAAACATATTTTTTAACAGAATTCAATTGTTTTTTTGTTGAGATTTAATCATAAGTAATTTTTACCTAACAAATCAAATCAATGCAATGTTTTGTAAAATTTTAATTTTCAATATTAGAAAAGCCAACTATGGTTTCCATTTAAAAAATGTAAGTTTGTCATATCTTGGAAAATAATGGCAATAAAAATTTTCTGATTATTTTTTAATAATCTGCATAAAATTATCTAAAACTTTGTCTTTTACAGTTATTTTCTATCTGTTATATATTGATTTGAAAAAAATGAAATTTTTTACTTTTTTCAAAATATCTAGTTACCCTTGACTTTTTTGAAAACTTTGAAAGTGGAATTTTATTCGTCTCGTAAATCTACACTTCTTTTCCTATTTAACCGTTTCTCTATCTCTTATAGTTTCCGAGATCCCCATAGAGAACATCGAAAAGAACTCATCCTGTATAATTATACTTTCTCTTAAATACAACTCAATTATTTACTGAAAAACGCTTCAAAATGCTTTTAAAAAATTTTAACCGACTTTAATTGTTTTTTCTTTCCTTCAGGTTATTGACTTTTTCCTTGCTTTGAAAGAATGATTCAATTAAAGAGTTTTTATATTTACAAACTCTAAAACTAGGTTTCATCATTTTAATTGTCAGTATAACGCTGCTGATGATTTTAAAATTTTTTACTAAAGCTCAAAAGTTTAATAATAAGATAGAGGACACCCACCCACCATACATATATTTTCGAAAACTTTAAGTAAAACACTGTTTATGTTATAAAGCACTTACAATGTTTTAAAAAATTATATTAACACTCTTCGATTGTTATACTGAAAAATAAAACAGAAAATAGTTTAAAAAATGATGGCTGGGTGGTCTCTAACCCAGGATGTAATTAATACAACATCCTCAAAAATTCTTCTAAAAATCATTAGAATACGAAGAAAATTTCTATCATTTTTTTCAATTGTAAAGAAATGTATTTTTTTGTTCTTTTTTGTGAAATCGTAATGTTTAATGGGTTAAGTGATAGAGTAGCCTTAATGGCTAAACTTCGACCATTTTTTTTGAGCAAATAGAGACGTTTATTATTATTATTTATTTTTTTGTAAAAGAGTATTCCGTAAATAAATTAAAATTAAAATTGTATAACCTTAAAATAAAAGTTATTTACTGATAACACTTAATTTTAATTATTTCCTGACTATATTTTTAATCTGTAGAAAGTCATTCTGAAATAATAAAATTAAAATTATAAAACATTTTTATAATAATAATTAAAAATATGCAATAAAACAGTCACGTTAGTTTTACCTATTTAAGGGCGGGTTTCAGAACATCCACCCACCCTAAGTTTATTTAAAAAATTAAGGTATGATACTTCAGATGATTTTTTTTAAATTTATAGCAACGCTTTTATTTTTCTTTTGTGAGATCTCCATAAATAAAATGAAATTGAAATTGAAACTAAAAGTTGATCAGTGGTTAAAGTTTAAAATTTAAATGCTTGTGAAGGTTGGGTGAGTGTTCTTTGAAATACTGTTCATTAATTTTTAATTAGTATTTTTTTGCAAACTTCTATTTGATTAAAGCAAATTTTAAACAATTCTCAGCTCAAATTCAATCAATAACTTCTCAACTGTGTTTCATTTAAACAAATTGTTAATTATTATTTTATCAAATGTTACATTATTTTTATCTTATAGAAAAAAATTCAATATTTTTATAATTATATTTAGTCTTTGTTTTTATTTTTTAAATTTCGACAATTTTAATCTAACTTAAAATGTTTTTTTCAGAAAGTCTCAAAATCCTCTTAATACAATTTTTATTTGATTTGATTTTCTAAATTTCTAATCAATTAAAGCAAATTTTAGATATTTTTTTAATCAGTTTTTTATTTACAATTGTTTTTTAATTATATATTAGAAATTGTTACGTTTTTTTTTTTTAATTTCCATTTTCGTGTAAAACAGAAAGGAATTTAAAGATGTTTATAGCAAATTTTCAAATGTATATGTTTTAAAAACATTTGTTTTTTAATTTTTTTTGTTAAAAAAAGTATTAAATCTGTTTAAGTAATATTTTAATTTTTTAATTTTTGCTAAGATGTTCAGATTTCTTTAGTTGTTCTTTTATAAAGTTCCATTTGTTTCATTTGTTCTTTACAAAAAATAACATTTCAACTGTTTATCATATGATCAAATTTTCAGTCTTTTTTTTTAAATTTTAAAGTTTAGTTTTTAAAATTTAATGTAATAATTAACACTGACTTTTTATAAAATTAAAACAATACCAAAGTAAAAAAAAAAAAAACTCAAAAGTTTTTTTAGGATTATTTAAAATTTAATAAATAACTTTCAAACTGTTTTTCTCTGAAACAATTTTCAGTCGGTTTTTTGAATTCAAATTGTTTCAATTTTGAAATGTTTCGGAAATTTTCAATGGTTTACTTTTTATTTTCGAAACTGATTTTTATGTAAAGTTGAAACTGTTTTTAAGTTTTTAAAAGTTGTTTCAGTTAAATCAGGAAAACTATAAATGATTTCATTTGCAACTGTTTTGTAGCAATGTCTCATTTTTTTTAAAATAATAATAAAATATTTTTTCTCATTTTTTAAAAATAATAATAAAAAAAATATTTTATTATTATTTAAAAAAAAATGAGACATTGCTACAAAACAGTTGCAAATGAAATCATTTATAGATATGAGTTTTTAAATGTTTACAGAAAATTTTTAATTGTTTCAAAAATATTACCACTTTATTTGTTTTAATTTACAATTCTTTATAAATTTAATACTTTCCAAGCTACATTCTTGATGGAACAAAAATTTAATAGGTTTGTTTGGATTAATGCACTTGTTGTGTTCCATGTTTTTATTTACAGTTTCCTGAGTACAACTTATACTCCTTTGAAAATGAATTGTGAAATTCGAAACATATGTCAGGAAACTGTAAATAAAAACATGGAACACAACAAGTGCATTAATCCAAACAAACCTATTACAATTCTTTTTTTAAATTTTTTTATCTTGGTTTAAAAAAAATATTCGTTCTTTCTACAAATTTTCAACTGACTAGATTATTTAATAAGCGTATCAGTTGTTTTTTAATAAATGACTTTTCAGCCGTTCTTCTACCTGACAAATGCTTAGCTGATTTATTCAGATGTTTTTAACAGCTGAAAATTGCTTCCTTTTGAAAGTTTTTTCAATTCTAAGAATAAAGAAAACACTTTTACTCTTTTCTCCCACTTTAAACTTTATTTTCATTGACTAGTTTCGACTACACGGTAATCATTATCAAACTATTATCAAATTATCAAACTAAGACTTTGTTTGATAATGATTACCGTGTAGTCAAAACTAGTCAATGAAAATAAAGTTTAAAGTGGCATAAAAAAGTAAAAGTGTTTTCTTTATTCTTAATATTGAAATGTACCACGAAGTGAACGCCGTTTAAGATCCAAGAATTTTTTCAATTCATTTCAAGCACAAATCTACACATATTCAATAGAGGCTGTGCACCAACATGTATTACCTCAAGAAGATGAGGTGATTGATATCACCGTTGCTAGTGAGAGTATAAACAAGCACATCCAGAACCCTCATGAGTCGACAGACATTCTGTCCACCTTAGATCACAGTTTGAAGTTACAATTTACGTACTGAATTTCTTGAAGAGGAAGCATTCAGAAATCCAAGGAAACCCGATAAGCAAGTGTTTACAAAAACCTTATCGGAAAGACTACAAGAAGTTTAGAACCGTATGCTAAGAACGCAGACTGAAGTTAATGACCGTGCGCTGCTCCTGGAAATGGCTCTCATCTTCTCATATGAAAAGTCATACACACTCAACTCGGCTAGAGAGAAATCCATCAACCCATGTGAAATAAGGAAGCAAGAAAAGTTTTTAACAATGCTTAATACTTCAAGCAGGAAATATATTGAACCTGTTATAAAGTTGTAGGAAAGGAAGGTTAGACAACGTCAAAGGGAATGCTGAAGAAACTTTTGTGAACAAATTGAGTCCACAACCACAGCCGCAACGCCGAAAAAAGTAATTCTATATTGACAACCTCGTGAAGTCAATGGATATATTCTTAAAAATTCATTTTCCCGACTGCAAAAAACATGTAGGATAGGGATGAAGACCAGCAAGAGATTCATACTCTTTCAAAAAAGGTTGGATCATAGCCTCCAACATAATAACAGAACCTAGGAGTTTTAAAAATTAAATTAAAAAACGGTTCATATATTTTTTTGCAATATTTCAGTTGCCTCTTTCAATAAATAACTTTTCAACTGTTTTTATTTTAAATAATTTTTTTGATTGTTTTTTTTAATTTAAATGTTAAAAACGGTTTTGTTTTGAAAATTTTTCGTTTTTTTGCAGGAAATTTTCAATATACTTTTTTAAATCTTTCTGTAAACTTTATTTTAATTGTGACCAATTAGCAATTCAGTTAATTTTGGTAAAATATCAGATATTTCAAAATTCTGTTTACTCCTGACCTACCCCAATGAATGTCGCACAGTTATTTTAAATGTTTTTGAGAAATCAGTCGAATGCTATTATTTTTATTGTGTGGTAAAGGGAAATTTTCAAAGTGTACACAATTGAGAAAAAAGAGACATTCGTTTAAAATCAATTGAATTATATTTTTGGGAAAATATTATAAAATGTTAATTGGAAGATTAATTAAAATCACTTTCGTTTTGTTTAATTATTTTTATATTTCTTATTATGAATTGTTCTTGCTTTGCAATAAATTTCAATTTTGTTTTTTTGTGATATGAAAATATTCTTTCTTTCAAGCAAAGTTTTTACATTTGAATTCTAAAAATATGTAACTAAATCGGTTTTTACTTTCTTAATTTTTTTACTGTTTCATTATTAACAAATTTTATTGTTTCTATTTTATTTTTATTTACCATATTTTTAATTTTGAAAAATTAGTTAAAGAGTTAAAAGAAGATGATAATAACTTGATTAAAACAATTAGTGTTTTAATCAAGATTTTTAATTGTTTTATTTTTAGGTAAAATTTGATTTTTTATGTAATTTTTATAGAAAGTTTAAATCTTCTTTTATTGGTATTTTTTTAAAATAAAATTTCAACCGTATTAAGAGAATCTGATTTTTTTGTAACATTTAAAATACTTTAAAAAATGTTTAAATGTTTTTAAAAATATGTATGTATTTAAACAAAACACTTAGTTTATATAACTGTTTATCAAAAATATGTTTTTTACGTATGATATTTTTCTATTTTATTAAAAAGGCTTCAGTTTTAAATGTATTTAGCAATTTTGAAATTATTTCCATGATTTGTGTAATTTTTACAATGTTACAAACTATGAATTGCAACTTTAAGTTTGATAATTAATTGCTAGTTTTAAGCAAACATTTTTTAAAGGATCCCTTGCTAATATTTTAAGGATTTAAAAGTAAAATAGAGGCCACCCACCCACCCTACATTTACATGTGTATTTTAGATTGATCGTCCTTAAGTTAGCAGCAAAACTAATCATTAAGATATTGATGTTTTTACTCAAAGCCATCAACACTGTTTTAACTTAAGTTAAAATATATATGTAGGGTGGGTAAGTGGACACTATCTCACCATTTAATTCATAAAACACACGCGTAAATTGCACTGATTAAATTTTTAATTAGATTATTTTAATTCAATGTTGAATTTTGGATTCTTGTTACTTTCAAATTTGCAGTTTTGACATATATTTATAGACCATAATATGCATATTATTTGTTTCAATTTTATAAAAATATTTCTATTCTCAGTATATATAGCAATTTTGATGATCTTAACATTTTTTGACAAAGTTTATTCTGCAGCTCTATTCTTAGATGTTCATAAAGCTTATGATTCAGTTTGACTTGAAGTTATACTGTAGAAGATCATCCCTTTATATATTGTTTTCATCCACAAACAATTTTTTTCTTTAAAATCAAAATCAAAAATCGTTATCTTCTTATTTTACTACCGAACAAGGTTGATATTTAATACTTTTGATTTTTATGCAGTAATTGCAGATGATTTTGCCTTAATTACACTAAAACTCCCGAAACCATTTCAATTTCCACAACAACTCATTCATTCTCTTCAACAATGATTTGAAAGGTATTCAATTAAAATGAACCCCGACAAATCATAACTCATAATTCTCTATCATCGTAACATACAATCCCCTTATAAAGTCTTTATACCCCATAAATTCATCCCACATTCAGCTTAATTAAAAAAAAAAACTTCTCCCAAAAATTAGTAGAGTTATAATCAATAAAATCAAGTAGTCGTAATGTTGTGAAATATATGTATACCTTCTGGATTAATTAGAAGTAAAATAAAATGAAAACACTTGGTAACTTTGTTTGTATAACTGGATTTTATTTTCGTTGACACACTAGCCATTATCAAGTTTTTTTTAACTTATGTTTTGATGATGGCAAGTGTGTTGCTAAAACTGTAGTCAACGAATTTCCAATTTCATTTTATACTTCAAAATTTATAACGAAGTGGAAACCTCAAGAAGTAATATATATATAAAAAAATATTTTATTATTTATTTACCTGTGCGGCCATAATCCTCTGTCTCTCCTTGATCAGTCCGCACTTCGCACACGAGCAATTCTTGTAGATGCATTGCTTCTTGTGCCCCCTCAGGGTGGATATCATGCCGTGGTTCCTGCACCTCGCACACTTCGGCACCCTCGCCGACCGTCCGCCGCTAGACAGCATCTTCGAGATGAAAAATTCCTGGATAAATCGGGACACACACTCTCCGCCGACTCGATATTACAATCGCCAAAAGAATACAATACACAAAAGATACGATCGCCAGATTAGCAAGGATAACCGACTGTTACAGCCGCCAATGAGGCTGCGAAGCCGTGGGGGTGGCCAATGGGAGACGGGAAGGTTTTCAGGCGGCCGCGCCCACTGAAAGATTTTTCAGCAAAAGCACTCTATCACACACACACACAAACATTGAAACACGTGCGTACGGATATCCGGACGGGACGGACGGCTTTCATCTGTTTCGGCCCTCTTTTTATTTTGATTTGTGTGTAAACCGGAAAATGGATGACTAGATCTAATTTTATTTATACTCTACATAAATAAATAAACTATTCTGATTGATATTTTGATTATTAATATATGATGAATCAAAAGCATTTATTCACAAATTTTGCACTTCCAGTGTAGGAATTTTATTGCAAATGTTTTTCAGCTCTTCCGGCAAATAATAAAAGCTCAAGTTTAAAAGCTCTGTGCAATTTTTTTGTTGCTATTCTTGAAGTAGAGCATAGAGACTTACACGGGCAATAAAAAATACATATTTTTAAAACAAACAAATTTCAACTGTTTTTATCAAAACGTCAATTGATTTAATAAAACAAAATAATCGTTTTAACTCAATTAAACAGATTACAAATGGTTTTTTTTATAACAAATTTTAAAATAAAATACGTTTTAAGTATTTTCTGTACTGGTTAAAAATTTTAAAGGGCTTAAATTGATTAGAAAATCCAAGTTTTTGGTTTCGATAAATTTTCTACGGTCTGTTCATTTTCAATTTTTTCTTCGTAATAGCAATTTTTTTAAGTATAATTTTTGTTTGATAAAAACAAGACATTACTTGGTTTTGCATATACATCAAATGACTTAATGACTGTTCAATGATCTAAAGCAACCTTAAATCATTATTAGATAATCTTGAATGACCTTTGAATAACCTTAAACGATTTTAAATGGTCTTCCAATGATTTTAATAGCTATTGAATTATTGAATGATTTTGGATGACCATAAATGACTATCTGATGACTTTAAATGATGCTCCGTGACTATTCGATGATCTTATATGACCTTGAATAACCACTAGATATTTTTGAATGACCTTTGAACAACCTTAAACCACTTTCCAATGACTTTAAATGTGTATTGAACTATTGAATGGCTTTCGACGACCTTACATGATTATCTGATGACTTCAAATGAACCCCCATGCCCATATGATGATTTTATATTATCTTGAATAACCACTAGACATTTTTGAATAACTCAAAACAATTTTCTAGTGACATCTAATGACTTTTATGTGTGTTCAACTATTGAATGGTTTTGGACAATCTTAAATGACTATCTAATGACCCTAAATGATCAACAATGATTATACGATGATCTTACATAACCTTGAACAACCACTAGATATTTTTGAATAACTTTAAACAACTCTCCAATGACTTTAAATGTGTATTGAAATATTGAATGATTTTGGACGATCTAAGATGATTATTTAATGACCCTAAATGATCCTCAATAACTATTCGATAACCTTACATAACCTTGAATAATCACTAGATATTTTTGAATAACTTAAAACAACTTTCCAATGACTTACAATGACTTTAATGTATATTAAGCTATAGAATGATTTTGGACAACCTTAAAACAAATTATTAAATGACTCTAAATGATCCTCAATGACTACACGATGATCTTACATAACCTTGAATAATCACTAGATATTTTTGAATAACTTAAAACAATTTTCTAATGACTTCTAATGACTTTGTTGTGTGTTCAACTATTGAATGATTTTGGACAATCTTAAATGACTTTCTAATGACCCTAAATGATCCTCAATGACTATACGATGATTTTACATAACCTTGAAGAACCACTAAATATTTTTGAGTAACTTTAAACAACTTTCCGATGACTTCCAATGACTTTAATGTGTATTAAACTATTGAATGATTTTGGACAACCTTAAATGATTATCTAATGACTCTAAATGATCCTCAATGACTACACGATGATCTTACATAACCTTGAATAATCACTAGATATTTTTGAAAAACTTAAAACAATTTTCTAATGACTTCTAATGACTTTGTTGTGTGTTCAACTATTGAATGATTTTGGACAATCTTAAATGACTTTCTAATGACCCTAAATGATCCTCAATGACTATACGATGATTTTACATAACCTTGAAGAACCACTAAATATTTTTGAGTAACTTTAAACAACTTTCCCATGACTTCCAATGACTTTAATGTGTATTAAACTATTGAATGATTTTGGACAACCTTAAATGATTATCTAATGACTCTAAATGATCCTCAATGACTACACGATGATCTTACACAACCTTGAATAACCACTAGATATTTTTGAATAACTTAAAACATAACTAATATAATTAATATAATTGAAGTCCTCTCTTCAGAGGAATATAAGCCAAACTTGGCAAGAAAATGGTGGAACAACCTCCACCAAAGAAATCTCATGTCGCAGCAGTGTCATCAAGGCAAGAGTGGAAGATCATATTTTTATGAACTCGAGCCTTTCCATGTGCAATCAAAATTTTTGTAAGACAGTATTTTTATTAATGTATTTTGAATTTTATTTTAGGTACAATGGATAAATAAATACTATCTACTATCTACTATCTAACTTTCCAATGACTTGCAATGACTTTAGTCTGTATTGAATTTTTGAATGATTTTGGACGATCTTAATGATTATCTGATAAACCTAAATGATCCTCAAGGACTATTCGATAACCTTACATAACCTTCAATAACCACTAGATATTTTTGAATAACTTGAAACAAATTTCCAATGACTTGCAATGACTTTAGTGTGTATTGAATTATTCAATGATTTTGGACGACCTTAAATGATTATCTGATGACCCTAAATGATGCTCAATGACTATTCGATGCTCATTTATAACCTTGAATAACCACTAGATATTCTTGAATGACCTTTGAATAACCATAAACAACTTTCCAATGACTTCCAATGACTTTAACGTGTTTTGAAGTGTTGAACAATTTTGTACGACCCTAAATGATAATCTGATGACCTTAAATGATCCTTCATGGCTATGATACTTCATAATATAATACATTCCATGTATTTATATAACCTTGAATAAGCACCAGACATTTTTTAATGATCTTTGAATAATCTTAAACAACTTTCCAATAACCTCCAATGCCTTTAACGTGTATTGAAGTATTGAACAATTTTGGACGAGCCTAAATGATTATCTGATGACCTTAAATGATCCTTCATGACTTTTCCGTGTACTTATATAACCTTGAATAACCACCAGAAATTTTTTAGTGACCTTTGAATAACCTTAAACAACTCTCCAATGACTTACAATGATTTTAACGTGAATTTAAGTATTGAACCATTTTGGACGACCCTGAATGATTATCTAATGACCTTAAATGATCCTTCATGACTTTTCCGTGTACTTATATAACCTTGAATAACCACCAGATATTTTTTAGTGACCTTTGAATAACCTTAAACAACTCTCCAATGACTTGCAATGACTTTAGTGTGTATTGAATTATTCAATGAATTTGGACGACCTTAAATGATTATCTGATGACACTAAATGATGCTCAATGACTATTCGATGCTCATTTATAACCTTGAATAACTACTAGATATTCTTGAATGACCTTTGAATATCCATAAACAACTTTCCAATGACTTCCAAAGACTTTAACGTGTTTTGAAGTATTGAACAATTTTGGACGAGCATAAATGATTATCTGATGACCTTAAATGATCCTTCATGACTTTTCCGTGTACTTATATAACCTTGAATAACCACCAGATATTTTTTAGTGACCTTTGAATAACCTTAAACAACTCTCCAATGACTTACAATGATTTTAACGTGAATTGAAGTATTGAACAATTTTGGACGACCCTGAATGATTATCTAATGACCTTAAATGATCCTTCATGACTGTTCTGTGTACTTCTATAATCTTAAATAACCACCAGATATTTTTAATGACCTTTGAAAAACCTTAAGCAACTTTTCAATATCTTCCAATGACTTTAACGTGTATTGAAATATTGAACAATTTTGGACGACCCTAAATGATTAACTGATGACCTTAAATGATCCTTCATGACTCTTCGATGCTCATATGTAACCTTGAATAACCACTAGATATTCTTGAATGACCTTTGAATAACCTTAAACAACTTTCCAATGACTTAAACGTGAATTGAAGTATTGAACAATTTTGGACGACCGTGAATGATTATCTGATGACCTTAAATGATCCTTCATGACTGTTCCGTGTACTTATATAACCTTGAATAACCACCAGATGTTTTTAATGACCTTTGAATAGCTTTTAGCAACTTTTCAATGACTTCTAATGATTTTAATGTGTATTGAACTATCTAATGATTTTGGACGACACTGAATGATTATCTCATGACCTTGAAGAAAAAGCACTAAATATTTTTAAATGACCTTTATATAACCTTAAAGAACTATCCAATTACTTCGAATGACGTTAACTTGTATTGAACTATTGAATGATTTTGGATGATGTTAAATGATCCTCAATGACTTATATAACCTTGAAAATTCAATTCAACAAAAATAAAATAATCTTCATGAACTTTATTAGCAATTAACAATTGTATTCACGTTTGATTATATCCCAATTATATTTCATATTAAAATAACCAATCAATTAAATTACCTACTGTATAATAATTAGGAAATCGATGTTGGATATCTATTAAAAACGGTCACACATACACAAACATTGAAATGAGTGAAAGAGAAAAGGAAATAAAACGTGCGAGCTCAGAAAAGGTTTCGGTGTATGTATACAGGAGAGACGTGCGACGTATTACTGTCAGTTTGTTAAATAAACACAACTCCATTAAATTGTTGCCTAACATATGTCATTTCGACCACCCAAATGGTTTTCCAAATTTTTACGCGCGTCGTCTCCCTCCGGCGCGAATCGCCAAAAAAATATAAAACGTTGGTGGAAAAGGATGGGAGGATTAATGTGGGCGCGAATCGGATAGGATATTAATTTACCACACATTTCGCTAATGTGCGAAAACTAAAAATACATCACTTGCTCATACTCATAATTTTATTCAATTATAACTCTGGCGTGTACAATCGATGCAAAAATTACAAACAAAAATTTACACAACTAAAACGCACATACATATGAACACAAAGACATAATAAAATTATTCTATGGTAGTATAAAATGGCTATTATTATAATACCAGTGTAAAATCATCTTAAAAATTGTTAAAACAGAAATGAAGGTTTGTTTATATATACCATAATAAAAATTTAACAAAGTTGAAAATTTTTGCCACAAATATTTAAGTATGAAAGAATGTGTAAAATTGAACAATTGTTCAAAGTTAACTGGTTGGAGGGTGGGTTAGTCTCCACCCATCCACCCTACAATAAATATATTTAATTGACTTGAAATATTGTGATTACAACATAAAAAATCATCTAACTGTAGAATATTGCCCTGGAGATATAGTTTAAATTAAAAATTGTATGTAGGGTGGGTGGGGGCCACTATCTCACCCTCCAATCTGTAAAACATAAGTGAGGGTTTACTGGATTAAAAATTAAAATATGTAAAGCAATGTATATTATAAATTCCAACAATTTTTCATCAAAAACAAATGTATTTTAAGTTTGCATAAATATTTTTATTATTCATCGTAGCACAAACAAAATTTTTAGGTATCAGTAATTTAGTTTAAATTAATAGGTATATGTTTATATACACAAAAAATATTTATATAAAGATGTATAATATTCATGCAAAAAATAAGTAAAATATTCGTTTGTAATTAAATAAAAATCCAATAAACCCTCGCGTATGTGTTACTGATTGGAGGGTGGGTTATAGGCCACCCACCCACCCTACATATACATTGAATCTTCAACCACTACTAGTGTGTATATTTCCGTTAAAAATAAGCACAATTAATGAATAATTTCCAGAAATAAAATGGCAACATGCAAAACCTAAATTTAAAAAAATCAAAATGCATACGTATGTTTGAAAAATTGTAAAAACTTAACTAATTTAAAAAATGCATTCAAAATTAATGTATCTTCAAAATCTATATAAAACAATTGACGTATGGTTACCGAAAACAAAATGGCAACATTCCAAACTTGAATGAAAATAAATCAAATTGCATATGTAGGTTTGTAAAATTGGAAAAAATTAGTATAAAAATACCAACATCCATTTAAAATATAAGTATCTTTAACATCCACGTAAAACATTTGATTTATCACTTCCGAAAACAAAATGGCATCATTTAATATTTGAATTAAAAGAAATCAAAAGTAATTTGTAGGTTTGAAAAATTGTAAAAAAATAAATAATTATAGGACTCACCTAAAAATTACAAAATGAATTTAAAATTAATGTATTTTTAATATCCATATCAAACAATTGATGTATTACTTCCGGAAACAAAATGGTAGCCTTCAAAACTTGAATTTTAAGAAATCAAAATGGATTCATTGGTTTAAAAAATTGTAAAAATATAACTGATTTCATGATTATCTTAACAATTGCAAAGATTTTAGAATAAACGTACCTTTATTATCCATATAAGACAATTGATGTATTACGTCTGAAAACAAAAGGGCAGCAGCAAAATGCAGCAGCAACTTGAATTGAAAGAAACTAAAATGTATTCGTAGGATTGAAAAATTGTAAAAAATTAACCAAGCGTAGGATTAACTTAAAAGTTACATAATACGACCAAAACTAACGTATCTTAAATATCTGTATAAAACAATTGACGTATAGATACTGAAAACAAAATGGCTTCATTCAAAACTTGAAATAAAATAAATCAAAATGCATATGTAGGTTTGACAAATTGCAAAAAATTAACTAATCACAGGATTAGCATAATAATTACAAAATGCATTTACTATTAATGTATTTTTAACATCCACATAAAAGATTTGATGTATCGTTTCCAGAAACAAAATGGTAGCCTTCATAACTTGAATTTAAAGATATCAAAATGCATTCATAGGTTTAAAAAATTGTAAAAAATTAACAAGTCATAGGATTAACACAAACATTACAAAACGCATTTAAAATCAATGTATCTTAAACTTCCATATCAAACAATTGATGTATCACTTCCAAAAACAAAATGGCAGCATTTACAACTTGAGTTAAAAAAATAATGTAAAATATTAACTAATAACATATACAAAATTTTTTCAATCCCTTGTAGGATGGGATAGAGATCAATCACCCATTCTACGTAATTAGTTTCTTGTTTTTTTTCTTTTAAATCTACTTTTATATTTGAAATCATCATCCAACTACTTTGATTATTTTAATAGAGATTAAATTTTGGATTATGGTGCTGAACGATCATCGCAAGATTTTTCTTTTCCTATAAATGACTTTTATCCAAACTCGTGTTGATGTGAAATAACTAGAAGGTGAAATAGTGGCCACCCACCCACCGTTTTAGTTCTTTGCTTTCATTAAAAAAAAAAACACAATCGAAAGTAATATAAATGTTGATATTGTTGATAAATTTCTGTTGGTATTGTTGAGTTACGTTAATATTATAATAACTTATAATATTGTTGCTAAATGTATAGTTATTTGGTTGATTAGATGACGGAATAGAGATCAACCATCCACGCATTTATCTTTATTAAAAAACTATGTTGTTATATTTAAAGTCGTCATCTAATTTATCTGAAGAAAACATGAACTAATTTTTGATTTAATTTTCCTGGAGACGAATCCAGGGTTTGTGGTCTAAATTCAAATGTGTATGTAGGGTGAGTGGGTGTTGAAATAATAATAAATGCATTAAGTAAGTTTTAACTTAATTTCTTTTGTTATTATACCTGTACAAGTTTTTAAACTACTGAATGCACTTTTCATTTTTTTTTTGTTGAGATTCAAAGTACTGTGGTGATGTTTCAAGCTAAAGTGGCTCAATAATTTTGATTTCATGATAAAACCTGACTCTTCCTAAATGCACCAAGTAAATTTTAACATAATTCCTTTTGTCATAATTCTTGTAGAAATATTTTAAACCTTTGGCTGCACTTTTTATTTTTTCTTTTGTTTATATTCAAAATGCTGTGGTGGTGTTTCGAGCTACAGTAGCTCAATAATTTTGATGTGGTGATAAAAATAGTCTCCTTCTTAATACATTAAGTAAGTTTAAACTTAATCCCTTTCGACATTATCCCTATATACATTTTTAAACTACTGAATGCACTTTTCATTTTTTTTTTTGAGATTCAAAGTGCTGTGGTGATGTTTTGAGCTACAGCAGCTCAGTAATTTTGATGTGATGATAAAAATAGACTCCTTTTAAATGCATTAAGTAAATTTTAACTTAATCCCGTTTCATATTATTCCTGCACAAATTTTTAAACCTTTGAATGCACTTTTCATTTTTCTTGTTGATATTCAAAGTGCTGTGGTGTTGTTTTGAGTTACAGTGGCTCAATAATTTTAATATGATGATAAAAATAGACTCTTGTTAAATGCATTAACTACGTTTTAATCTAATTTCTTTAGTTATTATCCGTGTACAAATTTTTGAACCTCTGAATTTTCTTTTTTTTGTTGAGATTCAAAATGCTGTAATGTTATAGTGGCTCAATAAATTTGATGTGATGATTAAAATAGACTCTTCCTAAATAGGTGGATGGCTACTATCCCACCCTTCAATCTATAAGACAAGCGAGGTTGTACTGGATTAAAAATTGAATAACGTCAACTAATGTATATTATAAATTCCGAAACTTTTCTTTTCATAGAAATGACTTTTTTTATCAAAATTCTTGTCGATGTAAAGTAATTGGAGGGTAGAATAGTAGCCATCCACCCACCCTACATATACAAATTTATTTAAATCACTGCTACTTTTTTTTGGTTTTTCATAAAAACAAATATAATATAAATGTTGAGCATTTTAATAAAATTCTCGTCATATAAGTACTATGTAGAGTGGGTTAGAAACTAGCCACCGATCGTCATTATTTTTTTTAAATATTGTTTTTAGTAAAAATCTACTTTTATTTTTGAAATCGTCATCTAACTATTTTGATTATTTTAATGGAGCTGGAAACGAGATATTGTAGCATAGAATAAATTGCTATGTAGGGTGGGTGGGTGTCCACTATCCCACCCTCCAGTCCGTTAAAAAGAATTTTTTTATAAATTTTTCAGACAGAATAAAATTTAATTGCTATTATTAAAAAAAATAATCATGTTAAGCTTTACCTTTTTGATAAGGATTCTGGAACAATTTTAGTGACTATTTATATTTTTTAAAGGATATTTGATTTTTTTATTTTTCGAAACTGTTTGTCTACTTCCCCATTTCTGTTGTTGAAGTTTTCCTAAATTATCGCTTTTAAATTGCGAGAATTTTTTCCGACTTTTCTTTAATTTATCTTCTTCTTCCAACATATTTTTTTGCCACATTTATTCGAAAGTTTTAGGATTTTCCTTCATTTTCTCTCTAGATTTCTGAAAATTTTAAGTATACTTACTTCAACATATCTATATTTTTTAATTTATTAATTTTCCACAATGTTTTTCCTAGAAGTATTTTTTATTTAAAATTTTCTATGTTTTTGTTTTTATTTCTCTTACAAATTGCATTTTTTTCTTTTTTTCATAAATTATATATTTTCAGAAATATGTTTATCTAAATGTGTAGAATTTTCTAATACCCTTTTCTTTACATTTATTAAATTTACTTTGAGACATTAAACATTTTTCTAAATGTTTTCTTCTAGCTCGAATTTCGATCAAAAGGTTTTTATAATAATTTTCTCACTCAAATTTAGAATTGTCCAGCAATTTATTTCTACATTTTTAAAAGTTTTAAACATATTTAGCATTATTTTTCTAATTAAATTCATTGACATTTTTTTATTATAAAAACAAGAATCTACAATTTTCCGATTTTTGTTTAAATTATTCCTGTAATTTCCCATTTATTTTGTGGCAATTTTCTAGAATTTTAAAGTTGTTTGTCTGGAATTCAAAATCGCAAGAATATTCTTCTAGGTTATTTTAGCATGTTCTCTAAATTTGTAGATATTTCCAGTATTTTCTTCTTTACATTTCTAAAAGTAAGTAGTTTTTCGTAGAATTCCTCTTTTTCCAAACTTGTTGGAAAATGTTTACTCACAATTCAGAATTTTCAGCAGTTCTTGTTTAAATTTTCCACTAATTCCTCTTCTAAATTGTAATGATCTTTATTTTCAGGATGCTGAAATTTTCAAATAATTTCTCTTCCAGATTTCTAGAAATTTCCATTTACAAGAAAATTCTTTGAATTTGTGGAAATTTTTCAGTATACATTTCTAGAATTATATAGATTTTTCCAACAATTTCTATTTTGATTTTAGAGTATTTTTAACAAATTCTTATTATTTAAAATTATCATTTAAAATTTTCTAACAATTCTTGTTTAATTTAATCTATTAATTTTCTCTTCTAAATTACAAAAAACATATTTTTAAGTGAATTTTTTGATGAATTTTGCAAGAATTTCTCTTCTAGATTTTAGCATTTTCTCTAGATTTCTAGAATTTTCCAGAATTTTATTCCTTACATTTCTAGAATTAAGAATAATTTTTCAATTATATTTTTTTCCATACAACTGCAGGAAACAAAATTTTGAGTCTTGAAATTTGTCTGTAGGAAATGTAAAAATGCATTTGATGATTTAAAAAATTGTAAAAAATTACTTTTTAGTGGAATGAATCTGAAAATTAAAAACTTAATTTTCAGCAGAACAAACCCAAAAATTTATAGAACCAATTATAATTGTTTTAGTTTTAATATTTTCTAAATAAATAGGCAATACGCAACTGCAGGAAACCAACATTTGACTCTTGAAATTTGACTTTAAGAAATGTAAAAATGCATTCGATGGTTAAAAACATTGTAAAAAATGTTCACTAGAATTAACTTGAAAATACAAAAAACCATTCGCAATTATTTTATATTTGCATTCGATGATTTAAAAAATTGTAATAAAATAATTTTTTCAATTATTATAATTTCGATATTTTCAAAAAAAAGGAAGCAACACGCAACTGTAAGAAACAAAATTTTGACCATTGAAATTTGACATTAGGAAATGCAATAAATAAAATATTGATTTCAATATTTAAATAAATAACAAAATTATAAATATTCATAATTTTTTTTATATAATTTTTTGGAAATGGTTACAGATTAGTTATCCACAATATATAAATAGTTTTATTTCTACCAGTGTTATTCTTTTTAATCTAAAGAGCAAGATATGTTAAAGAATTTAATAGCATTGTTATATTTAAGTATGTGTAGGGTGAATGATTGACTTCTAATCCATTTTTTAATCATCAAATTAAAATTTATTGGAAAACAGTTTGTCTATTAGATTTTAGGATTTGAAGGGTGGGTTAATTACCATCCGTCAAGATAGATTTTTGTGAGTTACGTGAAGGTAAACTTCATTAATTAATAAAGCACTAAAAACTTTTCTTCACAATTTTATTTAAATTCACAGATGTATATTTCGGACACAAAGTGACCATCCACCAACCTTATGTATACCTTTAGATTCTAACTAAAACTCCCTGTTTAAATTAATACACCAACATTAATATTACTTTTATTTTTATATCGAACGAGAAAGTAGAAAGTGATTAAAATAGCCTTGTATATGTAGGGTGGGTGGGTAGCCACTATCTCACACTAATAATTATTTAACATCAACACGAATTTGGATGAAAGTAATTTTTACGAAAAGGAGAATCTCGCAATTAATAATATGCGTTCGATGATATAAAGCAACTTTTAATTCAGTACCCTCGCTTATGTTTTACGGATTGGAAGGTGGGATAGTGGCCACCCACCCACCCTACATATATAGTTTATTTTAAGCTACAAACTCTCGTTTATTCTTCAGGAAAACTAACAGATAAATTAGATGATGACTTCAAATACAAAAATAAATAATTAGAAAATACATAAATTTACAACAAATGTTTTCGTGTTTTTATAATTATTCGTTAATTTTCTACAACGTAAAGGATTTTAATATATTTTTATTACAAAAATAGATTTTTGGATGTTGATGCATAGAGAATTTTAATGTTTTTTTAAAATCACTAAGTGTTAATATTTAATGTAATCAGAGTAAATGATATTTCTATGTTGTAAGGTTTTATTTTTATAGTGATTAAATATCGACCACGTGGTCTTTCCGCCGTGTTATTAGTGTATTTATGTGTTTGTGTAAATATATTTGTAATTAAGTAGTATGTATAATGTAGCATAAGTTCTGAAACAATTTATTTTGTACATTTTTTGTAATGACACTCTGAAATAAAAATTATTAATAAGCTTGTTACTTTAATGAATTCTTTCCCGTTACTTTGAGGTACCATGTTTACTCCGGAAAATAAAATATTGTATAGAAATGAAACACACTTATAACTTTGTTTCTATGAAACGTAATTTATTTCTGTGACTTTAGTCACATGGTACCGAAACTTAAGTCACGAAAATAGATTACGTTTTATATAAATAAAGTTATAAGTGTGTTTAATGTCTATTCAACATGTATAACGAAGTAGAAGCCTTTAACTTAATAATAAAATATTGTGATTGATTAAGATTTTATGGGATTTGAAAAAGATTTTCGTTGCTCCATGAAGAACCAGAAGAAACGCAACGAAAAGTAGTACAGAATTTCCACGAAGCTCAAAATGCTGCATCCGAAAAATAGTCCAGCCATACCTCCAATATAAACTGAAAAAAGTTTATTAATCTCATCATTTGTTCATAGGAATAATAATTTCTTAATACACGAAAAAAAAATAACTTTAAATAAGAGCGAAGAAAATAAAATTTAACTGCGCTACGCTGATGATATCTAAAATAAATTGAAATTGGTATTTGGCTGTTTTTAACAGTGAAACAATAATTTAATACGTATTTACTCAACACTTAACGTTAAATTAAAGATTTTGGAATTTATGAAGTTTTAAGAGATGTGAACTTTTGGATTGACTATCCAAAAATAATAATCTAAACTGTTTAAATTCTTGAATCTTCTCGAACGTCGAGAAAACTTCGTGGTACGTTTTTAATTTTTAAAAATAAAGAAAAACATAACTTTTTATACCACCTTTTTTTACAGTTATCGTGACTAGTTTCGATAAGTGTAATAAAAAGTGGTGTAAAAAAAGTTATAAGTTCTTCTTTATTTTTATAATAGCTTACCTAGCACATCAGTGAATCCAAAAATGACGTCCCTCTTCAAGCGCATTCTGGGATATTCTTTTAAACCCCATTGTAGGTTCGAACCCAGAAACCATTCCCTGGAGTCCACCTGCACCACGATGTAATTAACTTCGTCACAATTCGGATAACACTGGCACTCTCTTTTCATAGTTATTAAACGTTCTTAAAATGCATCAGATTGGTTAATTTTCACTAAAATTTGATATAAAAATATTCCATTACCTTTATATTGAGCCAAGCAGTGCAGACCTTTAACATCACACACTTTATCTCCATCTGTAAGAAGTATTACAAAATAAAAATTAATAAAAACCAACTGCAATTTCGCCTTTCGGTAATATTCGCTAAAATTATTAATCTTGTTAAGTTATTAAAATTATTACTTATCTTTCTACAAGGTAAAGGGCATTTTACATTTCCTAAATTCAAAGAGTCAAAATTTTGTTTCCATGCAGTTGCGTGTTACCTATTTCTCTGGAAATATTAAAACTAGAATAATTGTGAATAGTTTTATGTATTTTCGGGTTTACTCCACTAGATATTAATGTTTTACAATTTTTAAAATCATCAAATGCAATTTTACATTTCCTAAACTCAAATTTCAAGTATCAAAATTTTGTTTTCTGCAGTTGCGATTTGACTATTTTTTTGAAAATTTTAAAACTAGAATATTTGTGAATGGTTTCATAAATTTTCAGGTTCATTCCACTGAAAATTAATGTTGTACAATTTTTCAAATCATCGATTGCGTTTTTACATATCCTAAAGTCCAATTTCAAGAGTCAAAATTTTGTTTCCTATAGTTGCGTGTTGCTTACTTTTTCAAAAACATCAAAACTTAAACAATTGTCAATAGTTTTATGCATTTTCAGATTTATTCCACTGAAAATTATTAATTTTTAATTTTTTTAAATCATCGAATGCAATTTTACATTTCCTAAATTCAAATTTGACAAATCAAAATTTTGTTTTCTTAAGTTGTGTGTTGACTATTTATTTTAAAATATCAAAAAATAGAATAATTGCGAATGGTTGTATGTATTTTCAGGTTTATTCTACTGATAATTAATTTTTTACAATGTTTTTAATCATTGAATGCAATTTTAGATTTCATAAATTCAAATTTGAAGAATCAAAATTTTGTTTTTTCCAATTGTGTGTTGACTATTCATTTAAAAATGTCAAAAATAGAATGATTGCGAATGGTTTTATATATTTTTAGGTTTATTCTACTGAAAATTAATTTTTTTACAATGTTTTTAATCATTGAATGCATTTTTACATTTCCTAAAGTCAAAGTTCAAGAGTCAAAATTTTGTTTCCTGCAGTTGAGTGGTGCTTACTTTTTCAAAAATATCAAAACTTAAACAACTGTCAATAGTTTTATGTATTTCCAGGTTTATTTCACTGAAAATTATTTTTTTACAACCTTTCAAATAATCAATTGGATTTTTACATTTAATAAAGTCAAATTTCAAGAGTCAAAATTTTGTTTCCTGCAGTTGCGTATTGTCTACTTTTTCAAAAATATCAAAACTTGAACAATTTTCAATAATTTTATGTATTTTGAGGTTTATTTCACTGAAAATTATTCATTTTATAATTTTTTAAATCATTTAAAATTTTACATGTCCTAAACTCAAATTTCAAGAATCAAAATTTGGTTTTCTGCAGTTGTATGTTGACTATTTTTTTTAAATATGAAAAATAGAATAATTTCGAATGGTTTTATGTATTTTCAGGTTTATTCTACTGAAAATTAATTTTTTACAATGTTTTTAATCATCGATTGCATTTTTACATTTCCTAAAGACAAATTTCAAGAGTCAAAATTTTGTTTCCTGCAGTTGTGTGTTGCCTTTTTTTTCAAAAATATCAAAACCTAAATCACTGTCAATAGTTTTATGGATTTTCAGGTTTATTCCACTGAAAATTATTCATTTTTAAATTTTTTAATCATCGAATGCAATTTTACATTTCCTAAAGTCAAGTTTCAAGATTCAAAATTTTGTTTTCTGCAATTGCGTGTTGACTATGTTTTCAAAAATATCAAAACTAGAATATTTTTGAATGGTTTTATCAATTTTCAGGTTCATTCCCCTGAAAATTATTTATTTATTAATTTTTTAAATCATCAAATGCAATTTTACATTTCTTAAACTCAAATTTCAAGAATCAAAATTTGGTTTTCTGCGTTTATGTGTTGACTATTTTTTTTATAAATATCAAAAATAGAATTATTTCGAATGGTTTTATGTATTTTTAGGTTTATTCTACTGAAAATTGATATTTTACATTGTTTTTAATCATCGAATGCATTTTTACATTTCCTAAAGTCAAGTTTTAAGAGACAAAATTTTCTTCCCTGTGATTGCGTGTTGTCTATTTTTTGAAAATATCAAAACTAGACTAATAGTGAATGGTTTTGGGTATTTTCAGGTTTGTTTCGCTCAAAATCAATGTTTTACAATTCTTTAAATCATCGAATATAATTTGATATTTTCTAAAGTCAAATTTCAAAAATTAAAATTTTATTTCCTGCAGATAGGTGTTGCCTATTTTTTTCAAAAATATCAAAACTTGAACAATTGTGAATGGTTTTGTGTATTTTTTGCATTTTGTGCAATAAACCTGTACTGAAAATTATTATTTTTTACAATCTTTTTAATTACTTAATGCAATTTTATATTTCCTAATGTTAAATTTCGAGAGTCAAAATTTCATTTCGTGCAGTTGTGTGTTGCCTATTTTTTTGGAAATAATTATTAATTGTTTTATAAATTTTCAGGTTTATTCCACTGAAAATTAATTTTTATCAATTTTTGAAATAAATTTTTTTACTTAATTCTATAAACGTAAAGAATATTCTAAAATACTAGAGAAAATGATAAAATAATATTAAAGACGAGAAATATATGAAAAATTCTTGAACAAGTGAATATTTTTAGATATCTAAAGTGAAATTTCCTAAAAACTTTTGAAAAACAGAAAAAAAAATTGTTTAAAACTTTTAGGATAATGATAAAAAAAATATTTTGCAATTTACAAGAGAAATTAATGAAAGCATTATTTAAAAAAGAACTAAAAACAAAAATTTGTCAAATAAAAGAGAAATTATTGGAAAAATCTATTTAAATCTAAAAGCATAAAAGAGAAAATACTGAAAAATTCTATAATTAAAAACAGAGTTATAAAATATATTCTAAGAATTTCCTTGTAAATGGAAGTTTCTAGAAATCTGGAAGAGAAATTACTTGAAAATTCCAGAATTCTGAAATGAAAGATCGTTGCAATTTGGAAGATTAAACAGGAATTGCTGAAAATTCAGAAAGATAGAGTAAACATTTGTAAAAATCAAAAGAATTTAGATATTTCAAAGTAAGTGTTAAAAATGTTGTAAAAATTTCAGAAATTTGAAAGAGAAAGAGAAATTTGAAAGGAAAATCCTTAAATTTTGTAAAAAAATATGTTGGAAAATTTGAAACCTTCCAAGAAAAATGAAAGAAAAGTTGGACAAAAATCTCGCAATTTAAAAGATATAATTTCATGTGCACGTTCTTGATATGTATTTCGGAAATTTAGTTATACTTAAAGCGTTTCATTCATTTATAATATGTATTATATTTTATATTGCACTTAAATGGACTTCCGTAAATAAATAAATAAATAAATAAAAACATTAGCAATAGAGATAGGAAAATAGTCAGTTTCGAAAAATGAAAAAATCCTTACTGAAAAATATAAATAAGGTCACAAAAATTGTGCCAGAATCCTCATAGAAAATTTTCACAATTTCGAAAAGAAAATAAAGAATTAGGTAAAGCTTAACATGTTTACAAATTAGAAAAAAATAGCATTTAATATTTATTTGGGAAATTTTAAATCTGTCCGAAAAATTTATTAAAAATTTTAAGAAAAATTAATGAAAGAGCTGGAGGAAGTCTAGAAGAAAGTCGGATAAATACAGAAATAAAAAGTTTTTACATATCTACAAAACATTATTTCGGAAATATATACAAAGAAAAGAGGAAATGTAAAAATAATGTAGAATCCATCAACAATTAGTAATTAAAGTTATTATGTATGTGTAGGGTGGGTGGGTGGCCTCTAACCCACCCCCTAATCAATAAAACGTAAGGGGTTTAATTAATTGTAAGACGTAAATAAACATAACATTGTTGCAAATTTTAATAGATTTATTTAAACAAATTTTCCAAATTATTTTTGATGATGTTTTACTGATTGGAGGGTGGGATAGATGCCACCCACCCACCCTACATATACATATAAACTTTTATTCCTTACCGACTCGTGGTTTCCAATAAAACTAATTACAAAACTTTTTGAATAGAAAAGAAATTTAAAAGGTAAAATTTTTGAGTGAGCAAATAGGTAAAAATTTGATGCATGATGGGTGGGTAGACTTTAAATCTAAATTAGATCAGATTAGCTTATTAGAAAGTCATTTATAATTAAACTTAAATTTTGATTTAGTTTATTTTTTATTACATACAAGGTTTTATCGTTTTGTAAGCAGCAAAATCATCAACGATTAGCAATTATAGTTATCATGTATATGTAGGGTGGGTGGGTGGCCTCTATCCCACCTTCTAATCAGTAAAACATCAGCGAGGGTTTTAGTTAAAAGTCGTAAAAAATAAACCTAAAAAATGGTGATGTTGCTATTACAGTAATTTCCTTACATTTATTTTGAAAGCTATGAGGTTTACACAAAATGGTTATTCTTAACAATTTGCTTAATTTTGGATTGTTGAAGATGACTTCTCATATAAATTTCATGTAACTCCTATAGTTTATTAGCAATAGGCAATATATACTATTGTTGAAAAATTTTTACCTAATTTTCTGTAGAAGTGAGGAATACATCCGCATAATTTATTGCTTAGTTTTATGCGGCATTCCATTCGACATAATACGTAAGAGTAGACAGGAGAATGCTTCAAATTGCTTTCGTCGTAAAACCTGCACTTCCTCTGATTGACAGTTAGGGAAGCTGCACGATCACTACTGTACAGAGACAGGGCCGTTAAGTAGACTTGCATGAAGAAACCGTTTGGTGAGTAGAGCATCTTACTGGCAACATCGGCTACTTCATAAGGGCCATGAAGAATCATCTGAAATAATGTAATTAGTGAATACAACTCTCGTCTAAGTGGTAAAATTTTTTGATCATTTGAACAGATTTGTACAGATCAAAATTTTAATTACATGAAATCCTGTGGACATGTTAACGACGTTCGAGAAAACCTCACCATCTAACGTGTTCACAAAAAAGGTATCATTTCTAGGTTCGATTCCCCATTTGTTCTGTTGCCAATATCTGAAAATAATTAAAAAAAATTCTTTAATAATATTACAATCATTAATTAAGATAACTTAACCTGTGGTAAGATAATTTGTACCAATGACAAAGTGTTTAAACTAGTTAGAGAACAGTATTCTTAATTATTCCTTGAATCAAATTAATACCTTTATAAGTACTCATTTCAATTATCAATATTTAGATTATTCACTTACTCTGGTGAGTTATAAACGGCCATCTTTGAATTGTACGAGTAACACAAACCCATCTCAGTAACGACCTGTTCTAGCGAGTACAGATTACCATTAATACCCGAATTGGAAACAGTTGGTCGAAACTCGAACTGCAACTTCAGTATGATCTCCATGTACTGATCCGGGCTGATCTCGTCGAAAAACTTGACATCGTCGAAATTCTCGAAGGTGGCATTGGCCAAGGAAATGAGAAATTCACGCAGGGCCTCCTTATTTTCGGTCGGATATTTATTCACATACGCCTACAATTGAAAAAGAAAATGATTACTTAACTCTACAAATTCCTACAATTGAAAAAAATAATTAATCACCTTCTATTTCTATTTAGATCTGTTTTAATCTTCACGTACTCAAGTAACTACATTAGGTCTGTTTTATTTGATACAAAAATATTTTGAATAATACACACCTCCAAAGCGGCATCATCTAATTTCCTAGTCGGACAAATCGTGGCTCCAGGGAAGGAGGTGTTCCAAGAAAACCGATCCCTCTCCATGGAAATCACCGTCGGATTCTCCGTGTATCTGGTCAAGGTCATCCCGCTCAAAATAAAAGCCCCGTACATGCCGATCACCACCAGCGTCAGCCATAACGTCACCTCCACCGGGTGCCGCCTCCTCGCCGCCAAGTGGTTAACTCCGTGTATCGAGCTTAAGGACAGGAAGGCCCAGAAAAAATCCAAGCACCACTTCAACCAACCGCCCAGCTTCATACTCACCAATCGACTGATGAACGGGCTTTATTGTTAAAAATCGAATACGGCGTTAATATTTAACCAACCCCTATTGTCATCCGAACAAAAGCGTGGCAAATGATACGCTTTTTTTTCCTAAATTCTTTTTCTATTATTATGATTATTCAGCATGTGTGGTCGTCCTCCATGTGTTGGACACGAATCTAATGGATTCATGTTTATTTAAGCACGATGTAGAGGGGTATCTTCATATCTAGACTACTCAAAGCGGGATCGCCACTTTTTTTTTTTCATCAACAGCACGGGATATAATTATGAAATGAAACACGTGTGTGCATGTTACAACGGCTTTAAAATAAAACTTAAAAGAACGTTAAATTCAATCGGCTTATTAGAATGGAAATTATATTATTTTAACCACGTATTAATTTATTATTAATTAATTTATTAAATACTACCATTACATAGAATTTATTAAAAGCATGACAAAAAATTACATTTACACAAAGTAATCTTATAAAAACAATAATAAAACATTTACTATGTTTAAATTTCGTTTCATATTATGTTGAATAAATTAATAACAAAGTCAATATTTGTTATTTACTATGTATTTTCTATCACCTTTTATTTGTCATATATGGTCTATCATCTTTTATCTGTCAACTGTCATTTGTCATTTCTGATTTGTCATAGGTCATTTTTTCTGTCGTCTGTCATCTGTCATCGGTAATCTGTTATCTGTCATCTGTCAAATGTCTTCTGTCATCTGTAATCTATCATCTGTATGTGTCAACTATTATCTGCCATCTGCCATTTGTCATTAGGAATTGGTCATCTGTATGTGCCACTGTCATTTGTCACTGTTATTTATCATCTGACAGTTCTTAACTTTTCTTTAATAACCGGTTTTTGACAAAATTTTCTATGACTTCAATAATTTTCATTTATTTTTAAGAATAATTAAAACTGTTTTATACAGATCAACTTTAGTGTCAAATAAGGTGCTTCAGTAGTTGTCATTCCAGATTCTAACCAAAATAAAAAAAATCTTCAAGCACTTTATCTCAATTTATCTGTAATATGAATTAATATATTTTATATTACTGTAACTTAATCACGACCTACCTGATACAACATATCCCTGACTTACCTACACAAATTATTTATTGGTCTAGCGTATTCTTGACCTACCCCAATTAAAAATGCTTAGAATACCCCAAAAACGCACAATCAAATATATACGTACTCTCGACACAGGTTAATATACAGGGTCGCTGATATGTATGGAAACGGTCGGATATCTCCTAATAGATACTACGTTCATTTGTTGTCTATCTTCTTTATGTCATTTGTCTTCTATTATCTGTCATCTATCATCTGTTATTTGTCATGTGTCATGTGTTATATATCATCTATCATATATTAAATAAAATTTTATAAGACAGATGACAGATGATAGATAACAGATGTCAGTTATCTATCATCTGTTATCTGTCATCTGTCATTTAAATTTTTAAAATGAACAAATAAGCGCGCACAAACAAATACATATATTTGAATTGTTATTGTAGATGGTGTATCCGTAAATAAATAAAACGATATAAAATAAATAAGTAAATATAAAAGAACGAAAATAACCAAAATAAAATAAACATGAACTGATGGAAAGAATTGGAAAGAGTTTTTTTTTTATTAAAACAGTTTATTATTTACAAAAAAAACAATGAAAAAAATATTGACCACGCTTTAAAATTAGCCAAAATAAATTTACTGATTTTTTTTTAGATTAAAACAGCGCCCATAATAAAAACGAAACAAATAAAATGTAGTTAAAATGTAATAAAAAACCATTGCAAAAAACCGACAAAAACAAAATATAATTTGTTCAAGGATTTATTTTCCACTAAACGAAAATTTTCAGAAAAATAATTTAATTGGTTATATGTGTTATCTGTTATCTGTCACCTGCGTCATCTGTCATCTATCATCTGTTGTCTATCTCATTTGTCATCTGTCATCTGTGTTATTTTTTATCTGTATCACTTGTCATCTGTGTCATTTGTCGTCTGTCATCTGTCATCTATGTCATTTGTTATCTGTGCCATCTGTCATTTGTATTATCTATCATCTGTGTTAACTGTTTTCTGTATCATCTATCGTCTGTATCCTATCATGTGACTTCTGTGCCAACTGTCATCTGTGTCGTCTGTAATCTGTGCCATCTGTCGTCTGTGTCATCTTTTATGTGTGTTATCTGTCATCTGTTATCTGTCAACTATTATCTCTCATCTGTTATCTGTCAACTGTTATCTTTCATGCTTTAAAATTGGCCTAGTTTATTATTTGTCATTTGTCGTTTAAATTTATTAAAAATATTTATTAAAAACAGTTATTTGTTCGATCATAGATAGACAATTGTACTAAACACAATTGGAAATTTTATGCAGAAGTAGTTTGATAAAAACAGTTAATTCATCTGTCAGCTGTGTTATCTATCATAGGTGTCATCTATCATCTATGTCATCTATCATCTGTGTCATCTGTCATCTATACCATCTATCATCTGTCATCTGTGCAAGCTGTCATTTGTATCATCTGTTACATCTGTCATCTGTGTTAACTGTCATTTTTGTCATCTGTCATTTGTGTCATGTCATCTGTCATCTGAGTCATATGTCATCTATCATTTGTGTATTCTCTTATGTGTAATATGTGTCATCTGTCATTTGTCATCTGTGTCATCTGCTATTTGTATCATATGTCATCTATATTATCTGTTGTTTGTATAATCTGTTATCTGTATCGTATGTCATCTATTTAATTTCTCATATGTGCCATCTGTCATCTGCTTCATCTGTTATATCTGCTGTCTTAGTCACCTGTCATCTGTCATTATTATCATCTGTCTTCTGTGTCATTTGTTATCTGTGTCATCTGCCACCTATATTATCTATCATCTGTCATCTGTGCAATCTGTCATTTGTATCATCTGTTATCTGTGTCATATGTCATCTGTGTAATCTCTCATCTGTGTCATCTGTCATCTGTTTAATTTGTTTTGTCTATTTTGTTGTCTTTGTCATCTGTCATCTATGCCATCTGTCACCTGTGTCATCTGTCATTTGAATCATCGGTGTCATTTGTCATTTGAATCACTTGACATCTTTGTTATCTGTTTTCTCTGTCATCTATCATCTGTGTTGTCTATTATCTATGTCAACTGCATACACTCTCATCAATTGACGAAATAAATATTTTCAGTTAAAACAGTCATACAATATAAACCAAACAAATGAAAAGTAGTTGAAATTTAACAAAATATCTATTAAAAACAAAGTATAATTTGAATTTGAATTTTGAATGACACGACAATGAATATTAAAAAAATGTTAAAACCAGTTAATTCATCTGTCATCTGTGCCATCTATCATCTATATAATCTGTCATCTGTCATTTGTAATTTGTATTATCTGTCATCTGAGTCATCTGTCGTCTGTTATCTGCGTAATCTGTAATCTGTGTCATTTGTCGTCTGCCTCATCCGTTATCTGTGTCATGTGGCATCTCCATCATCTTTCAGTTGTGCCATCTGTCATCTGTTATTTGTGTCACCTATCATCTGTGTCAACTGTCATATGTGTCATCTATTATCTGATACATCTGTCATGTAAAATCTTTTATCTAAATCTGTCACGTGTCATCATCTGTCATCTGTCATTTGTTATCTGTCACCTGTCATACTTTAAAATTGGCCTAAACATTTGACCAAAATAAAAATTTTCAAGTTAAAGCAGTTTATAGAATACAAACCAAATAAGAAAGAAATTGTTATAAAATTTAATAAAAACAATTGCAAATATAATTTGAATTTGACTGTTTAATTGGTTAAGATTTTTTTTAAACAGTTAATAATCTGTCAATTGTGTCATCTGTCATGTATGCCATCTGTCATCTGTGTCATCTGTCATCTATAATCTATGGCATCTGCAATCTGTATCAGCTCTCATTACCGTCATCTGTCATCTGTGTCGTAGGTTATCTGTGTCAATTTGAATCTATGTCAAGTTTCATCTTTGTAATCTCCAATCTGTGATACCTATGTTATCTATTTCATCTGTCATTTGTGCCATCTGTCATCTATGTCATCTACCATCTGTGTCATCTGTCATCTGTGTCGTGTGTCACCTATCATCTGTACTATCTCTCATTTGCACCATCTGTCATTTATGTCGTCTGTCATCTGTCATCTATGTCAAGATCATCTGTGTAATCTCTACTCTGTGTTATCTGTGTTATATTTCATCTGTCAACTGTGCCATCTATCATCTATGGCATCTGTCAATCTACATTATCTCTCATTTGTATCATCTGTCATTTGTGGCATTTGTTATCTGTATCATCTGTCATCTGTCAACTGTGATCTGTCATCTGTCATCTTTCATCTGTCACATTTCATCAACTATCATCTTTCATGCTTTAACATTGGTCTAAAGGTTTACTAAAATAAATATTTAAAGTTAGAACAGTTCATATAATATAAATCAAACAAATGGAGAGTGGTTGAAATTAACAAATACTATTGCAAATTTGTAAAAAAAATCTGTCGAAAACAAAATATAAATTTGAATTTAAATTTTTAATACTCAAACAAAGGAACAGTTTAATTAGTTAAAATACAAATTTGTTTAAACAAGTTAATTAATCTGTCATCTGTGTCATCTGTTATCTGTGTCATCTGTCATTTGTGTTATGTGATCTGTCAACTGTGTAATTTCTCATCTGTGCTATCTGTTTCATCTACCATCTATGCCATCTCATCACTTGTGTTATCTGTCATCTATGTCATCTGTCTTATGTATCATGTCATATGGCGTTTATGTTTTCTGTGATCTGCGTCATCTGTCTTTTGTATCATGTATCGTCTGTTTAATTTCTCATCTGTGTCATCTGTTTCATATGTTTCATTTACCATCTATCATTTGTGTTATCAGTTTCACCAGTTTCATCTGTCTTATGTATAATATGTCATTTGTTTCATTTGTCATCTGTACCAACTGTTATCTGTGTTATCTATTGTAAGTCAGATGTCATTTGTGTCATCTGTCACGTGTCATCTGTCATCTTTAAAGTTGTTCGAAGCATAAGAACAACACAAATATTTACAATTTAAAACAGTTTAAATAATGCAAACCAAACAAATGAAAAGTAGTTGAAATTTAACAAACACAATTGCAAATTTGTAAATAGAAACTGTCAAAACCCATATAACTTAAACCAAACGAAAATTTACAAAAAGACACAATTTAATTGGTTAAGAAACTAAAATTTGTTAAATGCAGTTAAATTTTTTTGATCAAAAATAGTAAATTGTACAAGAAAAATTAATTTTTTTTTACAAAAAAAATAGATATCTTTCTTAAAATTACTTTTTTAATCTGCCATCTGTCATCTGTATCATCTGTCATTTATGTCATCTGTCATCTGTGTTATCTGTATCATCTGTCATCTGTATTATTTATCACATATGTCATCTGTCATCGCTTTGTTATCTGTTATCTGTCATCTGTCATTACACTCACACACATTCTAAAAAATTTGACTCAAGAGAACCTAAAACATATAGTTCAGTCACAACCATGGTACTTAGTATTGGGAAAAGTAAAGAACAACAATTTCAAAGTACTTATTTTTTTCAAATATTTAATCTTGAATATAATGAAGAAGCAGACACGTTGACTTAATCAAAATAAAGTGCTAAAACAAAGTCATCATGTCTCCTTCTTCATTACTTATTTTTTTTTAGTGTGGGTGATAATAAATAATAAATAAAAATCAATACTTATCTTTTTTAGACGTTAAATATTAAGTTTTATTGCATATACTCCTTAATTTACAGACTAGATTGGACGGAAACGAACATTTCTCACATTCGGCTTAAAGCTAAACGACTAATAATTTTAATCGTGGAAATCTTACAATCTAGAAACTACAGCTAAGTTTTCGGACGGATTTTGATAGGGCCTCGTTCTCCACATGGACGAAGTTTAATACAATTACAAAGAACACTTTGCAAACATTTTAGAAAGTATCATTAACATTAATTTAAAATATTTAAGAGAACACATAAATAAATATTAAAGAATGATTAATAAGGGATGAACGGTGAAGGTTTGAATTTGAAAAATAAGGAATACACAATAGAGGAGAAAGGTTTGAGAATGAAAAATGAGGGATGAAGTAAAAAGTTTTTGGACAGATTGGATATTCTTATGAAAAAGTTAAAAATAGCTACAAATCATTTGATTAGACTTTTTCTTATTTCTGCATTAAAGTATCTTTAAATGTTGTTCTTAAATTATATTTCTTTTAAATTTGTTTTATTAAGGCATTTATGAATGTTGTTGATTTATTAAATTACTTAAATCGTTTGAAATATTAAAGCTTTATCTCTAATTGCATCATTACTGAGTTTTTCCTCTTTGTATAACTTAATAATTTTGATGGTGTTTATATAATAAATTACTTAAAGATTAATCATAATACCCTTGAAATTAACGTAAATTTTATTTATAAATATTATACCTTAATGTTTAATCGCATCAGTACTGATTTTATTTTTCTTAAGGCTAACGCTCCTTCTATTTCTAAAACTTGTATTACATCTTAATTATTTGGTTTTACCAACGTATTTTTACAATAATACGGTAATCAAAAATCAAAATCTATCATAAAATAGTAGATAATGGTAATAGTGATTAAACCTCATCAAGTTTTAACGCTTCATCTTTTGTATTACAACTTGATGTTTTGTTTTTGTAATGTATTTTTTTATGATAATAAAAAAATCATTATCAAATCAAGAGTTATCAGAAAACAATAGATATTGGCAATAGTTGTAAAACCTCATCAAGTTTTAAGATGAAATATTTGCCATATTTATAGATTCTACAAGAAATAGAGATGGAGAAAATATAGTTATACATTAAAATCTTGTTTAGAATCGTGTAACTTTATCTGGTGGCGGCGTGTCGCACTGCGTGACCTCGAACTCGTCGTCGTCGTCATCTGGTGCCGAATAGAAGTCCGGCTGGGGCGGTTGCGTGGCCATCCCCGATCTCAGCGAGTTGGCGGCGTTTATTGCTGCGACGTTAACGCAATCGTAGACAGGCTGGAAAACTATCGACTTGAATCGATTTAGAATTTTCACCCGAGCTAACGTACCTGCGTGGACGCCCTGTATATATCCATGGCGCTGGTGGCGGTGGCCAAGGAGGGTAGCGCCGAAGTGAAGCGTTCTCTTGCAGCGGAAACCGTCATCAGATACGTCCTCGGTATAAAGATCGACCCCAAAAGGATACTGGCCGTTGAAACTAAACCTAAGCAAAGCATAGGGTCCTTCCAGTTATCATCCAACACCGCGTATCCAGGCAACCAACAGCTCCAAGTAATCGCCAGCAACATCACCGAAATGGTAAAGTATTTCCCTTCGCGATAATTCCGTTGCGATTTCGTTATTAAAGGCGTTATCAGCAAAAGAAGAGTTAGTAAAATTACGTTATAACTTAAAAGATAAACGAGCATATAACCCCTGAATATACCCTCACAATCACCAGTTAACTGCAAGCTTAGAGCCAACTGTACTGCGAAAATAAAGAGCGAGAGGAACGCCTGTACAGTACCAGCTACATGCGACATAAAACCAACTTCTTTAGAAACAGTGGCTAAAAGTATAGTCCTCGCTAATAACAACGCGAACGCAAAACTATAAGGAATGGTAACACCTAAAGCCCGCATGAGGTAAACCACATACCTAGAGAATTTATCCGCTTCTAAAGAAAACGGTACGATACTGGCATACATTAAAAGTACCGTCAATAATAATAAAATCGTAAGTATCGGATTACCTTCTAAAACATTCTTCCTGCACAATCTAACGAAGATGAATATCATAATCGAAATGCAAAAGACCACACCTAATGCCGAAAGGGAGAGGAACGCGTAAACCCATGGTTCCTCGCGTAAACCAACACCTGTATACCTATGTAAGGAAAGTATTCCACTCAACTCGTACGATTTAAAATTTTCACACGTCAACAAACACCGATCGAAATCTTTAAAACACAAACTCTCATTCACCTTATCGACCTCTTGCTCCAAAACCGTAAGATTATCATCGATCACGTTGTAACTAAACACCTTAACGTAATTCTGCAAACCGTACGCCTTCAAATACTCGAATTCCGAAACGTTCGACTGCAAACGTGACGTCGACACGTTTTCCACGCGATAGACATTATATATAAACTCCCCGGCCAACGGTTCGATCTTCAGCAGCTTCAGTATGGTCTCGTGATTGAGGATCTCGTAATCGATCCGCGGTTTGAACTCGTTGCGCACGCAGTTCAATTTGTAGATCGTGTCGTTGCAACTGGTGGCGATGAAGTCGGTGATGTTGCGCGTGTAGCTGATGATGGGATTCGCGATTTCGAAGAGCAATGGCGTCGGCAGGACCTTCTGCGGCTTGTCGTAGGTCTGGCTCCTGTCCGAATATAATGGCTGGATTATGTAACTTCCATCCGGTGCACCTATACAACAGTATAACAAATGATATTTGTGAAATAAGCTAGATTGTGTGAAAGTGTATTGAATAGAATAGGAATTATCTGGGTCATGTTTTATAGAGCTTGATTGAAATATACAATAAAAATTTAATCCACGATAATACATATTTAAAAAAATATATTTCTTGAATTAGTTTCTCATGTAACTCTTGAGAGGACACCCACCCACCCTACATATACATGATAACTTTAAATACTAGTCGTTGATAATTTTGCTACTTAAAAAACAATCAAATGAAACAAATATATTTCCAAGAACTTTCTTCCATATTTCAAGCATTTTTTTAAAATTTGTTATTTGTTTTTTTGTTTAAAAAAAATTAATCTAATAAGTTTTGAAGATTTATATCGCTGGTTATAAATTTTTCAACAATTTCTTTTCTGCTTTTGGCAATTTTTTCAGCTATTTCTCTATCAAATTGCTAAAATTTCTTTTAATAATTTGTAGCAATTTTTCTTCAAAATTTCTGTTTTCTATCAACAATTCTTCTAGATTTTAAACATTTTTCAGCAATTTGTTTCAAAATTTTTACAAATTTTAAGCAAATTGCGAAAACATTTCCAGAAATTTCTCTTTATTTTGTTAAGAATTTCTCAGCATTTTTTTTTTAGATTTTTATTAAATTTTCTTCCTTATATTTTGAAGAAAATCTTATTTTTATTATAAGGACGCTATTTTTTTTTCTGGGTTTGTAGCATTTTTTGTCTCTAATTTTGTTTAGCATTTTAAAGCAATTTTTATTCCAAACTTCTGTCCCCTTTAAAATTTTTAGAATTTTTGGTAAGATTTCTAGAAATTCCTAGCATTTTTATCAATATTTCTAAAAATTTATAAAATTTTCTTGATTTTTCTAAAAATGAAAGTGTTAGGAATTTTTTTAGAAATTCTTCTTTCAAACTTTCTTTTAGATTATTGGAATTTATCCAAAATTTTCTTTTAATTTCTGTCCTTTTCCACATTGTTAGAATTTTCCCCAAGATATTTAGAATTTTCCAGCAATTATATTCTTCCTAGAAATATCTCTTTTTTGCCAAAATATTTCTAGCAACTTTTCTTACAAGTTTCCTTTTGGGTTTCTAGAATTCTTCCACAATTATTACTGGATTCATAGATTTTTTTAGAAAAGAATCTTTAATTTTTTTTCTAACAATGTTTATTCTGGATTTTTAGAATTTCTCTTTCAAATTTCGAAAACTGTCTCTAAGAATTTTAAAGCCATATTTTATAATTTAATACCTATTTCCTAAAAGTTTCTTCAAACAGAAATTTTTAATTTTTGATTCTCCAGAAATTTCTCTTCTCTTCCAAATTAGTTTTAAGTATTTTTCTGCATTTTTTTTCATTATTTTTGCAAATTGAAAAGAGATTTTTTGATTTTTCCAAAAATTCTGTTTCAATTGGTTGCGATTTTTTTAAGCCATTTAATTTCAAATTTTTTCTTCCAAATTGTTAAGTATTTTCCAGTACTTTTGCTTAATATTTCTACAAATTTTCAGCGTTTTTTCTTTAAGGTTATAAATTTTTTGAACAATTCTTTTCAGACTTTTCAGAATTTTTCAGCAGTTACTTACCCAAATTGCAAGGCAATTGCGTCCAAGATGTTTAAAACCTTATTTAAGCAATTTTATTATTGAATTTCTGTTCTGTTTCAAATCATCATTTTTTTTAATTCTTCAGCAATTTTTTTTCAGATTTCTGTTCCCTTTTGAATAATAATTTGACTTTGCCAGTAAAATTTCCTTTTAAAAATTTCAAACAATTTCTCTTCAATTTACTAGGAATTTTTTTGCCACTTCTTTTCCAATTTTTTTTAGGTTCATAGACTTTTCCAGCAATTTTTTTTATGTTCACTTTTAAGTTAATAGAATTTTCTCTGAAATGTTTAAAGTTTCGAGCAATATTTTGATTCATAAATTTCTAGCAATTTCTCTTATAAATTGCAAAAAGTTTTTACGAGTTTTCTTATTTTATTTTGCAAAAATTTCTTTTTTTTGCCATTACTGTGCCAAGGTTTCTATAATTTTTCAGTAATTTTTTGTGTTCTTTTTCAAATTATTAGAATTTCCTTTGAGATATTTAGAAATTTTCAAAAAAAATCCATTTTTAACTAAATTATTATGTTTTACTGAGGTTGGGATAGAGAACTTTACCCACCCATCATGCATCAAATTTTTTACTAATTTTACTAATTTACTTACTCAACATTTTTCCTTTTTAATATCTTTTTCATTCAAAAAGTTTTGTAATTAATTTTATTGGAAACCGCGAGTCAATAAGGAATTAAAGTTTTTATGAATATGTAGGGTGGGTGGGTGGCCTCTATCCCACCCTACAACCAGTAAAACATCATCAAAAGTAATAGGGAAAGTATTATGATGGCCACATCACCATTTTTGTGGTTTTCATTTAGGAAACTAAAAACACTGTTTGTAGCTTAAGTTAACATAAATATGTAGGGTGGGTGGCCTCTATCCCACCCTCCTATTAATTAATTACGAAGGATGGTGTTTAGAGAAATTATTATGCATATTACAAATTTTACTAATGAAATGTTACATAATAATTGATTTAAACGAATACAAAATATTTACGTGAAATTTTTAGTCGATGCAATAAATTTTCTAAAAACTCTCGTTTATGACAAATAAATTGGAGGGTAGGATAGAGGCCACCCACCCACCCTACATATACATATGCACTTCAGTTAAAATTATGCTAGTGATTTTTTAACAGCACACTCACATAACTGTGGTTTTGATTTTGGAAACTAAAAACACTGTTTGTAGCTTAAGTTAAAGCAAATATGTAGGGTGGGTGGGTGGACTCTATTCTTCACTCCAATCCATTAAGCACAAGCAAAAGTATTTACAGCAATTATTTTGAAAATTACAGATTTTACGAGAGAAATATTACATTACATGTTTAAAAGATTTTAAACGTTTCTGGTCAAATTGTTGGTCGATGCAATACATTTCATAAAAACCCTCGTTTGTGACGAATGCATTGGAGGGTGGGATAGAGGCCACCCACCCACCCAACCTATACATACTAATTTCAGGTAAAACTGTGCCAATTAATTTTTAACAACACATTCACATAATTGTGGTTTTATTTTTGGAAACTAAACGACTATTTATAGCTTGATTTTATATAATTATGTAGGGTAGGTGGGTGTCCTCTATCTCATCCTCCAATTTGTTCATCACAAACAAATTATTTTGCTACTACTATTAATTTTAGTAGAATAACATTATATATTTAAAAGATTTAAAACTTTTTAGGTCAAATCTTTAATCAATGCAAAAAATTTAATTTAAAACCCTTGCTCGTGGTAAATAAATTAGAGGGTGAAATAGTGGCCACCCACCCACCCTACATATACATGGGACTCTTAGGTAAAACTACGCTAGTGATTTTTTTAACATCACACTCATATAATTGTGATTTTGTTTTTGGAAACTAAAACACTGTTTGTGGCTTAGGTTAAGGTAAATATGTAGGGTGGGTGAGTGATCTCTGTCCCACCCTTTAATTCATTAATCACAAACGAGGGTTTGTAGAGAAATTTTTATGCAAACTACAAATTTTATTAGTGAAATATTACATAATTGATTTGAGAGATTTAAAACTTTTTAGATCCAAATTTTAGTAGATGTAATAAATTTCATTAAACCACATATTCGTGGTAAATAAACTGGAGGTTGAAATAGAGTACACCCACCCACCCTACATATACATAGTTTAATTTTTGGTAAAACTATGCTAATAAATTTTTAACAACACATTCACATAATTGTGCTTTCGTTTTTGGAAACAAGAAACATTGTTTATAGCTTAAGTTAAGGTAAATGTGTAGGGTGGGTGGGTTGCTCTCTATCTACCTTTTTTTTTTTATTATTAATCTGGGTGTATAGATAAATTATCTTGTTACAACTACTAATAGAGCTGTGTTATATATTTGATTTAAAACTTATTTGATCAAATTTTTAATCAGTGCAAAAAATTCAATTTAAACCCTCGTTTGTGTTTAACGAATTGGAGGGTGGGATAGAGGCCACCCACCCACCCTACATATACATGGGTTTTTTTAGGTAAAACTAAGACAATGATTTTTTTAACAACACGCTCATAAAATTGTGGTTATAGTTTTGGAAAATAAAAACGCTGTTTGTTGCTTAAGTTAAGGTAAATATGTAGGGTGGGTGGGTGGCCTTTATCCCACACTCCAATTCATTAAACATAAACGAGGGTGTTTACAGAAATTATTATGCAAACTACAAATTTTCCTAGTGAAAAATTACATAATTGATTTGAGAGATTTAAATCATTTTAGATCAAAATTTAGTCGATTTAATAAATTTCATTAAAATCCCTTATTCATTGTAAATACACTGGAGGATGAGATAGAGACCATCCACCCACCCTACATATGCATAGTAATTTAAGGTAAAACTGTGCTAATGATTTTTTTAACAACACATTCAAATAATAGTGGTTTTACGTTTGGAAATTAAACACTACTTATAGCTTGAGTTTAAATAAATATGTAGGGTGGGTGTACCCTATCTCATTCTCCAATCTGTTTATCATTTACGAGGGCATTTAGATAAATTATTTCGCTACTATTAATTTTTGTAGAGTAATGTTATTTATTTAATTTATAAGATTTAAAACTACATATTTTTAATCGATGCAGAAAAATTCATTTAAAACCCTTGCTCGTGGCAAATAAATTAGAGGGTGAAATAGTGGCCACCCACCCACCCTACATATACATGGATATCTTAGGTAAAACTACGCTAATTATTTTTTTTAACATCACACTCATATAATTGTGATTTTGTCTTTGGAAACTAAAACACTGTTTGTGGCTTAGGTTAAGGTAAATATGTAGGGTGGGTGGGTGGCCTCTATCCCACCCTTTAATTCATTAATCATAAACGAGGGTTTGTAGAGAAATTTTTATGCAAACTACAAATTTTATTAGTGAAATATTACATAATTGATTTGAGAGATTTAAAACTTTTTAGATCCAAATTTTAGTAGATGTAATAAATTTCATTAAACCACATATTCGTGGTAAATTAACTGGAGGTTGAAATAGAGTACACTCACCCACCCTACATATACATAGTTTAATTTTTGGTAAAACTATGCTAATAAATGTTTAACAACACATTCACATAATTGTGGTTTCGTTTTTGTAAACAAGAAACACTGTTTATAGCTTAAGTTAAGGTAAATGTGTATGGTGGGTGGGTTGTTCTCTATCTACCTTCAATTTTTTTTTTTATTAATCTGGGTGTATAGATAAATTATCTTGTTACAACTACTAACTTTAATAGAGCTATGTTATATATTTGATTTAAAACTTATTTGGTCAAATTTTTAATCAATGCAAAAAATTCAATTAAAACCCTCGTTTGTGTTTAACGAATTGGAGGGTGGGATAGAGGACACCCACCCACCCTACATATACATGGGTTTTTTAGGTAAAACTAAGACAATACTTTTTTTAACAACACGCTCATAAAATTGTGGTTTTAGTTTTGGAAAATAAAAACGCTGTTTGTTGCTTAAGTTAAGGTAAATATGTAGGGTGGGTGGGTGGCCTCTATCCCACACTCCAATTCGTTAAACATAAGCGAGGGTGTTTACAGAAATTATTATGCAAACTACAAATTTTAATAGTAAAAAATTACATAATTGATTTGAGAGATTTAAATCATTTTAGATCAAAATTTAGTCGATTTAATAAATTTCATTAAAATCCCTTATTCATTGTAAATACACTGGAGGATGAGATAGAGACCATCCACCCACCCTACATATGCATAGTAATTTAAGGTAAAACTGTGCTAATGACTTTTTTAACAACACATTCAAATAATAGTGGTTTTACTTTTGGAAACTAAAACACTAATTATAGCTTGAGTTTATATAAATATGTAGGGTGGGTGGGTGTCCTCTGTCTCACTCTCAAATCTGTTTATCTTTTACGAGGGTATTTATATAGATTATTTCGCTACTATTAATTTATGTATGAGTAATGTTATTTATTTAATTTATAAGATTTAAAACTACAAATTTTTAATCGATGCAGAAAAATTCATTTAAAACCCTTGCTCGTGGTAAATAAATTAGAGGATGAAATAGTGGCCACCCACCCACCCTACATATACATGGAAATCTTAGGTAAAACTACGGTAAGGATTTTTTTAACAACACACTCATATAATTGTGATTTTGTCTTTGGAAACTAAACACTGTTTGTGGCTTAAGTTAAGGTAAATATGTAGGGTGGGTGGGTGGCCTCTATCCCACCCTCCAATTTATTAATCACAAACGAGGGTGTGTAGAGAAATTTTTATGCAAACTACAAGTTTTATTAGTGAAATATTACATAATTGATTTGAGAGATTTAAAACTTTTTAGATCCAAATTTTAGTAGATGTAATAAATTTCATTAAACCACATATTCGTGGTAAATAAACTGGAGGTTGAAATAGAGTACACCCACCCACCCTACATATACATAGTTTAATTTTTGGTAAAACTATGCTAATAAATGTTTAACAACACATTCACATAATTGTGGTTTCGTTTTTGTAAACAAGAAACACTGTTTATAGCTTAAGTTAAGGTAAATGTGTATGGTGGGTGGGTTGTTCTCTATCTACCTTCAATTTTTTTTTTTATTAATCTGGGTGTATAGATAAATTATCTTGTTACAACTACTAACTTTAATAGAGCTATGTTATATATTTGATTTAAAACTTATTTGGTCAAATTTTTAATCAATGCAAAAAATTCAATTAAAACCCTCGTTTGTGTTTAACGAATTGGAGGGTGGGATAGAGGCCACCCACCCACCCTACATATACATGGTTTTTTAGGTAAAACTAAGACAATATTTTTTTTAACAACACGCTCATAAAATTGTGGTTTTAGTTTTGAAAAATAAAAATGCTGTTTGTTGCTTAAGTTAAGGTAAATATGTGGGGTGGGTGGGTGGCCTCTATCCCACACTCCAATTCATTAAACATAAACGAGGGTGTTTACAGAAATTATTATGCAAAATACAAATTTTCCTAGTGAAAAATTACATAATTGATTTGAGAGATTTAAATCATTTTAGATCAAAATTTAGTCGATTTAATAAATTTCATTAAAATCCCTTATTCATTGTAAATAAACTGGAGGATGAGATAGAGACCATCCACCCACCCTACATATGCATAGTAATTTAAGGTAAAACTGTGCTAATGATTTTTTAACAACACATTCAAATAATAGTGGTTTTATTTTTGGAAACTAAAACACTATTTATAGCTTGAGTTTATATAAATATGTAGGGTGGGTGTCCTCTATCTCACTCTTAAATCTGTTTATCATTTACGAGGGTATTTAGATAGATTATTTCGCTACTATTAATTTTTGTAGAGTAATGTTATTTATTTAATTTATAAGATTTTAAACTACAAATTTTTAAACGATGCAAAAAATTTCATTTAAAACCCTTGCTCGGGGTAAATAAATTAGAGGGTGAAATAGTGGCCACCCACCCACCCTACATATACATGGATATCTTAGGTAAAACTACGCTAATGATTTTTTTAACATCACACTCATATAATTGTGATTTTGTCTTTGGAAACTAAAACACTCTTTGTGGCTTAGGTTAAGGTAAATATGCAGGGTGGGTGGGTGGCCTCTATCTCACCCTCCAATTCATTAATCACAAATGAGGGTGTGTAGAGAAATTTGTATGCAAACTACAAATTTTATTAGTGAAATATTACATAATTGATTTGAGAGATTTAAAACTTTCTAGATCCAAATTTTAGTAGATGTAATAAATTTCATTAAACTATTCATGGTGAATAAACTGGAGGTTGGAATATAGGCCACCCATACATCCTACATATGCATAGTAATTTCTGACAAACCTGTGTTAATAATTTTTTAACAACACATTCACATAATTGCGGTTTTGTTTTTGGAAACTAACAATACTGTTCGTAGTTTAAGTTTAGGTAAATATGTAGAGTGGGTGGGTGGTCTCTATCCTACCCTCCAATTTGTTTAACGTTGGAGAGGTTATATGAATAAATTATTTTGCTACAACTGTTAATTTTAGTAGAATAATGTTATATAATTGATTTGAAAGATTTTAAACTTTTAAGGTCAAATTTTTAATCGATGCAAAAACTTTCATTTGAAACCTATGCTCGTGATAAATAAATTGGAGGGTGAAATAGAGGCCACCCACCCACATTACGTATATCAATCCATCACCATGATGTTAAGGCTCTCCTTGTCTACTTCTATATATTTTTCTTGGCAATTTTTGATATCTAAATATAAAAAAAGATAATATTACAAACAAATTCTTGAAGAATGTTTTTTAATTATGGAAGAGACATTGAAAAGAAGTAAAATATCTTCTAAACTTTTACAGAAATTGAAAATTTGTAAAGTAACAGCAGAATATGGTGGAAAATTCTTAAAAATTACAATTGCCTCCTCTAATATTCTAGAAGTATGAAAAATAATTATGAAACGCTCCTAGAAAATCTGAAAGGGAGGGAAATGAAGAGAAAATTCAAAAATCTTTGAAGACAATTTTATAAATTGCTGGAAAATTATTATAAGGTTAAACAAGAAACAATAAAAAATTCTACAAATCTATAAATAAATAATACTGGAAAATTATAGTTTTTGGAAAAGAATGCTGAAAATTTTAGAATGATTGAATTTTAAACTTTGGTATTTGAACGAGAAATTTCTGGAAAACTACAACAAAATAAAACCAGAAAGTTAATTTTTGCAATACAGAAGAGAAAATTTTGATGAGAAAAATTAGGACATGATAGGAAATTCATGAAAATAGACAATACGTTTCTACATATTACCTTCGGCTGTCGAAGAGAGCGGACGTGTCGAAGCAGATTATCCAGATAGAAACGGTCATTAAAAATGGCCCCCGAATTACGATCCAAAAGTGAGGAATCTGTTACTGTATTTCTTAAAAGTGCAGAATTCACAAACATAGTTAAAAAACACACAGAACAGTTAGTAAAGGAAATAGCCTTATTAAAAAGTGAGATATTATCCATAAATAAGTGCAAGTGTGGTCATTCTGGGCCTAAAAACATACAGAGTGAAGTACAAACACCAACAGAAAAATTAGTGAACAAGGACACCACAACAACATCTAAGAATAGAAAGAAATATCCCTTAATGGAAATAGATGACCAGAAAGGAAGAAATGCAGTAATTTAGCACCAAATGCAGGAATGTGTCAAAATAGTACACTAAGTGGATGAGTGGATAACTCAATAATCTAAAAAGAGAATGAGAAAACATCCTATACAAGGAACCAATAATGAAACTACCTATAAAAGGAGCAACGAAAATGAAACACTATCATGCATATAGATTAGAACCAAATTTAACATCCAAAGAGTTGGTAACATATTTAAAAAGTAAAGGCTTTGAAGTCATTAAATGCGAACAAATGAAATCAAAGTACCCACAAGAATACTCGTCATTTAAAATATCAGTACCAATTGATGAATTATATATTTTTGGTAAAACTGTGTTAATGATTTTTTTAACAACACATTCACATAATTGTGATTTTATTTTCGGAAACTATAAACACTGGTCGTAGCTTAAGTTTAGGTAAATGTATAGAGTGGGTGTGTGGCCTCTTTCTACCTTATAATTTGTTTATTATTAACGAGGGTGTTTAGATAAATTATTTTGCTACTACTAATTCTAACTTTAATAAAGTTGTGTTATATATTTGATTTGAAACTTATTTGGTCAAATTTTTAATCAATACAAAAAAATTCATTCAAAACCCACCCACCCTACATATACATGGATATTTTAGGTAAAACTAGGACAATGATTTTTTTTAAAAACACACTCATAAAATTATGGTTTTATTTTTGGAAAATAAAAACGCTGTTTGTTGCTTAAGTTAAGGCAAATATGTGGGGTGGGTGGGTGGCCTCTATCCCACTTTCCAATTCGTTAATTACAAACGAGGGCTTTAAATGAAACTATTAGGTAAACTACAAATTTTACTAGTAAAATATTACATAAACGATTTAAGAGATTTGAAACTTTTTAGATCAAATTTTCAATCGATGCAATAAATTTTATTTAAAAAATCTGGTTCGTGGTAAATAAACTGGAGGTTGGGATAGAGGCCACCCATCCACCCTACATATCCATAGAAATTCTAAGTAAAACTATGCCAATAATTTCTTAACAATACATTTACATAATTGTGGTTTTATTTTTGGAAAGTAAAAGAACTGTTTGTAGCTTAAGTTTGAGTAAATATGTGATGTGGGTGGGTGGCCTCTATCCCACCATTAAATCATTAAGGTATGTAGATATTTTTATTATTTTGCTACTACTATTAATATTAGTAGAGTAATGTTATATAATTGATTTAAAATATTTAAAACGTTTAGACAAATTTTTAACCGATGTAAAAAAATTACATTTAAAACCCTTGTTCGTGGTAAATAAATTGTAAGGTGAAATAGTGGCCACCCACCCACCCTACATATACATGGATATTTTAGGTAAAACTATGTTAATGATTTTTTTAACATCACACTCATATAGTTGTGATTTTGTCTTTGGAAACTAAAACACTGTTTGTGGCTTAGGTTCAGGTAAAGATGTAGGGTGGGTGGGTGGCCTCTATCCCACCCTCTAATTCAATAAATCACAAACGAGGGTATGTAGTAAAATTATTATGAAAACTACAAATTTTAAGAGTGAAATATTACAAAATTAATTTGAGAAATTTAAAATTATTTAGGTTCAAATTTTTAGCCGATGCAATAAATTTCATTAAAACACTTTATTCGTGGTAAATAAACTGGAGGTTGGGATAGAGGCCACCCATCCACCCTACATATGCATAGTAACTTCAGGTAAAACTGTTCTAATGATTTTTTAACAACACATTCATATTATTGTGGTTTTGTTTTTTGGAAACTAAAAACACTGTTTGTAGCTTAAGTTAAAGTAAATATGTAGGGTGGGTGGGTGTTCTCTATCCTGCACACAAATATATTAAGCACGAGGGAGCGTTTTACTGGATTCTATTTTGAAAATTAATGTTTAAAAGATTTAAAACGTTTCTGATCAAATTTTTGGTAGATGTAATAAATTTCCTAAAAATCCTCGCTTGTAAAAACTAAATTGGAGGGTAAGAAAGAGGCACCCATCCATTCTATATATGCATAGATATTTCAGGTAAAAAATTACTAATACTATTTTTTAACAACACATTCAAATAATATTGGTTTTATTTTAGGAAACTAAAACACTATTTATAACTTGAGTTTATATAAATAAGTAGGGTGGATGTGAGGCCTCTATCTACCCTCCAATTTGTTTATTATTAACGAGGATATTTAAATAAATTATTTTAAGTTTAATATAGTTTTGTTATAAATTTGATTTAAAACTTATTTGGTCAAATTCATTTAAAACCCTAGTTTGTGTTTAAAGAATTGGAGGCTGGAATAGAAGCCACCCACCCACCTTAAAAATAAATGGATATTTCAGGTAAAACTAGGACAATGATTTTTTTTAAACACATTCATAAAATTGTGGTTTAATAATTGCAAACGAAAACACTATTTATAGCTTGAGTTTAGATAAATATGTAGGGTGGGTGGGTGGCCCCTATCCCACTCTCCAATTCGTTAATCATAAACGAGGGTTTTAGATGAAATTATTATATAAACTACAAATTTTATTAGTAAAATATAATAAATAATTTAAGAGGTTTAAAACTTTTTAAATCAAATTTTAAATCGATGCAATAAATTTCATTAAAATCCCTTGCTCATGGTAAATAAACTGTAGATTTGGATAACGGCGACCCATCCACCCCACATACGCATAGTAATTTTAACTAAAATTGTGCTAATGACTTTTTAACAAGACATTTACATAATGGTGGTTTTATTTTTAGCAACTAAAAGAACTATTTATATCCTAAGTTAAAGTAAATATGTAGGGCGAGTGGACGGCCTCTATCCCACCCCCGAAATCATTAAGCACAAGTAAGGGTATCAAAAGAAATTATTTTGCAAATTACAGATTTTAGGAGAGAAATATTAAATGTCGTATTTAAAAGATTTAAAATATTTCTGGTCAAATATTTTTTATTTTTGGAAAATAAAAACACTTTTTGTGGCTTCAGTTAAGGTAAATATGTAGTGTGGGTGGCCTCTATTCCACCTTCCAACGCGTTAGTCACAAATCAGGGTATTTAGAATAATTATTTTGGAAATTACAGATTTTACGAGAGAAATTTTACATGATATATTAAAAAGCTTCAAAATTTTTCTGATCAAATATTTGGTCAATGCAATAAATTCCATAACAACCCTAGTTTGTGACAAATATATTGAAGGGTGGTACAGAGGCCAACCACCCACCACCCACCCTACATGTACATAGCCATTTTAAGTAAAATCGAGTTAATCATTTTTTAAGAACACATTCACTTAATTGTGGTTTTATTTTTGGAAACTAAAAACACTATTTGCAGCTTTAATTGAAGTAAATATGTAGAGTGGGTGGGTGGTCTCTATCCAACCCTTTAATTCGTTAATCACAAACGAGGGTGTTTGGGGAGAAATTAATATGTAAACTACAAATTTTACTAATGAAATATTACATAATTAATTTAAGAGATTTAAAAATTTTCTGGTTAAATTTTTAGCCAATGCAATAAATTGAATCAAGTAAATAAACTGGAAGATTTTAATAGGTTTCATCAAGAAATTAATGAGAAAATTATTCAAGAAATATTAATTGGAGGATTTTTATCTTATCTTTGTCTTACTTTTATTTCTTAGGTCAAGTTTTTAATAAATCCACTTAAAATAGATATAAGCTTAGTTTAATGGTACTGTTTTAAACTGTATTAATTTATTTACCGTGGATTTCCGCACCGTCGAAAGGAACCAAAATTATTTTGCTCTCGTTCAGCGTCGTCAGATTTAGGTGGTTGAGGGCATGAAGAATGTCGTTGGATCTTCCGAATATTACCAACGGGTGGTCGAGGTTGACATCATCCAGTCTTAAGTCACTTCTAAAAAATAAAATAATTGATATATACGACATAAACATGTAAACTTTGTAATGAGAAAAATTAAAAATTAATATATTTCTTCACCTGATGAAGCTACACTGTAGGAAAACAATTGTAGTGAATTAAAATAAATATTTGAAAATCATTAATAGTTTACTATTATTATTATATTAAGTGAAAAAAATTAAACTATTATTTCCTCAATTTTTATTTAAGGAATTAGAAATTAAATTTCGCAGATATTTACTGAAGCATAATTTTGGATGTATCCTATATATATATTACATATTTATTAACAAATTTTGTACATATTTACATTGTAATAGTGAATAATGAATAATGAATGAGGTGTTAATGTATTAATTTGTCAAAAGGCTATCGACCAGAGGTCTTTCTGCCTTGTGCTGTCCAGTGGATGTATCCTTTATTACGTATTAATCAATTAATTAACTTTTGAAGAGATCTCTTATTTTTGTATTCAAAAACCTAAATTTAACTTAACTGAAATTAACAATTGAACTCCTGTTTTCTTAATGCTTTTTTAAAAATTTTAGATTACAGAAACGTAATCCTTAATGCTTATTTATTAATTAAGAGAGTTTCTAGAAGACAGAAATTGATTTTTGTATTTTTGTTTGGTTAAAACAATAATTGAAACTTCAACAAAAATTCCTCTTCGATTTTATAGTTTATAGTTTATAGTAATATTTTTTGCAGAAATTAAAGGTTTGATTTTGCAGGTTTTTACACATATGTAACATCAGATGTATTGTTTTTTTTTAAAATATTGTTCCGGCCAAAACAAAAATTGCAAATTTTAAAAATGCACCGACAATTTTTTGAACATTTTTTTTCGAAAATTGTAATTTATTTATTTTCAGATTTTCAAGAAAAGAAATCTATACACCAACCTTGATCTATCTTAAGAAACTATTTGTTGAGGTAGATCAAGAGAACGCTGGTCGGTGCAAACGTTTCATTAAGTGAGATCAATGTACTCTAGGTTATTGCATAGCTATTTGAGGTAGGTCAAGAGTACGCTAGGACAATTTATAGTTTATTGTGTTAGGTCAGGGGTACGCTGGGCTCAATACATTTTTTATTGATCTAGGTCAGGAGTACGCTGGATAAAAAATATACTTAATTTTAGGAAAAAAAAACTTATTTTTTTCGGTTTAGATGTGACCATAATGACAATGCTCGAAATAGTGAAGGTTTTATCAACTTTTACGGGTTCATCAAAAATGATGATTGGGAAGAATGCTGATTGACCAAACAATATTTTTTTATCTATTGTGCACATTATAATATACAAGTTAAATATATTTATTGAAAAAACACTTTCTTCAATCTGCTCTTTTGGCAATTTCACTATCGTGGTGAATAAAATTTTCAAACATTTGGCTTTCTAAAAGATTTTTCTAGGAATTAATAGTTAGATTCTGCAAATTTTTACAGTAATAATTATAATAATGATTTAATAATAAGTAGTATAAGTCTAAATGTATTTTTTGTAAATTTTATAAGTTTTTTTAAATTTTTCTGGCTAAAATAATAATTGATATTTTTTAAAATTCATCTTCGATTGATTTTTTTAAATTCATCTTCGATTTTTTTAAAATATTATTTAAGAAAAAAAGTTGGATTTTGTAAATTTTTACAAAAACATAATCTTAATTGTCATCCTTACAAATTATGTAAATTTTATATCGATGATACATTTATTTCTAACATTATTTTTAAGCTAATATATTAATTAAAATTGTTCAAAAATTAATCTTGTTTTCTTAATATTTTTTAAAATAAATTAGAGGTTAGGTTTTACAAATTTTTACTGGAATATAATCTTAGATGTATTGTTTATAAATTACATCAGTTTGGTGCTGATGGCATAGATTTCGTCCCTTCGTAGTAAAACAAATTTTGTAATTTTAGACGTTTACAAAATTTGAAGGAAATTTTATATTTAACCACTAAAATTATTAATTAAACAATTTGCTTATGATCTAGTAATTGGATTGTGACTTTTTTAAGATGTTTTACTGGTTAGAGGGTTGTATAGAGGCTACCCACCCACCCTACATATGAACTTTTACTTAAACTACAGAAAGTCTTTTATTTCCAGGAAAATAAAAACAAATTATTTACTACTGATTTTAAAAATACAATCATAATGAATTAATTAAAGATTAAATATATATATATATATATATATATATATGTCAGGTGGGTAGGTGGCCTCTAACCTACCCTCCAATCAGGTGAATAGGAAACAGTGCTTAAAGTTAAAAACGTTTCTTTAGGGAAAAAATGTAAATGGAAATTTGTTGATGCAATTCAATTTATGTCAGTTTCTTGAGGATGTTTTACTGATTAGAGGGTGGAATAGAGACCACCCACCCACCTACATTTGCAGTTTTATTTAATCTACAATTAGTGTTTTATTGCCAAATAAATAAAAACAAAATTTTTAATCATGGATTTGAAAAATACAATCAGAATATATTGACTGAAGTTGAAATACATATGTAGGGTGGGTGGTTGACCTCTAACCTACCCTCCAAACAGTAGAATAAAATCATATAGGGAAAGAATATTTAAAATCCATCGGTTTATTAAAAAGTTTTTGCAGAAACAATCAAAAACAGTTGAAGATCGAAATTAAATTTTTACACTATTATTTAGTTTTTGATAATTGAAATCCAATTGTGAGGGAATTTTTGAAATCTGTTCATTTATTAAGGAGTTATCGCAAAACCAATGAAAAACAATTGATGATCGAAATTTTGTTATCAATGCCATTAATAAAAATTTGATATTTAGAATCTAATAGTGAAGGAATTTTTAAAATCCATCCTTTATTAAAAAGTTATTGCAAATACAACAAACATCAATTGAACATCGGAATTTAGTTTTTATAGTATTACTTAGTTTTTGATATTTGAAATCCAATTGTGAAGGAATTTTTGAAATCCGTTCATTTATTCAAGAGTTGGCGCAAAAACAATGAAAAACAGTTGATGATCGAAATTTTGTTTTTAATTCCGTAAATAAATATTTGATATATAGAATCAAATAGTAAAGGAATTTTCAAAATCCATCCGTTTTTTAAAACGTTATTGCAAAAACGAATAAAAACAATTGAAGATCGAAATTTAGTTTTTTACAGTAATATTAAGTTTTCGATAATTCAAATTGAACTGTAAAGGAATTTTTGAAATACGTTCATTTATTAAAGTGTTATCGCAAAAACAAAGGAAAACAATTGAAGATCGAATTTTTGTTTTGAATAATTAGCAGGAACTATATTAAAACAAATTTATATATATATATAATCCTCGTCGCATAATTAATAAATATTTGACATTTGGAATCAAATAACGGAGGAATTTTTAAAATTTATCAGTTTATTAAAAAGTTATTGCAGATATAGTCAAAAACAATTGATGATCGAATTTTTGTTTTTAACGCTATTAACAGATATTTCGTATTTAGGATCATATAGTAAAGGAATTTTCAAAATCCATCCGTTTATTAAACAGTTATTGCAGAAACGATTAAAAACAATTGAAGATTGAAATTTAGAATTGTTGCAAAAACAATGAAAGACAATTGAAGATCGAATTTTTGTTTTTGACGCCATTAATAGATATTTGACATTTAGAATCAAATAGAGAAAGGATTTTTAAAATCCATTCGTTTATTAAAAAGTTATTGCAAATGCTATCAAAAACAATTGAAGATCGAAATTTTTTTTATTTAGTTTTTGATAATTGAAATCCGATTGTGAAGGAATTTTTGAAATTCGTTCATTTATTTAGGAGTTGTCGCAAAAAAAAACAATGAAAAACAATCGATGAGTCAATATTTCAGGAATTTGACTTTGCAGATTTTTACAATAACATTAACATAGATGTAACTTCTATAAATGAAGACAGTTTTGTATCGAAAGTATTTGATTTAAAATAAAAAAATTAAGGTTGAAATATTCAATAAAAATTTTCAAAAATTCATCTTTGTTGTTCTAAAAATTTATTTAATAGAAATTGAATTTTACAGATATTTGGAAAATTGTAATCCTAGATGTGTTATTTGTAATTTTGTTTGAAGTTTTGCGTCGATTGTATTTGTTTTTTTCTTGTACTAAGACATTAATTGATATATTTAAAATCTTATCTTTTTTTTTGTTTTCTAAAAAAAATTCTGGGAATAAGAAGTTGAATTTATCAGGTATTTGCAGAAACATAATTTTGAGTGTATTATTTATAAAATGTGTATGTTTTGTATTGATTGCATTTGTTTTTTGTGCCTGAAACCTTAATTGAAAATTAAAATAAAACATCTTAGATTTTCTAAATATATTTTATCAGGAATTGTAATTTGGGTTGCAGCTTTTTTTAGATTAACATTATCCTAGATATATTATTAATAAATGATGTTAGTGTTGTGTTGATGGCGTTTGTTTATTTCATTTTTTTCTGACTAAAATAGTAACTAAACTTTTTCAAAAAAGTATATTCGGTTTGTTTAATTATTAAAAAATGTAGAAGTTGGATTTTGCAGGTTATTGAAAAAAATATAATCCTTAATGTATTTTTAATAATATTTATATGTTTTACGTGGATGGCATTTGTTTTTTATTAATTTTATTAGTTAAAAGATTAATTGAAGTTTTTCTTCGGTTTTACAATAATTTTGTTCAGGTATTGGAAGTTGGATTTCTTAGACATTTACAGAAGCATAATCCTAGAGGTATTGTTTAAAAATGATGTAAGTTTTCGAGCATATACCAACTGTAATTCTTTTGGTAGATTTAGACCCCTTTTTTTTGTCAATTGACTTGAAATATATTTACGTAATATTACATTATTATGTTGACATATACTTACTCATTGATGATGAACTTGCTGACACACATCCACTCCTTCCTCGTGTGTCTGTAAAACTCCCTAAGCACCGATTGATTGGGCGCTATCACAGTCAAATCCTCGATCCAATTCAGAGCCCCCAGCACTTTAACCGTCGCCCGAATTAGAGTCAAAACGTATTTAGGGGTCGGCTTGTAATGAACCCCCAACACCTGCATGAACTCCTGCACCCTGTCAGGAAACTCCTCCGCCCCGACGAACCCCAACAGGAAGCGTTCGTCCCTATTCCTATACATCGCAAAAACCGAATCCAAAAACTCATCCTCCCTGCAAGCACCAAACACCGTTAATCCGATATTCAACGGTTCCGTCGCTTTCACGTTGTTCAAACGATCGACCGTCCAAATCGCCGAATTGACGAGCGTCCTCTTCAGCGATTGATTCTTCACGCAGTCGTCGATGATGAAGCCGACGTTAACATCACCTTCGCTCTTGTAGAGTAGTTCGCAGTGGCAAATCCGCCCGAAGACCACCAACAACAACCACACCAACATTTTCCATCCGTGGAAACGCGCTCACTGACTGGACTATTTTTGTATCGGATTCGCGTTTTGTCAACTGCTTCCGGCCTAGCACGCTCCGTTGCTCTTTAATTTATTCGACACAATTAAGGTACGCACTGGTGATAACTGGTGTGTATGCACGACTAAAAAGTTTTTTTTTTCGCGTTCGAATCGGCTTAATATGTTGAACGAAGCGTGGTGGTACTAGGTAGCAACTATTTGTTTTCCTTGACGACGACGACGACGGTAAAAGGGGGATCAATATGGATTTGTAGCGTGGTCATGGGGGGTTGGTGCTCGATTGTTTTTTACGGTGGCGTTGCATAGGGGTCGTTTTCAAGCGGCGCCCGAAGGTTGGGAAGTTGTAGAAATGCGAGTTTATTTTTTTAAATGTAATCTAATATATAAATACGTTGGCATGTAGGTGATGGTCAATAATATATCTTGTTACTCAAGAAAATTTCTTTGGAGTAATTGATGTTTAAAACATCAAAGGACTATCATAGATATATTTTAACACAACATCAAAACAATTGATGTGTGGTGGTTGGAAATTGAATAAATCCCTCGTAATTTTGAGCAGAGTTTAGGAAATGCATTCGCTGATTTTAAAATTTGCAATTTAATAATTACAGCAGGAATCGGTTTGAAAATTACAAAATCAATCGATAATGAACGTATTTTTAACACATCATCAAAACAATTGATGTGTGGTGGTTTGAAATTGAATAAAACACTCTTGTATTTCAGTAGAGTTGAGGGAATGCATTCGCTGTTTGTAATATTTTCAAAACAATAATTACAGGAGGAATCTGTTTGAAAATTTTATATTAAAGTGATGAATCATGGATATATGCGTGAGTCCAAAAGTAAACAGCAGTCTATGGACCCTTCAAGATGAGCCAAATCTAACAAAATTTGTTTGTGCACGAAGCCATTCGAAATAAATGGTCGCCTGTTTCTTTTCAGAAAAACGGACCGTTACCACCTGTACCATTGGTGCAATGTTGGAGGATGATTTTTAAATGGTATAACCATTTAAAATAAGAGAAACCAATCATCAATTCTCCACTGAGAAAGTTGAATTGATGGATCAACAGCATAATGACTTCTTTAATTCAGCAAATTAAAAATAAATTATGATGTCAATGATTTTTTCGACGATTGAAGAAGCTGTTCAAAATATTTTTCTAACTTTAATACTACAGTGTTTTTATTTAGCAACCAAATAAACACAACGGTCCTCATTGTCGTGTGGGTTGCGTTTTTTTGATTATGTAAATAAATTCAAAACGGGTCGAGTTGACTTCTTGAGAACAAGAGGGTACCACGGGTCGGCGTTTCGCACCTGTAATGTGACAGCGTCGGCGGCAGTAGCCGGTGTCCACGACCTTCCTGCCTCAGTTCGTTCTTCGCGCGCGCCTCTTCCACTTCTTCACGCCGACACACACCTCTACCGCCGTGATAAATCATTCCAAGCGGATTCCTACCTATTCTTCTTCCTACGTCGCGTAAACTACGAAATATTGAAATAACAGGAGCGAAACGGGTGAGTACATTAAAAACACATTATACAATCTTAATTACAGGCGTTAAATGAGGATTATTTTTAAAGTAATCGTCAAAAATTCAAAAAACAATTAATGTACGAATTTTTGTTGTTTGCTTAATTTAATTGTTACGTTTTTTACAATCGATTAGTGAAAGAATTTTTAAAATCTGATTATTATTTTTAAAGTTATCATCAAATAATATGAAAACAATTGAAGTACTGATGTTTGTTTTTTTGCATAATTTAATTGTAATCGATTGTTATAATCAATTGCTGAAAGAATTTTTGAAATAGCAGTAATATTTTTAAAGTTATTGTCAAAAAATCGAAAAACAATTGGTGTACAGATTTTTGTTTTTTGTGTAATTTAATTGTAATCGATTGTAATAATCAATTGGCGGAAGAATTTTCAAAATTGGAATATTATTTTTAAAGTTATCGTCAAATAATAAAAAAACAATTGAAGTACGAATTTCTGTTTTTTGCATAATTTAATTGTAATCGATTTTAACAATCAATTGGTGAACGAATTTTTAAAATCTGAATATTATTTTTAAAGTCATCGTCAAAAATCAAAAAACAATTGAAGAACAGAGTTTTGTTATTCATGTAATTTAATTGTAATCGATTGTAGTAATCAATTAGACAAAGAATTTTTAAAAACTGAATATTATTTTTAAAGTTATCGGAAAAAAATTGAAAAACAATTGAAGTACGGATTTTTGTTGTTTGCATAATTTAATTGTATTCGATTGTAGTAGTCAATTAGTGAAAGAATTTTTAAAATCTGAATATTATTTTTAAAGTTATCGCAAAACATTGAAAAACAATCGAAGTACGGATTTTTAATTTTTGCATAATTTAATCGTAATCGATTGAAACAATCAATTGGTAAAATAATTTTTAAAATCTGAATATTATTTTTAATGTTATCGCAAAAAAATGAAAAACAATTGACATACGGATTTTTAATTTTTGCATAATTTGATTGTAGTCTATTGTAGCAATCAATTGGTGAAATAATTTTTGAAATCTGAATAATATTTTTAAAGTTAGCGTTAAAAAACCAAAAAAACAAACGAAGGGTGGTTTTTGTTTTTTGCATAATTTAATTCTAATCGATTGTAACAAACAACTGGTGAAAGGATTTTTAAAATCTGAATATTATTTTTAAAGTTATCGTCAAAAATCAAAAAAACAATTGAAGTAAAAATTTTTGATTTTTGCATAATTTAATTGTAATCGATTATAGTAGTCAATAAGTGAAAGAATTTTTAAAATCTGAATATTATTTTTGAAGTTATAGTAAAAAATTGAAAAACAATTGAAGTGCGGATTTTTAATTTTTGCATAATTTGATTGTAGTCTGTTGTAGCAATAAATTGGTGATATAATTTTTGAAATCCGATTATTATTTTTAAAGTTATCGTCAAAAAATCAAAAAAAAAAACAATTGAGGAACGAATTTTCGTTTCTTGCATAATTTAATGGCAATCGATTGTAGCAATCAATTGGTAAATGAATTTTTAAAATCTGAATAATACTTTTAAAGTTATGGGAAAAAATCAAAAAACAATTGAAGAACGAATTTTAGTGTTTTGCATAAATTAATTGTAATCGATTGTAGTAGTCAATTAGTGAAAGAATTTTTAAAATCTGAATATTATTTTTAAGGTTATCGCAGAAAACTTGAAAAACAATTGAAGTACGAAGTTTTGTTTTTTGCATAATTTAATTGTAATTTTCGTAGCCATCAATTGCTGCAAGATTTTTTCAAATCTGAACATCATTCCAAGAGTTATTGCTAAAAATTAAAAAAACAATTGAAGTACGGTTTTTGTTTTTTTGCATTATTTAATTGTAATCGATTGTAATAATCAATTGGCGAAAAAATTTTCTAAATCGGAATATTATTTTTAAAGTTATCGTCAAAAAACCAAAAAACAATTGAAGTACGGATTTTTATTTTTTGCATAATTTAATTGTAATCGATTGTAGTGGTCAATTAGTTTCTTGCATAATTTAATGGCAATCGATTGTAGCAATCAATTGGTAAATTAATTTTTAAAATCGGAATATTATTTTTAAAGTTATCTTCAAAAAATCAAAAAACAATTGAAGAACGAATTTTTGTTTTTTTTGCATAATTTAATTATAATCGATTGTAGTAGTTAATTAGTGAAAGAATTTTTAAAATCTGAATATTATTTTTAAAGTTATCGTCAAAAAATTGAAAAACAAGAAGGGTTTTTTGTTTTTTGCATAACTTAATTGTAATTTTTCGTAGCCATCAATTGCTGCAAGATTTTTTCAAATCTGAACATTATTCCAAGAGTTATCGCTAAAAATAAAAAAAAAACAATTGACGTACGGTTTTTGTTTTTTTGCATTATTTAATTGTAATCGATTGTAATAATCAATTGGCGGAAAAATTTTCAAAATCGGAATATTATTTTTAAAGTTATCTTCAAAAAACCAAAAAACAATTGAAGTACGGATTTTTGTTTTTTGCATAATTTATAATCGATTGTAACATCAATTGGTGAAAGATTTTTTTAAATTCGAAAATTATTTTTAAACTTATCGTCAAAAAATCAAAAAAACAATTGAAGTTCGAATTTTTGTTTTTTGCATAATTTAATGGCAATCGATTGTAGCAATCAATTGGCGGAAAAATTTTCAAAATCGGAATATTATTTTTAAAGTTATCTTCAAAAAACCAAAAAACAATTGAAGTACGGATTTTTGTTTTTTTGCATAATTTAATTGTAATCTTTCGTAGCTATCAATTTCTGCAAGATTTTTTCAAATCTGAACATCATTTCAGGAGTTATCGCTAAAAATCAAAAAACAATTGAAGTACGGATTTTTGTTTTTTGCATAATTTAATTGTAATCGATTGTAGTGGTCAATTAAATTCTTGCATAATTTAATGGCAATCGATTGTAGCAATCAATTGGTAAATTAATTTTTAAAATCTGAATAATACTTTTAAAGTTATGGGAAAAAATCAAAAAACAATTGAAGAACGAATTTTTGTTTTTTTTGCATAATTTAATTGTAATCGATTGTAGTAGTTAATTAGTGAAATAAATTTTTAAAATCTGAATATTATTTTTAAAGTTATCGTCAAAAAATTGAAAAACAAGAAGGGTTTTTTGTTTTTTGCATAACTTAATTGTAATTTTTCGTAGCCATCAATTGCTGCAAGATTTTTTCAAATCTGAACATCATTCCAAGAGTTATTGCTAAAAATCAAAAAAACAATTGAAGTACGGTTTTTGTTTTTTTTGCATTATTTAATTGTAATCGATTGTAATAATCAATTGGCGGAAAAATTTTCAAAATCGGAATATTATTTTTAAAGTTATCTTCAAAAAACCAAAAAACAATTGAAGTACGGATTTTTGTTTTTTTGCATAATTTAATTGTAATCTTTCGTAGCTATCAATTTCTGCAAGATTTTTTCAAATCTGAACATCATTTCAGGAGTTATCGCTAAAAATCAAAAAACAATTGAAGTACGGTTTTTGTTTTTTTGCATATTTTACTTGCAATCGATTGTGACAATCAATTGCTGAGAGAATTTTTAAAATATGAATATTATTTTTAAAGTTATCATGAAAAAAATGAAAAACAATTAAAGAACGGATTTTTGTTTTTTTGCATAATTTAATTGTAATCGATTGTAACATCAATTGGTGAAAGATTTTTTTAAATTCGAAAATTATTTTTAAAGGTATCGTCAAAAAATCAAAAAACAATTGAAGTTCGAATTTTTGTTTTTTTGCATAATTTAATTGTAATCGATTGTAGTAGTCAATTAGTGAAATAATTTTTAAAATCTGAATATTATTTTTAATGTTATCGCAAAAAAAATCAAAAAACAATTGAAATACGGATTTTTGTTTTTTGCATATTTTAATTTCAATCTTTCGTAGCCATCAATTGCTGCAAGATTTTTTTAAATCTGAACATCATTTCAAGAGTTATCGGTAAAAAAGCAAAAAAACAATTGAAATAAATGGTTTGACCTATTTAATAGCTCTTTCCAGAGCTTCAAATTTAAGATTAAACGCAACGCATTTAAATAAATGTATTAACCTTATATTATTTTAATTTCACGAATTAAATTTTGTACTTTTTTTCACTAGTTTTAATGTCACAACATGTATTATATTGTATAAAGGGGTTTCCCGTATATAATAATAAATAAATAAAAAATAAATAAATAAATTATGCAAATAACAAAAACCTTTTTGCACAATTTATTTACAATAGATTGTTACAATCAATTTCTGAAAGAATTTTTAAAATCTGATTATTATTTTCAAAGTTATCGTCAAAAAAAATTTAAAAAACAATTGATATACAGATTTTTGTTTATTGCATAATCCAATGACTGCAAGATTTATTTTAAATCTGAAAATTATTTCAGGAATTATCGTGAAAAAGTCAAATACAATTTTTGTTTTAGCTCCAAAATCATCAACGATTAGTAATTAAAGTTATCATGTATATGTAGGGTGGGTGGGCGTTCTCAATCACATCCTCCAATCACTAAAACATAAGCGAGGGTTTTATTGAATCAATTTCTGGCAATAAGAAAACATTTCGTATTTTTATTTCATGAATATTCTTTTTCAAATAATTTTTATATTTCAGAGAAACACTCGTTTATATTATATAATTGGAGGGTAGGTTAGTGGCCACCCAACCACTCTAAAAATACATTAAAATTAATTCTAGAAAAAAAAATTTAGTTTTCAAAAAACATCAAAACCAATTTTGCTAAAATTTAATTATAGAAAACAGTTTTAAGTTTCCAAAAAAAAAATTTAAACTAATTTGTTGTCCTCTCCAAGGAAACTAAAAGTCTGTGACTGGAATGCATAAGTATATGAAGAATGGTTGGGTGGCTTATAACCCACCCTCCAATCACTATAACATAATCGAAAGTTTTATTGAAATAATTTCTAATAATCAAAAAACATTTCCTGCTTTTATTTCATGAATAATCCCTTACAAATATGTTTTATTTCAGAAAAACAGTTGTTTATATTAAAATAATTGGAGGGTGAGTTAGTGGCCACCCACCCACCCTACAAATACATTAATATTTATTTCTAGGAAGCAGTTTTTAGTTTCCAAATAACTTCAAAACAAATTTAATTGTCGTTTTCAGGAAACTAAAAGACTGAGTGTGATTGAAATGTATAGGTATATGTAGGGTGGGTGGGTGGCCTCTATCCCACCCTCCAATCACTAAAGCACAAGCGAGAGTTTTGTTGAATTAATTTCGAACAATAAGAAAAGAATTCGTATTTTTATTTCATGAATATTCTCTTTCAAATATTTTTTACTTCAGAGAAACACTCGTTTATACTAAAATAATTGGAGGGTGAGATAGTGGCCACCCACCCACCCTACATATACATTATTATTTATTTCTAGGAAGCAGTTTTTAGTTTCCAAAAAAACTTCAAAACAAATTTAATTGTCGTTTTCAGGAAACTAAAAGACTGAGTGTGATTGAAATGTATAGGTATATGTAGGGTGGGTGGGTGGCCTCTATCCCACCCTCCAATCACTAAAGCACAAGCGAGAGTTTTGTTGAATTAATTTCGAACAATAAGAAAAGAATTCGTATTTTTATTTCATGAATATTCTCTTTCAAATATTTTTTACTTCAGAGAAACACTCGTTTATACTAAAATAATTGGAGGGTGAGATAGTGGCCACCCACCCACCCTACATATACATTATTATTTATTTCTAGGAAGCAGTTTTTAGTTTCCAAAAAAACTTCAAAACAAATTTAATTGTCGTTTTCAGGAAACTAAAAGACTGAGTGTGATTGAAATGTATAGGTATATGTAGGGTGGGTGGGTGGCCTCTATCCCACCCTCCAATCATTAAATCATAAGCGAGGGTTTTATTGAATCAATTTCTGATAATAAGAAAAAAATTCGTATTTTTATTTCATGAATAATCTCTTTTAAATATTTTTCATTTCAGAGAAACACTCGTTTATATTAAAATAATTGGAGGGTGAAATAGTCGATACCCACCCACCCTACCAATACATTAAAATTTATTTCTAGAAAACAGCTTTTAGTTTCCAACCACCCACCCTACAAATACATTAATATTTACTTCTAGAAAGCAGTTTTTAGTTTCCAAAAAACTTCAAAACTAATTCAGTTGTCGTTTTCAGGAAACTAAAAGACTGAGTGCGATTCGAATGTATAGGTATATGTAGGGTGGGTGGGTGGCCTCTATCCCACCCTCCAATCATTAAAACATAAGCCAGGGTTTTATTGAATCAATTTCGGAAAATAAGAAAAAAATTCGTATTTTTATTTCATGAGTAATCTCTTTTAAATATTTTTCATTTCAGAGAAACACTCGTTTATATTAAAATAATTGGAGGGTGAAATAGTGGCCACCCACCCACCCTACAAATACATTATTATTTATTTCTAGTAAGCAGTGTTTAGTTTCCAAAAAACTTTAAAACAAATTTAATTGTCGTTTTCAGGAAACTAAAATCCTGACTGTGATTGAAATGTATAGGTATATGTAGGGTGGGTGGGTGGCCTCTATACCACCCTCCAATCACTAAAACATAAGCGAGGGTTTTATTGAATCAATTTCCGACAATAAGAAAAAATTTCGTATTTTTATTTCATGAATAATCTCTTTTAAATATTTTTCATTACAGAGAAACACTCGTTTATATTAAAATAATTGGGGGGTAGGATAGTGGCTACCCACCCACCCTACATATACATTAATATTCATTTCTAGGAAGCAGTTTTTAGCGTCTAAAAACATCAAAACTAATTTACTTGTCGTTTTAAGGAAACAAAAAGGGTGACTGTGATTGAAATGTATAAGTATATGTAGGGTGGGTGGGTGGCCTCTATCCCACCCTCCAATCACTAAAACATAAGCGAGAGTTTTATTGAATTAATTTCGAACAATAAGAAAAGAATTCGTATTTGTATTTCATTAATAATCTCTTTTAAATATTTTTAATTTCAGGGAAACAGTTGTTTATATTAAAATAGTTGGAGGGTGAGATAGTGGCCACCCACCCACCCTACAAATACATTAATATTCATTTCTAGGAAGCAGTTTTTAGTGCGTAAAAACATCAAAACTAATTTACTTGTCATTTTAAGGAAACAAAAAGGGTGACTGTTATTGAAATGTATAAGTATATGTAGGGTGGGTGGGTGGCCTCTATCCCACCCTCCAATCATTAAAACATAAGCGAGGGTTTTATTGAATCAATTTTGGACAATAAGAAAAAATTTCGTATTTTTATTTCATGAATAATCTCTTTTAAATATTTTTCATTTCAGAGAAACAGTTGTTTATATTAAAATAATTGGAGGGTGAGATAGTGGCCACCCTACAAATACATTAATATTTACTTCTAGAAAGCAGTTTTTAGTTTCCAAAAAACTTCAAAACTAATTCAGTTGTCGTTTTCAGGAAACTAAAAGACTGAGTGTGATTGGAATGTATAGGTATATGTAGGGTGGGTGGGTGGCCTCTATCCCACCCTCCAATAATTAAAACATAAGCGAGGGTTTTATTGAATCAATTTCCGACAATAAGAAAAAATTTCGTATTTTTATTTCATGAATAATCTTTTTTAAATATTTTTCATTTCAGAGAAACACTCGTTTATATTAAAATAATTGGAGGGTGAGATAGTGGATACCCAACCACCCAACAAATACATTAATATTTATTTCTAGGAAGCAGTTTCTAGTTTCCAAAAAACTTCAAAACAAATTTAATTGTCGTTTTCAGGAAACCAAAAGACTGACTGTGATTGAAAAGTATAAGTATATGTAGGGTGGGTGGGTGGCCTCTATCCCACCCTCCAATCATTAAAACATAAGCGAGGGTTTTATTGAATCAATTTTGGAAAATAAGAAAAAAATTCGTATTTTTATTCTATGAATATTCTCTTTCAAATATTTTTCATTTCCCGACAAACATTCGTTCATTGTTGAAATAGTTGGAGGGTGGGATAATGGCCACACACCCACCCTACAAATACATTAATATTTAATCCTAGAAAACAGTTTTTAGTTTCGAAAAACTTCAAAACTAATTTTGTTTTAATTTTCAGGAAACTAAAAATCTAACTTCGATTCAAAAATAAAGTTATTTGTAGGATGGGTGGGTGGCCTCTAACCCACTTTCCAATCACTAAAATATAAGCGAGGGTTTTATTCAATCAATTTCTGACAGTAAGAAAACATTTCTTATTTTTATTCCATGAATATTCTCTTTCCTAAAATTTGTATTATGCTTTATTTATAATTGCACACAAGGTTTTATTTCTTTTAAGCAGCAAAATCATCAAAGATTATTATTTAAAGTTATCATGTATATGTAGGGTGGGTGGGTGGCCTCTATCCCACCCTCCAATCAGTAAAACATAAGCGAGTTTTTAAATTAAAGGTTATAAAATATTAACTTAATTCAGCTTGATATTTAGTAGAAGACAGAATACAGAAAAAAATAGTAGTAGAAAATATACTGAAAGTAATTGAGAAATTACAGTTGACACTTGACAGAAGAGAGAAGATATAAAACAAACGATAGAAGGATATTGACTTAATTCAGTTTGACATTTAGCAGAAGACAAAAAAAAAAACAGCAGTAGAAAATATATTAAAAGTAATTGAGAAATTAGAGTTGACACTTAACAGAGAATATAAAACAAATGATAAAAGGATATTGACTCAATTAATAAATATTAATAAATACACTAGAAATCACAAAGCAATTATTTTCAATAATTCTGAGTAAAATCATAAGACAAAATAAAATCCAAGTACAAATCAATTGATTTGATTGATGAATGCTTTGTATACTTTTAACTTTACGTAATATAAAATTAAAATATTGAAATCAATTGTTATGCATAAAAATGTTCAAAAGTTAAATGTTTATTTTCTTAAAATAAAATCATATTCGTCTCGATTTCATAACATATTTATTTACCATAATACAATAATTAATTCCAAACACATAAAACCATAATAGTGAGCACGTCCGTTGGAATACATTCATGTTACGGTGTCAATGATGACCCATTTCGTATACTGACAAGGGCGTGTATGTTTAAAATTTCAACAACCAGAAAATAAAACTGAATCAAGTGAAAAACTAAAACGACAGAAACACGTTTTAACCTTAGAACAATTATTTGTATAAAGATAATTTTCAACTTTTTTAGAATTCAATTAAATTTTAAATTTGTCTACAAATTCTTTCAGTTTGCCAATGATTATCAATTTCTAGGTAAATAAAATTCAATCGGTTTTAATTTTAGAAGTTACTGAATGTACCAAGTTTATCAAAGATAAATGATTAGAATATGAATTAATACTTTCATTGATTGTATAATTCAATATCTGTCGTTGTATTATCCAGGGAATTAGTTGTTTCAATAAGTGGTTGTGTACAAGACTAAATTATTAATTTATTTATTATTTTGGAAGCTCTTATCTGGTTTACGGCTAAAAATTCTTGGGCAAAACTGGTTTGTTGGAAAAAAAGAAACAACAACGGTTTTAATGAGCAACCAATAAAATTTCCGAAATTATTCACTCCTTTATTTTCGGCACGTTCAATCAACTCCACACAAACATCCCGTTTTATTGGCCCGCTGCAATCATCATACACAAAATAATCATTGCAGACAAAGAACTTGTTTTCTTCCATTGGATGATTCTGTAAACACTACAACGATTTTTCTTCGCCGAATTTAATTCCAAATAGTTTCTGTTTAATAACAGTTTCTATATAATTATCCAAAATTTAGGAAAGTCTAATAAAACACTTTCTTTTAGTGTATTTTTTTTAATCAAACCAGAAAAATTCTAACAAAAAATCATCATCATGATTAAAAACTCGTCTTACATCAATCAATATGATGATTTTATGTTAGAATTTTTCTGTTTTAATTAAAAAAATACCCAGTACATGATCGAACAATTTTTGGGCATTGTTTATAACCTCGTAATGTACAAATCATGCGGTTCGAATAAACCCATCAACTACACCCACGTCTCCTCTACCTAGAAGGCATCGCCTCCGAATGAGTAACACTGGCGAAGAACAAATTCCTCGCCCGATATTAATTACCGACCGTTATTCTAATACAGCACGCCCAAAAAAAAATGGACTAACTGTACACCTCTAATAAATCAGCTACGAAATCGAAAAGACGTTTCGGCGCAGAAAAAAAAAACGAATTAATAATAATAATAATGATATCCGTCGTCTGCCCCGAAGCCACTAAACTCATTTACATTCCGAAACCGTAAAGGTCGTTGATACCGCCGTCTGCGAACCGACATTTTTTCAAAATTAACGATGCGCTTTTCGGAAATTGGAACAATACAAACGCATACGGATTTCCGAAAATTGCAATCGCCAACAATGTAATCACCAAAAATAACAAAAACCCGATCGAGTTTTTTTTTGGCCTGGATTATTATGTAATCCGAAACGATATTTTAATTTACAGTTCGATTTTTAAAGATCGCTTGATTGATGAATTAAACATTTCGAATTGATCGAGTCGCTTGTATAATTAGTTTCCGAAAACATTCATCATAAATTAGTTTTAAATTTTAGGTACTTCAGGATACTTAACTACTATTTTTTTTTTATTACTTCTTAACTGTTCACGAATTAGTACCTGTTGGTGGACTAATAATTAATTATCAGTTCATTTAAAACCACCTAAGCATATTATTAACATAAATCTAGCGCTGGACGGTGATTGATTTACAAATAGCCTTCGGCATAATAAATTGATTTAGTTTGAAACATGCTAACGAGTATTGAATATAACAAATATTTATGTATAATTGATGAAATACTTAAATAATAACTAATAATAATAAATTCTCTATACACTTACAAATTTACAAGTCAATTTTATAAATAGTTTATTAATAAAAAAATATTTAAATCAAGAACTACATTTTCTTCAAAAACTCAAATTGAAGTTTTAAGCGCCGCCATTTTCTTAATCACTGGAAAATAATATTTATTTTTCAGAAAGATAAAAATATATTAATTATATATAAACCTACGCAATTTGAAGTCAATTCTTTAAATAGTTAATTTTTTAAAAGACTTTAAATCAAGAACTGCGATTTTACAAACACTCTAATTCATGTTTTGGAGTGTCGCCATTTTGTTAATAACAAGATTACATAAATTGTTTTTCAGTTTAATAAAAATTTATTAATATTATGTCTGATTCTTAAAATTTTTAGGTTAATTCTTTGTATACTTTATTTTTAAGAAATTTTAAAATTAAAAACTGCGATTTTTCATAAACCCAAATTTTATTTTTGAGTGTTTGCTATTTTCTTAATCACAGAATTACATAATTAATTTTTTTAAATAACAAAACTATATTAATTTTTAGTAGGTGTGCAAATTTTCAGGTTAATTCTTCAGGTAGTTTGTTTTTAACAAATAGTCAAATCAAGAACTGTAGTTTTCAAATAAACTCAAATTCAAGTTATGAGTGCTGCCATTTTGTTAGTCATTAGATTACATTAAATTATTTTTTAGTATTATAAAAATGTATTCATTTTGTGTACATTTGCAAATTTATAAGTCAATTTTGTAAATAGTTTATTAATAAAAAAATATTTAAATCAAGAACTATATTTTCTTCAAAAACTCAAATTGAAGTTTTAAGCGCCGCCATTTTCTTAATCACTGGAAAATAATATTTATTTTTCAGAATTATAAAAACATATTAATTATATATGAACCTACGTAATTTGAGGTTAATTCTTTAAATAGTAAATTTTTAAAAATACTTTAAATCAAGAACTGAGATTTTACAAACACTAATTCATGTTTTGTAGTGCCGCCATTTTCTTAATGACAAGATTACATCAATTATTTTTCAGTGTGATAATAATTTTTTAAATATTTTGTCTAATTCTCAAAATTTTAAGGTTAACTCTTTGTATAATTTATTTTTAAGAAATTTTAAAATTACAAACTGCGATGTTTCATAAACCCAAATTTAGATTTTGAGTGTTTGCTATTATTTTAATCCCTGAATTACATCATTTATTTTTTAAAATAATAAAAGTATATTAATTTTAAGTAGGTGTACAAATTTTCAGATAAATTCATTGGGCAGTTTGTTCTTAAGATTGATTTGACTCAAGAACTGCAATTTTCAAATTAACTGAAATTCAAGTTATGAGTGCCGCCATTTTGTTAGTCATTGGATTACATCAATTATTTTTTAGTATTATAAAAATGTATTCATTTTGTGTACATTTGCAAATTTATAAGTCAATTTTGTAAATAGTTTATTAATAAAAAAATATTTAAATCAAGAACTATATTTTCTTCAAAAACTCAAATTGAAGCTTTGAGCGCCGCCATTTTTTTTAATCATTGGAAAATAATATTTATTTTTCAAAATAATAAAAATATATTAATTACATGTACACTTACGCAATTTAAGGTCAATTATTTAGATAGTTAATTAAAAAAATAAATTCAAATCAAGAACTGCGATTTTACAAACACTCTAATTCATGTTTTGGAGTGTCGCCATTTTGTTAATAACAAGATTACATTAATTATGTTTCAGTATGATAAAAATTTATTAATATTTTGGTTAATTCTCAAAATTTTTACGTTAACTCTTTGTATACTTTATTTTTAAGAAATTTTCAAATTACAAACTGCGATTTTTCATAAACCTAAATTTAAGTTTTGAGTGTTGCTATTTTCTTAATCACTAAATTACATCGTTTATTTTTTTAAATAACAAAAATATATTAATTTTAGGTAGGTGTGCAAATTTTAAGGTCAATTCTTTGGGTAGTTTGTTTTTAAGAAATAGTCAAATCAAGAACTGCAATTTTCAAATTAACTGAAATTCAAGTTATGAGTTTGTTAATCACTAGATTACATCAATTATTTTTTAGAGTATAAAAAATATATTAATTCGGTGTTATTTATAAGTCAATTTTATATATAGTTTATTAATAAAAAAATATTTAAATCAAGAACTACATTTTCTTCAAAAAATCAAATTTAAGTTTAGAGCGCCACCATTTTCTTAATCACTGGAAAATTATATTTATTTTTTAGAATTATAAACATATATTAATTATATGTACACTTACGCAATTTGATGTCAATTCTTTAAATAGTTAATTTTTAAAAAGACTTTAAATCAAGAACTGCGATTTCACAAACACTCTTCATGTTTTGTAGTGTCGCCATTTTCTTAATAATAAGATTACATCAATTATTTTTCAGTATGATAAAAATGTATTAATATTTTGCCTAATTCTTAAAGTTTTTGGTTAACTCTTTGCATGCTTTATTTTTAAGAATTTTTCAAATTACAAACTGCGATTTTTCATGAACCCAAATTTAAGTTGTGAATGTTGCTATTTTCTTAATCACTGAATTACATCATTCATTTTCTAGAATAACAAAACTATATTAATTTTTAGTAAGTGTACAAATTTTCAGCCCAATTCTTTGGGTAGTTTGTTTTTAAGAAATAGTCAAATCAAGAACTGTAGTTTTCAAATATGCTCAAATTAAAGTTATGAGTGCCGCCATTTTGTTAGTCACTGGATTGCATCAATTATTTTTTTAGTATTATAAAAATATCTTAATTTTGTTTACATTTATGAATTTATAAGTCGATTTTGTAAATAGTTTATTAATAAAAAATATTTAAATCAAGAACAACATTTTCTTAAAAAACTCAAATTCAAGTTATGAGTGCTGCCATTTTGTTAGTCATTAGATTACATCAAATTATTTTTTAGTATTATAAAAATGTATTCATTTTGTGTACATTTGCAAATTTATAAGTCAATTTTGTAAATAGTTTATTAATAAAAATATATTTAAATCAAGAACTACATTTTCTTCAAAAACTCAAATTGAAGTTTTAAGCGCCGCCATTTTCTTAATCACTGGAAAATAATATTTATTTTTCAGAATTATAAAAATATATTAATTATATATAAACCTACGGTCAATTCTTTAAATAGTTAATTTTTTAAAAGACTTTAAATCAAGAACTGCGATTTTACAAACACTCTAATTCATGTTTTGGAGTGTCGCCATTTTCTTAATAATAAGATTACATTAATTATTTTTGAGTATGATAAACATTTATTAATATTTTGGCTAATTCTCAAAAATTTTACGTTCACTCTTTGTATACTTAGTTTTTAAGAAATTTTCAAATTACAAACTGCGATTTTTCATAAATCCAAATTTAAGTTTTGAGTGTTTGCTATTTTCTTAGTCACTGAATTACATCATTTATTTTTTAATGTAGCAAAAATATATTAATTTTAAGTAGGTGTACAAATTTTCAGGTTAATTCTTTGAGTAGTTTGTCTTTAGGAAATAGTCAAATCGAGAACTGTAGTTTTCAAATAAACTCAAATTCAAGTTATGAGTGCCGCCATTTTGTAAGTCACTAGACTACATCAATTATTTTTTAGAGTGTAAAAAATATATTAATTCTGTATATATTTACAAATTTATAAGTTAATTTTGTAAATTGTTTATTAATAAAAAAATATTTAAATCAAGAACGACATTTTCTTCAAAAAATCAAATTCAAGTTTTGAGAGCTGCCATTTTTTTAATCACTGGAAAATAATATATATTTTTCAGAATCATAAAACTATATTAATTATATATACACCTACGCAATTTGAGGCCAAATCTTTAAATAGTTAATTTTTAAAGAGACTTCAAATCAAGAACTGCAATTTTACAAACATTCTAATTCATGTTTTGGAGTGTCGCCATTTTGTTAATAACAAGATTACATTAATTATTTTTCAGTATGATAAAAATGTATTAATTTTGACAACTTCTTTAAATTTTAAAGTTAATTCTTTGCCTACTTTATTTTTAAGAAATTTTCAAATTAAAAACTGCAATTTTGTACAAACCCAAAATTTAAGTTTCAAGTGCCGCCATTTTGTTAATCACTGCACTACATTAATAATTTTTTAGAATGGCAATAACACATTAATTTTGTGTTCGTGAAGAAATTTTGAAGTCAATTCTTTGGGTGTTTTATTTAAAAAAAATGTTCAAATCAAGTACTGCAAATTTCACATAAAATCAAATTCATGTTTTGAGTGCCGCCATTTTGTTAATCACATCAATTATTTTTTGGGATGACAAAATTATATTAATTGTATGAATGTGTACAAATTCTTCGGAGTCTAAACCTTAGTAATACCACATCTATCATACCAGTAATACTTGTTGTAGTCGAAATAATTAAAACGACCTAAAAATCTATGTCTTCAATGTCTGTGGTCATCAAAAACCGGGCCAAGCAATTATTTCAAATCTCTTCTGTACGATGGAAGTTTGTAGAAGTCTTGAAGGTTTATAGTTCATCCTAAATAGAAGATGTGTGACTAATAAATCAATTTTCTCTTCTAAGTTCCTTATATAATCGGATCGTACAAATCGATTTCAATCACTTCGAATCTCTTGTTGACGATCGCCAGATCTGTCGGTTTGGTGTTTTCTTCTTGTGAGGACTAAACATTCTTGATCAGTTGACACAAAGGATTCAGAATGAAATTCATAGTATCCTGAAAAGTTGCATGAATCTCATCCAGATATTTCAAAAATATTTTCTAACAGAAGAAATAATTTTTAGTAAATTGTTAAATTAAACTATTTTGAGATCTCTCAGGTCCTAAATGTCCTTTGCTTTGATAGTTTAAAAATCTTTACTTTGGAATGAACTCATTGGTATCTTCATTTAGAGAGTATCTATTAATTTACAATGTAATATCGAGTTTATGTGAAGAAGGTGGATTGCATCGTAGGGTAGATGTTACACCTTACCAAAATCTTCTCCTTCGAAACTGTCGAAAATTGATTTTATGCACCATGGAAGATGGAAAAATTCCTCTCTGCTGTCATATAGATAGTCTCGCCAGGAGTTTCCTTGTTGACATTAAGCGAGACAAGTTAGAATTTATGTGTGAGACGACACTTTCCATCCTTAGCACGCTGTTGTATGAGGATGATTTCTTCATTTGGAACTCCTCATTTTCGGTATGGATGCAGCAAAGGAGTCAAAAGTTTAGTAATACAGCATCGATCATAATAATAATACTAGTTGTAGTTGAAATAATAAAGCCCATCTAAAAACTATGCTTTAATGTCTGTGGTCATCAAAAATCAGGCCAAGCAATTATTTCCAATCTCTTCTTTACGGTGGAAGTTTGTAGAAGTCCTGAAGGTTTATAGTTCATCCTAAATGAATAATAATAAGTATCAATTTTCCTTTCTAAGTTCTTTATAGAATCATATAGACGATCGCTAGATTTATCTTTGGTGTTTTCTTCTTGTAAGGATATCTCAAAACTAAGTATTCACGACTCGACCAAAAATTCTTGATCAGATAACACAAAGATTTCAGGATGAAAGTCATACTATCCTGAAAAGTTGCTGTAATCTCAACAGGATATTTCAAAAATGTATTCGAACCTTTTATGTGTAATTCGTTATACAAATTTTGACAGGTAAGAGTTGAGAGGGGTCCAGTGGAGATATATTTGGTTTTCTTGAGTTCTTTCAAACTAGATGTTCAGCACAGGTCTTATAAGCTGATTTTGCAGAAAATAAAGGCCCCATAAGCGGAACTGTATTGATGATTTTTTCGTTTTTCAGAGATTACATCCTTTTTCTTCTTTTTCTTGAACTTTCGTCATTCTACAAAAGTATAGTTTACTGTATTGCATTCTTATTTCTTCTTTAATTCATTTTGCTTTCTATAAAAATCTGATTTTGGCACCCCACAGATTTATATGGATTCTCTTCCAAAAGCCTTCTTGATCCAGGAGATTCTGTAATATTCCTGGGACTTTATTCCAGATTTCATTAAGTAGTAATTTATACGACCTTCCTAGTTGGCTCACGTTCATCTGATAGTTGTCTAGAAGGGTTAATAATGTCCTCGTTCCCATATGTCAAAGTTACTTGTGTCTTTTCGGATTTAAGAAATGTTCCGTTAGATTTTGTTTGCTGGCGATATTCGTTTCCTGTCACCATCCCAAGTTACTACACAGTGTTCTGAATGAAATAATTTTGATCCACTAAAACAGGAACCAAAAAAATCATCAAAAACTCTACAATCAATATCTAAAAATCAAGTGTCAACTTTTTAACATCAACTAAAAACTGTGAACTATTATTTCCAATTTCCAACAATCACTTTTTAACAGTCAACTGTCATTTGCCAATTAATAACGTAAGTTTTCATTAATCAACTGTCATTTATCAATACACAAGAGTCAAGTGTTTACCTTTTAACATCAACTAACAACTACCAACTTTTATTTCCAATTTTCAATAAGCGTTTTTTGACTGTCAACCGTCATTTTTCAAATGATAACATCACTTTTCATTTATCAGATGACATTTGTCAATTCTCGAATTTCCAACAATCATTTTTCAACTGTCATTTTGTAAGTGATAGCATCGTTTGTCAATTATCTGAGGGTTATTTGCCGATAACTACCAAATGTCATTTTCCAATTTCCAACAAAAAAATTGATGATATCAACTATCAATAGTCATTTGTTAATTTTTAACTATCATTTGTAAATACCTAATAATCAAGCGAAGACTTTTTAAAAACAACTAACAACTACCAACATTTATTTTATAGTTTCCAATAAAATAAATTTCAACTGTCAACTGTCATTTGTCAACTGATAGCATCATTTGTCAGTTATCAGCTGTTATTTGTCAGTGACTAAGAATTAAGTGTAAATTTGTTAAAAATTACTAGAAGCTACCAATTTTAATTTTTTTATCATTAACCAATATTTTTTAACTGTCAACTGTCATTTTTCAACTGATAGCATCAATTGTAATTTATCTGCTATAATATGTTAAGATTTAATAGTCAAATCTAAATTTATAGCATCAACTAAGAACAAGTAACTGTCATTTTCCAAATTTTAATAATCATTTTTCAACTGCCAACAGTCAACTGTCATTTGGCATCTGATTGTACCTAATAGTAAAGTTTATCTTTTCAATATAAACTAACAACTACCAGCAGTTATTTTCCGATTTCCAATAATCATTCTCAAGTATTACCTGTCATCTGTCAATTGAAAGCATAATCTGTCAATTATCAGTTGTCATTTGTAAATACCTAGCAATGAAGTGTAAACTTTTTAAAACAACTAACAATCACCAACTTTTGTTTTATAATATGCAATAATAATTTTTTTCGACTGCAAATTGTCATTTGTCAAGTGATATCATCATTTGTTAATTATCAGTTGTCATTTGTTAATAACTAATAATCAATTGTAAACTTTTTAAAAACAACTAACAACTATCAACTTTCATTTTATAATTTCCAATAATAATTTTTCTGACAACTGTCATTTGTCAACTGATAGCATTATTTGTCAATTATCAGCTGTCATTTGTCAATGACTAAGAGTCAAGTGTGAACTTTTTAAAAATAAGTGAAAGCTACCAACTTTATTTTTTTAAATTTTCAATAGTCATTTTCAACTATCAACTGTCATTATTTAACTAATAGCATCATTTGTCAATTATCCAATGCAATTTTTTATACCAAACAGTCAAGTGTAAACTTTTTAACATCAATTAGCAACTTCCAACTGTCATTGTATAATTTCAAATAATCCGTTTTCAACTGATAACTGTCATTTGTGTATAACAGCATCATTTGTTAAATTTGAGCTATCATTTATTAATACCTAACAATTAAGTGTAAACTTTTTACCATCGACTAACATCTACCATCTATTATTTTCTAATTTTTAATAACGACTGTCATTTGTCAACTGACAATTCGTCAATTATGAGCTGTCATTTGACAATAACTAACTGTTATACATTTTACACGAACTAAAAACTAGCAACTGATATTTTCCATTTTTTCAGTTTTAACTGTCAACTTTCATTTTTTAACTGATAGCATTATTTAGTTATGAGCTACCATAAATCAATATCAATAACTAAGAGTAAAGTATAATCATTTGAACATTATAAAACAACTACCAACTATCATTTTCCAATCTCCAATAATCAATATTCAAATGCCAACTGTCATTTGTTAACTGACAGAATCATTGGTCAACTATCAGCTATCATTTATCAATACCTAACAGTGATGCTTAACTATTTTTTAATATCAACTAACAACCAATTGTCATTTTCTAATTTTCAATAATTTCGTTTCTACTGTCAACTGCCATTTGTCAACTCATGACATCATTTGTCAATTTGTCAACTGTCATTTATCATTAAATGGAAATACACAGTAATAGTGTGTGATATCAACGAAGTGTATTTTCATTTAAAGTTCCTGATTCAAGATGTATCACAAAGTGATGGCTTCAAGCATTAAACATATTGTCATTTATCATGTTTTACTCATTTCCATCAACGAACAACTATAAACTGTCATTACAACTAATCATTTCTCAACTGTCATGTGTCAACTGTTGTAAAAACTTGATATGAGGAAATATTTACCAAGAAACAATTGATATTTGTTATCTTCTATATATCAATAGTCAAGTGTTAAGTATTAAGTTGTCAACCATCATTTAGCAACTACAAATTTCAACTGTCATTTGCCTACTACAAATAATTATTTGTCAAAATAATAATTACCTATTATCATATGCTAACTGTCAGTTATCAACCACTAACCGGCAAATGTCATTTGTCAACTATCACTTTATAATAATAATAGTCAATAATTGTTCATTTATAAATATCCGAGACGTTATTTGTCATTATTTCACTTTCAATTATTAGTTTATTTACTTTTAACTGCGATGTATAAAGTGCTATATGTCAACTGCCATTTCTTATTTCCCAACTGTCATTTGTCAACGGTTAAATGGCAAATGCTACCAGCTTTTTGTTTTCCATAACCAATAGTAATTTATCAATTGTCAAATATCCTTTGTTTACTGTCATTTATCAGCTGCCAACCATCAACTGTTTGATATAAACTGTTCACCGTAGAAATGACCAAATGCCAACTGTCATTTGTCAAATAAAAATGTAATAATAGTCAAATGAAAACTTTTAAGTACTAATTATAAGCAAGTAATTACTCATGGGCAAAAGTTATCTATTGACATTGATGTGTCTATTACCAGCAGTAATTTGACTGTCAGCTTTCATTTGTTTATTGTCATTTATAAGTTCTCAACTCTTATTTGTTTACTTTCTTTTATATCACAATTCCCAAAAAAATCGTTTATCAGCTCTCATTATTGATCAACTTTAAATTGCCAACAATCATTTGTTCAACGTCCAATTGCCAATTTATCTAGTATCAACTATAAATTACAAATTTCTAAATGTCATAAATGTCATTTGTAATATGAAAACACTTAATAGTCATCAGTCAAGTATTAAGTATCAACTGAAAACAGGAATTAACTGATTGGTAAATGTTGACTACGAAGATTGATTTGCCAATTGCCAACAGTCATTTACTAACTTTTAACTGTCATTTGTTTATTATAATTTATGAGCTCTGTAAATTCTCGTTTTCAAAATTCAAAAGTGAACAAATCATATAAAATAACAATTTTACGTTAAAACTCATAGTTTTCGAGTAACATATAGGGAAAGTACTATGATGGCCACATCACCATTTTTGTATTGTTTTCGATTTTTTATTTACAAATCATCCACAAATTTAATTGATAAATTTATTATCCCTAGAGATAATAAGGTACCGTTGAGAACTTTAGGTTTTGAAGAACAGAACATAAACGAGTTTGTTTATTTTGCGCATTGGCCGAATCGCCCATAACAATAAATTATGCAAATCGGACGAGATGGTCTTCGATTCCGAAGTGCGTTCACCTCGGACAAAATCGAATTCTCAAATTTAGCTCGAATCGTAAAAATCTTTACGACGTCGTATTTTCACATCGAAATATTGCAATTAAATTTGTACCGAGTGAATAAAGACATATATTAATGTTTCCACTAATTTGTTTACAATTTTTTTACAAGATCTCAAATTTCAATAAAATATTTAGCATTTTGCATTTTAATATTAATATAAATGCGCATAAAAACACGATTAGATTATTTTCTATGATTATATTTACAGGTCTGTGATATAATGAAACGATTATTTCTAACGGTCATCTGCTTCCTGCAAATCCTAATATTGGTGAAGGGTCATGGTCGCCTGATGGATCCTCCAGCTAGGAACTCGATGTGGCGTTTTGGATTCCCAAACCCTGTGAATTACAACGATAATGAATTATTCTGCGGAGGCAGAGGAGGTAATCTACAATTAGTCTTTAAATAAAATTGCAAAATCGAATTGTCCAAGAAGTTTTTAAATAAAATTGCAAAATTAATTTTTTTCTTTAATAAAATTACAGTACAATGGGAACAAAACGGTGGTAAATGCGGCCTTTGCGGAGACCCGTATCACGTTCCACTCCCGCGCCCTCACGAAGCCGGAGGTCTCTATGCGAAAGGCATCATCTCCAGACACTACAGCGTGGGTCAGAGCATCGACATCGAAATCGAACTGACGGCCAATCATTACGGATTCTTCACATTCTTCCTATGCCCGAACAACAACGCCGCACAAGAAGCCACCCAAGAATGCCTTGATCGATACCCACTCTACATCTCCGGTACTAAAGAAGTAAGCTACCACATTCCAGAAGATGGAAAGAAAAAGGCAATCTTCAGATACAACGTGCAATTACCAGCGTACGTAACTTGCACACAATGCGTGCTCCAATGGACCTACTACACCGGTAATCAATGGGGTGAATGCGGAAACGGCACCACAGCACAAGGATGTGGAGAAGCCGAAACCTTCAGAAACTGCGCCGACGTTGCAATCCTTTCAAATGCCGCAGGAGCACTACCACCACTATTCGCAGGCTACGACAATCCCTACATCCTATTCTACAGGGACGGAAAGAAACCAGCCCCCTACAACGTCTTCCCACTAATCGTCAGGGAGCAAGTGTGCGTCGCCAACAATAAATACCGAATGATTCCAGGTGTTGACGATTGGTGCCAAGCAAACTGCATGAAGTACCCACCGAATTGTCCGGCCAGAGTTTGCACCTGCCCGTACGTATTATCATCATCATTAATAAACACGTTTCCGAATCGAGTCCTTGATTTATTAAGAAGCTTTTTTACGGCCTCTTCAATATTCATAAAAATTTATAATTGTCGGATCGATCCAATTGTGTGAAATGTCACGGTCGTGACGGAAAGCTTTTTTCCTGGGGCCGCGCCCGAAATAAATAAAAAAAAAATCATAAAACTCCGACTCGTTCGATTATCCAAAATCCCGTCGGACTGGATATGTTTATCGGTTCCCGCCCAGAAACCAGAAAATGTAAACTGCATTATGTTGTTTCGCCTAATTTATTTCTTTGTTATTTTTTTTTTTTGCAGGACTACGTGCGACGCTTTGGGAAAATACGCCGGACAAAGGGATGCTTCCGTTCATTGCATGGATAGGTGCTTGTACTACAGATCGAATTGCCCAAGAAATGAATGCAATTGTTATGAGGAATAAATTTTTCACAATTAATTGTTAAAACAAACCACTAAAATGTGTGTGTTTTTTCTAATTTGATTATTTTGTAAATATTCCTTCATAAAACAATATTTCTTTGTAAGTGTATATACAATTACCGAAATTTTCATGTTTCAGAATACTTAAACATGAAAATTTTGTTGTAATAATAAAAACAATAACTTTTATTTTAAAAGCCAAGTAATAAACTACATTAATTTGTATTATTTGTTAAATATTTATTTTATCCTTTCAAACAAGGTTATTTGTAATACAAATTAGATCTCACTTTCTCCACAGCATAAATCTAACTTGTATTATTCAATCTCGTCACGAAACTTAAGATATAAACTAACAGAAAAAAGAATTGTCTTAATAATAAATTTTGTTATAGTGAAAATTTCCAAATAAACAATTTTCTGTATTGTAAATTTTCTTAAAATGTTTCTATTTATATTGCATTTTCTACATCAAAATTTATTAATATTGATTTTTTCAGTAATTTCATTTGTTTTAATATGTTTTTAATATTGGCCAATAATAAATTACTCTTAAAACACATAAAACTAAATTCTTTTAAACTTTTCATTTCATTTGAGACTGAAATTTTTTTCCAAATATTCAATTTTTTTTAATTTCACATTTTTTTATTATATATTTATGGTTTTTCTCAATGTTTTAAAAACACATTTACATTTTTCCTTTCCTTTGGCAAAATCTTATTTGTATTATAGTTTTTAAGATATTTTCTTAAGTAATATATTCTCTATACAATTTTTCTTATTACTATTTTTAAAATTTATTTAAGTATAAATATAGAGTCCGTCATCCGTCATTTGTCATTTGTAATCTGTCATTTGTCATTTGTCATTCGTCATTCGTCATTTTTCATTTTTCATTTTTCATTTGTCATTTGTTATTTGTCATTCGTCATTTGTCATTTCACATCTGCCATTTTTCATTTGCAATCTATCATCTCTCATGTCTTCTATGTTCTATGTTATATTGTATATTATCTGTTATCTATTATCTGTCATCACTTATCTGTCGTCTGTCAACTATCATCTACTATCTGTCATTTGTAATTTTTTACATTTCATCTGTTTACTATATGAGATTGTTTTACCTGATGAAAACAATTACAATAATACTCATTTGTGCTTGTTTTTTTGCACAATTTTTTTATGATTATTCATGCAATATTTTTTTAAATAATTAACTGTCAAAAATATTCTAGCTATTTTGTTTTTCCTATTGTTTGCCCAATAGGTTTTTTTTTGGTGCAAGAAACTGATGTATTCTATTTTCAAATTAGTTATTTCATTCTTTTATTTTTGCAATTTATAAAATCTGCAGTTATATACCATCTGTCATTTGTCATGTGTTATTTGTCTTTTGTCTTCTGTCTCCTACCTTCTGTCTTATGTCTGCTTCCTTCTCTCTTCTGCCTTCTGCCTCTTGCTATTTGACTTTGTCTTCTGTAATTTGTCATCTGTTGTTTTAAATCTGTGAGTAAAATTTTCTTTTCAGAATGATTTTCCTCTGATAAAGTTTTTCTTTTCGTGATACTATTCTTTTATTAACCTAATGATAAATATAGAGTCATAATCATCTATCATTTGTCATTTGCAATATGTCAATTGTCATTTATCATCATTCATCTGCCATTTGTTATTTATCATCTGTGATTAATTTAATTACAAATATAAAGTCTATCAACTGTGATTTGTCATTTGCAATCTATCATTTGTCATTTATAATATGTCATCTTTCATCTCTAATTTGTCATTTGTCATTTGTAATTTCACATGTGTCATATGGCTTCTGTGATTAGTTATCTGTCATCTGTCACTGTTTATCTGTCGTCTATCATCTATCATTTTATTTGTTATAATATTTAAAAAAAGATCTTTGTACCAGAAGAAAACAATTACGAAAACAAAATTCTTATTATTTATGCAGTAGCTTTTTTTAGGTGCGTGAAACTGATAAATTTTATTTTTCAATTTGATTACTTCATTATTTTATTTTTCTAAATTTTAACTGAACTGCAGTTATCTATCATCTGTCATCTTTTATCAATCATTTGTGATCTGTTATCAGTTATTCGTTATCTGTCAACTGTTTTTTGTCATTTATCGTCTGTCATCTATTATATTTCTTCTGTTTGTTATAATTTCTGAACGAACTAGAAAACAAAGCAAACAAAAGGCTTTATTTGTATTTGTTTTTTGTTTAATATTTTGTTTCTATAGTTTTTATATTTTTTTTACGCAATTTACGGAATAGTTTTTGTTTTAGTTGAAAAAAAATGTTTTCATTTTTCTACAAAACTATACTTTTCAAATTGATTATTTTATTCTTCAAATTTTTAACGAACATGCAGTTATCATTTGCAAAATGTCATCTGTCGCCTATCATCCGTCATCTGCCACCTGTCATCTGTCAATTATCATCTATCATCTGTCACCTGTCATCTGAGATCCATTTGTAAAATGCAATCTGTAATTTCTCGTGATGAATTTATAAATAAATAAACCTCTTATTATTATTATTTATCTGTGATAACTCTTTGCTCATTTGTCATTTGATATTTGTCCTCTTTCACATGTCTTCTGTCACCTGTCAACTGCTATCTATCAGCTTTTTTGTAACAATAAACACAACATCCTAAATTATGGTTGTCTTTTGCTAAATACCTTATTTCATGATTATTTCATGTAATATTATTATACTAATTTTCAATTGTTTTCATATTTTTTATGCAATAGTTTCTTTTAGTTGTAAGAAACTAAGAAACTGCTAACGTTTATATTCTAAATTAATTATTTTACTCCTAGAAATTTTAAAGAATTTGCAAATATCATTTGCAACTTGTCAACGGTTATTTGCATCTGTCATTTGTCATCTGACATCTCTCACTTGTTACATGTCATCTGTCATCTGAAGTTATAAAACTCTATAATGACATTACATTTTGCTGTATTTAGCTGGGTTATGTTTATTTTGTAGAAAATTCTGAGAAAATGAATAAAGTTGAATATATACTCAAAAATATTTAATGAAATAAGACAAGAAATCGAAAATTCTTGAGAAATTGTTTTTTAACTGCCATCTATCAGCTTTCACCTGTCACCTGTCATTTGTAATATATCATCTGCCATCTGTAGTATGTCATCTATCGTCTGTCATCTGTCATCTGTTATTTGTCAGTCATCTGTGATTTACCATATTAACTTTTACCTGTTTGTTATAATTTTTAAATAGTTTTTAGTAACAGAAAATAAAAACAAGCACAAGCAAAGCTAATATGTTCTTGTGTTTTTACCCAAAACTTTTCTTGTTGATTATTTCATGCAATATTATTACAATAATTGTCTGTAGTACATAAAAAATGATCTGTTTTGTGTTTCTTGTTTTTTTTTTGCAATATTTTTTTAGTTGCAATAAACTGTCTTTATTTTCTGCTAAAGTTTACTTTTAATATGTCATCTGTCATCTGTAATCTGTCATACTTTATATGTCACTTGTCATCTGTCATCCGTCAGATGACCTAGAAAATTCTGAGGAAATTAATAATGTTGAACATACACTCAAAAAGATTTATTAAAAAAAGACAAGATATAGAATTTTTTTCGTCTATCATTTGTCATCTGCCATCTCTCATCTTTCACCTGTCATCTATCATCTGTAATCTGTCATTTATCATCTATTATCTTCTTTTATCTGCTTGTTAAATTATAACAAAAAATATAACAAGCACAATACTATATTTTCTTGATTATTTAATGCAATATTATTAAAATAATTTACTGTAGTTTTCTGTCTGATTATTTTATACTTCAAATTCTTAACGAATTTTCGGTTATCATTCATAAAATATCATCTGTCATCTGTAATATGTCTTCAGTCAATTATAATATATCTTTTATCATCTATAATTTGTCACCTGTCTGAAATATGTCCTCTGTCATCTGTTATCTGTCACCTGTCATGAGCCATTTGTAACACGTCATTTGTCATCTATTATTTGCCATCTGTCATCTATCCTCTGAAGTTATAAATATCTATAGTGACTATTTCCCTGCCTTTAACTGTGTTACGTTGATGAGATCCAAAAGCGACAAAAACAGGTCAGTGACTTTTGTTGCCAAAGAAACAATAATTCGGTGTGTAATATATAATTAAATACTTTAAACACGTGCCATCATCTATCATCAGTTATCCGTCACTTGTTATCGGAAATTTAGAACTACATCAATTTCCTCATTGTCCGAGTTGTTGTTTTTCCATAAGCCAATTCCTTATATATAAAAATTTATTTGTAGAAATCTTCCAGTACATCGGTGAAAACTGTTAAAAAAAACATAATTTTTGAAGAAAATTATAACTAATGAAAAAGTCTAGAAATTTTGGGGAACATTTTTCAAGAAAATATTGACATAATGCATAATTTTATTCCTAAATAATCAACAAGATAAAACAAGGAATGAAAAATTAACGAGAAACAAAATTATATTTTCTGAAAATTTCCAGACAACTGTAAAAAAAAATTCAGAAAAATTCTGATGATTTAAAATACGAAAAGGAAAATTCTAGTAATCTAGAGAAAACATTTTCCTCAAAAGTCAGAAAAAATGAATACAGTTTAAAGACCTAGGAACAAGTTAATTAAACACGACAAATAGAACATTCATAAGAAATTGCACAAAATCTCTGAAAAGAAACTTAATTAATTTTCCATAAAACTCATAAAGAAAAAATGGTATAATTATATAATGGAAAACGTTCTAGAATATTCTAAAAGGGTGGATAAAATTTATAATTAACTTCAAAAAATTCTCATAATATAAAGAAAAGTGCATTAAAAACTGCTTAAAGCTAATAGAATTTTTGATACGGAATTTTTCAGACTTAATTTGTTGGAGTTTTCTATGAACTTCTTAGAAAAAAACAAATTGAGACTAAGAAATTTTAGAAATTTTGAGAAAAAGTTACTAGAATAATCTAATAGAATATAAAAAACTACTCCTACTAAGGAAAGATTGAAAAAATAAAACAAAAAATGAAAAATTCTTAAAATTTTTTCGGTTAAATAAAATAAGAAATGGTGAAAATTTCAAAAAAAAATCTAGAGTGAAAGTTCAATATCCTACAATACTTATAATATAACAGATAAATAATTTTTTTAAGGAAACTTTAACAAATGAAAAGTTTTAGAAACCTTATGGAGCATTTTAAAAGAATTAATGGATAAAATTGGAAACTGAAATCTTGTAAAATAAAACTAATTATAGAGAGTTTATAATATAAGGTGGAAAATTTCTGAATAATTTTGATAGAATTAAAATAGGGATTCAGAAAAAAACTGAGGGCACAAAGAAATGTGTGGACTAGATATATAAACAAAAATTTCACGAAAATCTGATGCTAAATTTTTTTGAGAAAAAAAAACACCTATTACGTAATGAAAGTTCAACAGACATCATTTGTCATCGGTCATCAGTTTATTAAAAAAAATAACGCAAAGTAATGAGAAAAAACTAATAGTTTGATATTTAAGTTTGATGTTATTAGAAATAAATGTCGTTTGTCACCTGCGGGCTGTCATTTATTATTTATTAGTGATCACCTGACAATTGTCGTCTGTCATTTAATTTGTCATTAGTTATCTGTCCTTATTACCGTATTACTGGTCTAAAGAAATTTATAAACAAACGAATTCCTTGTATAGAAAATATGCGAACTCTATAATAATATAATTTAGTTTAGTTTATTGACTTTACAAGTCCCACTAAAAAAATCAACATACATTTACAATAACTTTAAAATTTAGACGGAGTTCACATGGCAATGTTTTTCCACTCCAACCATTATTTCTTCTAGCCGATGATGATAAGCAAATGATGGCAATTTAATCACATGTTGATTGTGTTATGTTTTGTAAAACAATTGCCATCTGCCACTTGTTAAACAAAATCATTTATGAAATGGAGTGTGAGTTAAGACAGTGGTGGTTATTGGTTAGGTTAACTGCTGGAGCAAGAACGAGTGATCTTTATTTTTCAATGGACTCTCACCATTCCCTGTGTATATTCGGTTGCCTACGTTAAAAAGTTAAGTTTTGAATACATTACAATTTATCACGAGGAAAATTAATTAAGCATTAAGTGTATTCTTTTATTATATCCAAAAATAAAAATTATTGATAAACAATTTGCAATAAAACTTTGATTATTTAATGTTATAATTAGGCGAAACTCTTTTGTTCTCTATGGTTGTTCATCTGTTAATAGTCAAGTGTCAACTGACATCTCTGTCATATTATCACCTGTGAGTTAAATTTTGTTAATACTAAACTCTTTAAAATAATTAATTTTATATTTTTAACAAAATTTCTTTTTTTAAATTTGTTTATTTTCTCTGTACTGAATAAAATTAGTATACAAATATTCCAATATTATAAATTAATTTGTCTAAATACATTTTTTTTAAGTACTTATATTTTTATTTATTAAAAACAAAAATTAAATTACTTTACCAAATTTTTAAATTAATTTCTTTTGTTAATACATGCATTTTTGTATGTTTGTTTGATTTATGTATCCCTGGAATAAAAATAAATATTATTATTATTAACCGGTTATTTTAGACCTCTGTAGTATATTTGGTTGCCTATCACAAAGAAAAAATTAACGAGGCCATTTCCCTGCCTTCATTTATTATTAATTAATCATAATTTACGTTCCTTTACATTCCTTTAAAAGTCATAATTAATAAATTATTCACTCCCCTGTAAAACAATTTAAATAAAACAAAACACAAATAAATTATGTACATTTTAATATCCAGTTCTTTTTTATACATTTTCTCTTCCTTCCTCCTGCCAACCTCAAGCGCGCGAACCTTACTTACAACATATTAATCTTTAAGACTATTATTAATACAACAATATAAAAAATAGTAGTGGAAATCTGTATGTACAAAAGATTAAAGCTATCGAAAAATTTTTCAATGTACAAAAATGTTTTAACGGGTTAATTGCACTTTAGTCACTTTTAATTAATTACTTTTTTTCTGTGTGTTTATTCTATTTTAGAATTTAAAAAAAATATTAAAATAGGTAGAATAGAATATTAAAAAGTTATCCTCAATTATAATCAATTAAAAGAATTAAAGACTTAAATTTCGTGGAATATAAAAATAACTCAAAAATGCCTTATCCCATCACTAAATTCCGTTTCCTTATTACAGAGTAATTAATTATCCTTTGCTTACTTTTAGAGCATTAGCTTCCCACGTCTTAAACTTTGTAAAAAAAAATTTAGCTAGTTTTTAATTTTTATGATAATTGCTTAAGAAATTAAAGACAAAAACAACAATCAAATGATGAGGCACAGAGTTAAAATTGCATTAAATTTAAAATTTAAAAAAGGCGATTATAGATTGAGGATAATTTTCAACTTTCTTTTAATTCTCAAACCCTTCTCAAAGGAACGTTGAGCGAGACAGTTATTTTTTTTGTTCGGTTTTCGAATGTTTTTTAACACATTCCTAGGCGACTGTTTGAAGGAATGTTACGTGTTGTGATTGTGATGATAGTCTTTCCTCCTTATTTTCCACTGTAGTGGCTTCCTATGTGTGACGGTGGGCCTCTGTGTTTGTACCTACTGCCAGGCCTGGAGTGGACGATTGCGTAATGGTCACTGTGCGAAGAGACCGATCTGGTGGAGTTCATGGTGGAACCGCCGGACGTGTATCCCTTGGGATGTTGGGGAGCACCGTTTAATGAATACCTAAAAAAGTAATAAATTATAAAAAATAATAATTTACATGATGTGATTGTATTAAGAATATTTAAAGAATCATCTAAAAAAAATACTTGAGAAGAACAAAATTTAATAGTCTGTTAATTTAAATATATGTCATATATGTCAAATAGTTTTGTAAATATTCCCTGTAATAAGATTATGCTCTAATCTGCTGATCAATAAATTCATTATTATTATTATTATTATTATTATATATTATTTCGAGTTAATCTTCCACATGTAATACTAATTGTTGAATTTATACCAGTTTTCCGCAAAATCTTCAGTTTGCGTTGAGAAAAATGAGAATACAAGCGACACCATTTTGTTTTGGGTAGAGCTACAAAAATTTTTGTTAGTGGAATCTAAAGATTTATTATTTAAAGTTAATCTCTAATGCTTCTTTTTAACATGTGACAATATTTGTTGAATTTACACCATTTTTCTGTAAAATCTTCAGTTTGCGTTAAAAAAAATGATAACTCAATCGACGACATTTTGTTTTGGTTGCATATACAAATGTTTTTGTTAGTGGAATTTAAAGATCTATTTTTTTTCGCATGTAATAATAATTATTGAATTTATACTATTTATCTGCAAAATCTTCAGTTTACGTTGAGGAAAATTGAGAATTTAATCGACGCCATTTTGTTTTGGGCAAAGCTACAAAAATTTCTGTTAGTGGATTCTAAAGAGAAATTATTTGGAACTAATCCATCATGTTTTTTTCTCACATATAATAGAAACTGTAGAATTTACATCAGTTTTTCAAAACCTTCAACTTGTGAAATATGAAATCCGCGATTGTAATGTTTCTTTTCTTCTTATGAAAACCATATAAAGAATAGATCAAAAATAAGATTGGATGTTTGCATTTATTGTTCTTTTTTAGATGGTAAGTCAATAAAGAATTTATCATGTGAATTACTTAATTTGTAAATGATTAAGTTACATAATTATGAAACTAATTATATTACTTTTAATCGAATTTTTTGGTAGCAATTAATTATTTAAACTGCAAAACTCTCGAGTGTGTTTTACTGGTTTGAGGGTGTGTCCGAGGCCACCCACCCACCCTACATATGCATATTAACCACAACCATTGATCAGCGTTTAGTTCCAAGAAAACAAACGGTGAAAGCGTTGATTAAATTAGCAAAAATCATCAGCAGTGTTTTACCTAAAATTAATGTATATATGTAGGGTGGGTGGGTGGCCTCGGACACACCCTCCAATCAGTAAAACATACGCGAGGGTTTTGCAGTTTAATTAATTAATAACTACCAAAAAGAATCCATTACATTTTTTTTTAATATAAAGTAAAGTTCGTGATATTAAAAATATACTCATATTTTTAAACATAGAATTTTTTCAGATGCATAATTTCATTAATAATGAATTTTTCTGTAAAACGTTGAGTAAAATGTATTATTTGGAAGGTGGATTAAAAGCTACCCACATACCCTACTTACACAATTCGATTCCCACCCTACATACACTTTTTCATTCAAGCAAAATCCGTGCTTATATTTCTTAACGGCATCAAGAGAAATAGAGCTGTTATTAGGTGCTACTCAAAAAACAATGGCTTGAAAAACAAATGTGACTATTTAAGGTACGTGGGTGGACTGTAATCCACCCTCCAATTAATAATATTAAGTCAGAACGTAAAAAGAATAGAAAATTATGAAACTGATTAAATTAAATTCTTAATTCACTTCTTCTGGCGTAATTTTTGGAATTGAAGGGTGGGATAGTGGCCACCCTCCCACCCTACATATACATATTAACCACAATCACTGATCAGCGTTTTGTTTCAAGGAAAACAAATAGTGAAAGTTTAATTAAATTAGGAAAAATCATCAGCAGTGTTTTACCTAAAATTAATGGATATACGTAGGGTGGGTGGGTGGCCTCAGACACACCCTCCAATCAGTAAAACATACGCGAGGGTTTTGCAGTTTAATTAATTAATTACTACTAGAAAAATCGATTTAATTTTCGATTTGATAGGTAATTATTTAATCTAGTTTAACTTTCCTAAAGTAAAAATAAACTGAAAGTTTAGAATCATACTGCTTTCAATTTTTTTTTTGTACTAATTCTTCTCAATGTATAGAAGTTTTTTTTTCTCTGTATACATAACAAAATCATGCATTTTACACATTGAGAAGAGCGAAGCTCGATAGTAATCTAAGTATGTGAGAACAAAGTTTAACTCTTCTCACGAAAAATCTTTTGATTATTAAATTTCATTCTTCCCTAAAAAGTATTTTCGATGTCCACAGAGCTGTTATTTTTCAAATTGTGTTTTCTGTATGACCACAGACATTTTTCTTTTTCCAACATTTTTTTCAGAAGACTATCGAGCTTCGCTCTTCTAAAATTGTGTAAACTTTCTCTCTGTGACCACAAGAAATAATTTACATTTTACATTTTGAGAAGAGCGAGGATTTTGTACATGTTCATTGAGTTTCTTTCTTCTCAAAGTGTAAATTTTCTCTCTGTGAGTAGAAGATAATATTTATACGTTTTATACACATTGAGAAGAGCGAAGCTCGATAGTAATTTTAATATGTAAGAACAACGTTAAATTCTTCTTACAAAAAATCTAACTTAAAAGTATTTTCGACTATCGAGCTTCGCTCTTCTCAAGTAAATTCTTTCAGATGAAAAACCAACTTTGTGCGTTTAAAGCAGAAAATTTTATACTATCAAGTTTCGCTTTTCGTAAACTATGTGACAGTTTTTTCTGCGAGTATAGGAAACTTTTCATCCTAAACTTTGAGAAGAACTCCGCTTGATAGTGAATTATTTAAGCAATAATCTAGTTTATCTCTCTTAAAGTAAAAAGAAACTAAAACTTTAGAATTATACTCCTTTTAAATATTTTTTGAGGCCCATTCTTCTCAAAGTATAAAAGTGTTTTTCACTATAAACATAACAAGATCATTTATTCTACACATTGAGAAGAGCGAAGCACGATAGTAATCTTAATATGTGAGAATAACGTTTAAATCTTCCTACAAAAAAAACTTTTGATTATCAAATTTTATTCTTGTCTAAAAAACATTTTTGATGTCTACAGAGATGTCAGTTCTCAAAATGAGATTTTCTGTATGACCACAGACTTTTTTCTTTTTCCAACATTTTTTTCAGAAAACTATCGAGCTTCGCTCTTCTCAAATTGTGGCAATTTTCTTTCTGCAACCAGAAGCAATTTTACACTTTGAGAAGAGCGAGGATTTTGTATTATTATGTTTATCGAGTTTCTTTCTTCTCAAAGTATACATTTTCTCTATCTAAGTAGAAGATAATATTTATACAATAGAAGACTATCGAGCTTCGCTCTTCTCAAATTGTGGAAATTTGAAAACTGCAACCACAAGAAAACATTTATATTTTATACTTTGAGAAGAGCGTAGCTCGATAGTAATTTAGTTTTATGATAATTATGATTAATCTTCATCAAGGTAAACATTTCAATTATAGACACAAATATTGTAGATGATGATTTAGACTGACTTCTCCCCAAAAAAAATATTGTTGATCGATAAGAGGGAAGCTAGATGATCAATCATAAATTACTTAAGTAAAGCGAAATTGTATACTTATCTAAAATATTCAACTAAGAAGAGCGAAGCTCGATAGTTTAAATCTCGCTCTTCTCAGGTGATATTTTAGATAAGTATATAATTTTGCGCGATAGTTAAAGCTTTGCTCTTCTCAGGTGAATATTTTATATAAGTATACATAATTTCACTCTACTTAAGTATTTTATGGAACATCATCTAGCTTTTCTATTATCGATAAATATAATTTAAATCACTTAAGCTCTTCTAAATTATATACTTTTTTTATTTTGAGAAGAGCGCAGCTCGATAGTGAACTAATTGAATGATAATTACATTTAATCCTAATAGAGTAAACAATTTCAATTATAGACTGTTACTTTTTTTGAGACATAACGTGAATAGATAGATAATAATTTACATTGACTTTTCTCAAGAAAATGTTTTTTACTATCGAGCTCCGCTCTTCTCAAGTAGATTGTTTTAGATGAATATTAAACATTACTCTTTCTATATAACTTATTGTGATAACTGGAGCTTTAATCCTCTCAAGTAAACTATTTTACATGACCATCGATTTTTTATAGTGTTCGAAATTACTTTCTGCAAGCCTGAGAAGAGCGCAGCTCGATAGTATCATTTAAGTAGGCTGTCACTCATTTTTGAGATATAACGTAAGATTTATTAGATTGATTTTTCTCAATTGAGATTGACTTTTCTCATTTTTTTTTTACTTTTGAGCTCCGCTCTTCTCAAGTAGATTTTTTTAGATGTATATTAAACCTTATAAGTTATATGAACTTATTTTAATGACTGGAGCTTTTATCCTCTCAAACAAAATATTTTTCATGATTATCGAGCATTTTATGGTGTAATAAATTACTTTCTGCCTGAAAAAAGCGTAGCTCGATAGCAAATCATTTAAATAATATTCTGACTAGACCATATAAAAGTTAAAATATCCGATTATAAAACTTTGCTCTTTTAAGTTTTATTTTAATGTATATTCTTCTCAATGTGTAGAAATTTTCTCTTTAGAATCATGACAAAATCAAATTTTTCTCTGTAACCACAAGAAATCATTTATATTTCATACTTCCTATTCTATACAAAGGTCTTCTTCTTAAATTTTGAAAAATTGTCTCTCTGTAGTTATAAGGACCTCTCTATACATTGATACTTTGAGAAGAGCGTAGCTCGATAGTAATTTAGTTTAATGATGATTTTAATTAATCTTCATCAAGGTAAAATTTGCGATTCTAGAGACAAAAGTTGCAGCGAGGTTATGATTTAGACTGACTTCTCTAAAGCAAAAAAAAATAACTATCGAGCTTCGCTCTTCTCATGTGAATAATTTAGATAAGTATACAATTTCGCTCTACGTAAGTATTTTTTGGATGATCATTCAGTTTCTCTATTACCCATAAAAATATTTTTGACCATAGAGACTTTTCTAAATTTTGTACTTTTGTACTTTGAGAAGAGCGCAGCAGATTATAGACAGTTACTCTTTTTGAGACGTAACGTGAGATTTATTAGATTGAGACATTAATTTTCTTAAGAAAATGTTTTTAAATATCGAGCTTCGCTCTTCTCAAATAGATTATTTTGGATGAATATTAAACTTTGCTCTTTTAACTAGAATATTTTCCATAACTATCGAGCTTCGCTCTTCTTAAAGTATAAAAGATTTTTCTTTTGCCACAAGAAAATATTTATGAGAAGAGCGCAGCTCGATAGTAAATTATTTAAGTAATAATCTTAATTGACCCTCTTAAAGTGAAAATATTCGGTTATAGAATTTGGATCTTTTTTTGAGTTTATTCTTCTCAAAGTTACTTACTACTTAAAAACTTTTGTTCTTCTCACAGTTCTCGCAGACATAAAGTAAAATTTATTAGATACTAATCGAGAAGAAGAGCCGACTCTTCTCAAGAAATTTTTTTTCACTATCGAGTTTTGTTCTTTCAAGAAAGTTTTTTTTTTGATATTAAACTTTGCTCTTTTCATGAAAAATTATTAGATAATTGGAGTAACGTATTTTTAATGGCTATAGAAATCCGTTCTTCTTAAATTTTAGCAAATTTCTTTAAGCAATTACATGAAAACATTTAATTTTAAAAATTGAGAAGTGCACAACTCGATTGTAAATTATATATCTAATAATCTAGCCTTGCCATAATGAAATAAAAATATTCGACTAATAAAACTTTACATTCTTCTCAATATATGGATTTCTTTACTCTCACGTTAAAGGTTTTAACTCATGTTTTCTATAATCTTAGAAGAGCGAAGCAAACAACTTTGAAACGAAAAAGCGTTTGAGTGTCGCGCTTAGATCTTCCCAAAAATGATTTTTTGTAGATAACTATGGAGTTTTATATTTTTAGATAAGTTTTTGATCATCAAAGACTTTCCAAGCAACTTTTTCCTGAAAATTAAACAAAAACGCTTGCTTTATTTAATTTTCCAAGGTGTATCACGAAGTTAACGCCTCAACCATTAATCAATTAATTTTTTCGGACTTTGCTCTTATTAGAATTTTATTTCTATATCCACTTGTTTGCTTCTTCTTCTCTCAAGCAAACTATTTTGCATGAATATAGAGTTTCGTCAGTCAAAAATTTTCGGTTATAAACCTTTGCTCCTATAAGGTCACGAAGTAAGATTTGTTAGATAATATTTGAGAGAAATACGAGTTACGCTCTTCTCAAGCAAATTAATTTTGGAATGAATCCTTAACTATACTCTTTTTAAATAAGTTTATTTTGTTGACTGGAGCCTTTCTCCTCTCAAGTAACATATTTTACATGAACATAGAGCTTTCTTTGGTGTAAGAAATTTCTTTGCGCAAGTCTGAGAAGAGCGCAGCTCGATAGTAAAGCACTTAAGTAATGTTCTGGCTAGACCATCTAAGAGTTAAAATATTTAAAACTTTGCTCTTTTTAAAGTATATTCTTCTCAACTTGTAGAAAGTTTCTCTTTAGAAATAAAATCATACGCTTTGATCTTCTCAAATCAGTTTTTATAAATAAATAAAGGGTTGTACTTTCTTTAGGTGATTTTTTGTATGACCAAGATCATCGAGCTTTTTATGGTGTAAGAAATTACTTTTTACAAGCCTGAGAAGAGCGCAGCTCGATAGTAAAGAATTAAAATATTCGATTATTAAACTTTGCTCATTTTAAAGTACATTCTTCTCAATGTGTAGAAATTTTCTCATTAGAAATAAAATCATGTTCACGCTTCTTCTCAAATAAGTAGGTAAATAAAGAGTTGTACTTTCTCTAGGTGATTTTTTTTATGACTAAGACCATCAAGCTTTTTATGGTGTAAGAAATTACTTTGCGCAAGCCTGAGAAGAGCGCAGCTCGATAGTAAAGCATTTTAGTAGTATCTTTACTAGACCATCTAGGAGTTAAAATATTCGATTATAAATCTTTGCTCTATTTAAGTTTTTTTCATGACAAAATCATGTTCATGCTTTCTTCTTCTCAAATACGTTTTTATAAATAACTAAAAAGTTGCAATTCCTATAAGTGATTATTTTTTGTATGACCAAGGAATTATCATTCACTTTTCTCAAATTGTGCATAATTGTTTCTTTGCAACCACAAGAAAACTTTTATATTTCGTATATTGAGAAGAGCGTAGCTCGATAGTAATCTCTTTGATTGTAAAACTATTGTGTTTCGCTTTTCTCAACTGGTCATTTTAAATTAACTTTCTTTATAAGTACAAAAAAACTTTCATGCTATGAGAAGAGCGTAGCTCGATAGTCATCCACTATTGGATGACTATATTACCTCAGGTTAAAGGTTTTACCCTAAAATGAATACCATACCTTGAGCCGTATTGACTTCCATGCCACGATCGGTAGGGATCGTAGTCCTCGATAATGCTCGGCTCCTTCTCGATGATCTCCGTCCTGGCGCAGGCGCACGTCATCGCCGAGCAAAGGAAGATGTTAATGATCAACATGATGAGGAACAGAATACCAAGGGCGACGCATAACCAGAGCAACCAGGACGGATGGATGCCTCCATCATCGCAGAGCTCCTGCACCAGGGGCGCCTCACCAGGATCCAACACGAATACGCTTGTAGCTGCCATGAGGACACCTTCATCGGTCACCAGGGCTTTTATCTGCGAACCGTCAGACGTGCAAACTGCTTCCGGACAGGAACCTTTACACAATCCGACATCGCACTGAAAATTTATAGTTAATAGTTTTTACACTCATCAATAATATTGAAGTAGAAGATTATTATTTTGTTGTTAATGTTGAAGCCTTCTACTTCGTTATAGATTATTATTTTTTACTACTATGGTCATACTTGGAAATGAACTTCCGAACTCTCTGGAAACCTGAACATCGACTGCAACTGTGCGTCGGCCGTGCTCTTCTTATCATCGTAGACGAAGCCTTTGATGACGTTCGGATTAACCGGGCATCCCCGGTCGTCAATCAGGGGAACGCTGCTGTTGAGCTTGTTGAAGGCGAAGCAGCTCTTCACGCGGAAACCGTAGGTACCGTCCGGCCTCGAAATTTCCGCGCGCAGCGTGTACGGTCTGCTGTAGACCGCCTGCGTGATCTTCCTGTTCCCATCCAGAAGCCTGAGGGATACCAGGGACGTTTCGTTTCGGGCGTTCCTGAAGCCCGCCTTGCCGCAGGTGATTACGTAGAACTTGTCGTCGGCGAGCTCGAGGGTTCGATGGATTCGCACCGCTATTGGTACGGAACGTTCTTCAGTTTTCTGCAATCAAAACAAAAAGAAAATCCATAAGGCTACATTTCTTATTTGTGAGGAATCAAATCTTAAAATTAATTAAAGGTAAAGGAGTTACATACATTTCATTCTTAAAAATAATCTTGGCTTGAGTCAACGTTAATATTAAAAACTTTTGGTATAACCGTTATGCATCATTAACTTTGTTGTGAGTTGATGGCCATCAAAGAAATACAAGGAACTAAAAGAATCTCGCATAAATTACAAAACAGGATATTTGGTAGTAATGTTGCCGCCTTAATTAATTGATTACAATCAAAACCAATTCTATGCTTAACAGCATGTATTCGATTTAAATTCAATTACAGCAATTGCAACAATAAGGAAACAGTTGACATTATTTCTATACCTATTACTCAATAGTGTAAGTGGACTAATGAAGGCATTAGGATTTTCCATGTCATCATGCGACGGCAATTACGGTCGCTTCCTAGCGTTTCCAAACAAATTTCGCAATTTCCATTCTTGTACGTTCCTACACTCATACAAGTCATAACCGATGAGACCGTCATTACTATCCAGTTGGGTATTGTATTAATGGACGTAAATTATTCGGTGCCTATTACGGATTGGAGTGTCTCTGTGGCAGCGGGATGTAGGTGTTCGAACTCTCAAGGTCCGCAGTTGTGAAACCCAAGCCCACATGATTATGTTCCAATTTATGGCCGTGGATGGACGCGCGCAAATGTTTTATGCGATTGCGAAAATTACGTTGCCAGCTCGTTTGTGTGCGGATAACGAACGGATCGACGTGTAATTTTATATACCGAAATGTTTATGGATGATAAAGAAGTGTTATTAAAACGAAACTGTAACCAGTTAATTTATTTATAACTTCTCACAACAATCAAGTGAAGATCTTTGACGTTTTTTGTAACCTATGGTCTTCTGATTTAGGCATATGTCATTCAGTTATGACATGTTGTTAAGGATGATGAAGGCAAAAATCTTTACTTTATTAAAATTCCTTGAAAATGTATAGCTTTAGATAAAATAGTAAACATTTTTGTGGTACATCTTGAATGAGTTGTAATTAAAATACGATAACTTATATTTTGATAATGGCTAGCTTATAGCAGAAAGTAATCATGTTTTAATTACTAAAAACTAAAAATTTTCTAATGAGAAAATAATTTTAAATCGGCGCCTCCACCATTTTTGGTGTGAACACAAATGAGACAGATTTTTTTTGTCCCGTGGTGGTCGTTATGGCATCTGGTTTCACTTTCTCTCGTCTAGATTAATAACCGCACAAATTCCAGAGACCATTCGCTCCGGTAAATTAATAGCGGCTACCTATGACACGCGCATTATTCTCATTCGACCAACTTTCCAAACTCTTTACGCGCACCATTAAACTTTGTCCACTTGTTACTCATAAAACAAATCTAACGAATGATAATATTAATGTGAGTACTAAATTAAAAACCGATAAATTTCACCATCTGGTATCCCACGGGGTTCGAATTGGTGTCGACGGGTTGATTTATAGGAATTTAAAGATGTAAATAATAAATTTTGCTTTCACTATTGAAAGAAATTTACTGTAAGATTATTTACTAATATGTACAGGTTGTAACATACAACACAAGGTCGTAATTTCTAACTCTTATTAATTTTACACTCATCAATTCTAAAATATTTAAGAAATTTTGTAGTTCTCTTCCATTTTCTTCAAGGGATCAAGAATTTTCAAATTCTTCCTAATATTTATATACTTATAATTATATTGTGTGGGTTAGTGTGCAAATTAGAAAGCGTAATATCAAGTTTGTGACTCCATCCTTCGGGGCATCGAAGCCGCGATAAATCTCGCATATATTTATATATATTATTATATTCGCCATCATAACTCGGAGGCAGCAATAAATAGATGGCCGCGATCAGATTTTACGATGGAGCGAATAATTCACGCCGCGTGCGGCCTACTACAACTATATTACCAATTCGGTCGTGGCGGGTGGGTTGAGAGGGGTGGTGTAAGTACGCGGCGAGGTACGCCGCCATCGCGGTCTTACAGTTAGAGCGTCCGCGGTGCACACGTGCAACGTAAATTGCATTATTCCGAATTAAATGTCGGATTTATGCGCGAGGTCGGCCGCTCTCGTTCGGGGTCACGACGTCGAGCCTTGCGGAACACCTACGGACGTTTCGGCATGCCGCGCACGCTCCTTCCGGGAGCAAGGAAAATGCTAAACTTTTTCCCCATTATTCAATCGACTCGAGTTAATTAAAAGAGTTCTATATTTACCATGATCAAATTTCATTTATATGATTTTGAATATGTAAAAACTGGTAATTGAAATATTAGCTGAGATATTGTTATATACCATTAAAATAAGATTGATTTTTAGTTTATTTGAAGAATAAACAATCGTTGAAAAATCTTAAATATTAATTGACTTAGCTAGATGACTTAAAATAATCTTCAATGAGTAGATGAAAAAAAAATATTTTCAATAGCCTTAAATTGCGGTTGCATAATCCTAAATTATTGTTGGATAATTTTGAATGATCTTTAGCTAACGTTGAAAAACCTCAAATATTCATTGCGTAACAAATAATATTTAATAATCAACAAGTTTTTCGAAAATCCTGGCTGTTTTTTTTTGAAAGAAATTTTCACACTAAAAAATATTCAACCTTTTTATTTGGACGAGGTAAACAATTGTAAAGCTGAACATTCGCTAAAAAACTTTAAAAAACCCTAAATAACATTTAACGATCTTTGAATAACCCTAAATAACCTTGAAATAACTTTGAATAATAGTGATGATCTTTGACTAAAGTTAAATAACCTTGAATAGCATTTGGGTGATTAAAAGAACACTGAATGACCTCCGATAACAATTAGAGATCATCGAATAACCTTAAACAATCTTTAAGTGCCATTGGGTTACCCTCAATAAATTTGGACATCTTAAGAAACTTGAATGAACTAAAACAACACAAAATAATCTTTAGTAACATTGAACGATCTTACAATAGCTTTAAATAACCTGGACAACTTTAAACATCTTTTATAATCATAAATAATCTTCAATGTTACAATAAGTAACCTCAAATAACATCGAAAGATCTTGGAATAAATTTCAATAATTATAAAATAAACTTGATTGACCATTGGATAACTAAAACAACACTAAATAACTTCCAACAACAATAAACGATATAAGAATAACCTTACATTCCCTTAAATAACCTTGAGTAAGCGTTGGAAAATTTTGGTGAGTAAAAAAACACTAAATAACCCCAAATAACATTAAGTGATCTTGGAATAATCTTAAACATTTAAGATAACCTTCAGTAATCATTAGATAATTTTAAGTATTCTTGGCTAACATTAAATAAACTTGAATGAACATTGGGTAACTAGAACCAAACTAAAAATTCTTCAGTAACATGGACAATCTTAGAATAACATCAATTAACCTTGAGGGTCATTACATATGTTAACCCTCAGTAATCGTTGGATAATCTTGAGTGCACTTGGTTAAATTTAAATAACTTTGAATTCTAATTAAATGCATAAGACAACCCGAAATAACTTTCAATGATATATGATAATAAATAATTATTGGATAACATTAAATAACCTTGTAGAGCCATCCAGTAACCTTTAGTGATCGTTGAATAATTTTATCCTTACTAAGCTTAGATAACTTCAAATGTTCAATAACCTTGAAAAACTTTTAGATAACCATGAGTAATCTTTAGATAATCTTGAGCATCCTTGGCCAGCCTTAAACCACTATGAATGACATTTACGTGACTAAAACAACATTCAGTAACCTCCAATAAAATTGAACGATCTTTGAATAACTATCGTTTAAAGTTAAATAACCTGTACTAACTAGACAGTGGATAATTTTGAGATCTTTGGTTAACCTTAAATAACCTTGAATAATATTTGGATGACACATTGAACGCTCTTAAAATAATCATAAATAACGTCGAAGTACCATTAGATAACATTTATATTATATTATATTATATTATTTACTTTACAGGATCTATTACAAAACATAAAAAATACATACATAAACACTGAATTGCTTTAAAATTTGGAACATAGATCATTAGGAAATTCTGAACATCCTTGGCTAATCTTGAACAACGCTGAATGACTAAAACAATAGCAAATAACCTCCAATGAAACTAAACAATCTTAGATTAACCTAAAACAACCTTGAAGGACCTTTAGGTAAACTTCAATAATAGTTGGAAAATTTTTAGCATCCTTGGCTTACTTTAAATAACCTTGAATGACATTTGATAGATAGATAAATATGTATTAGTACTTTTTGTCAACAAATGAATATATACGTCAATACAATAATTACATTATTGCACCAATTTAAAGGAGTTATACGTGACATAGTTACTGCTTGATTGTAATTTAATACAGCTTTTAATACAATATATATTTTCTTCCGTACAATGTATATTGAATCTAGATGCGTGTATCCATATTCTTTCTTTTCTTGGAACCGTTGCTATTATATTATTGTCTTTTGCAGAAGTTCCAATAAGATTAAGAACATTTTTTTCTTTAGGGATTTCTTTTGAAGAACATTTCTGTTGCGTGTATGTTTCCTTGTTGTTGTCGTCGTTCTTATTTCGCTCTTCTATATTATCATTTTCACCTGGATTAATCACAATAACAGAATTCTCTATTTCATTTAATTTTTTTGATGATTCATCTATAGATCCATGAATTTTACCACTAGATTTTAAAAAATTACAGTGACTATAATTTCGGCTATAAGTTAGTTATTATAAAACTAAAAGTGGTAAAATACAGTGGTAAAACAAAGTTATTGTGTCTCAATTACAGGTAATTCAAGATGTACCACAATGTAAACGCCTCTACCATCAAATGGTTGGTTTTTATTTCATTTGTTTCTAATAAAGTTATGGTTGTTGGAAGTTATTTTTGTGAAATTTAATACTGTTTCTTGTACTTGCAATTCCACAGTTTGTTTCTCAACAATATTTTTAAGTTTATTAAAGCCAAGTAGTAGAGATTTGAGATCGATCTGTTGCTTTTTGCACACATCACAAAACCACAGTAAGTTGCAATTTTTGATACTCAGTAATTTCTGTTCATAGTTCTTTAGATTTGCATAATTGTTATGAAACACTTTATTACCTAAACTATTGCACTTTATAATAGATTTACTATTTATAATAATATCTTCAGTTTTATTGGAGCACTCTGCACGACGCCATATCGAATGTCAATATGTAGTTTTGTTGCAGCAACGAAATCAGCAGCGTGTTTTGTTGAAAATAGTTTTTACACACACTATGGGAGGTCGGGAAGGTTTGGTAGATATTGCTGTTAAAACTGCAGAGACATGAGTGACTAAAATAATATTCAATAACCTCCAATGATATTAAATAATCTTAGATTAACCTTAAAGAATTTTTAGGTAATCTTTAGTAATCGTCGGACAATTTTGAGCATCGCTGGCTAACCTTAAATAACCTTGAATGACTAAATATATCTAAATATATTAAATAACCTTTAATAAATAATAATAAACGAGCTTTAAATAACTATAACAACATTGAAGGACCATTGGATAATTTTTAGTAATCGTTGGATAATTTTGAACATCCTTAGCTAATCTTAAATAACCTTGAGAAGCATTTGAATAATTAAAATAACACTAAATAACCTCCAATGACATTAAACAACCTTTGATTAAACTTACATAACCTTGAAGGACCTTTAGGTAACCTTCAATTATCGTTAGACAATTTTGAGCACTCTAAATAACCTTGAATGACAATTGGGTGACTAAAATAACAATAAATAATCTACAATAACATTACTTTTTTTTTTAAATAACCATAAATAACCTTGAACAACCATTAGATAACCAATAAAATGTAATAAAATCTTTTAGTTCGTTGTAGAAAATTAAATAATAAATTTAAAAATACGAAAACATTTCGTGAATCTACAACAATGAGTCTTACTAAGACTACAAAACAAATTAATTTGAAACAACTACTTCTCTAGCTAATACTTTGACAGACATTGAATAATACAAATTAATTTGCGTGTTACAAATATTAAAGCAACACTAATTTGAATGAAATTATTTCTGTTGAATAAACTAATAAATGATAAAATGTACTTTAGATTGTTTAAATGTAACTATAACATGAAAAATTATGAAAAATGAATTTTAAACTGATTTCATTAAATTAAATTAGCAAAAGCAATTAAAAAATCTAGCATTCAAGTTTATAATCATCTGCAGACACGTGTTTCGAACTTTCGCTCTCTTCAGTACAGCTTTATTATAAAATTGATTTTAAATACAAATAAAAACACTTACTAAAATAAATATAATGAAATATGATAATAAATATAATGAAATATAAATAACTTACTCAGATATGTACGGCAACTGACACAAGAATGAAATATAATCGACTGAAAGTCTGAATTTATACCTGAGGTGGATTAGTGAATTCTTCAGAAATCATTACGTTCGGGATTAAGGAAAAATACCCACTTAGAGCATAATTGAATAATAAAATGTATTAAAACGAACGAACTAAAGGATTTTAATACATTTTAAATATAAATAACCTTGAATGACATTTGTATGACTTAACCGACAATAAATAAATTTAAATAACATCAAATAATCTTAGAATAGCTATAAAGATAAGACCAATAAATTACCTTGAATAATTATTGGGTGATTTTAAAAGATCTTTGCGTAACCCTAAACAACCTTGAATGGCCATCAAACTGAAACAACTCTAAAAAACTTTTGTCATCGTAGAATAAAATTAAATAACCTTCAGTATTCGTTAGATACTTTTAAGAATCCTTGGCTAATCTTAAAATAACCTTAAATAACCTTGAAAGAATATCATATAACCTTATGTAATCGTTGAAAATTAGTTAAATAAACTTAACGTCAGTAAATAAACTTTAATAAGATTTGACAATTTTGGAACAACTTTAAATTACCTTAAATAACCTAGAATAACCTTGTTGAATGAACCTTAAACAAACTTTAATGACCAGTAGATGAATAAAACAACTAGAAATAAGTTCAGCAATATTTAATTTGTATTGAATGATCTTAAAATAACCAAATTGAATGACCAAAACAATACTAATTTACCTAAAATGACATTAAATAATCTCAGCTTAACCTTAAACAACTTTGTAGGACCCTTAGGTAACCTTCAATAATTGTTGGAGAATTTTGAGCATCCTTGGCTAATCTTAAATAACCTTGAATGATATTTGGGTGACTGAAATAATACTAAATACTCTCCAATAACATTAAGCGATCTTAAAATAACTATAAATAACTTTCAATGACCATTAAATAAAAATAACACACACTTTATTGCTTACTTCACTTCACTGTGTGTTATTTTCATTTACAAAACACTTCGCGTAAACTCAAACCAACAATAGTGAAGGACCATTAGATAACCTTTGGTAATCGTTGGATAATTCTGAACATCCTTGGCAAATCTTGAACAACCTTAAATGAAATTTGGGTGACTAAAAGACCAAATAACCTCCAATAACATTTAACGATCTTAAAATAACTATAAATAACCTTGAAGGACCAATAGATAACCTTCAGTAATCGTTGTATAATTTTGAACATCCTTGGCTAATCTTAAACGTTGAATGGCATTTAAATGACTAAAACATCACTAAATAACCTTCAATAACATTAGATTAACCTCCAATAACCTTGAAGGATCTTTAGGTGACCTTTAATAATCGTTGGATAATTTTGAGCTTGCTTGGCTATTATTAAATAACCCTGAATGATATTTAGATGGTTGAAAATACTAAATAACCTCCAATAACTTTGAACGATCTTTAAATAACCATAAATAACCTTGAATAATAATATATTTATTACCCATACAGGAAACGAATCCCAATTACAAGACAAATCATAATAAATATACAAAATAAACAAATATTCATAATACAAAAAAGTAAATATTAATACAATACAAATTACTGGGTACGGTCAAGATATGAAATAATTGTACTTAAAGTATCACAAAAAATGTCACAATGTGGCGCTATAGTAATCGTTGAATATTTTTGAACATCCTTAGCTAATCTTAAATATTTTTGAATTCAATTTGGGTCACAAAAACAATACTAAATAACCTCCACTGACATTAAATAATATTTTAATAAACTTAAATACCCTTGAAGGATCTTTAGGTAACGTTCAATAATCGTTGGACAATTATGACCTTCCTTGATTCACCTTAAATAACTCTGAATGGCATTTGGGTAACTAACAAAAATCAACACTAAATAAACTCCAATAACTTTGAATGATATTTAAATACATTTGCATTTAAGAATTGGATTTGTGCAAGCCTACACCAGTGTGTATACGCTCCTGTCCTCGCGTTAACCTTGTCCGCATATTTCTTCTTGTCTATCGTGCGTTGTGTAAGGCTCTCTCTGTCGTGTAAGTCCTTCCTACCAGCCGACTGCTTCGTCCTCAGCACCATCGTGACGAAGAAATTAACGGCCTCTTAACTTCTTTAGAATGCCAGCATCGCTTCAATCAGATTTTCTGTCTCTAAAGGCTTTCCATCCTAGATCTGTCGCTGTCCCATACCGTACAGTCCTCCTGGTACTGCGAATCGTCCGCCTTGTCTATCCTGTACACATAGGAAGGTCTGGAATTCTCCGTAGCACGTGAGGAGTTAACATAGAAAGTAGCCAACTTCTCAGGGTCTCTTCTTCAGCCACGGTTCCAGATCTTGGACTAGTTGTCCTATTTAGGCTCCAAGCGTCGTCCTTTCCCATCATTTCTGCCACTGGGCTCTTAGCCTCTGATGGCCTTTCCTTCTTCGCTTCCTCCTTTAGCGACCCCATTGTGCACCCATGCTCTTATTTCTAGCAGCAGGTTCGGCGGCGGTGTTGGTGGTAGTACATCCACTGCCGCCGCCGACACTTTCCTGTAACCCTTGATGATGAGTAGAAAAGCGGGTCTTAGACTTCCTACACTTCTGTAAACGTAGGCATCCTGCCCAAGCCGGTGCAACTTTTAGAAGCTCATCAAAAGTCTTCTTATTCCCTCTAAAGGTCCAAACACGTTTGTTATTAATCTTGCGATGGCCCTCGCCGACCTTACCGCCCCTGCTACTTCTTAGGGTTGGTATCCATGGTTACCACCAAGTACTTGAGGACCTTAGTTATCGCTACCTTCAGAACTAGTATTCTTATGCTTTTACCAGGAGTGTATCCTGTCCTACTCGTTGAGAGGCATGTTGCCTCTGTTTTCTCCTCCAGGCCTACCGTTGACATTCATTCGGCGATAAGATCTCTTGATGTCCCTTTTGTTCTCCAGGATCAGTAGGTCATCACCGAACCTTACGATCTCTATCTCTTTTTGGAGCGATTAGTGAAAGACGCCGTCGGGTTCCAAATTTCAGAGAAGTGGTCCCAGTACCTTTTGACTCTTCTGGTCCCGTGTAGGTGACGGTCCGGTCCTGTAGGTAGCTGTGTTACATCTAGGTAAATAGTGTAAGACCTTTCTCTTCTCTTTATATAATCTTGACGGACCAATGGGCAACTTACAATAATCCTATAATTTCGAGCATCCTTGGCTAACCTTGAATTACTTTATTTGGATCACAAAAAATTGTTAAATCACCGTAAACAATCTTTAAGTTTGAATAATCATTGATGTAATTGAAGCTTCATTGGAAAACCTTAAATAACCGTAAAACAATCTCTGAATTACCGTGAATAATATTGAAGAACTATTAGACCACTTTAAAATATCGTTAAATGGTTTCGACAATCTTTCGTTAATCTTAAAAAACCTTTGGGCGATAAATAATGTAAAATAATCAACAATTTTGCAAAATAGTTTTCTAAAAAATGTTACCGTTTCTTCAAGTGGAAAACCTAAATGATGAAACAATTATTTAATGACGTTAAACAACCTTGAAAGATCTTTATAGTGACAAAAACATCGTTTAATAACATTATACAGTTTTTCTTATAGCTTAGATGTATATGTACATGTAGTGTGGATGGGTGGCCTCAATCCCACCCTTCATATTGCAAAAAACTCGTGAAGATTTTGATATAATATTACATTAATCATTAAACTTGTTTGCATAAATTTCAGGGGAAATTATGACTCTGTATAATTATTTTATATTATAACTGTGTCTCGTGTTACTCTAATTATAAGGGTAGATGAAGTTTACCCAGCCATCTCACAAATATACAAAGCTATTGACAATTTTTAGATTATAAATTTTGTACCTTACTTTAAAACCTAAAGAAACACAATCAATAGTATTATAATTTAGATATAATACTTAAATTTAAGATAAAGTGCAAAATACAAAATCAAAATCTGTCAACAATTTTGTAGTATTGATAATTATGTATATGTAGGATGGGTGGGTTGATTCTACCCCATCCTCCAGTCTGTTAATAATTTGCGAGGAATTGTATAACGTTCATCTAAATCATCAACTCAGTTGAATAATCATAATTATGGTTGCGAACGTTGAATAATTTTAGATTATATGAATATTATTTTCATTATTTTCATTAAAACTATGACTTATTTAATAAGAATTGAAAGCTGAGATAAAGTCCAAAATTTCGTTTAAACACAAACAACAATAGTCAAGTAGTTTTTATTTATTTTATTTTTATTTGAATCTTTCGGAATAAAATTTTATGTTGTATACTAAAGATGTAAACTTATATCTCATACAAAATCACATCGCCTTCCTGGAACTGTTCTGTGTGGGGCATTGCTAAACAAACCTACGTGTGCATCATTGAAATTCCATGTAAGACCAAGCGACGAAACCACACCAACTCAAACACACAAACACAAAGACACACATACACACACAAGAGTGACTAAATAAGCGGATGACATTGGCATGCCGGTGTATTCCATTATTTATGGCGTCACGGGACCAATTAGAGTTACTCGAGGGAACGCTCGAGGTTGTGTATTACTTATTGTTAAAAAATTTAAAAAAATTATGTAAGGATGATGAATGCAAATTTTACATTGCACTAAAATTTAAGATAATTTAGTCCTTATTGATTAAAAAAAGTTTTTGTTTATAAATACTTTATGAAATAAATATAGATCATAAAATATTAAACAAAAATATACAAACAATTTCGGCAACAAGCTGAAAGGCGGAGTTCATTCTTGAAGTATGTTCTTCTACTCTAACCTGTACGTCCTTTCCTTTACTGTCTCATCATACACGAACTCATCTTCGGATATTTATGTTCAAGCTAATTTCTTCTAATAAAGAAGAACATTTAGTATTATCACTTGACATTTTAAGTTTTAAAATATCAATAATATAACTCTAAGAATTTATTAGTTTTGCGACCAATTGATGACCTAAATATAATGAATATATTAATAATTGTGAGTAAAACACAGTTTGGCACTTTTTTCACTTGTGAAACAAGTGAAAAAAGTGCCAAACTGTGTTTTACTCATATCAACATTTTCACGTACTCAAACAACCAAATTAATATTAATAATTGGTTTATTGTAATATAAACAAAATCGATTGATCGAATGCTCAAACTTTGGTCCTTAAATTATTGAATTATTAGTGCAATAACGTCTTTTCTAGTGGAAGGTTTCTACAGATAAATTAATTACTGGATTGATGAGGCTGTTACTTGTTATTTGCAACATTCATATTTATTTCAGTTACTAATTCGGTATTACGAAACATTTCGTTGTTGAATGGTTTATGAACAAATTGAGTATTGCATCGTCGATCATTCATAAAATACGTTTCTCGTGGGTAATTTCTAAATGAGTTTATTTTTGTTTTTAAATGTAGGCAAGCTAATTGAATTTCTATGAACGTCGATTATGGGAGGCGTTTTTCGCAATCGGTTTCGAGATTACGTTATCCGTGTCGAGGTCCTGCGATCGGTGTACACGTTTTTTTCTCTCTTTGCTTCTTTCCTCCTGTGCGTTTATTGTCTTTGATCTGCGGAATAGATTTTTGTGTCAAGTTCGAATTCCGCTACAGCGCGAACTGGTTAATGTTGTACCAGAGGCAATCAGAAAATCATTAAAAGAATGAATCATACGGATTTGATTTAATTCTTGTCTTTAAACTGGTCAAACCGTTATTAGATATTCGTAATATATTCATAAGTGTTCGGTTGAATAAACACGGTTGGACGTTGCCACGCTTTAATGGAGTGAAACAATTGTTTATTCTTCTGTGGATTATTGATCGTCTTTACTGTAGCAGCTGTTGCAGGTGAAAGGTGTTGTATCTAAATAACAATTACAATTCTGAATAATCCTTTAATAGTGATAACGAAAACCCTGGTTTGTCGATTCCTCGTCGATCTTTGGAATTAGACATTCCAAAAACGACATTACACCGTATTTTGCATAAAGACTTAGATTTGGAGGCTTTTAAAGTTCAGTTAACACAAGAACTCAAGCCGGTCGATCACCATCAACTACGTATCTTTGCTGATTGGGTCCTTAAAATGCATCAAAATGATTCAGATTTTCATCAAAAAATCATCTTCAGTGATGAGGCCCATTTTTATCTCAGAGACTACGTGAATAAGCAGAATTGCTGCATTTAAGGCTTGGAAAATCCAAGAATAATTATTGAAAAGCCTCTCTATTTTCAACGTGTCAGTTTTTGGTGCGGTTTTTGGACTGGTGGTGTGATTGGACCTTACTTATTCGAAAATGAGGATGTTGCAACTGTTACGGTGAATGGATTGCCCTACCAAGCTATGATAAATGATTTTTATGGGCGGAATTGGAAGATATTGATGTGGACGACATTTATTTTCAACAAGATGGGGCTACTAGCCACACAAGCAACGAAACAATCGCAATTTTGCAAGAAAAGTTTCCTGGCCGTGTTATAAAGAGGTGATCACAAGTGGCCCCCAAGATCTTGTGACTTAACACCTTTAAACTTTTTTCTTTGGGGCCACGTGAAAGATAAGGTCTATGCCAATGCTCCACAATCGATTCAAAACTTTAAAGATAGAATTCGTGAAGTTATCGAGAACATACAGCCGCAAATGTGCAAATTGGTTATGGAGAATTTCATGAAAAGGATTTGGTGTTGCAACCTTAATCGTTGCGGCCATTTGGTTGATATTGTTTTCCATCGTTAATGGCATACCTTTCTCTTTACAACTAAATATTTTTTTAATATCAAAATGAAACACCTCTTTTTGGAAAACCCATTAGAATCTAATAATGTCCTAACAAGTAGTTCTTTAACACCTAATTTGTAGCAACAGATATCAAATCAAGCTAATATTCTCTTATCAAAACTCTCAACCATGTTTTATTGATTGGAGAGTGGGATTTTGCACAAAGAACGTTTGTGCATAAAAAAAAAATACTTAATAACGCTAGAATATAATTTTTAAATACAAGAAACATCAACACTAAATTTGCTTTGGTTAACAAGAAACAATAGCAGTGACCTGGCTTTACTTCTACATATATATATATATTCTTTCTAAAAACATGTACAAGTTAATGCCATTTGTTATATATGTTGGAGGCTTCTACTTAGTTATACATTTTTGTGAATTGAATAAAACACGATAACTTTGTTTGTATAACTTGAAAACTTTTTATTGTGACTAGTTTCGACCAATTTAGCTTGTCATTATCAAACACACTATGTTAATGATATTTACACCGATTTTGCGAAGGCGTTTAACAGGGTTTCAAAGTTATATTCCTATGGATTTCACGATTTAACTCTGCGGTGGATTAAAAGTTTTTTAGAAGGACGTCGACAAATTGTTAACATTAATAATTCTACATCTAATCCAGTTCAGGTAACGTCAGGTGTACCTCAAGGCTCCCACATCGGACCTATTTTATTTCTTATTTTTAATGATGATTTTTGTAATTGCATGATATATTCGAATTGTTTACTTTTTGCAGATGATTTGAAAGTGTACCATTGTATTGACGATATTTCTAATTGCTTTAATCGACAATTTGATTTAGATAATCTATTCAGTTGGTGTGTCAGGAATAATTTGTTTTTAAATATTAAAAAATGTAAATATATTACTCTTAGTAAATAGGCTATAACTAATGACTTCATATATAACATCAATGATGTCAACCTTGAAAATGTATCGGTTATAAGGGATTTGGGCATTTTATTGGATTCAAATTTATCTTTTTCATCTCATATTTTTCAAATGTGAAATAAAGCATTTCGATTATTGGGGTTTTTATTGAGACGTTGCAAACATTTTAGATCTGATTTAGAATATTGTTCACAAATTTGGTCACCACATTATAGAAAGTACGTAGGTAAGATAGAATCAAATTAATAAAGCACTAATAACCTTTCTTCACAATTTTATTTGATTAACCAAGTGCTAATCCATTGATAATGGTTACTTTGTGTCCGAAATGTACATTTGCTTAATCAAATAAAATTGTGAAGAAAGGTTATTAGTGCTTTATTTATCAAATTAAGATAGAATCTGTCCAGAAAAAAAATTGTTCTTACATTTCTTTCAAAATGAATTTACCATTTAATAATTATGAAATGGTCTGCAAGTACCTGAATTTTGATTCGCTTGAGATCCGTAGAATCAAATTAGATCTTTGTTTATTACACATAATTGTTTCTGGGTTTATCTCCACTGATCTGCTTCAATCAATACATTTTCATGTTCCTCAAAGTAATAGATTATCCAGAAAAAAACCACTTTTTAGATTGAATGTAGTTTCTACAAATTATATGTATTATAACACTTTATTACGATGTATGGGGTATGCTAACAAACTCAATTACAATGAAAGTTTTGATTTATTTGTTAATTCACATTAATCATTTAAAATTGTATTCGGGAGAATTACATTGATTAATTTATTGAGGTTAATTTTAATTTTATGTTTATTTTTGTAGTATATTTAGTAAGTTTAAATAATTATTTGTATTTATAATATTGTTTTTACTTGTATTAATTGTCATTTAGTTTATATTTTTACTTTTACTATTGTATTGTGTAATGTTTTGTAAAAAAAGGTGTCAACCGTTGAAGTAAATAAATAAATATATGTAGGGTGGGTGAGTGGCTACTATCCAAACCTTCAATTTTTATAATGTTAGCGAGGGTTTTCTATAAATAAATTTTGCACAAAGAACGTTTCTGCATAAATAAAATGTTTAATAACGCTAGAATATAACATTCTCTTATTCAAACTTTTACCTATGTTTTACTGATTTGAGGGTGGGATAGTGGCCGCCCACCCACCCTACATATATAAGTAAAACATAAGCCAGGTCACTGCTATGGTTTCCATAACCAAAGCAAACAATTTTTGCTGATGTATTTTATATTTAAAAACACTATTGTAGCTTAAGTTCTACAAGTATATGTAGGGTGGGTGGGTGGCCACTATCCCAACCTCCAAATTGTATTACTTAAACGAGGGTTTTCTAAAAATAAATTTACTACAAACGACGTTTCTGCAGTAAATTAATTTTTTTAAATAACTCTAGTAGATAAAATCCTCTTATACAAACCCTCGAATATGTTTTATTGATCGGAGTGTAGGATAGTGGCCACCCACCCACCCTACATATATATTGAAAACTTTAGCCAGGCCACTGCTATTGTTTTTATTAACCAAAGCAAATTTAGTGTTGATGTTTTTCGTATTTATAAACACTGTTGTAGATTAAGAAGAAAAGTAAGTATAGGGTGTCCACTATCCTGACATCCAAATTTTGTAATGTAAACCAGGATTTTCTAAAAATAAATTTTGTATAAAGCACGTTTCTTCAATAAATAACATATCTAAGTAACCATACAATAAAATAACCTTTTAATCAAACTCTCGCTGATGTTTTACTGATTGGAGGGTGTGATAGTGGCCACCCACCCACCCTACATATATAATGAAAACATAAGCCAGGCCATTGCTATGGTTTTTTACCCAAAGCAAATTTAGTGTTAATGTTTTTCGTATTTATAATTACTGTGGTAGCTTAAATATAAATGTATATGTAGGGTGGGTGGGTGGCCACTATCCCAGCCACTAATTTTAATAAAATAAGCGAGGGTTTTCTCAAAATAAATTTTGTACAAAGCACGTTTCTTCAATAAATAAAATATTTAAATAACCCTAGAATAAAATAACCTTTTAATCAAACTCTCGCTGATGTTTTACTGATTGGAGGGCGTGATAGTGGCCACCCACCCACTCTACATATACATGTAAAACTTAAGCTAGGTCATTGCTGTTGTTTTTTTAGCCAAAGCAAATTTACTGTTGATGTTAAACGTATTTAAAAGCACTGTTGTAGCTTAAGTATTAATGTATATGTAGGGTGGGTGGGTGGCCACTATCCCAACCTCAATTTTTATAATATAAATGAGGGTTTTCTATAACTAAAATTTGCACAAAGAACGTTTCTGCATAAATAAAATATTTAATAACGCTAGAATATAATATTCTCGTATTCAAACACCTACTTATGTTTTACTGATTTGAGGGTGGGATAGTGGCTACCCACCCACCCTACATATACATATAAAACTTAAGCCAGGTCACTGCTGTTGTTTTTTTAACCAAAGCAAATTTAATGTTGATGTTTTTCGTATTTATAAGCACTGTTTTAGTTTATGTATAATTGTATATGTAGGGTGGGTGGGTGGCCACTATCCCAACCTCTAATTTTTATAAAATATACGAGGGTTTTCTAAAAATAAAGTTTGTACAAACGACGTTTCTGCAATGAAGAAATTATTTAAATAACGCTAGAATATAATATCCTTTTAATCAAACTCTCGCTGATGTTTTACTGATTGGAGGGTGTAATAGTGGCCACCCACCCACCCTACATATATACTGAAAACTTAAGCTAGGTCACTGCTGTTATTTTTTTTAACTTAAGCAAATTTAGTGTAGAAGTTTTTTGTATTTAAAAGAACTGTTGTAGCTTAAGTATTAATGTATATGTAGGGTGGGTGGGTGGCCACTATCCCAACCTACAGTTTTTATAAAATAAGCGAGGATTTCTCAAAATAAATTTTGTACAAAGCACGTTTCTTCAATAAATAAAGTATTTAAATAACCCTAGAATATAATAACATTTTAATCAAACCCTCGCTGATGTTTTACTGATTGGAGGGTGTGATAGTGGCCACCCACCCACCCTACATATATATTGAAAACTTAAGCCAGGTCACTGCTATTGTTTTTTTAACCAAAGCAAATTTACTGTTGATGTTAAACGTATTTAAAAGCACTGTTGTAGCTTAAGTATAAATGTATATGTAGGGTGGGTGGGTGGCCACTATCCCAACCTCCAATTTTTATAAAATAAGCGAGGGTTTTCTCAAAATAAATTTTGTACAAACGACGTTTCTGCAATTAATAAAATATTTAAATAATGCTAGAATATAATAACCTTTTAATCAAACTCTCGCTGATGTTTTACTGATTAGAGGGTATGATAGTGGTCACCCACCCACCCTACATATATAAGTAAAACTTAAGCTAGGTCACTGCTGTTGTTTTTTTTAACCAAAGCAAATTTAGTGTTGATGTTTCTTGTATTTAAACGAACTGTTGTAGTTTAAGTATAAATGAATATGTAGGGTGGGTGGGTGGCCACTATCCCGACCTCCAATTTTTAGAAAATAAGCGAGGGTTTTCTCAAAATAAATTTTGTACAAACGACGTTTCTGTAATTAATAAAATATTTAAATAATGCTAGAATATAATAACCTTTTAATCAAACTCTTGCTGATGTTTTACTGATTGGAGGGTGTTATAGTGGCCACCCACCCACCCTACATATACATGTAAAACTTAAGCTAGGTCACTGCTGTTGTTTTTTTTAACCAAAGCAAATTTAGAGTTGATGTTTCTTGTATTTAAACGAACTGTTGTAGCTTAAGTAAAAATGTATATGTAGGGTGGATGGGTGGCCACTATCCCAACCTCTATTTTTTATGAAATATACGAGGGTTTTCTAAAAATAAAGTTTGTACAAACGACGTTTCTGCAATGAAGAAATTATTTAAATAACGCTAGAATATAATATCCTTTTAATCAAACTCTCGGTGATGTTTTACTGATTGGAGGGTGTAATAGTGGCCACCCACCCACCCTACATATATACTGAAAACTTAAGCTAGGTCACTGCTGTTATTTTTTTTTAACCTAAGCAAATTTAGTGTAGAAGTTTTTTGTATTTAAAAGAACTGTTGTAGCTTAAGTATTAATGTATATGTAGGGTGGGTGGGTGGCCACTATCCCAACCTACAGTTTTTATAAAATAAGCGAGGGTTTCTCAAAATAAATTTTGTACAAAGCACGTTTCTTCAATAAATAAAGTATTTAAATAACCCTAGAATATAATAACATTTTAATCAAACTCTCGCTGATGTTTTACTGATTGGAGGGTATGATAGTGGCCACCCACCCACCCTACATATATATTGAAAACTTAAGCCAGGTCACTGGTGTTGTTTTTTTTAACCAAAGCAAATTTGGTGTTTGATGATTTTCTTATTTATAATTACTGTTGTAGCTTAAATATATATGTATATGTAGAGATTGGAGGGTGTGATAGTGGACACCCACCCACCCACATATATTCTGAAAACTTAAGCCATGTCACTGTTATTGTTTTTTTTTTAAACCAAAGCAAATTAGTGTTGATGTTTTTGTATTTAAAAGCACTGTTGTAGCTTAAGTATAAATGTATATGTATGTGTTATAATATAAACGAGGGTTTTCAAAAAAAAATTTTGCAAAAGAGACGTTTCTGCAATAAATAAAATATTTAAATAACGCTAGAATATAATATTATATTATTCAAACCCTCGATCATGTTTTACTAGTTGGAGAGTAGGATAGTGGCCACCCACCCACCCTACATATATAAGTAAAACTTAAGCTAGGTCACAGGTGTTGGTTTTTTTTAACCGAAGCAAATTTACTGTTGATGTTTCTTGCATTTAAAAGAACTATTGTGGCTTAAGTACAAATGTATATGTAGGGTGGGTGGGTGGCCACTATCCCAACCTCCAATTTTTATAAAATAAGCAAAGGTTTTCCCGAAGAAAAATTTGTACAAAGCACGTTTCGTTAATAAATAAAATATTTAAATAACACTAGAATATAACATCCTTTTAATCAAACTCTCAGTAATGTTTTACCCACCCTACTTATATATTGAAAACTTTATCCAGGTCACTGCTATTGTTTTTATTAACCAAAGCAAATTTAGTGCAGATGTTTCTTGTATTTTAAAGCACTGTTGTAGCTTAAGTATAAATGTATATGTAGGGTGGGTGGGTGGCCACTATCCCAACCTCAATTTTTTATTAAATTAGCGAGGATTTTCACAAAATAAATTTTGTATAAAACACGTTTCTTCATTAAATAAAATATTTAAATAATTTTAGAATGTAATAACCTTTTAATCAAACTCTCGCTGATGTTTTACTGATTAGAGGGTAGGATAGTGACCACCCACCCACCCTACATATATAAGTAAAACTTAAGCTAGGTCACTGCTGTTTTTTTTTTAACCAAAGCAAATTTACTGTTGATGTTAAACGTATTTAAAAGCACTGTTGTAGCTTAAGTATAAATGTATATGTAGGGTGGGTGGGTGGCCACTATCCCAACCTCTAATTTTTATAAAATAAGCGAGGGTTTTCTCAAAATAAATTTTGTACAAAGCACGTTTCTTCAATAAATAAAATATTTAAATAACTCTAGAATATAATAACATTTTAATCAAACTCTTGCTGATGTTTTACTGATTGGAGGGTGGGATAGTGGCCACCCACCCACCCTACATATATAAGTAAGACTTAAACTAGGTCACAGGTGTTGTTTTTTTTTAACCGAAGCAAATTTAGTGTTGATGTTTATTGCATTTAAAAGAACTATTGTGGCTTAAGCACAAATGTATATGTAGGGTGGGTGGGTGGCCACTATCCCAACCTCAATTTTTTATTAAATAAGCGAGGATTTTCAAAAAATAAATTTTGTACAAAGCAGGTTTCTTCAATAAATGAAATATTTAAATAACCCTAGAATATAATAACATTTTATTCAAACCCTCGCTGATGTTTTACTGATTGGAGGGTGTTATAGTGGCCACCCACCCACCCTACATATACATGTAAAACTTAAGCTAGGCCACTGCTGTTGTTTTTTTAAACCAAAGCAAATTTAGTGTTGATGTTTCTTGTATTTAAAAGCACTGTTGTAGCTTAAGTATAAATATATATGTAGGGTGGGTGTGTGGCCACTATCCCAACCTCTAATTTTTATAAAATAAGGGTTTTCTCAAAATAAATTTTGTGCAGAGCACGTTTCTTCAATAAATAGAATATTTAAACAACCCTAGAATATAATAACATTTTAATCAAACTCTCGCCGATGTTTTACTGATTGGAGGGTGGGATAGTGGCCACCCACCCACCCTACATATATATTGAAAACTTTAGCCAGGTCACTGCTATTGTTTTTATTAACCAAAGCAAATTTAGTGCAGATGTTTCTTGTATTTTAAAGCACTGTTGTAGTTTAAGTATAAATGTATATGAAGGGTGGGTGGGTGGCCACTATCCTAACCTCCAATTTTTATAAAATAAGCGAGAGTTTTCCCAAAATAAATTTTGTACAAAGCACGTTTCTTCTATTCTTCTAGAATATAATAACCTTTTAATTAAACTCTAGCAGATGTTTTGCTGATTGGAGGGTGTGATAGTGGCCACCCACCCACCCTACATATATACTGAAACCTTAAGCCAGATCACTGCTATTGTTTTTTTAACGAAAGCAAATTTACTGTTGATGTTGAACGTATTTAAAAGCACTGTTGTAGCTTAAGTATAAATGTATATGTAGGGTGGGTGGGTGGCCACTATCCCAATCTCTATTTTTTATAAAATAAGCGATGGTTTTTTCAAAATAAATTTTGTACAAAGCACGATTCTCCAATAAATAAAATAATCCTAGAATATAATAACCTTTGAATCAAATTCTCGCTGATGTTTTACTGATTGGAGGGTACGATAGTGGCCACCCACCCACCCTACATATACATGTAAAACTTAAGCTGGGTCACTGCTGTTGTTTTTTTAACCAAAGCAAATTGAATGTAGAAGTTTCTTGTATTTAAAAGAATTGTTGTAGCTTAAGTATAAATGTATATGTAGGGTGGGTGGGTGGCCACTATCCTAACCTCCAATTTTTATAAAATAAGCGAGAGTTTTCCCAAAATAAATTTTGTACAAAGCACGTTTCTTCTATTCTTCTAGAATATAATAACCTTTTAATTAAACTCTAGCAGATGTTTTGCTGATTGGAGGGTGTGATAGTGGCCACCCACCCACCCTACATATGTACTGAAACCTTAAGCCAGATCACTGCTATTGTTTTTTTTAACGAAAGCAAATTTAGTGTAGAAGTTTTTGTATTTAAAAGAACTATTGTAGCTTAATTATAAATGTATATGTAGGGTGGGTGGGTAGCCACTATCCCAACCTCTAATTTTTATAATGTAAACGAGGGTTTTCTAATAATTAATTTTGCAGAAATGAATATTTTCTGCAATAAATAAAATTTAAATAACGCTGGAATATAACGTCCTCTTATTCAAACTCTCACCTATGTTTTACTGATTGGAGGGTAGGATAGTGGCCACCCACCCACCCTACATATATATTGAAAACTTAAGCCAGGTCACTGCTATTGTTTTTTTTTTAACCAAAACAAATTTAGTGTAAAAGTTTCTTGTATTTAAAAGAACTGTTATAGCTTAAGTATAAATGTATATGTAGGGTGGGTGGGTGGCCACTATCCCATCTTCCAACTTTTATAATATAAACGAGGGTTTTCCATAAATAAATTTTGCAGAAAAGACGTTTCTGCAATAAATAAAATATTTAATAACGCTAGAATAAAATATTCTCTTACTCAAAAACTTACTTATGTTCTACTGATTTGAGGGTGGGATAGTGGCCACCCACCCACCATACATATACATGTAAAACTTAAGCTAGGTCACTGCTGTTGTTTTTTTAACCAAAGCAAATTTAATGTTGATGTTCTTCGTATTTTTAAGCACTGTTTTTGTTTATGTATAATTGTATATGTAGGGTGGGTGGGTGGCCACTATCCCAACCCTTAATTTCTAAGATAAGCGAGGGTTTTTTAAAAAGTAAATTTTGTACCAACGACGTTTCTGCAATAAAGAAAATATTTAAATAACGCTAGAATATAATATCATTTTAATCAAACTCTCGCCGATGTTTTACTGATTGGAGGGTGGGATAGTGGCCACCCACCCACCCTACATATATACTGGAAACTTAAGCTAGGTCACTGCTATTGTTTCTTTTTAACCAAAGCAAATTTAGTGTTGATGTTTCTTGTATTTAAAAACACTGTTGTAGCTTAAGTATAAATGTATATGTAGGGAGGGTGGGTGGCCACTATCCTTACCTTCAATTTTTAAAATGTTAACGAGGGTTTTCTGTAACTAAAATTTGCACAAAGAACGTTTCTGTATAAATAAAATATTTAATAACGCTAGAATATAATATTCTCTTATTCAAACACTTACTTATGTTTTACTGATTTGAGGGTGGGATAGTGGCCACCCACTCACTCTACATATACATGTAAAACTTAAGCTGGGTCACTGCTGTTGTTTTTTTTAACTAAAGCAAATTTAGTGCAGATGTTTCTTGTATTTAGAAGAACTGTTGTAACTTAAGTATAAATGTATATGTAGGTTGGGTGGGTGGCCACTATCCCAACCTCTAATTTTTATAAAATAAGCGAGGGTTTATCAAAACAAATTTTGCACAAAGCACGTTTCTTCAATAAATAAAATATTTAAATAACCTTTTAATAAAAATCTCGCTGATTTTTTACTGATTGGAGGGTGTGATAGTGGCCACCCACACACCCTACATATACATGTAAAACTTAAGCCAGGCCACTGCTATGGGTTTTTGTAACGAAGGCACAAAGACTAAGCTGATAATTTTCGTATTAGTAGTAGTAGTAGTAGTAGTGTTAGGCTATCGACCACGTGGTCCTTCCGTCATGTGTCATTTGTGTATTTGTGTGTGTGTAAATGAGCTTGTTACTTTAAAGGATTGTCCCCGTCACTCTAAAGCACCATTAATTGTATCCCAATGGGAATGGTACCGGTCACCCATCCGACTACTGAGCCGAATCAACGTTGCTGCACGTCAGTTCGGGGCATTTTCGTATTATTAAGCACTATTTTAGCTTAAGTATAAATGTATATATAGGGTAGGTGGGTGGCCACTATCCCAACATCCGATTTTTATTATATATGAGGTTGGCTAGTGCCTTAAAATAATAGAAATATATTCAAAATTAACATAGTTTTAAATCACTGCAGGAATATTTCGTAAAAGTCAAGCGAAAACAAAATGGCGTTACTTTAAACTCGACTTTAATTTTGAAATATTTACACCTTAAAAATAAAACATTTCTAGAAACAATATCACGTTGGCTAGTGACTTAAAACACTAGTGATAAATTCAAAATTAATATAGTTTTGATAAACTCAAGAAATATTTCGTATACGACAAGCGATAATAAAATGGCGTCTCTTTAAACTCGACTACTGTTGTAGCTTAAGAATAAATGTATTGTATTGCTGGGTATGTATCCACCATCCCAATTTCCAATTTTTATAATGTAAACTTTAAACTTCTTTGTTTACCTATAGTTCTCTGGTAAAAAAATCTGTAGTGAATATTAGTTATACAAATAATCGAAAGGTAACCGGCGCAATGTTTCCATCGCTGCTGCTCGTAGCCGCCAGTTCACCTTGTAATAATAATAAGTAGATAATAAAGGGTGTAGCTCTTCTTTTTTTCTTATTCGTCTACTCTTGCGCACACAACAGTTCCACGGCAAGGTTACCACCGCACTTTCACAATCTCAGAACCTGTAATCGACACGTTTTATTCTTTAAATTCCTGTTGTTATCACGTTGCAGGAACAAAACGCTACAAGAAATTATTCCTCGAGATCTTTACATATAAAAAAACGAACGTACTTTTCCATCACATCAATACTATTAGTAAAAACATAAGAACTTAAATCAACAGCCAATATCATTAAATACATAATTAAGATCGTCTTTTGATTTAGATTACTAAATTATTTTATAACATAAATTTTTCAAGATTTAATAATTAAAATAATTGATTATAATTAATAAATTTGCTGATGGTAAAAATAAGTGAGGTCATTCGATTAAAACAATTATAACATTATCAACACGAAGAGATTCTTCCACGAACAATTACTAACAATAAAGTCTTGTCCTTACATTTATTGCCTGCACGTATAGGAAAGTGTGCTGAACAAAACAAGGCCGTTTTTTTACATGGAGTGAAATGCATTTTCCCGATTTACAATTATAATCGCAGCGTAATTTATCTGTATTGTTGCTGTTGTGCGTCATTCGCGAATCTGGGACACGGCAACAATTCTAGGGATTGATGGCTCTGCGCGAATCAAAATGCTAATGTTGGCTACACGATGATGTACTGCAGGATTAACGCAGGAAACCGTTATGGACACGATTATGCTTGGATTTATTGACGCGAAGTTTATGTTCAGTGGAATGGATAAAGAATCATTATTGATTTTTATTTTAAGCCAGAAAATATTGTATAGAGTTTGAAATTATGAATATCTTTCTTGCTTTCTTTAACTCCTATGGTAAAAGCAACGAACTCGAGGGAAACAAAGGATATGTTGATTGGTAGTGTCGCAATTGTGAAATTATTGGTTTCCGCTTAACAAACAAAAAATGTAATTCAGCGGCTGTAGCAAAACTTCAATAAAGTTTTAGGCATTTAAATTGGTCACTCTTTTTGTAATAATATTTATCTATTAAGTCTGCTTCTAATCGCTACGCTGAAAACCTATTTTTTTTTTGACTATCACTTATTACCATCATTCATTAATATAATAACACAATAACCACATAAGATATAATTTCGCCCTCTTAAATTTTATGCGACTTCTTAATTCAGCTTGAAACTTTTAAACCCTTTTTGTTTGCATTTATCTCGAACAACCTTCCAGCCGCCGTCCGTCCAATTAATACTCATGCGGGACACGTCTGCGTTTACCAGCCGCACTTATTTTCCTTTATTTTTTCGCGTCTGATAATCTACGATATCCTGCAACGGGCTCAGATGATTGTAAATGAGCGTGAAATATTCCTTAATCGCGGTTTAACAGTAAACGGGAAAACGCGCGGCGCGGTGAAGCGCGCACGCGCGCTCTGCTTGTTGGAATGGTTAATGAAGGATCACTTAATTAGCTCACGATGATGATTCCGCGCGCAGCGAGGATCCGTTGCTTGAACTTGGTCAGTGATAATTACGCCGTCCAGTGATTTGTTTGCAATTATCTGGTGTAGTGTAATTGTTGTACTGTTACTTAACACTATTGTGGCGGGAATATATGTAAATGAACGTAATTTTACGCTTATAAATTATAAGTATTTTACTTAGACAAAAGCAAAGTCTCATTTATGAAAGTTATTTTAATCCTAATCAATATGGTGCAAAGATTTTTTCGATACGATCATCCGTTCAATAGTTATGACCTAAAATATGAAAAACAATTGAAAATCGAAAAATGTTTTTTCATACATTTCACAAGGTTTTTATTTGGTTGTAAATATGGTGCATAAATTTTCTCAATACGATCACCCGTTCAAAAGCTATGACCAAGAAAGTGAAAAACAAAAGAAAATCGAAAAATTTTTTTTGCTATAATTTAAAAGTTTCTTAAGTGGTAATCAATATGGCTTAAAGATTATCTCAATATGATCATCCGTTCAAAAGTTATGACCATGAGAGTGAAAAACAAAAGAACATCGAAATTTTTTTTTGCTTAAATTTAAATGGTTTTTAATTGGTAATCAATATGGCGCAAGGATTTTCTCAATACAATCATCAGATCAAAAGTTATGACCAAGAAAGTGAAAAACAATCGATAATCGAAAATTGTTTTTTGCTATAATTTAAAAGGTTTTTAGTTGGTAATCAATATGTGCCAAGGATTTCCTCAATATGATCATCCGTTCAAAAGTTATGACGAAAAGAGTGAAAAACAAAAGAAATACGAAATTTTTTTTTGCTCTTATTCAAAAGGCTTTTAATTCGCTATCAATATAGCGCAAGGGTTTTGTCACTAAGATTATCCGTTCAAGAGTTATGGCCAAAAATATTCAAACAATTGAAAATCGAAAATTGTTTTTTCATGCATTTTACAAGATTTTTATTTGATCATAAATATGGCGCAAAAATTTTCTCAATAGAATCATTCGTTCAAAAGTTATAGCCCAAAAATTGAAAAACAAAAGAAATCGAAAAAAGTTTTTTGCCATCGTTTAGAAGGTTTTTAAATGACAATCAATATGGCACAATGGTTTTTTCAAATACGATCATCTGTTCAAGAGTTATGACCCAGAAATTGCAAAACAATGGAGAGTCGAAAATTGTTTTTTGCTATAATTTAAAAGGTTTTTATTTGATAATCAATACGGTGCAAAGATTTTCTCAATAAGATTATCCGTTCAAGAGTTACAGCTAAAAATTTGAAAAACAATTGAGAATCGAAAATTGTTTTTTGTTATAATTTAAAAGGTTTTCAATTTACAAATAAGTTGTCGTAAGGATTTTCTCAATACGATCATCTGTTCAAAAGTTATGACCAAAAATATGAAAAACAATTGAAAATCGAAAATTGTTTTTTCACATATTTCACAAGGTTTCTGTTTGGTTATAAATGTGGTGCATAAATTTTCTTAATACGATCATCCGTTCAAAAGTTATGGCCCAAAAATTGAAAAACAAAAGAAAATCGAAATATTTTTTTGCTATAATTTAAAAGATTTTTAATTGGTAATCAATATGACGCAAAGATTTTCTCAATACCATCATCCGTTCAAGAATTATGGCAACAAATTAAAAAACAAGTGAGAATCGAAAATTGTTTTTTATTATAATTTAAACGGTTTTCAATTGGTAATCAATATGTCGCAAATATTTTCTCAATACGATCATCTGTTCAAAAGTTATGACCAAAAATATGAAAAACAATTGAGAATCGAAAATTGCTTTTTGCTAAAACTTACAAGGATTTCAATTGGTAAACCAAATGAAGCAAATATTTTCTCAATACGATAATCTGTTCAAAAGTTATGATCAAAAATATGAAAAACAATTGAAAATCGAAAATTGTTTTCCATGCATTTCACAAGGGTTTTATTTGGTATATAAATATGGTGGATACATTTTCTCAATACGATCATTCGTTCAATAGTTATGGACCAAAAATTAAAAAACAAAAGAATATCTAAAAAATCTTTTGCTATAGTTCAAAAGGTTTTGAATTGCTTAGCAATATGGCGCAAGAATTTTCTCAATACGATCATCCCTTTAAAAGTTATGACCAAGAAAGTGAAAAACAATCGAGAATCGAAAATTGTTTTTTGCTATAATTTAAAAGGTTATTAATTGGTAATCAATGTGGCCCAAGGGTTTTGTCAATATGATCATCCGTTCAAGAGTTATAGCCAAGAATTTGAAAAACAATTGAAAATCGAAAATTGTTTTTTCATGCATTTCACAAGGTATTTGTTTGCTTATAAATATGGTGCATACATTTTCTTAATACGACCATTCGTTCAAAAGTTATGACCAAAAATATGAAAAACAATTGAAAATCGAAAATTGTTTTTCACATATTTCACAAGGTATCTGTTTGGTTATAAATGTGGTGCATAAATTTTCTTAATACGATCATCCGTTCAAAAGTTATGGCCCAAAAATTAAAAAACAAAAGAAAAACGAAATATTTTTTTGCTATGATTTAAAAGGTTTTCAATTGGTAATCAATATGGCGCAAGGATTTTCTCAATACGATCATCCGATCGAAAGTTATGACCAAGAAAGTGAAAAATAATCGAGAATCGAAAATTGTTTTTTGCCATAATTTAAAAGGTTATTAATTAATAATCAATATGGCGCAAGGGTTTTGTCAATACGATCATTCGTTCAAGAGTTATAGCCAAGAATTTGAAAAACAACTGAAAATCGAAAATTGTTTTTTCATGCATTTCACAAGGTATTTGTTTGCTTATAAATATGGTGCATACATTTTCTTAATACGATCATCCGTTCAAATGTTATGGCCCAAAAATTGAAAAGCAAAAGAAAATCGAAAAAATTTTTTTGCTATAATTTAAAGGGTTTTTAATTTGCCATCAATATGACGCAAAGATTTTCCTAATAAGACTATCTGTTTAAGAGTTATAGCCAAAAGTTTAAAAAACAATTGAGAATCGAAATTTGTTTTTTGTTATAATTTTAAATTGGTAATCAATATGGCGCAAAGATTTTCTCAATATGATCATCTGTTCGAAAGTTATGATCAAGAGAGTGAAAAACAAAAGAAAATCGATTTTTTTTTGCTAAAATTTTAAAGGTTTTTAATTTGCCATCAATATGGCGCAAAGATTTTCTGAATACGATCATCCGATCAAAAGTTATGACCAGGAAAGTGAAAAACAATCGAGAATCGAAAAGTGTTTTTTGCTATAATTTAAAAGGTTATTAATTGGTAATCAATATGGCGCAAGGATTTGGTCGATACGATCATCCGTTCCAAAGTTATGATCAAAAAAGTGAAAAACAAAAGAAAATCGAAAAAAAATTTTTGCTATAATTTAGAAGGTTTTTAATTTGCCATCAATATGACGCAAAGATTTTCTCAATAAGACTATCCGTTTAAGAGTTATAGCCAAACATTTAAAAACAATTGATAATCGAAATTTGTTTTTTGTTATAATTTAAAAGGTTTTCAGTTGGTAATAAATATGGCGCAAGGATTTTCTCCATACGATCATCCTTTCAAAAGTTACTACCAAGAGAGTGAAAAACAATTGAAAATCGAAAATGTAATTTTAAGTTCATCAATAAATATTTAACAAGTAGAATATTATTCAGCAAGAATTTTCAAAATTTGATCATTAGAACAAAAGTTATCACCAAAAAAACTTAAAAACAATTGAAAATCAAAATTCATTTTTACAGCTAATAAACACATATTTGATGAGTAAAACATTATCTCGAAGAAATTTTCAAAATGATCGTCAGTTCTAAAATTATCGACAAAAAACTGAATTGAAATTCGAAATTCGATTTTTCAGCTCGTCAATACTTATTTTTATTGTAGAATATTATCCTGAAAGAATTTTCAATTTTCGATCATTAGAACAAAAGTTATTAAAGAAAAATCAAAAAACAATTGAAAATCAAAATTTGCTTTTTCAATTAATTAATATATATTTGATGAGTAGAACTTATTTCTGAAAGAATTTTCAAAATCTAATAATCAGTTTAAACATTATCGACGAAAAACTAAAAAACAATTGAAAATCGAAATTTCGTTTTTTAGCTCGTCACCAAATATTCGTTACATAGAATATTATTCTAAAAGAATTTTTAAAATCTGACCATTACATCAAAAGTTATCAACAAAAAATTAAAAAACAATTGAAAATCAAAATTAATTTTTACAGCTTATAAACTCTTTTTTGATTAGTAGAACATTATTTTAGAAGAATGTTTATTGTGTGGCCCATCAGATTAAAAACTAAAAACTGAAAAACAATTCAAAATTTAAATTTTCAAAATTTGATTATTAGAACAAAATAAATTGAAAAACAAATGAAAATCGAAATTACTTTTTACAGCTTTTAAACAGAAATACTTGATGAGTAGAACAATATTCTGAAAAAAAAATTTAAAATCTGATAATCAGTTTAAAAGTCATCGGTAAATAAGCTGAAAAACAATTGAAGTTGAAATTTGATTTTAAGCTCATTCATAGATATTCGACGAGTGGAATAGAGTTATAAGAGAATTTACAAAATCAGTTCAAAAATTATTAATGAAAAATTAAAACAAAAAAACAATTTTTATTTTTGACAATTGACAGTTTTGACAGGTGACATTTGTAAAAAGTGACAGTTTTGACAATCGAGAATGTTAACAAATGATAATTAACGAAATAAGAGTTTTGACAAATGACAATTTCCATTAGTAATTTTTGCCAGTTGACATTGTTGACAGATGATACAAAAACAGATGACAAATAACTTAAAAAAAAATGAAGATCGAAATTAATTTTTACAGCTTATAAACACACATTTGATGCGTAGAACATTATTCTGAAAGAATTTTCATAATCTGATAATCAGATCAAATATTATCGGCAAAAAAACTAATAAACAAGTGAAAATCGAAATTTTGTTGTTTAGCTCATCAATAGATATTCGTTATATAGAATATTATTCTAAACGAATTTTTAAAATCTGATCAGTAAATCAAAAGTTATCATAAAAGAAACTAAAAAAAAAAAAAACAATTGAAATTGGTTTTTGCAGCTTACAATTAGGAGGGAAACATTATACTGAATGAATTTTTAAAATCTGATCATCAGATCGAAAATTGTCAATAAAAAGGGTGAAAAAACAATTGATAGTAGAAGTAATTTTTCAGCTCATCGATAAATTTTTGTGATGTAAAATATTATTCTGAAAGAATGTTCACAATATTATCATTAGAACAAAAGTTATCAACAAATAGACATTGTCATAACCATTATTATAGTCATTGTCATAGACAAAGTCATTGCAATGGTCATTGTCATAGTCATAGCCATTGTCATAGTCATTGTCATAGTTATTGTCATAGTCATTGTCATAGTTATTGTCATAGTCATTGACATAATCATTGTCATAGTCATTATCATAATCATTGTCATAGTCATTGTCATAGTCATTGTCATAGTCATTGTCATAGTCATTGTCATAGTCATTGTCATAGTCATTGTCATAGTCATTGTCATAGTCATTGTCATAGTCATTGTCATAGTCATTGTCATAGTCATTGTCATAGTCATTGTCATAGTCATTGTCATAGTCATTGTCATAGTCATTGTCATAGTCATTGTCATAGTCATTGTCATAGTCATTGTCATAGTCATTGTCATAGTCATTGTCATAGTCATTGTCATAGTCATTGTCATAGTCATTGTCATAGTCATTGTCATAGTCATTGTCATAGTCGAGAAAATCGAAAAAATTGTTTTGCTATAATTTAAAAGGTTTTTAATTTGCGATCAATATGGCGGAAAGATTTTCTCAATAAGACTATCCGTTCAAGAGTTATAGCCAAAAATTTAAAAAACAATTGAGAATCGAAATTTGTCTTTTGTTATAATTTAAAAGGTTTTCAATTGGTTAGCAATATACCTCAAAGATTTTCTCAATTCAATCATCCGTCGAAGAGGTATAGCCAAAAAAGTTTTTACAGCCAAAAATTTTAAAAACAATAGAGAATCGAAAATAGTTTTTTGTTATAATTTAAAAGGTTTTCAGTTGGTAATCAATACATTTCAAGAATTTTTTCAATACGATCATTCATTCAAAAGTTATCGCTGAAAATTTGAAAAACAATTGAACATGGAAAATAGCCAGAAATTTGAAAAACAATTAAAAATCGAAGATTATTTTTTGTTATAGTTAAAATAAAAAGGTTTTCAATTGGTAATCAATACGTCGCAGGAATTATCTCAATACGATCATCTAGTTCAAAAGTTATGACCAAAAAAATGAAAAACAATTGAAAATCGAAAATTGTTTTTTGCTATGATTTAAAAGGTTTTTAATTGGTAATCAATATGGCGCAAGGATTTTCTCTATACGATCATCCGTTCCAAAGTTATGACCAAGAGAATGAAAAACAAAAGAAAATCGAATTTTTTTTTTGCTATTATTTAAAAAGGTTTTTAATTTGTCATCAATATGGCGCAAAGATTTTCTGAATAAGAGTTATAGCCATAATTTGAAAAACAATTGAGAATCGAAAATTGTTTTTTGTTATAATTTAAAAGGTTATCAATTGGTAATTAATACGCAGAAAGTATTTTCTTAATTCGATCATCTGTTCAAAAGTTATGACCAAAAATATGAAAACAAATGAAAATCGAAAATTGTTTTTTCATGCATTTCGCATGATTTTTAATTGATTATAAATATGGTGCATAAATTTTCTTAATGCGATCATTCGTTTAAAAGTTATGGCCCAAAAATTGAAAAACAAAAGAAAATCGAAAAAATTTTTTGGCTATAATTTAAAAGGTTTTTAATTGGTAATCAATATGGCCCAAAAAATTTCTCAATATGATCTTCCATTCAAACGTTATGACCAAGAGAGTGAAAAACAAAAGAAAGTCGAAATTTTTTTTTGCTATAATTTAGAAGATTTTTAATTGGTAATCAATATGGCGCAAATATTTTCTCAATACGATCATCCATTCAAGAGTTATGGCAAAAAATTGAAAAACAAGTGAGAATCGAAAATTGTTTTTTATTATAATTTAAACGGTTTTCAATTGGTAATTAATACGTCGTAAGAATTTTCTCAATATGATCTTCCGTTCAAAAGTTATAGCCAAAAATTTGAAAAACAATTGAGAATCGACTATTGCAATTGAAAATTAAAAATTGTTTTTCATGCATTTCACAAGGGTTTTATTTGGTTATAAATATAGTGGATACATTTTCTCAATACGATCATTCGTTCAATAGTTATGGACCAAAAATTGAAAAACAAAAGAAAATCGAAAATTGTTTTTTGCTATAGTTTGAAAGGTTTTCAATTGGTTAGTAATATTGCGCAAGAATTTTCTCAATACGATCATCCCTTTAAAAGTTATGACCAAGAAAGTGAAAAACAATCGAGAATCAAAAATTGTTTTTTGCTATAATTTAAAAGGTTATTAATTGGTAATCAATATGGCGCAAGGGTTTTGTCAATACGATCATCCGTTCAAGAGTTATAGCCAAGAATTTGAAAAACAATTGAAAATCGAAAATTGTTTTTTCATGCATTTCACAAGGTATTTATTTGCTTATAAATATGGTGCATAAGTTTTTTTAATACGATCATTCGTTCAAAAGTTATGGCCCAAAAATTGAAAAACAAAAGAAAATCGAAAAATTTTTTTTGCTATAATTTAAAAGGTTTTTAATTTGCCATCAATATGACGCAAAGATTTTTCTAATAAGACTATCTGTTTAAGAGTTATAGCCAAAAGTTTAAAAAACAATTGAGAATCGAAATTTGTTTTTTGTTATAATTTAAAAGGTGTTCAATTGGTTAGCAATATGGCACAAGGATTTTCTCAATATGATCATCCGTTCAAAAGTTAGGACCAAGAGAATGAAAAACAAAAGAAAACCGAAAATTTTTTTGCTATAATTTAAAAGGTTTTCTATTTGCCATCAATATGGCGCAAAGCTTTTCTCAATACGATCATCTGTTCAAGAGTTATAGCCAGAAATTTGAAAAACAATTGAAAATCGAAATTTGTTTTTTGTTATAATTTAAAAGGTGTTCAATTGGTTAGCAATATGGCACAAGGATTTTCTCAATATGATCATCCGTTCAAAAGTTATGACCAAGAGAATGAAAAACAAAAGAAAACCGAAAATTTTGTTTGCTATAATTTAAAAGGTTTTTAATTTGCCATCAATATGGCGCAAAGATTTTCTCAATATGATCATCTGTTCGAAAGTTATGAGAGTGAAAAACAAAAGAAAATCGAAAAATGTTTTTTGCTATAATTAAAAGGTTTTTAAAATGTATTAAAATCCTTTAGTTCGTTGTAGAAAATTAAATAATTAATTAATTGTAGATTCACGAAATGTTTTCGTATTTTTAAAAGGTTTTTAATTCGATACCAATATGGCGCAAATATTTTCTCAATAAGACTATCCGTTCTTAAGTTATATCCAAAAATTTGAAAAACAATTGAGAATCGAAAATTGTTTTTGTTATAATTTAAAAGATTTTTAATTGGTAATTAATACGTCGGAAGAATTTTCTCAATATGATCATCCGTTCAAAAGTTATAGCCAAAAATTTGAAAAACAATTGAGAATCGAAAATTACTTTTAGCTCTAACTAACAAGGACTTCAATTGGTAATCCAGATGAAGCAAATATTTTCTCAATACGACCATCTGTTCAAAAGTTATGACCAAAAATATGAAAAACAATTGAAAATCGAAAATTGTTTTTTCATGCAATTCACAAGGTTTTCATTTGGTTATAAATATGGTGAATACATTTTCTTAATACGATCATTCGTTCAAAAGTTATGGCCCAAAAATTGAAAAACAAAAGAAAATCGAAAATTGTTTTTTCGTATAGTTTAAAAGATTTTTAATTGGCAATCAATTTGGCGGAAATATTTTCTCAATGCGATCATCCGTTCAAAAGTTATGAGCAAGAATGTAAAAAACAAAAGAAAATCGAAATTTTTTTTTTGCTATAATTTGAACGGTTTTTAATTGGTATTCAATATGGCGTAAAGATTTTGTCAATACGATCATTCGTTCAAAAGTTATGACCAAGAGAGTGAAAAACAAAAGAACATCGAAAATTTTTTTTTGCTATAATTTAAAAGGTTTTTAATTGGTAATCAATATGGCCCAAAAATGTTCTCAGTATGATGTTCCATTGAAAAGTTATGACCAAGAGAGTGAAAAACAAAAGAAAATCGAAAAATTTTTTTTGCTTTAATTTGGAAGATTTTTAATTGGTAATCAATATGGCCCAAAAATTTTCTCAACATGATCTTCCATTCAAAAGTTATGACCAAGAGAGTGAAAAACAAAAGAAAATCGAATTTTTTTTTGCTATAATTTGAAAGGTTTTTAATTGGTATTCAATATGGCGTAAGGATTTTGTCAATACGATCATTCGTTCAAAAGTTATGACCAAGAGAGTGAAAAACAAAAGAAAATCGAAATTTTTTTTTTGCTATAATTTAAAAGATTTTTAATTGGTAATCAATATGGCCCAAAAATGTTCTCAATATGATCTCCCATTCAAAAGTTATGACCAAGAGAGTGAAAAACAAAAGAAAATCGAAAAAATTTTTTGCTATAATTTGAAAGGTTTTTAATTGGTATTCAATATGGCGTAAGGATTTTGTCAATACGATCATCCGTTCAAAAGTTATGACCAAGAGAGTGAAAAACAAAAGAACATCGAAATTTTTTTTTTGCTATAATTTAAAAGGTTATTGGTTGGTAATCAATATGACGCAAGGATTTTGTCAATACGATCATCCGTTCGAAAGTTATGATCAAGAAAGTGAAAAACAATAGAAAATCGAAAAATTTTTTTGCTATAATTTAAAAGGTTTTTAATTTGCCATCAATATGGCGCAAAGATTTTCTCAATAAGACTATCCGTTCAAAAGTTATAGCCAAAAATTTGAAAAACAATTGAAAATCGAAAATTGTTTTTTCATATATTTCACAAGGTTTTTGTTTGGTGCATAAATTTTCTTAATATTATCATTCGTTTAAAAGTTATGGTTAAATTTTAATACTCACATTATTAACTAGAAGGCCGCAGTAATCGGGGGCGGAGTGCGCCGCTAATAAGTTAATGTCCAGATTGACTAGCTTGCCGCCGTCGCCGTGGGCCATGCACGCCGACGTCCTGTAGTCCCTGGCGTGGATCGCCCCGTAGAAGCTCGAGTTGAAAGCCACCCTGATGCTCATGTGACCGGCCTTGCACGTGGCCGACACTTGGGGCACGAACTCCGTATCGACCAGCTGGGACAGCGCCTGCAAACAACGAAGCGAAACGACGGATTTAGCAAACGAAGTCAATTCCACATAAATTCCTAAACTATCGTCTACACTGTACAAAAAGACAAGATCTGATTTGAAATCTCGTTACAGATTTAAAAAAAAAACTACGAAGTGAAAAATCATTTCCTTGTCTTGTGGACACTAAATAATTAATGATAATTAATTATCATTAATTACTGCACTAGAAATTTCAATACTTAATTTGTATAAATAATTAATGTTTACATTATTATTTATTGCTTTGTTTCTCTTCTTAAATAAAATCTCAAATACATACTACTATGAAAACTATTGACAGTTCTCCATATGTCAGTGGTTATGCCCTCAAATAGTTAACTAGTGCAACGCTTTTACAATAGATGGCACCTTTATAGTAATATCTTAATATCAAACCTACGTTTGAATTCTGAACAAAAACAAAAAACCTTGTCTGCCAGTGTTATTTATCCACAAGGTTAAATCAAAACCCACTTGATGTAAACCACCTACGGGGATCTTTTTAGCCACACATAATCATCGGATTAAAACAAAAAAAATCTATAAAAAAATAATAATTGTATCATAAAGAAACGGCCGATCATTAATTTACACCGAACATAATCGTAGGAAAAACCGGTCGTCGTGTTATAACACGATCGCAGCCTTTATTTATTTGCGCAGGTTTTTTTTTTCGCAACAAAAGTACTTTCTCTCCATCGTCCGAAGAGCTGGAGTGAAAGTTGTGCCCAAGGATAAATCAAAATTATATGTTAAGAGTTAAGAGTATAGTACATCTGCATGTATTATCAACGTGCGTGTCTGCACTATGAATACTTAATTAAACAAATGGAATATTTAAACATTAATAAAAAATAAACTGAACAGTCTATTAACTTAAGTACTGAAGAAATTGTATAATAATTTAATTACCGCAGTGATTGATAACCGGGAAACGCAATCGTTCATTTATTACGCCGGATAAACCGTTTTGTCTTGGAATTCAACCTCGTTTTAAGCTGAACACGGAGGAGTGGAAATAATATAGCAGAACAATCGTGCCGTGATAATAATACGAAAAAAAAAATGAGCAGAAATTATTACTCCGTGATGCATCTCCGATGTTCTTAAATTAGCAGTTATCGATATTAGAAACGTGATGTATCATTAAAGGCATTAATGTCAACACCTTCATGCTTATAACGGTAAAACGCAATTTGTACTTTCTACTGAATGCATAGATAAAATTCTATAAAAGAATCAGTTACACAAATATTATATAGGAAGTTGTTAACTTTTTTCGTTGAAAAATAAACACAGCACAACCCTCGCTAATGTTTTACTGTTTAGATTGTGGGATAGAGGCCACCCACCCACCCTACATATTCATTGGTAATACAATTACAGAATCTGGTGTAGTTTTTCTTAAACAACACTCATAATTGTATTTTTGGTTTTTGAAAACTTAAACGGTGTCTGTGGCTTAATTAAAGGAAATATGTAGGGTGGGTGGGTGGCCACTATCCCACAATCTAATGAAATAAGCATAAGCAAGGGTTTTGGGAAAATTAAATAAAAAAAGAAAAAAAATAGACATGAAAATTTTGTACTAATTTTTCTCGTGGTAACATAAACACAAAACAACCCTCGCTGATGTTTTAGTGTTTGATTGTGGGATAGAGGCCACCCACCCACCCTACATATTTATTGGTACCACAATTAAAGATTCTCGTGTAGTTTCTCTTAAACAACCCTCACAATTGTATTATTAGTTTTTGAAAACTTTAACACTGTCTGTAGTTTAAGTAATGGAAATATGTAGGGTGGGTGGGTGGCCATTATTCCACAATCCAATTAATAAAACATTATCAAGTGTTTTGGGAGAATTTTAATAAAAAAGAAATAAACTAGACAAGAAAATTTTATATTATTTTTCTTGTGGTAAAAGAAACACTGCTCAACCCTCGCTAAGGTTTTACTGTTTGGATTGTGGAATAGTGGCCACCCACCCATCCTACATATTTCCATTACTTAAGGTACAGACACTGTTTAAGTTTCAAAAACTAAAAATACAATTGTGAGTGCTGTTTCAGAAAAACTACACCAGACTCTGTAAATGTAGTACCAATGGATATGTAGGGTGGGTGGGTGCCCTCTATCGAAAAATCCTAACAGTAAAACATCAGCGAGTATTGTGCTATGTTTATTTTACCACGATAAAAATGAAAACATAATTTTCTTATCTATTTTATTTATTTTTTTATTTAATTATCCCAAAACCCTTGCTGATTGGTAATTAATTACTTTCCCTATATACTATGTATATAGGGGATGTATTGTTTTCGTGCGTGAAAATGTCTGTGGGCGCTGTATCTCAAAAACGAATGATCCGATTGAGATGAAACTTTAAACTTGAGGTTTTATCATTAAAAACAACAAAATTCAATAACCGGAAGTGGATGTTTACTCTAGACGTTTTTTTTTGTTTTTTGTCGATATTTTTCTAAATATGAAAAATATTACAAAACTTTTCAAACAAAAGTTAAAGCTAATGAGAAACTAAACAAGTTTTTTAAAACATATTTTTCATAAAATTCTTATTTCTCAAGGAACAAAAATAACATTTTTTGTCAATTGCTATTAAATTATTTGATCTACATGAAATTTATATAACAAATAATTATAGAGAATTCTAAAATGAACAAATTACTAAGAATAGCCTTTTTGCGTAAACCTCATAGTTTTCCAGAAAAATATAGGAAAAGTATTATGATGGCAACATCACCATTTTAAATCTAGAAAAAATGCTGATAGTTTTATAAAGATTACTGAGAGAATTCTACAACCTCGAAAAGAAAATAATATTTGAAATAATATAAAGATCTAGAAAAAAATGCTGAAGAATTCTAGAAGTCTGGATACAAACTCTACAATTCTCTGGAAGACGAGAAATTGTTGAAATATATAAACATAGAAAAACTGCTTGACATTGATAAAATTCTAGAACCCTCCAAAAAATAAGACATTTCTGAATTATAGAAATCCAGAAAAAAAAATATTAGTAAGTTCTAGGATATTGAGATATTGAAATATTATATAAATATTGAAAAATAAAAAATTGGAAAATTCTAGAAATCAAAATACAGGTTGCTGTGTTAGTTATGGAACCACCAAACACAAAAGAAATTGGCGAAATATTCTATAAACTTAGTTACAAGTTGCTGGGTGAATTAATACCTCCGAAAAGAGGAAAATTAGCTGAAATATTATTTAAATCTAAAGATAATTAATAATTATAAAAACCTGAAAATTTAGATACAAGTTGCTAGGGAATTCTAGAAGAAGAAATTGCTGAAATATAACATAAATTTAGAAAATAAGTTGCTGAAAAATTCTAGAAATCTAGATACAGGTTGCTGTGGCCATTATTAAACCCTCGAAAAAAAAAATGGTGAAACATAGAAGTCTAGAATAAAATGCAGGGAAAGTTCCTGGAAAAATTCTAGAATCCTAAAAAGGAAGAGAAACTGTTGACATATAAGAATCTAAAAATCACAGGCAAATTCTAGAAATCTTAATTACATAAGTTGCTGGAAGAGTTATAGAACCCTTGGAAAAACGAAAACATTTTTTTTCCAATTTTAATAATTCGTCGGAATTTTTTGCTTTAGTTTATCTAATTTCTTTTAGAATTTCTTTTATTTTAGAATGCGAGAAAAATATTCCTTCCAGTATTCAAAAGTTTTCTAACATCTTGTTTTTTCCAAAATTTTTTTTGTATTTAGTGGGTTCTACATTTTTACCCTATTTTTTCTTTTTATAATAATGCTTTATGTTCTATAAATATTTAAAGTTTTTTTTTTCTTTCAGGTTGCGAGAATTTCCTTTCCAGAATTTTCTAGCAATTAATTTTAGACTTTATGAATATTCCAAAACACTTCCATATATTTGTCACGATGCTTTGCTTAAATTTTTCGGAATTTTTAAAGGATTTTCCACATGCATTTTACGACAATTTTTGTCAAGCATTCAAAAAAACTGTTAACAATTTTAGTTTTAATTTTTAGGAATTGTTTACCTTCTTTACTTTAATTGAATATTCTAAGATATATTTAAATACAATAAAAATACTTAATAGATTGTCTGTATAACTGGATTTAATCTTTGCTGACTATAGTTTCGACCAGACACTTGTCATTTTCAAAACATAAGTGATTCAAAAATGTATAACGATGTAGATGCTGCAGGAATCAACGATATATTTAAATCTTGAGCATTTTGAATCTTATTTTTAACGATTTCTTGCTTTGTTTTGCATTTTCTTCAGGAATTACTCTTCTAAATTAAGAGAAATTTCTTGGTGCTTTAGACATTTTCTGGAAACTTCTTTTTTACAGAATTTTCCAAATTCCTCTTGCACACTTTGCTCAATTTTAACGGATTTTGTTTAAAATTCTCTTGCCAAATTGTAAGAATAGTCATTGAGAATTATAAAGTTTTTAGGATGTTTTTATTACAGATTTATTGATTTTTTTATTTATTTTTCATCCAGTTTTTAAGAATCATTGACTAATTTTTGCTTTGTTCAATTTTTTAGAAATCTCTTCTGCCATATTATGAAATTTTTCTAGAATTTTCCACAAATTTTTCTTAAACACTTTGTTGCATTAAATTTTTTCATTAATTGTAAATGATTAGATTATTCTTCGTGCGTTCTAGAATTCTTTAACAATGTTATCTCAGTTTTCTATGTATATTCACTCAGATTTCGAGAATTTGTTTAGATTCTCTAGAATTTTAGAGTTAGTTTTTTGCTATTTTTCTTTCTATTTTTGAAATTTTATTTTAGCTAAATTTTCTCGTATTTTTTTCTTCAAATATCGACATTCGTTTTCGATGCTTATAGATTTTTATTATTACTTGTTTTATTTAATCTATTTTTGCACAATTGTTCCACTCTAAAATTTGTTTGGAGGCTTCTAAAATGTTCTAGAAATTTCTCTAATGGACTTCTAAGCTATTTTTCATCAATTTTTCGAAAATATCGGTTCCAAATTAATGACGAGAATTTCTTGTAGGTTTATATAATTTCTGGAATATTCCAGTAATTTGTCTTTAAATTATTCCTTTACGATATTTTTTTATTAGAAATTACTTTCTTCCATATTTTGATATTTTTCTTTAAAGTTACAGAATTTTGTAGATTTTTTTAGCACATTTCCTTCCAGATTAAGAGATTTTTCTTAGGAAACTTTTCAAATTTTTTTACTTACTTTCCAGACCTTTTTGCTTAGTCTTCTTTATTTTGTCAAAAATCTTATTTATTTATTTTTTACATAGTTTCAGGATTTCTACTGTATTTCTTGCTTTGTTCTATTAAAATTTTTTCCTAGAATTTCACTTCTATTAGATTCGAGAAATTTTCTTCAAGGTTTCTAATGCCTTTTCTTTCCTTACCTTATCGTAAACTATTGAAAACATTATTGAAATTTAGAATTTCCAAAAAAATACATAAAAAATTGGGTGGAAAATTATAGAAAGCTTAGAGCTAACCTGAACTTTATTTGACACTTCTTTGACACTGCCAGCAGATTTTTTTCTAGGTTTATAGATTTTCTCAGCACACTTTCTTCTATTATTTACTAAAACTACTTACTTTTTCTTAAAATATGTTCCAGCAGTCTCTTTACATATTGATATATATTTAATTTTCAAGAATCTTTCAACAACTTCCCTTCCTAGTTCAAGAATTTTCCACTAATTCTTCTTTACCTTATCGGGATTTTCTAGAATTATCTCTTTTAAATTAGAAGAATAATTTCTTGGTTTTAGATTGTTTCCAGGTTTTTTACAAATGTCTTAAATTTTCTAGTAATTTCTCGAGGTTTTATTTGAATTTTCTAGGAGTTCTTTATTATGTTCAAATTAAGAATAACTTTTTTTGCGTAAACCTCATAGTTTTCGAGTAAATTATAGGGAAAGTACTATGATGGCCACATCATCATTTTTTTGGATTGTGGGATAGTGGCCACCCACCCACCCTACATATTTCCTTAGCTTAAGCCAAAAACACAGTTTAAATTTCCAAAAACTAAATATACAATTGCGAGTACAGTTTAAGAAAAACTACACCAGACTCTGTAATTGTAGTACCAATTAATATGTAAGGTGGGTGGGTGACCTCTATCAAAACAGTAAAACATGAGCGTGGGTTGTGCTGTATTCATTTTACCATGAGAAAAAATAATACAAACTTTCTTGTCTACTTTATTTCTATTTTATTTAATTTTGCCAAAACCATTGCTAATGGTTAATTGATTAGATTGTGGGACAGTGGCCACCCACCCACCCTACATATTTCCTTTACTTCAGCCCCAGACATTGCTTAAGTTTCCAAAAAACTAAAAATATAATTGAGAGTATTGTTTAAGAAAAACTACGCCAGACTCTGTAATTATTGTACCTATGAATATGCAGGGTGGGTGGGTGGCCTCTATCCCACAATCCAAACAGTAAAACATCAGCGAGGGTTCTGCTGTATTTATTTTAGCACGAGAAAAAATAATACCAAATTTTCTTATCTATTTTATTCCATTTTTCATTTAATTATCCCAAAACCCTTGCTGATAGTTAATTAGTTGGATTGTGGGATAGTGGCCACCCACCCAACCTACATATTTCCTTTACTTAAGCCACAGATACTATTTAAGTTTTCAAAAACTAAAAATACAATTGTGAGTGTTGTTTAAGAAAAACTACACTAGACTTTGTAATTATAGTACCAATGAATATGTAGGGTGGGTGGGTGGCCTCTATCCCACAATCCAAACAGTAAAACATCAGCGAGGGTTGTGCTGTGTTTATTTTACCACGAGAAAAAGTAATACAAAATTTTCTTGTCTATTTGATTTCATTTTTTTTATTTTCCCAATAAATACAAAAGGAATCAATCTAAAAATATCACACATTTAGCAATATAGTGGCTTAATAAGAAAAAAAGAAAGATTGAAATGCGGCCTTGAAAATAATAACTATAACACAAAGAAATTCAGATGATGATTTTACAAAAACTGCTTTCTATGATTATAAAAATTATAAATCAATAAATACACGAGGAATTAATCTAGAAGTTGCAAGATATATTCAGCAATATAGTAGCCTAATAACAAGTAAAAAACAATTGATGTTGGGTCTTGCCAGTAAAAACCACAACATAACGAAATTCAGATGAGGATTTTATAAAAACTGCTTTCTGCGATTAGAAAAATTATAAATCAATAACTACGCGAGGAATTCATCTAAAAATATCAGGACACATTCTGTAATATAATATATTCATATTTATAATTACTTTTTCCTTTTCCCTATACTAATAAGTTTGTTAAATTATATGCATAATCTTAATTGTAAATATATGTTTAGACATTACTTTATTTTTAAGAACTAATATATTATGTTTGTATTTTGACCTGTGTAAAACGTACTTGTTAACACACCAATATTAAATAAATGTTAATAACAAGAAAAAAACATCTGAAGTACAGCCTTGAAAATAAAATTACAACACAACGAAATTCAGATGAGAATTTTACAAAAAAATGCTTTCGATGATTATAAAAATAATAAATCATTCAGTATACGAGAAATTGATTCAAAAGTGTCAGAACATATTCAGAAATATAGTTGCTTAATAATAAGAAGAAAACAGTTGAAGTTCGGCCGTAAAAACAAAAACTACAACACAACGAAATTCAGATGAGGAATTTACAAAAACTGCTTTCGATGATTAGCAAAATTAAAAATCAATAAATACACTGCGAATTAATCTAAAACTGCGAGAACACATTTAGAAATATAGTGGATTAATAAGAAAAAGAAACAATTGAAGTGCGGCTTTGAAAATAAAAACTATAACCCAATGAAATTAAGATGAGGGTTTAACAAAAACCGCTTTCGGTGACTAAAAAAAATTATAAATCAATAAATATACAAGGAATTAATATAAAATTGTCGGGACACATTTAGAAATATAGTGGCTTAATAACCAGTAAATAGCAATTGAAGTGAGGCCTTAAAAATAAAAACTACAACACAACGAATTTCAGGTGAGGATTTTACAAAAACAGCTTTCGATGATTAGAAAAATTATAAATCAATAAATATAAAAGGAATTAATTTAAAAGTGCTTAGTAGCTTAGTAAGAGGGAAAAATAATTGAAGTGCGGCTTTGAAAATAAAAACTACAATACGACGAAATTTAGATGAGGATTTTACAGAAACTGCTTTTGATGATTAGAAAAATTATAAAAATATAAATAGACGTGGAATTAATCTGAAATTTTCACAACACATTTAGAAATATAGTGGCTTAATAACAAGGAAATAATAATTGAAGTGAGGCCTTGAAAATAAAAACTACAACACAACGAATTTCAGGTGAGGATTTTACAAAAACTGCTTTCGATGATTAGAAAAATTATAAATCAATAAATATACAAGGAATTAATTTAAAAGTGCTGGGACACATTCAGCTATATAGTGGCTTAAAAACAAGGAAGAAAATAATTGTAGTTCGGCCTTGAAAATAAAAACTACAACGCAATGAAATTAAGATGAAGATTTTACAAAAACTACTTTCGATGATTAGAATAATTATAAATCAATAAATACACCAGAAATTAATCTAAACGCTTCAAGATACATACAGCAATATAGTAGCGTAATAACAGAGAAAAAATAATTGAAGTGCGGCTTTGAAAATAAAAACTACAATACGACGAAATTCAGATGAGGAATTTACAAAAACTGCTTTCGGTGATTAGTAAAATTATAAAAAAATAAATACGCCTGCAATTCATCTGAAATTTTCAGAACACGTTTAGTAATATAGTGGCTTAATAATTAGAAAAAACAATTGATTTACGCCCTTGAAAATAAAAACTACATTGCGATGAAATTCAGATGTGGAATTTACAAAAATTGCTTTCGATGATTAGTAAAATTATAAAAAAATAAATAGGCATGAAATTAATCTGACATTTTCAGGACATGTTCATAAGCATAGTGGCTTAATAATTGGAAAAAATAATTGACGTATACCCTTGAAAATAAAAACTACAACACGATAAATTTCAGATGAGTAATTTACAAAAACTGCTTTCGGTGATTAGAAAAATTATAAAAAAATAAATACGGGCGGAATTCATCTGAAATTTTCAGATCTCTTTCAGAAACATAATGGATTAATAATTAGAAAAAACAATTGATGTAGGCCCTTGAAAATAAAAACTACAACACGACGAAATTCAGATGAGGAATTTAAAAAAAACTGCTTTCGGTGATTAGTAAAATTATAAAAAAAGAAATACGCATGGAATTCATCGGAAATTTTCAGGACACGTTTAGAAACTTAGTAGCTTAATGATTAGAAAAAACAATCGATGTACGCCTTTGAAAATAAAAACCACAACACGACAAAATTCAGATGAGGAATTTACAAAAACTGCTTTCGGTGATTAGTAAAATTATAAAAAAATAAATAGGCATGGAATTAATCTAAAATTTTCAGGACACGTTCAGAAACATAGTGGCTTAATAATTAGAAAAAACAATTGATGTACGCCCTTGAAAATAAAAACTACAATGCGATAAAATTCAGATGTGGAATTTACAAAAACTGCTTTTGGTGATTAGAAAAATTATAAAAAAATAAATACGGGTGGAATTCATCTGAAATTTTCAGATCTTTTTCAGAAACATAGTAGATTAATAATTAGAAAAAATAATTGATGTACGCCCTTGAAATTAAAAACTACAACACGACGAATTTCAGATGAGTAATTTACAAAAACTGCTTTCGGTGATTAGTAAAATTATAAAAAAATAAATAGGCGTGGAATTAATCTGAAATTTTCAAGACATGTTCAGAAGCATAGTGGCTTAATAATAAGGAAAAACAATTGATGTACACCCTTGAAAATAAAAACTACAATGCGATAAAATTCAGAAGTGGAATTTACAAAAACTGCTTTCGGTGATTAGTAAAATTATAAAAGAAGAAATACGTATGGAATTCATAGGAAATTTTCAGGACACGTTCAGAGACTTAGTAGCTTAATAATTAGGAAAAACAATTGATATACGCCCTTAAAAATTAAAACTACAACACGGCGAAGTTCAGATGAGGAATTTACAAAAACTGCTTTCGGTGATTAGAAAAATTATAAAAAAATAATTAGGCGTGGAATTAATCTGAAATTTTCAAAACATGTTCAGAAGCATAGTGGCTTAATAATTAGAAAAAACAGTTGATGTATGACCTTGAAAATAAAAACTACAACGCGATGAAATTCAGATGTGGAATTTGCAAAAACCACTTTTGACGATTAGAAAAATTATTAAAAAATAAATACGCATGGAATTCATCGGAAATTTTCAGGACATGTTCAGAGACTTAGTAGCTTAATAATTAGGAAAAACAATTGATATACGCCCTTAAAAATTAAAACTACAACACGGCGAAGTTCAGATGAGGAATTTACAAAAACTGCTTTCAGTGATTAGAAAAAATATAAAAAAATAAATACGCGTGGAATTAATCTGAAATTTTCAGGACATGTTCAGAAGCATAGTGGCTTAATAATTAGAAAAAATAATTGACGTATACCCTTGAAAATAAAAATTACTACAGGATAAATTTCAGATGAGTAATTTACAAAAACTGCTTTCAGTGATTAGAAAAATTATAAAAAAATAAACACCGGTGGAATTAATCTGCAATTTTCAGAACATGTTCAGAAACATAGTGGATTAATAATTAGAAAAAATAATTGATCTTCGCCCTTGAAATTAAAAACCACAACACGACGATATTCAGATGAGGAATTTACAAAAACTGCTTTCGGTGATTAGTAAAATTATAAAAAAATAAATAGGCATGGAATTATTCTGAAATTTTCAGGACACTTTCAGAAATATAGTGGCTTAATAATTAGAAAAAACAGTTGACATACACCCTTAAAAATAGAAACTACAACACGATAAAATTCAGATGAGTAAATTACAAAAACTGCTTTCGGTGATTAGAAAAATTTTAAAAAAATACATAGGTTAGGAATTAATCTAAAATATTGAGGAAATGTTCAGAAACATAGTGGCTTAATAATTAGAAAAAACAATTGATATACGCCTTTGAAAATAAAAATTACAACGCGATGAAATTCAGATGTGGAATTTACAAAAACTGCGTTCGGTGATTAGAAAAATTATAAAAAAATACATAGGCTAGGAATTAATCTAAAATATTCAGGAGACGTTCAGAAACATAGTGGCTTAATAATTAGAACAAAACAATTGATGTACGTCTTTTAAAATAAAAATTACAACACGACAAAATTCAGATGAGGAATTTACAAAAACTGCTTACGATGATTAGAAAAATTATAAAAAAATAAATACGCAAGGAATTAACCTGAAATTTTTGTGTCGCGTTTAGAAACAAATGTGTGTCTAAAATAAACGTTTCCATAATTTCATTCTTATAACCTTACATTTTAAGTTTGAATGCAATTCATTAGGTCCTTTCTTTTGAGGATACACACAAAAATAATAATCATTTTATTAAATTAATATATTTATCTTTTGAGTTAGTGTTTTGTCAAGAAAATACGACATAAAGCATTCAGAGAGCGTAAAATTTAATAATACATTTCGGTGATTTATTGTAGATTAATGATTGCGTTTCGAAAGCCGCACAAAAACCTTAATTCACTAACGAGCACGACACATGGTTTGCACAGTTCCAATTCCACTTTCTAAATCAAATAAAAATTACTGAATAAACCATTCGCGAATTATATGATTAGATAAGAAAGCTTATTAAAACGTAACTTTCGATAATTAATTGCAACAATAAATAATAAAATAAATATATTGTTTTAAACATACAATTTCGTTTCTAGTCATCAACATTAAGACATCGTTTGAATTCATTAAGGTTATTTTAGTGCTGCATCGATATTAAATAATGTTAAACTATTAAAATAAAGATCCACTCTTTATTTTATATAATCATTATTAAAATAATTACGACAATGTATAAATTTCTATCGAATTAATTAATGGAGGGCTATTTTACAATATTGAAGTTTAATTATTATTTTCCTGCCAACAAGATGGTGCATCCATTCAATTAGGGAAGTTTAGTGCAAAGCTTTAGGCAATAGATGTCGCCCTAAAGGTAGTAACCATTCTTAATATTAGATTTATTTAACCCTTTGATTAAATCGTTGTCAGGGGAATGTGAGGTATTCTCGGGAGGTCGACATTAAAATTCGCCGGATGCACTCGCCAGGTTGAACTCTTCGTCTCCAACAATAAACAAGACGGTATCGAAATTATGCATCTGGAGTTATGCGCACGTAACGCACGCGTAATCTGGACAATCTGTGAGGGAAATTACGACTGGATAATAACCGAGGTAATAACTTTTCACCGGAGGCGTGTAATGGCCAGGATTTTATTACGCCGAAGAAAAGATGATCGCGCAACATTTCGCAAACGAGACGAACGGAATAATAATTTTAAAAAAAAGATGCGCTCTTGTAGGTATATCAGGTTTACATCAATACCAGAGCACGTTCTCATGTACTGAACTTCCATTGCTGAATCACAACAAAATCAACCGATAATTGAAGTGGTTGGTGAGTGGTGATGAAAAGTGGTTGGAAAACGGTTGTGGTTGAATCTCGGTGAGCAGGCGGACACAGTGGCCAACCAGGATTGATGATGACTAGGGAGGTTTTGCTGTGGTTGGTGGGTTTGGCGGTGAATTGTCTAGTATGAGTTGCTCCCCTATGCCAACACTCTAAACTTAGAACTGTACTGTCAACAATTTAATCGTCTGAAGGAAGCAATCGCCCAGAAATGGCAGCTTTGGCCAATAAGAGAGGAATTGTTTTCCATCAGCACAACGTTAGAGCACACACACCGAAAGTGACTCTCCAGAAGCTCTAGGATCTTGATTGGGAGGTTCTTATGCATCCACCTTAGAGTCAGGACATGGCACCAAGTGATTACCATCTATTTCTGTCTATGGCAAACAATTTTGCTTCAAGAGAAGCTTGTGAAAATCGACTGTCTCAATTTTTTGCCAATAGGGATAAAGGCTTCTATGAAAGAGGAATAACTACTCATAACTATGGTAATTAAAGCCTTGAAGTTAAAAATCACCGGCTTCCTAGTTTGTGCGCCCTCGACGTGTCTGCGAATAACTCACGTTCACAGCTCACGCCAACACCAGAGGTACGAGGTATGACATAATGCAACAATGACGGCTCGCCTGCATTATTCAAGGATGGTGCCTCAATTATCATTTCAAAGGATGAGGAATGGCGAAAGAATACGAGTCGTGTAGAGGGAATTATATTTACATATTCACTATATAAAAATAAATCTGAACAATTGGGATTATGATTGATTACGCTTCAGATTTTATGATTTCAAACTTACAAACCAGTTTTACATCAACGTTCTTTTACGAGATCACATTTCCAGTGATTCCAGTGAGTGGTATACCACGAATTCCTACATTATTCATCATCCGTTTTGTACATGCACGTCTGTGTTCTTGTCGAAACGTCGGAACAAATGGATGTGATGGTACGGATGATGATAAAAAAAATAAAATGTGTAATGGAGATGAATGTATCGCGTACGAACGCACCACCCCACCCATGCCCGCGAAGAACGCCGATTTGCCACTTAACACTTTCGCGACCGCTAACGTAATTTTACGTGTTTATTGCAATACGAGCCAGGAGCCGTTCACGTATTTTTACGTTTTCTGCGCGAGGGAAGCCAGGAGCCGTTCACGTATTTTTACGTTTTTAATTTAAGTGGAGCTAGGGACCGCTCACGTATTTTTACGTTATTTAGGATTGCTGTTTTGATTGAAGTTTTGTGTTTTTTAATGTGTGCTTGATAAAATAAGGGATTCGTCTTGTTATGTTTGCAAGATTTCCCTTTATAAAAGCCGATGTTGCTTATGGTGATCGGTGTTGGTCAGAGTGATTAAAAAATAAACAGTCTGAACAAAATGTTTATTTTGTATTAGTTTTCTCGCCAGTGTTGTGTACCCACTATTAATCTTAGTTATTTATGTACACTTTTAATCAATCACACTGTAATATTTACCTTAAATCCAAACAATCTTTATCTCCAATTCCAGAAACCACTTATATACTCCATAATTATAAATTTAACAAAAGTGTCTAACACCCTCGCATTATAAAAGGGATTAATTTTTCAAATTTTTAAATAAGTATTAAACCAGAAAACATTTAGACTTTAATCAATCGTGAGTCAAGATACAGTTGGTGTTAAATAATAAAATGTATTAAAATCCTTTAGTTCGTTGTAGAAAATTAAATAATAATTTAAAAATACGAAAACATTTCGTGAATATAAATTCAATTTTTGTTCTTATTTTTTATATTATAGTCACATTTAAACAATCTAAAATACACTTTATTCATTTATTAGTTTATTTAACAGAAATAATTTCATTCAAATTAGTGTTTTGTTTTATTCAATGTCTGTCGAGGTTTTAGCCAGAGAAGTTGTTGTTTCAAAATTAATTTGTTTTGTAGTCTTAGTAAGACTCATTGTTGTAGATTCACGAAATGTTTTCGTATTTTTAAATTATTAGTGTTAAATAAATCTTCACCCTCCAAAAACATTCGTGTTATTATCGCGGCTACACAAGTACTATTTAAAAGTAACAAAATGATGGAAGACAGAACGATGAATTTGTTTCCGAAGTTTTTAATATTTATCAGATGTTGAAGCTGCTGATGCTTACAGTGGCAGTGACGAGGTTAGTGAAATTGCTTTTATCTTACCTAGAAGAAGAAAAATGGTATTATCAACACCGGAATCAGAATCATCATCTGATGAGGTACTTGTTCCAGACATGATGAATTCTATAATATAACTGTTACTGAAACCAATAGATACCACGCCCAAAACTTCCATAAATATAAACAACATAAACACCAAGATGTGGAGCGATCTGAGTGTCCAAGAAATAAAACAATTTTTTGGACTGAATATACTTGGTACAAGTAAAAAATTAAATAACTGATTATTGGAGCACATGTCCAGTTAATGAAACACCAATTTTTAGAAAAACTGTGACTAGATTTTACAATATTTACATTTTTCAAACAATGAAGAAAATGTAAATAATGAAAGTAGGTTGAATAAAGTAAAACCTATCTTGGATTACTTCAAAAATAAATTTTAGCACGTTTACACACCAAAGCAACAACTATCTTTAGATTAGTCTGTGTTACCTCATAGGGTAAGCATATCATTTAAGTTTTATAATCCAGCTAAAGTAAATAAATATGGTATTTTGGTGTGAATGGTTTATGAAGCAAATTCAGGATATATTTGTAATTTCCAAATATATACTGGCACCGGCCAAAAATTGAATGATATTGTGACGAATCTTCTGATTACGAAAATTTTTGGCATCACATTTACCTAGACAACGATAATAGCGTGAATTTAGCGGAAATGTTGCATGGAAAAAATCGTATATGTGGAACTGTAAGAGTAAATCGAGGCTTACCTTCGCAACTTAAAGGTCTCCGTTTAAAGAAGGAGAGTCACAGTTTCTTAGACGAAATGACGTGCTGTTGCAAATGATTTCAACAATTCACAACTCAACTATTATAAATACTAGATAGATAAATAGATGTTATATGGGTGGCACCAGCGCCTGTTTCACCGGGACCTTTTTAGATCTATTGTGGATCCCTACTTATCTCAGATGACCAGCTCTAGCTTTGCCCCTTTGATTAGTTCCATTAGCCCTGCCAGAGGGGCTTGGGTATAGGTCTCCTCGCTTGGGTTTGTAGTAATCAGCTTTTGATATCTAATCCTTGCTAGGTCCTCGCAATGGCATAGGACGTGGAACGAGTTCTCTTTTTCCTCTAGGCAGAATCTGCATGGTGCTTCTTCCACTAGACCTATTTTGCTCATATGTTTGTTGACCTTGCAGTGTTCTGTCATCAGACTTACTATTATTTTGACTATTTTCCTGTCTTGGTTCTGAAGAAGCAATTGACCTTCTTTGGTGTCTTGTCTTGCTATTTCTCTTGTGTAGTGGTAAAGAGTTATCGCCTCTGCTTGGACACCACCGTCTTCCTTAGTGAGACTGACATAAATCTTTGTCTCGGGTTTTGTACCGTATATACCTGCTCCTACCCCTTTATCGGTCTTTAAGTTGTCCGTGAACAAATTTGATTCTGATTTGGTGGGTTGGCCTTCAATACTAATAAATTTGAAAAAAAAAACAAGGCTACCTATTGTAAAATTCTTTTTGTATTTCTAACATGTTAAACCATAAATAAATTACTTTTGAACTATATTTGATAAATGCAGCTAAAGGATTAATTGGAAGAAATAAAGTGGAAACTGTGAAAATTCAACCTGGAAGAACAAATTCTGGCGACTCGCCATTGCGATTATCTATGAAAATTAAATCGCATTGTTTAATTAAAATTTTAAGTACAGGCAAAAAGAAGGAACCTTAGAAAGGGTGCAAAGTATGCAAAACTAAGGAAAAACCAAAAGACTAATTATATGTGCAAATTTTGTAACGTTCCTGTTTTTAACGTTACCACATTAAAAAAAATATTAAATTTATTTACTATTTATTTTACTCTTGTTCATATATTACTTTGATTTTATTCAATGGTTTATTACCTACAAAAATGGGTTTGGGGTTTTAATAAATTTTTGTATTTATTATTTATGTTATTAATTAATTTAATTTTAATGTTTAATGTTTATTAGTTTTATTCAATGTGCTAACATAAATTGTGTAAATATATACATGCATAAATACAAATAAATAATAACTGCACATGAAATGGACTGAGTTCACCTATGATGATCTTCCACTTCCGCCCAGATTCTTTTATATTTATCTATGATAAATACAATGCTGTTTTAACACGTTTGCCGCCAAGCGAATATTTCACATAAGTGCTGTTTTGAATCCCGCATGACCGCCGGAGGTCATAGCTAATAGAAGGAATAACTACAAATTATTTCCCCGGCGTGGAAGAAACGACGACTATATGACCGCCGGCGGTACATGTGGCGGTGAACGTGTTAAATTATATTTGCCATATATTTCGGCATTTTTATTTCAATTGATAAAATATGGTTTTTGTCTTACTGACTGATGGCTAGAGTTTTTATTTTTTTTTTTAATTTTACAAAGTGATTTGAAGTTTTTATAAGTTTTCTAGGCAAAAACAATATCAGAAACAACACATAATCATCGTGGGATTAATTATTCGCTCCAATGTTTCGCCAAAATGCCCGGTCCTGGGCAAAATGAAACAATGAATTTTAGCGGCGTCAGGCTTTTGCATTACCGATATATACAGCGGTCGCGAAAGTGTTAAGTTATTGTTATGGCATAATCACAGTCTGCGCGGGGCCATAAATTCCCCGGCATAACGATATTATTTGCCGATGGTATGCAATCTCATTTAATATGTTGATGCGTCTGTAAATAAATCGCCTGCATTATTCCGACCATTTTGTTGCTGTACGTGTATGCGTGTTCGCCAGTGTGTGTGTGTGGGTAGGCTCACTCTCACTCGGCACACCTTTTAAGGAGCTGAGCCGCGGATTTTCCTGCGGGCTCCGGCGATGATTTTATCTTAAATGGACTCGGGTTTAGAATGGTATGTTGATGTCACAAGTTTACATGCTGGTACGAAAATAATAATTCTACGATCGAACCCAGTGCTGAGTTTGTGGGATACCAGACACTAAGAATAAGAAATAAGAAATTGAAGAATAATATTAAATTGTGGACAACGTGCCTTCTTCTTAATAAATTTTATAATTATATTTTGAATATAAGAAGCTTCTAAATTGTTACATATGTTTAATAATCAGTAAAACACTTTAACTTTATTTGTGCAACACTTGATCAAATATTTCTTGAATTAGTTTCTCATGTAACTCGTGGTTAAATTGTGTCATTTCTATATTACTTGATCAAATTTTATAATTATGTAGGATAGCAAATCTTTAGCTAAGGTTAAAAAATAAAATTTAAATTAGTTGTAAGAATACACAAAAAATTTCTTTACTTGGTAGTACATTTATAAGTATTCCTTTAATAATAAACCCTCTGTGGTCGAAATTATAGTTAAAATATTTCAAATATAAATGTTTCATCATAAAATATAAAAGTATTTATAGTGTTTTCTTAAATCTATAAAGTCATTTTTTTTCAGACCAATTGTGAATTGTGTGGGATACCCTACATTCAACTTATGTTAATATTAAAGATTTAACAACCTCATGAAAATTCATGCGTGCGTTTGTTGTCGATAAAACGCACGTAAACAAATAGCACAGGAATTCGCACCTGTTTCTATTTCGGTATAAAGAACGTGCACCGATTCTAAACCGCGGCAGACAATGGGGGCCTAATGGAGTCTGAACACGGTAGCTACATGTAAATCGGACACACCTTGAACGCAATTGTTCCACTGCCCGCCATCGTGGATCAACGCTTCCTGTCTATCCAAAAGACCATTCAGAATTCGAATTGATTAAACTGTAGAATATTTAGTGCTTAAATTTAAATCAATGCTATTCTGTTTATATAGAAATTAATACAGAAAAAACATAAGTTTTTTTTTTAAATTTGGTAACTAAAAGTTACTAGCGTTTTTCTGAATGAAATATTTTTTGTTTTCAAATTCAAATCGATGCCATTTTGTTTCTACATAAGAAAAAACATAAGTGGTTTAAAAGCAATACTATTTCAAAGAAATGTTAGTAACTGAAAGTTACTAGCGTGATAAATAAAGTTTTTATCGATTCTTTTCTGAATGTAAGATTCTTCGTGTTTAATTTCAAATCGACGCCATTTTCTTCGTACGTAATATAATTGGAAAAACATATAAGTAGTTTAAAAATAAAACTATTTTTAAGAAATATTGGTAACTGAAAGTTACTGGCGTGATAAATAAAGTTACTAGCGATATTTTTCCGAATGAAAGATTTTTTGTTTTCAAATTCAAATTGACGCCATTTTGTTTCTACTGAAAATTATACAGAAAAATTATTAGTGGTTTAAAAATAAAACTATTTTTAAAAGAAATATGGTAACTAAAAGTTACTACCGTGATAAATAAAATTTCTACCGATTTTTTCCGAATGCAAATTTTTTCTGATAAAATTAAAATCGACGTAAAAATTGGAGAAATGCCATAAGTAGTTTCAAAACAAAGCTATTTTTAAGAAATGTTTGTAATTAAAAGTTACTAGCGTAATAAAAAAAATTCTACCGACTTTTTTTTTAACGAAAGATTTTTTTGTATTTAAATTCAAATTGTTACAATTTTGTTTCTATGGAAAATAATTCAGAAAAAACAGAAGTAGTTTCAAAATTATTTTTTAAGAAATATTGGTAACTGAATGTTACTAGCGTGATAAATAAAGTTTTTAGCGATTTTTCTCTGAATAAATGATTTCGTGTTCACGTTAAAATCGACACCATTTTGTTTCTACGAAAAATAGTACAGAAAAAATATACGTGGTTTGAGAACAAAACAATTTTTAAGCGATATTGGTAACTAAAAGTTACTAGCGTGATAAATGAAGTTTCTGTCGATATTTTTCTGAATTAAAAATTTTTTGTGTTTAAATTCAAATAAACGCCATTTTGTTTCTACGGAAAATAATATAGAAAAACATAAGTGAATTAAAAACAAAACTATTTTTTAAGAAATATTGCTAAGTAAAAGTTACTAGCATGATGTATGAAATTTCTACCGATTTTTTCCGATTGAAGATTTTTTCTGATAAAATTCAAATTGACGTAATAATTAGAAAAAAACCATGAGTAGTTTAAAAATAAAAACAAAACTGTGGTTTATAAATAAAACTTGTTTTTAAGAAATGTGGTAACTAAACTAGTAACTTTTAGTTACTACATTTCTTAAAAACGAGTTTTATTTTTAAACCACATATATTTTTTCGTGATAAATAAAATTTATACATATTTTTTTCAGATTAAAAATGTTTATAATAATTTTAAATCGACGTAAAAATAGGGAAAAACCATAAGTAGTTTAAAAACCAAACCTTTTTATAAGAAATGTTTGTAACTAAAAGTTACTAGCCTGATAAATAAAATATCTATAGATTTTTTTCTGAATTAAAGATTTTTCGTGTTCGCATTAAAATCGACGCCATTTTGTTTCTACGGAAAATAGTACAGAAAAAATATAGGCGGTTTGAAAAACAAAACACTTTTTAAGCGATATTGGTAACTAAAAGTTCCTAGCGTGATAAATAAAGTTTCTATCGATATTTTTCCGAATGAAAGATTTTTTGTGTTCAAATTCAAATTGGCGCCATTTTGTTTCTACGAAAAATTATACAGAAAAGTATTAGTGATTTAAAAACAAAACTATTTTTTAAGAAATATTGGCAACTAAAAGTTACTAGAGTGATAAATAAAATTTATACCGATTTTTTCCGATTGAAGATTTTTTCTGAAAAATTCAAATCAACGTAAACAAATAGAAAAAACCATAAGTAGTTTAAAAACAAAAGTTTTTTAAAGAAATGTTTGTAACTAAAAGTTACTAGCGTGATAAATAAAATATCTAATCGACTAAATTTTCTTTCTATGAAAAATAATACAGAAAAAAACATAAGGGGTTTAAAAATAAAACAATTTAAAAAAGTTATTGCTAAAACTAAAAGTTACTACTGTGGTAAATAAAGTTCCTATCGATCTTTAAAAAAATTATTGCCTAAACTAAAAGTTACTACTGTGATAAATAAAGTTCCTATCGATCTTTTCCTAAAAAAAAGATTTTTTTGTGTTCAAATCCAAATCAACGCCACTTTGTTTCTACGGAAAATAATAGAGAAAAAACATAAGTGGATTAAAAACAAAACTCTTTTTTAAGAAATATTGGTAACTAAAAGTTACTAGCGATTTCTTTCTGAATGAAAGATCTTTGGTGTAAAAATTCAAATCGATGCCATTTTGTTTTTACAGTAGTAGTACAGAAAAAATATTAGTGGTTTAAAAACAAAAGTATTTTGAAAGAAATATTTATAACTGAAAGTTACTAGAATGATAAATAAAATTTCTATCGATTTTTTTCTGAATGAAAGATTGTTTGTGTTCAGATTAAAGAAGACGCCATTTTTGTTCTATGAAAAATAATACAGAAAAAACAAAAGTGATTTAAAAACAAAACTATTTTTAACAAATATTGGGAAATGAAAGTTACTAGGGTGTTAAATAAAATTTCTACCGATTTTTTTCTGAATGAAAGATTTTTTGTGTTCAAATTGAAATCGACGCCATTTTGTTTTTATGTTAAATAATAAAGGAAAACCATGAATGGCTTATACATAAAACTATTTTTGAAAATTATTAGTAACTAGAAGTTACTAGTGTGATAAATAAAATTTCTATCGATTTTTTTCTTAATCAAAGATTTTTTTTGTTCAAATCCAAATCAACTTAATTTTGTTGTTACAGAAAATAATAAAAAACAAACATTAGTGGTTTAAAACCATAACTATTGGTAACTGAAAGTTACTATCGGTATAAATTAAATTTCCACAGACTTTTTTTCTGAAAGAATGATTTTTTCTTGTTCATATTTAATTCGACGCCTTTTTGTTTTTAAGGAAAATAATGCAGAAAAAACATAATGTTTACAATAATTTATTCTTTTCCTTTTTTTCGTTTTAATAATCTTATTGAACTTTCTTGACGTTTAAAGTGTTTTTTGTTTTGAAATTGAAAACTTATTAGAATACAGTCGAGAACTTAAAAAAGAAAGTTTACTACAGACAAAATAATTTTACTTGAAAACGGTTGAATAATTTAAATAGTTAAAATTCAAACAAATAATTGAATTTTTTTTTAAATATTTGCAATAAAAAACTCATGTAAATAAATATAGTTTGGATTAAATATTTAAATAGAAATTGATTAATTTGTTGAAAATGTCTAAATCTTTTACAAATCTGCCATTTTTGATAATTATCAATTGTTTTTCATGAACTTTCATGCGTTTTTTTAGTCTACAGCAATTAATAAAGTATTGACCTAGGTCAAGAGATTGCTATGGAAATTATTAATTTATTGAAGTAGGTTAAGAATTCGCTAGAAGAGTGGACAATTTTTAATAGTTTGTTGTTTTTTCTTCCAATATTTTTTTCTGTTCATAAATATTTTATCTCAATAATATTTTTAAGTCTTTTTGAACGTTGGCTTATTTATCAATATATCAACAATTGACTAAGCTTTACATAAAACAATTGAATAAATTGTGACGGTGAATAAAATGGCGTCACTCAGAAATTCAAGTGCAGATGGAAATTGCATTCAAGATTTTGAATTATTGTAAAAAAAATTAACAGCTCATTTAACTATTGGTTGTGAATAAATCAGCAATTGATATATCTTTAATATTATACAAAACAATTGAATAAATCGTGACGTTAAATAAAACGGCGTCAGTCAGAAATTGAAATGCAGATGGAAATTTCATTCAAGAATTTGAAGTGTTGTAAAAAGTGAACAACCTATTCAATTATTGATGGTTATAGCAAAATATAATTACAATTGGCATAAATTTGGTATTATATGAAACAATTGAATAAATTGTGACGGTGAATAAAATGGCGTCAGTTAGAAATTGAAGTGAAAATGGAAATTGCAATTAAGAGTTTAAATTGTTGTAAAAAGTTAACAACTCATACTATAACTTATTATTATAGCAAAATCCATCAACAATTGACTTATCTTTAATATACAATAAAACAATTGAATACATCCTGACGGTAAATAAAATTGCATCAGTCAAAAATTGAAGTGTAGATGGAAATTCCATTCAAAAGTTTGAAATGTTGTAAAAAATCAACAAGACAACAAGACATTTAATTATTGATTGTGATAAAATTATATATCAACAATTAACTAAGCTTTAGTACTACATAAAACAATTGAATAAATTGTGACGGTGAACAAAATGGCGTCACTCAGAAATTTAAGTGCAGATGGAAATTGCAATCAAGATTTTGAATTATTGTAAAAAATTATGAGCTCATTTAATTATTGATTGTGATAGCAAAATCCATCAACAATTAACTTAGCTTTAATATTACATAAAACAATTGAATACATCCTGATGGTAAATAAAATTGCGTCACTCAAAAATTGAAGTGGAGATGGAAATTGCATTCAAGAATTTGAAGTGTTGTAAAAAGTGAACAACCTATTTAATTATTGATGGTTGCAGCATTAACAATTGACATATATTTGGTTTTATATCAAACAATTGAATAATTTGTGACGGTGAATAAAATGCCGTCAGTAAGAAATTGAAGTGAAGATGGAAATTGCAATTAAGAGTTAAAATGTTGTAAAAAATTAACAACTCACACTATAACTAATTCTTATAGCAAAATCCACCAAAAATTGACTTATCTTTAATATATCATAAAACAATTGAATAAATCGTGACGGTGAATAAAATGGCGTGAGTTAGAAATTGAAGTGCAGATGGAAATTGCATTCAAGATTTTGAATTGTTGTAAAAAAATATGAGCTAATTTAATTATTGATTGTGATAGCAAAATCCATCAACAATTGACTTATGTTTAATATTAGATAAAACAATTGAATAAATCGTGACGTTAAATAAAATTGCATCAGTCAAAAATTGAAGTGTAGATGGAAATTGCATTTAAGAATTTGAAGTGTTGTAAAAAGTGAAGAACCTCTTCAATTATTGATGGTTATAGCATAATACATTGACAATTGACATATATTTGGTATTATATGAAACAATTGAATAAATTGTGACGGTGAATAAAATGGCGTCAGTTAGAAATTGAAGTGAAAATGGAAATTGCAATTAAGAGTTTAAATTGTTGTAAAAAATTAACAACTCACACTATAGCTTATTCTTATAGCAAAATCCACCAACAATTGACTTATCTTTAATATACCATAAAACAATTGAATAAATAGTGACTGTGAATAAAATGGCGTCACTCAGAAATTGAAGTGCAGATGAAAATTGCAATCAAGATTTTGAATTGTTGTAAAAAATTATGAACTAATTTAATTATTGATTGTGATAGCAAAATCCACCAACAATTGACTTATCTTTAATAGTACATAAAACAATTGAATAAATCGTGACGGTGAATAAAATGGCGCCAGTCAGAAATTGAAGTGCAGATGGAAATTGCATTCAAAAGTTTGAAATGTTGTAAAAGATCAACAAGACATTTAATTATTGATTGTGATAAAATTATATATCAACAATTAACTAAGCTTTAGTACTACATAAAACAATTGAATAAATTGTGACGGTGAACAAAATGGCGTCACTCAGAAATTTAAGTGCAGATGGAAATTGCAATCAAGATTTTGAATTATTGTAAAAAAATTATGAGGTCATTTAATTATTGATTATGATAGTAAAATCTATCAACAATTGACTTATCTTTAATATTACATAAAACAATTGAATACATCCTGACGGTAAATAAAATTGCATCAGTCAAAAATTGAAGTGGAGATGGAAATTGCATTCAAGAATTTGAAGTGTTGTAAAAAGTGAACAACCCCTACAATTATTGATGGTTATAGCATAATATATTGACAATTGACATATATTTGGTATTATATAAAACAATTGAATAAATTGTGACGGTGAATAAAATGGCGTCAGTTAGAAATTGAAGTGAAAATGGAAATTGCAATTAAGAGTTTAAATTGTTGTAAAAAAATAACAACTCACACTATAGCTTATTCTTATAGCAAAATCCATCAACAATTGACTTATCTTTAATATACCATAAAACAATTGAATAAATAGTGACTGTGAATAAAATGGCGTCACTCAGAAATTGAAGTGCAGATGGAAATTGCAATCAAGATTTTGAATTGTTGTAAAAAATTATGAACTAATTTAATTATTGATTGTGCTAGCAAAATCCACCAACAATTGACTTATCTTTAATAGTACATAAAACAATTGAATAAATCGTGACGGTGAATAAAATGGCGCCAGTTAGAAATTGAAGTGCAGATGGAAATTGCATTCAAAAGTTTGAAATGTTGTAAAAAATCAACAAGACATTTAACTATTGATTGTGATAAAATAATATATCAACAATTAACTAAGCTTTAGTACTACATAAAACAATTGAATAAATTGTGACGGTGAATAAAATGGCGTTAGTTAGAAATTGAAGTGAAAATGGAAATTGCAATTAAGAGTTTAAATTGTTGTAAAAAATTAACAACTCATACTTTAACTTATTCTTATAGCAAATACCATCAACAATTGACCTATCTTTAATATACCATAAAACAATTAAATAAATCGCGAGTGTGAATAAAATGGCGTCAGTCAGAAATTGAAGTACAGATGGAAATTGCAATCAAGATTTTGAATTGTTGTAAAAAATTATGAGCTAATTTAATTATTGATTGTGATAATAAAATCCATCAACAATTGACTTATGTTTAATATTAGATAAAAAAATTGAATAAATCATGACGGTGAATAAAATGGCGCCAGTCAGAAATTGAAGTGCAGATGGAAATTGCTTTCAAGAGTTTAAATTGCTGTGAAAAATCAACAGCTCATTTAATTATTGATTGTGTTAGCACAATACATCGACAATTGACTTGTCTTTAATATAACATAAAGCAATTGAATAAATCCTGACGGTAAATAAAATTGCCTCATTCATAATTTGAAGTGCTGATGGAAATTTCATTCAAGAGTTTGAAATGTTGTAAAAAAACAGGACATTTAATTATTGATTGTGATATCAGAATATATAAACAATTGACTAATCTTTAATACTACATAAAACAATTGAATAAATTGTGACGGTGAATAAAATGGCGTTACTCAGAAATTCAAGTGCAGATGGAATTTGCATTCAAGATTTTGAATTGATTAAAAAAATTATGAGCTAATTTAATTATTAATTGTGATAGCAAAATCCATCAACAATTGACTAATCTTTAATATTACATAAAACAATTGAATAAATCGTGACGGTGAATGAAATGGCGCCAGTCAGAAATTGAAGTGCTGATGGAAATTGCTTTCAAGAGTTTAAATTTCTGAAAAATCAACAGCTCATTTAATTATTGATTGTGTTAGCACAATACATCGACATTTGACTTGTCTTTAATATAACATAAAACAATTGAGTAAATCCTGATGGTAAATAAAATTGCGTCACTCAAAAATTGAAGTGCAGATGGAAATTGCATTCAAGAGTTTGAAATGTTGTAAAAAAATCAACAAGACATTTAATTATTGATTGTGATAGCAGAATATATAAAAAAATTGACTAAGCTTTAATACTACATAAAACAATTGAATAAATTGTGACGGTGAATAAAATGGCGTCAGTCAGAAATTGACGTGCAGATGAAAATTACATTCAAGATTTTGAATTGTTGTAAAAAATTATGAGCTAATTTTATTATTGATTGTGATAGCAAAATCCACCAACAATTGACTTATCTTTAATATTACATAAAACAATTGAATAAATCGTGACGGTGAATAAAATGGCGCCAGTCAGAAATTGAAGTGCAGATGGAAATTGCATTCAAGAGTTTTAATTGCTGTAAAAAAATCAACAGCTCAGTTAATTATTGATTGTTTTAGCACAATATATCAACAATTGACTGAGCTTTAATATTGCATAAAACAATTGAATTATTCGTGACGGTAAGTAAAATGGCGTCACTCAGAAATTGAAGTGCAGATTGAAATTGCATTCAAAAGTTTAAATTGTTGTAAAAAATTAAAAACTTATTCTATAATTGATTGTTAAACCAAAATATATTAACAATTAACTTATCTTTAATCTTACGTGAAACAATTGAATAAATCATGATGGTGAATAAAATGGCGCCACTCAGAAAAATGAAGTGAAGATGGAAAATGCAATTAAGAGTTTAATTTGTTGTAATAAATCAATAACTCATTCAATTATTGATTATAAGAGCAGAATATATAAACAATTGACTTATCTTGAATATTATAGAAGACAATTGAATAAATCGTGACGGTGAATAAAATGGCGTCAGTCAGAAATAGATGTCAAGATGGAAATTAAATTCAGGAGTTTGAAATGTCTTAAAAAAATAACAACTCATTCTATAATTAATTATTATAGCAAAATCCATCAACAATTGACTTATCTTTGATATACCATGAAACAATTGAATAAATCGTGAATAAAATAGCGTCAATCAGAAATTGAAGTGGAGTTGGAAATTGCATTCAAGAGTTTGAAATGTTGTAAAAAAACAACAGGACATTTAATTATTGATTGTGATAGCAGAATACATCAACAATTGACATAAGTTTGATATTACATTGAAAAAAAGTTATCAATAATTTTTGGTCTTTTTAAATGTAATTTTTAAAATTTTGATCGATAATTGTAATTATTTATTTAGAATAATTTTATCGCTATATTTTTATATATTCTTTAGGCTAGGACTATAAAAAAGTATTGGCCTAGGTCAAGAGTACGCTAGGGTAATAAATACTTTATTGGGAAAGGTCGAGAGTACGCTAGGAAAATAAATTATTTATCTGAATGGGTGAAGAATAAAATATGATTGATAAATCGATTGTTTTATAAGTATATCAAAGTCCAGTTTATTTTTGATGGATATTTAAAAATTTCTGTTATGCCTTAAGGTTTTACAGTTAGGATTAAGACAATCCCTTTAGATGTCACTACAGTCGTTTACTGGGGGTAATTTTTACCATCACGGTACGCTAGTTTATATACTTAAGTCCACTTTAAACTTATCCAGCTCTGATATACGGCAGAAATTATCTTTCATAACCCGAGGTCACGTTCTGCACTTGATATATTTATTGCGATCCCGTTGAGTATTTACGAGGCTGATCTCGCAAACAACAACGAGCGAAAAAAAAATATATATGCAAGAACGGTCCAACCCTCGCTGTGTGGCTTCCCCTGAAGAAGTGGCGCGATTATTAACGACAACAACGGCGGATTTAATTAAATCCCTATAAACGTACCACCGCCAGCTAGATGTTAAATCATCTCTCCGCTGCGTCTGTATCAATAATCCTCCTTTATTTTTTTCTCTTGCTGAAGAATAAGATTGAAGCGGGGATTTAATTAAGGCCCGCACGAAGGGCCGTACATCAAAACCGGTGTACCGGCGGTGTGCAATAAATTTCTTTTAATTATTGGAATTCGAGAGGGACTTATCCCGCTGTTCTATCTGCGCGGATAGAAGATAGCGTAATTTATGCTAATTAAGTGGGGATTTAAGTGGCTCGTTCTCACAATGCGTCCTCTCGGATTTATCTGTTGATGCCCGGATCGGATAAGGTATTATGTGTGTAAAGATTTTGATTACGGCGGATTAATGAAGTGGGATGAAACTTTTATAGCTGGAGTAAGAAAAAATTGGTGTATCCAGTTTTAAATATCTGATCGAGGGTTTTAAAATATTGGTATTAAAAAGATTCAATGTCGAGATTGACGATGGAAACTATTACTTTGTGGTACATTTTAGAATAAAAAACTAACTTGTGTGTGGTATCAAAAAAGTGCAGTTTCAAACTTAATGTTATCTTCCATATAAAATAGTGTACTTCAAGTTCTCTGCAAAGCCTGTATAAAATAAAGCTAAACGTAATACAAGATAATCATCAAGTAATAGGCTACGTAATTCAATAGAAGAGATATGTTAGAAAAATCTTTTTTGATTGTCTCAAAATAATCTAATGAAGTGAAAATGAAATGCACTGCTTTGGTACGACCTTGCCTCTAGGAATCCGGGTAAGGAGCCGAGGTGAAAGTGAAGTGGTACAAGAGATCTCAAATCGAATTAAGACATTTTCGAACGTGGGCAATCACTCGAAAGGATTGTTCGTACCGTTTGATTTATTAAAACTTCTAGCGTTTATTTAGAGCGGCGGAATTAATCGCGTAATCTCCGTCGTGTCGTTGTGGGTGGTGCGTATGTAATTTGATTTTTCGAAACGTGATGAAAAGAAAAATTTATAATCTTTAAACCATTACAAAATTCACCAGTGATTAAAGAAACAAAATTACCTTTCTAATGATTTGAATGATGGAAGAATTTATATTCAATCTTCTTCTAAACTTAAAGTTTAAGTATCTCAACCTAAATTAATTTATCATACTTGTAGGATACAGAACGTGCTCTTCAAATTAATGTACAAAATTTTTAAATTAATTTCTTCTTAATAAAATGTATTATTTATAAAGTCCTATATGTAGAAAAATAACTAATATTAGTTCATTTCTTCTTCTTCAGTCTGTAGTAGGTACACAAACATGCTTATAAATTGATGTTATCCTTTCCAATCTTAAAGTTTATGTATTAATTAGGATTTAATCATGTAAAGAGTATTGAAAATTGAAGATATCCTTTCAAATTCTAAAGTTAAGTTATGATTATTTCTCCTGTAGGATATAAACGTGTTGAAACGAATCGATTGACATAATTCCCAGGCGTACTGGAACCAGAATCGAACGGCAAAAGGTAACGGTGCCGCCGGACATTAGCACGCGTTCAAATTTTTTTTCCACTCTGCGCTTGTAATTCTATCATTGCGCTCCTCTCTTTCTCTGTTCGCGATGGGATCAATGTGTAAACGCGGCTTCCGCGAGTTTTATGCAAATGCGGAATAATGGAAAAATCGAAAACGAGGAGAGCAGAGGACGGATGTCCGCTGTGCGGTCGCGCATACCAAACGCACCAGATCTCATCCCATACAAGAAGTTATTGCGTAATGAAATTACATTTAAAAAAAGAGCATTCGAAAAATTTATGACAGCAAGTAATCCCTTTTACAGGTGACGGAAGAGAAATATTTTCAAATTTCAAATTTTCAGGTATGCTCACTATTAGCAACTTCTAGCTACCGAAAGTTGTTTAAAAGTAGCCTAGTTTTAACATCATCAAAGAAATTTTAAATTATTTCAAACTGAATTAAAATTAAAATAGAGGAAATTTAATTGTGTTTAAATTTGCATTCCTTAAAAAAATTCGGTAGAAATTTTATTTCTAACACTAGCAATTTCCAGCTATAATTAGTTATTTATAAGTAGTCTATTTTCGATATAATCAAAGGCATTTTAAATTATTTCTAGCTGAATTCAAATGGTGGAGAATTAAATGTGAATTTTTAATTTAATTTGCATTCCTTCAAAAAAATTCTGTAGAAATTATATTATTAACACTAGCAACTTTTAGCCACCAAAAGTTATTTAAACGTAGCTTAGCTTCAACATCAATAAAGAAATTTTAAATTATTTACAGCTGAATTAAAATGGTGGAAATTTAAATGCGAAACTTAAATTTATATTTGCATTCCTTCAAAAAAGTTTTGTAGAAATTTTACTTTTAACACTAGCAACTTCTAGCTACCAAAAGTTATTTAAAAGTAGCTTAGTTTCATTATCAAAGATTTTTTAAATTATTTTCAGAGGAATTTAAATGTTGAATTTTAATTTAAATTTGCATTCCTCCAAAAAACATCTGTAGAAATTTTATTTTCTACACTAGCAACTTCTTGCTACCAACAGATATTTAAAAGTAGCTTAGTTGTAATATCATTGTAAGTATTTTTAAATTATTTTTAGCCGAATTAAAATGGCGGAAATTTAAATACGAAACTTTAATTTAAATTTGTATTTTTCCAAAAAAAGTTCTGTAGAAATTTTATTTTTAACACTAGTAACTTCTAGCTACTTAAACTCATTTGAAAATAGCTTAGTTTCAATATCCTCAAAGAAATTTTAAATTATTTTAAGTTGAATTAAAATGGTGGAAATTTAAATGTGAAACTTTAATTTAAATCTGCATTTCTCAAAAAGAATTCTGTAGAAATTTTATTTTTAACACTAGCAACGTTTAGCTACCAACAGTTATTTAAATATAGCTGGGTTTTAACATTATCAAAGAAATTTTAAATTATTTCAAGCGGAATTAAAATGGTGGAAATTTAAATGTGAATCTTTAATTTAAATTTGCATTCCTTCAAAAAAAGGTCTGTAGAAATTGCATTTTTAACATTAGCAACTTCTACATGACAAAAATTATTTAAAAGTAGCTTAGTTTTAACATCATCTAATAAATTTTAAATTATTTTAAGCAGAATTGAAATGGTGGAATTTTAAATGTGAAACTTTATGTTAAAATTGCGTTACCCTAAAAAAAGTTCTGTAAAAATTTTAATTTCAATACTAGCAACTTCTAACTATCAAAAATTATTTAAAAGATCCTTAGATTCAATAGCATCAAAAAAATTTGAATTATTTCCAGCTAAATTAAAATGGTGGAAATTTAAATGTGAAACTTTAATTTAAATCTGCATTTCTTAAAAAAAAGTTCTGTAGAAATTTCATTTTTAACAATAGCAACTTTTAACTAACCAAAGTTATTTAAAAGTAGCTTAGTTACAAAATCATCAAAGAAATTTTAAATTATATCAAGCAGAATTAAAATGGTTGAAATTTAAATATTAAACTTTATGTTACAATTGCGTTCCTCCAAAAAAAGTTCTATAGAAATTTTATTTTCAACACTAGCAACTTCTAGTTGCGAAAAGATATTTTAGAGTAGCATAGTTTTAATATCATCGAAGAAATTTTAAATTATTTCCAGCTGAATTAAAATGGTGGTAATTTATATGTGAAACTATAATTTAAATTTGCATTCCTCCAAAAAAAAGTTCTGTATAAATTTTATATTTAGTAGTAGCAACTTGTAGGTACCAAATAATATTTAACACAATTAAAGACATTTTTAATTATTTTAAGCTGAATTTAAATGGTGGAAATTTAAATGTGAAACTTTAATTTAAATTTGCATTCCTCAAAAAAAAAGTTCTGTATAAATTGTATTTTTAACACTAGCAACTACTAGTTACCAATAGGTTTTTGAAAAAAGCTTTCTTTTAACACCATCAAATAAATTTTAAATTATTTCCAGCTGAATTAAAATGATGGAAGTTTAATTGTAAAACTTTAATTTAAATTTGCATTCCATTAAAATGGTGAAATTTAAATGTGAAACTTTAAAAATTTGCATTCCTCCAAAAATAGTTCTATAGAAATTTTAATTTTAACACTAGCAACTTCTAGCTACCAAAAGTTATTTATAAGTAGCTTAGTTACAAAATTATCAAATAAATCTTAAATTATAACAAGCAGAATTAAAATGGTTGACATTTAAATATGAAACTTAATGTTAAAATTGCGTTAATCCAAAAAAAGTTCTGTAGAAATTTAATTTTCAACATTAGCAACTTATATCTAACAAAAATTGTTTAAAGGTCCTCAGTTTCAATATCATCAAAAAAAAATTGAATTGTTTCCAGCTGAATTAAAATGGTATAAATTTAAATGTAGAACTTTAATTTAAATTGTCATTCCTCTAAAAAAAACTTGTAGAAATTTAATTTTTAACACTAGCTACTTCTAGCTGCCAAAAGTTATTTAAAAGTAGCTTAGTTACAAAATCATCAGAGAAATTTTAAATTATTTCAAGCTGAATTAAAATGGTGGAAATTTAAATGTGGAACTTTAATTTAAATTAGCATTCCATATAAAAAAAGTTATTTAAACGTAGCTTAGCTTCGACATCATTAAAGAAATTTTAAATTATTTATAGCTGTATTAAAATGGTGGAAATTTAAATGTAAAACTTAAATTTATATTTGCATTCCTTCAAAATAATTCTGTCGAAATTTTACTTTTAATACTAGCAACTTCTAGCTACCAAAAGTTATTTAAAAGTAGCTTAGCTTCATCATCATCAAAGAATTTTTAAATTATTTCCAGAGGAATTTAAATGGTGGAAATTTAAATCTTGAAAACATCTGTAGAAATTTTATTTTTTACACTAGCAACTTCTTGCTATCAACAGATATTTAAAAGTAGCTTAGTTGTAATATCGTCTAAGAATTTTTAAATTATTTTTAGCTGAATTAAAATGGCGGAAATTTAAATATGAATCTTTAATTTAAATTTGAATTCTTCCAAAAAAAGTTCTGTAGAAATTTTATTTTTAACACTAGTAACTTCTAGCTACTAAAACTCATTTAAAAATAGCTTAGTTTCAATACCCTCAGAGAAATTTTAAATTATTTTGAGTTGAATTAAAATGGTGGAAATTTAAATGTGAAACTTTAATTTAAATCTGCATTTCTCAAAAAAAGTTCTGTAGAAATTTTATTTTTAACTCTAGCAATTTCTAACTACCAAAAGTTATTTAAAAGTAGCTTAGTTACAAAATCATAAAAGAAATTTTAAATTATATCAAGCAGAATTAAAATGGTTGAAATTTGAACATGGAACTTTATGTTAAAATTGCGTACCTCCAAAAAAAGTTCTATAGAAATTTTATTTTCTACACTAGCAACTTCTAGCTGCCAAAAGATATTTTAGAGTAGCATCGTTATAACATCATCAAAGAAATTTTAAATTATTTCCAGCTGAATTAGAATGGTGGTAATTTAAATGTGAAACTTTAATTTAAATTTGCATTCCTCCAAAAGAAAGTTCTGTAGAAATTTTATATTAAATAGTAGCAACTTGTAGGTACCAAATAATATTTAAAAGTAGCTTAGTTTTAACACCATTAAAGAAATTTTTAATTATTTTAAACTGAATTGAAATGGGGGAAATTTAAATGGGGAACTTTAATTTAAATTTGTAATCCTTAAAAAAAAAGTTCTGTGGAAATTATATTTTAAACACTAGCAACTTCTAGTTATCAAAAAATATTAAAAAGATCCATAGTTTCAATATCATCAAAAAATTTTGAATTATTTTCAACTGAATTAAAATGGTGGAAATTTAAATGTGAAACTTTAATTTAAATCTGCATTTCTCAAAAAAAATTCTGTAGAAATTTTATTTTTAACTCCAGCAACTTCTAGCTACCAAAAGCTATTTAAAAGCAGCTTAGTTACAAAATCATCAAAGAAATTTTAAATTATTTCAAGCTGAATTAAAATGGTGGAAATTTAAATGTGAAACTTTAATTTAAATTTGCATTCCTTCAAAGAAAGTTCTATAGAAATTTTATTTTTAATATCAGCAACTTCTAACTAAGAAAAAACATTTAAAAGTAGTTCATTTTTAACATCATCAAAGAAATTTTTTATTATTCTAAGCTAAATTAAAATGGTGGAAATTTAAATGTGAATCTTTAATTTATATTTGCATTCCTTCAAAAAGAGTTCTGTAGAAATTGTTTTTCAACACTAGCAACTTCTAGCTGCCAAAAATGATTTAAAAGTTACTTAGTTTCAATATAATAAAAAAAATGGAATTATTTCCAGGTGAATTAAAATGGTGGATATTTAAATGTGAATCTTTAATTTAAATTTGCATTCCTCCAAAAAAGTTCTATAGAATTTTTATTTTGAACACTAGCAACTTCTTACTACCACCAGATATTTAAAAGTAGCTTAGTTACAAAATCATTAAAGAAATTTTAAATTATATCGAGCAGAATTTAAATGGTTGAAATTTAAATATGAAACTTTAATTTAAATTTGCATTCCTCCATAGAAAGTTCTGTAAAAATTTTATTTTCAACACTAGTAACTTCCAGCTACCAACAGTTATTTAGAAATAGCTTAGTTTCAACATCATCAAACAAATTTTAAATTATTTTCAGCTGAATTAAAATGGTGGTAATTTAAATGTGAAACTTTAATTTAAATAAGCATTCCTCCAAAAAAAGTTCTGTAGAAATTTTATTTTTAACATTAGCAACTTCTAGCTACCGATAGGTTTTTGAATAGAGCTTTTTTCTAACATCATCAAATATTTTTAAATTATTTCCAGCTGAATTAAAATGGTGGAAGTTTAAATGTAAAACTTTAATTTAAATTTGCATTCCTTAAAAAAATGTTCTGTAGAAATATTATTTTTAACACTAGTAACTTCTAGCTACCAAAATATATTTTAAAGTAGCTAAGCTTCAAAATCATCAAAGCAATTTTATATTATTTTCAGCTGAATTAAAATGGTGGAAATTTAAATGTGAAACTTTAATTTAATTTTGCATTCTTTAAAAAAAACTTCTGTAGAAATTTTATTTTTAACACAAGCAACTTCTAGCTACCAAAAATGATTTACAAGTAGCTTAGTTTTAACGTCATTAAAGAATTTTTAAATTATTTCTAGCAAAATTAAAATGGTGAAAATTTAAATGTTAAAATTTAATTTAATTTTGCATTCCTCGAAAAAAAGTAGTATAGAAATTTTATTTTTAAAACTAGCAACTACAAGCCCCTAGAAGTTATTAAAAATTAGATAGTTTTAACGCTAATAAAAAAAATTCTAGCTGAATGAAAATAGTGCAAATTTAAATGTGAAACTTTATGTTAAAATTGCATTCCTTCAAAAAAAGTTCTGTAGAAATATGATTTTTAATACTAGCAACTTCTAACTAACATTTGTTCATTTGTAGAGAAATAGAATTAAAATGGTGGAGATTTAAATGTGAAACTTTAATTTAAACCGAAATTTCTCCAATAAAATTTCTATAAAAATTTGATTTATAAAGATAGCAACTTTTAGCTACTAATATTCATTGAAAGCCGGTAATTTTTTGAATATTAAATAGCAGTATTGAAATTGTTGGGAGTCAAACGAAAAATTTTAATTTAAATCAGAATGTTTTCCAAAAAAGTTCCGTAGAAATTTTATTTATAATAGTAGCAACGTGTAGATACTAACTATAAGTTACAAATAGTTAGTGTGTAATATCATTTAATAAATTTTAAATTGTTTTTAGCGGATATTAATTTGAAACATTAAGTGAATCAGGCATTTCTCTAAAAGAAGTTCTCTAAAAGTTTTATTTATTAAACTAGCAACTTCTAGCTAACAATATTCATATAAAAATAACTTAGCTTTAACAACATTAACAAAATTTTAAAATATTTTCGGTAGAATTAAAATGGCGGAGATATAAATGTGATACTTTAAATTAATCGGGCATTCCTCAAATTAAAAATGTGTAGAAAATTAATTTGAAACGGTAGGAACTTCTAGCAACCAATGATTACATATAAATAGTTAAGTTTTATCATTGTTAAAGAAATTTTAAATTATTTATAACTGAATTAATGTGGTGGAGATTTAAATGTGAAACTTTGCTTTAAGTCAGCATTTATCCAAAAATATTATGTCAACATTTTATATGTAAGACTAGCAACTATAAACTACTATTGTTAGTTTATAAATAGCTTGGTTTTACTATTGTTAAACAAATTTTCAATTAATCGAAACGAAATTGAAATGGTGAAGATTTAAATGGGAAACATTATTTAAATCTGGAATTTCTCCCTTAAACATTTATTTATTAAGGTAGGAACTTCTAACTAGCAATATTTATTTTAGAATTATCTTAGCTTTAAAACCTTTAAATAAATTTTAAATTATTTCCAGCAGAATTTTAATAATATCGGTTTAAACGTAAAAGTTTAGTTTAGACAGGAATTTCTGCAAAAAATAATCTCTACAAATTTTATTTATCAAGCTATAAACTTGTAATTACCAATATTTTTTTTTAGAAATAGATTAGCTTTATAACCTTCAAAGACATTTTAAATTATTTACAGCAGAATTTTATTAGTAGAGGTATGAATGTTTTAAAAGAAATTTCATTGAAAAAAAGGTCTGTAGTAACTTTACTTTAATTCTTGTAGCAGTCAGCTATCAATATTCTTTTAGAAATGGTTCAGATTTAGTGTAATTTATGAAATTTTAAATAATTTAAGCAGTTTTTGAATGGTGGGGATTTAAATGTGCAAATTTAATTTAAACTGGGATTTCTACAAAAAAAGTTTTCTAGAAATTTTATTTTTCATACTAGTAACTTCTAGATACTAACTAAAATTTAGGAATAACTTCGTTTTTTATATCATTAAAGAATTTTTAAATTATTCATTGCTGAATTAAAATGGTGGAGGTTTAAATATTAAACATCAATTTTAATCAGAGTATTTTGAAATGAGTTCTTTAAAAAAATATTTATCATACTAGCAACTTCTAGCTACTCGAATTAAAAAATAAATAGCTTCACAACTAACATTACTTTTTTAAAAAATCAGATTTTTTAGGAGCATCGAAATGAGGAAGATTTAAATATTAAACTTTAGTTTAAATTAGAATTTCTTCGAATATGTTTTGTAGAAATTTTGTTTGTAAGACAAGCAACTTGTAGCTAATGATTTTGATTGAATAATAGCTTAGTTTTTAAATGGTTAATGAAAACTTAAATAATTTTCAGCACAGTTGAAATGGTGAAGGTATAAAAATTGAAAAATTAATTGAATCCGGAAATTTTCTAAATAAAAGTTCTCTACAAATTTTATAAGACTAGCAACTTTTAGCTAACAGACTTTATTTAGAAACATCTTAGCTTTAACATCATTAAAGAAATTTTAAATTATTTGCACCGGAATTAAAATGGTTGAAACTAAAATGTGAAACTTGTATTTATATTTGCAATCCTCCAAAATAAGTTCTGTAGAAATTTTATTTTTAACACTAGCAACTTCTAGTTACCAATTATTATTTAAAAGTAGCTTAGTTACTACATCATTAAAGAAATTTTAAATTATTTCTGGCTGAATTAAAGTGGTGGAAATTTAAAAGTGAAACTTTAATTTAAATTTGCATTTATTCAAAAAAAGTTCTGTAGAAAGTTTATTTTTAATACTAGCAACTTCTGGCTACCAAATGTTATTTAAAAGTAGTTTAGTTGCAACATCATCAAACAAATTTTAAATTATTTACTGTAGAATTAATATGATGAAAATTTTAATGTGAAACTTTAATTTAAATTTGCATTCCTCCATAAAAAGTTCTCTAGAAATTTTATTTTTAACTCTAGCAACTTCTAGCTACAATCAATTATTTAAAAGTAGCTTCGTTTTAACATCATTAAAGAAATTTTAAGTTATTTTCAGAAGAATTAAAATGGTGGATATTTAAATGTGGAACTTTCAAAAAATAAATTTTCATTCCTCCAAAAAAAGTTCTGTAATTTTTTTGTTTTGAACACTAGCAACTTCTAGCTACCAAAAGTTATTTATAAGTAGCTTAGTTTCAACATCATCAAAGAAATTTTAAATTTTTTCAAGCTGAATTAAAATGGTGGAAATTTAAATGTGAAACAAAGTTCTATAGAAATTGTATTTTTAACACTAGCAACTTCTAACTACCAAAAGCTATTTAAAAGTAGCTTAGCTCCAACAACATCAAATAACTTTTAAATTATTTGCAGCGGAAATAAAATGGTGGAAATTCAACTGTGAAACTTAAATATATTTTTGCATTCCTTAAAAAAAGTTCTGTAGAAATTTTATTTTTAACACTAGCAACTTCTAGCTTCTTTCGAACTTCTTTCAACTTCATCAAAGAAATTTTAAATTATTTCCAGAGGAATTAAAATGGTGGAAATGTGAAACATAAATTTAAATTTGCATTTCTCAAAAAAAGTTCTGTTGAAGGTATTCTTTATATAATTGTAGTAACTTATAGCAACCAATGCTCATTTTCAAATGACTTAATTTTAACATCAGTAGGAATATGTTAAGTCATCTTTAGTACAATCTATCTCACTCATAAACAATATTTCTTAGGATGATGAAATCGTTGCCTCACCTAAATCATATATCTCAATAATTACATATTACGAATTTTGCGGGAACCGGATAACGAAAATTTCGCTTTTGTAATCCCGCCAGTTACGTGAAGTACGTAACATCTCCCGTGTGAAGGAGTTGCATCGAAGCGATCGTCACGTTCTTGAAGGTCGCTACGTGGATTACCCATTTTCCATCATCTTCGTTCCCCCATTTGCGTGCCTGTATGCGATAGAAGCGCGGACTTTCTATTAGCCACCCATTATAGATGTACAGTGAAGAGGAGTGCCCTCGAGATTATTATTATTATTAATTTTTTTCGGCTCGAAAAGTCGTGACCGATCGAAAAACCGATAAGCGCGCATTGTTTCGTCCCGTTCACACGCCGCGATAATTAATTTGTTTCCAAATCGAAGAATTAAATGAATAGAAAGTGTTTAGTCCGAATTCCGGAGACTTCCCGTCGTTCGGGATTTTCTTGCAATCGAATCCGAAACGACGTTTAATTAAATCGACCTCGACCGCAAACCGATTCGTCGAGAGGAAGGAAAAAAAAATCGACGAATTCCTTCAGGCCGGCGAAACACGAAACACGGAATTCTGTTCGTGAAAGGGAAATCTGCACCGTGATTAATTAATCCAATTGTCCGCGAATTGTCAATTCCACGACGTATTGTGAAATTCTAGCTTTTGATCCGATGAAATTACGGAAATCGTCCGGACAGATTGTCAGCATTCAGGTTGGAATTGGTGCAATCGATTTGATAGATTGTCTGCAATAAAGCTAAAGTTAGAGTTACACGAGATACAATTTAATAAAAGACGAACGCTTTTGATACTTTTCATCGTTTTTATCAAGTAGTAGAAAGACCAAAATTACTTCAATTCTTTACAAAAAGTAAAATGACCAACTGTTGAAACTACTCGAAGAGAAAATAAAAACCTAAAAACCAATCAAGATAACTTATATGAGTTATTAGATTCGTAGCAGAAATTAATTTAAAGCAATTAATTGTGAAGATATTTCGACTCCCTGTCTCCAACTATGCTACGCTGATAAGCAAAATGTAAATAATTGAAGCAAGGAGGAGCAAGGCATAAAATAATTTAACATATTTTATTTTAAATCTTATATAACTAGGGAAAAAAACTTTAACGTAATTTTATAGATACAATCTTTAAGACGTGCATAAATCACAAATCTAAACTACCTTAAAGTTCTGCGCGTGTTAAATTTGATTAAGTCCAGTTAAGTCGGTCTGAAAGTCAAAAACTCAAATGATTAATAACAGTAATTTGCAATGATGGATTACACGACGAGGGGGAAGATATAACTCTTTCGGCTTTGACGGTGGTGCAGCTTATTAGATTAAATCGTTACTTTCATTTGTCCCAGCTAAAATAATCTTTTCTTTCCTCTTGTGGCTCATTTAAATCGATGAACAATAACAAACTCGTGTCCAGGAAGTGCTCAACTTAAGAATCCACGTGTGTTTAGCTTGTGTGTGTGTGTGAGTGTGAATTATTAATAATCCTTATGCCGGAACAACATCAGTCTGCAGAATTTCTCATGCCTCATTAACCACAGTAAATCACTAAAGTGGTCCTGGTAATCGAGACGGATAATTAAGTGATTTTCTTCTGTAATGGTTCTTGCGATCGTTAAAAATTTCTCTTTGCATAATCGTATCATCATTTCCTACTTCAAATTCGTTCTAATATGAATCTACACAATTATGAAATTAAGTATTTTCAACAGTTACCGACTAGTTTTGACCTATTGGAGTTTCATCAGCGCAGTGTAGTTAAGCATAGTAAAAGAGATTGTAAATAAAGATATTTTGAAACTACAAAATTTGTAGATTTATTTCCGTCATAATGAAGATTTCAGCCAATATTTTTATCATATTCCCATAAATAAGCAGAAAGGAATCAAAGGCAGAATACAGATAAAATACTTTAGATAGAAGACCTAAATTAGAACACTGAATCAAAATGCAGAAGACATAAAACAGAACAAGAAGAAGAATAAAAACTGAACGCAGAAACCAAATGTAGACTAAAGAAGCAAGAAATAAAATCCAGAAATACAAAATAATCCTAACAGAAGATAAAATATCTAAAACAAATAACAGTAAAAAAAATACAGAATACTAAAGATAGAAGAAAATGAAGTGAAGTTTAAGGGCTGAAGACTTAAGTAAAAGTTGTAAGACCAACAATTGAAGGTAGAATTAAAATTAAGACGAAAGAAAACAGAAATTATAAGATAGAATACAGAATACTGAAAATAGAAGACAGAAGATGAATTAAAAAGAAGATAGAAGATTAAGGGCAGATGACTTAAGGTAAAAGTTAGAAGACCAAAAACTGAACTGACAAAATAATTTAAAAGAATATAGAAGATCATAACTAGACTGCAGAATTAAATACAGAAGATAGACATTAAAAAATAGAAGTTAAGAATGAAAAACACAAAATAATTCTAACAGAAAACAGAAGATCAAAACAAAATTGCAGAAACAGGATACAGAGTACATAAAATAGACAAAGAGGAGAGAAGATAAATAAATAGCAGAAGACTCGAGGCAAAATAATAGAGGATCAAAATTGAACGCAGAAACAAAATACAGAAGAAAAACTACAAATAAGAGAAGATAGAGGATCAAAATCAGCCTACAGAATCATATAAAGAAGACAGCAAACAAAAGATAAAAGGTAAAAAAATATTCTTAACAGAAGAGATCAAAAGCAAAAGGCAGAAAATACAGAATACAAAAAAGTGAAAACAGAAGGTGGAGGAAAAAGTATTGAAGACTAAAGGCAGAAAACTTAGGTAAAAGTCAGAGGACCAAAAACTGAACTCAGTAACAAAATACACATGAAAGAAGGCAAGAATTAAAATACAGAAGTCAATATAATAATAACAGAAGATAGAATACTAAAAACAAAAGGTAGAAACAGAATACAGAATACAAAAAATTGAAAACAGAAGGTGGAGGAAAAAGAAGTAAAGATTGAAAAGAAGGCAAGAAGTGAAATGCAGAAGACAAAAGACAAAGTAATCTTGCAAAAGATAAAAGATCAAAAAACAGCTGGCATTCTAGGAGATCAAAAACAAAAAGGAAGAAATGCAGAAGACAAAAGACAAAATATTCTAAAGAGAAGATTGAAGATCAAAATCAGCCTCCAGAATCATATTCAGAAGACAAAAGATATACGGTAAACAAATATTCTTAACACAAGAGATTAAAAACAAAGGGCAGAAACAAAATACAGAATACAAAATATAGAATATAGAAAAAAAAAAGAACAGTTAGAAGACCAAAAATTCATAAACAAAATACAGACAAAAGAAGACTAGGATTAAAATGCAGAAAACAAAAGAAAAAATAATCTTGATAGAAGATAGAAGATCCAAAATGGTATGCAAAACTAAATACAGAAGACAGAAAATTCAAGATAAAAAATTTAAAAAAAAGTCCAGAGAAGAGAAATTAAAAAAAAAAACTAAATACTAATTACAAAACTAACAAAAGAAATTAGAAGAAAAAGTCAGAAGATACAAAAACAAAACGCAGAAACTAAATATAGAAAATAGAAGACAAAGAAACAAGTCGAAAAACTCGAGACAGAATATAGACAAAAAAACGAAATGTTTTCGTATTTTCAATTTATTTAAAATATAAACAGAATATAAACAAAAGAACAAGGGTAAAGGGTAAGGCTAAGGACGGGATTAAGAAAAGAATTATTTAAGATAGAAGACAAAAAAAATACGTTAAAAGATTTGACAGATAATGAAAAGAAAGAAATACAGAGAATAACAATGAACTGTAGATTCAACACTAAACACAGAAGACTCAAAACAGGACGCATGTACAAAATACAGAACATAGAAAACAAAAGAAAAACGCATCTGGTAAGAGTCAAAAACTCAAGGAAAAATTCAAATTATCAGATGGGACAGAAGAGAGAAAACAAAAATATATTGTTTTAACAAAATGCAAAAAATAGAAAACGACAGAATGTGGAGGATTAAAGACACAGGACAAAACATAGACGATAAATGACCGAAAAACAAATACAGTAATAATACACACACACATAGGAAACAAAAAAGAAGAGTTGGGCAAAGAAAAAAGGATAAAATAATGAAGTTATATTGATAATAACAGAAATCAGAAAAAAATATAGATAATAGAAAATAGAAGGTAAATGACAGAAGACACTAGATGAAAGACTCTATACGAAAGAGAATATAGAATTAAAATACAGAAAGAGAATATAGAAGACAGAAAGAAGAAGACATTAGACATAAGACTTAATTCAAAAGGTAAACGACCAAAATCGGTTTGCTGAAACAAAATAGAGAAGATATAAAGCAAAAAATGCGAAAGACCAAAAAAATGGACAGAAGAGAATGCCGGAATAAAAAAATTAAGACAGGAAAAGAAAGAAGAATGAGGAATAAAGGACAGATGATATTAGACGGAGGATACATGAAACCAAAAACAAAATGCAGGAAATGATACATACAGAAAACAAAGTAGATGGATAAAAAGAGATGAAATAATGGAGAAGAGTCTAGAATTTAAATATACAAATAAACTAAATATAGAAGAGGCAAGGTATAGGACGAAGAACAAAAAACTAAAGTCTGAAGACCAAAGACAGATGACAGAAACCCAAAAGAAGAACGCGAAAACAAAATACAGAAAACAGAGGAACGAAGGCAAATGGCTAAAGAACAAACATAAAAGATGACAGAAGACGAAAGCAGTCGACAGAAAAGAAAAGAAAAGATATAAATTACAAAAAACTAACAACATACAAAAAATGAAATAAAATATGTTAATTCCAAGAAACCGTGGATAAAACGCAGAAGATTCAACACAGAAGACACGCATAAACAAAATACAGAAGACAGAGGATGGAAAGTAAATGACTAAGGATAAAATAAAAGAAGAAGGACTAGACTAGAAAATACAGTCGTTAGAAAATGAAAGAAGAGATGTAAATTACAAACAACTGAGATCAAAATTATAACAGAAGATTCAACACAGAAAACAGAATGCAGAAATAAAATGCAGAAGACAGAGAAACGGAGGATATGGGCTAATAATAAAAAATAAAAGAAGAAGGTCTTAAGACAGAAAACTAAAGTCCAAAGCAATACGCAAAAATAAAATACGTCGACAGAAACTGGAGGAAAGGAGGTAAATTACAAAAAAAACAAGGACAAAAAGTAAACAGAAGAATCTAGACAGAAGACACAAAATAGAACCCTTAAAAACTACACATGACAGAGGAACAAAAGCAAAAATCTAAAAGCTAAAAACAAAAAATAAAAGAAGAACTTAAGACTAAAGATAGAAAACCAAACAATATGCAGAAATGAAATACAGTCTGTAGAAAATTGAGAAAACGAGGTAAATTGCTAGGATACAAAAAAAGATTCAACACAAAGCACACAAAACGAACAACATACAGAATACAAAGGAAAGAACGTAAAGACCCAAGGACAAAAAATGAAAGAAGAAGACCATAAGATAAGATAGAAGACCAAATAGACAGGTAGGAGTAAAGCAAGTCGTCAGAAAATAGAGAAAGGGAGGTAAATTACGAGAAATTGAGGACAAAAAACAGAAGATTTATCACAAAAGACACAAAACAGAAAACATAAACAAAATATAGAAGGCAGAGCAACGGAAGTAAAGAGCTAAGGACAATAAATAAAAGAAGAACTTAGGACAGAAGATAGAAGACCAAAGCAACACGCAGAAATATAATACAGTTGACAGAAAATGAAGGAAAAGAGGGAAATTACAAGAAACTGAAGACAAAAAAACAGAAGATTTAATATATAAGACAGAAAACTGAACGAAGAAACAAACTACAGAAGACAGAGAAAGAAAAGGGATGGGAACAAAAAAGAAGAAAAGACAAGAAACTGAGCACAAAGGAAAACCGAAGATTATTCAACACAGTAGACATAAAACAGAACGCAGAAACAAAATATGAAAGATATAAGACAAAAGTAACAATGTAAATATGACAGATTAATGTCAAATACATCTTCCAAAAAGGACAAAAATAGCATATTTGCTTTAATATATTCGAAATGAAGAAGTCAGAAGTTGTCAGCATGTCTTACTGGTCAGTGGATGGATGTGTGTGGAAGAACACTGGAAACCAGTGAACTCCGCCCGTAATTCTTTTGTAAATGTATTATAAGCAAGAAGAACAAAGTTATAAAAAATAAAGAATGCATATAGGAAAATACAGAAGACAAAAATAATCTAAACAGAAAATAGACATTTAAAAACAAAACGTTTACATGAACAAACATAATAAAGAAGACAGGGAGAACAAAGTAGATAATGAAATAGGCAGAAGATAGAAGAAATAAAATGCAAGAAGCAGAATAGTAATAAAATAATAATTTAAACAGAAAATAGATTTTGAATAACAGAAGAGAACTCAAGAAGAAACAAAATACGTCAAAATATAGAAGGCAACAGAAAAAGATTTAAAAGAGAAGATCGAAGATAAATATAGTAATGAAGGCAAAAAGAACAAATAAGGGAAGAAAATTGAGAAAAGTATCAAGACAGAAGATAAAAGATTAAAAATAGAAAAGCTAAAATTAAATGCAAGAGGCAAAACAAATAAGAAATAAATTACAAGGAACTGAGACTAAAAAATAAAACGAAAATTCAATACACAAAACAGAACGAAGAAGTAAAATACAGAAGATAGAAAATAAAAATTACAATACATAAGGCAAAATACAGAAGACGAAATTCAAAATAATCTAAACAGAAAAGAGACAAAAAGAAAACAAAACGTAGACATAAGATATAAAATATAAAAGAAAAAAGACAGAGGGCTATCAATAGAAGGGGTCTCAAGACATAAAATAGAATAAACAAAATACTAAAAAATGATAAACATAAAAAAGAAGGTATAGGTCAAAAGATAAAAGGCAACATAAACAGATTTAAAAGTGCCAAGACAGAAAGTAGAAGAATAAAAACAGAAAGGAGAAATAAAATACAAGAGACGAAACACATAAGAAATAAATTACAAGAAACTAAGAATGAAAAAGAAACAGAAGATTCAATACAGGAGATACAAAACCAAAGAAAGAATCAAAATACAGATGATAGAAAACAATAGTAACACCGCTTAAGGCAAAATACAGCAGACGAAATTCGAAACAATCTAAACAGAAAACAGACAATTAAAAATATAGAACGTAGACCGTAGACATAAAATAGAAAATGTAGAAGAATGAAAGCTGATGGATAATAACAGAAGAGAACTAGAGACATAAAATAGAAGAAATCAAATACGAAAGACGTTAAACATAAGAGAGAAGGTAAAGGTCAAAAGAGAGAAGACAATGGAAAAAGATTTAAACCAGATAACAAAAGACCAAAAAATACAGCAAACATAATGAAAAAAAAAAAACAAGATATGATCCAAAAGTTATAAGATCAGAAACAGAACTAAGAAATATAATACAAGAGGTAAAACATATAAGAGAAAAGGTAGAGGACAAGAAAGAAGATAAAAAACCTAAAAGGTAAACCGAAAAGAAAAGCGAAAAAGATAGAAGATAGAAGATCATAGAAGCAAAATGCAGAAAATTAAAAACAGAAGAGGAAAGGCCAGGGATAAAGGATAAAAGAAGGAAGACTGAAAATATTGGAAACAGAATAGAGAAAACAAACACAGAAAATAGAAATTTGAAAAAAGAAGGCATTTGTTAAAAGATAAAGAAGGTAGCTAGCCAAATAGTAAAGACAGAAACTAAATTTAGAAGACATGACATAAAGCAGACAGAAAGCAAAATTATAAAGAAGAAAAATTGACATAATAAAGAAAGGAAAGGAGGATAAAAAAGTAAATAACATAGAACAGATTATAACTCAAAAACTGAATCAAAGAAGGCAAAAGATGGAAAGAACTTCTCTCTTGTCTTTTCTCAAAATATTAATGATTACGGTTACGTAAATCAAAAACAAAAGATGAAGATGAAGAAGGAGACTTTTTATACCACTTAATTAGTAAAGTGGTAAAAAAAGTAATCGTGTCTCCTACTTCATCATACTTAGGATGTACCACAGAGTAAACGCCTCCAAAATTTAACATTTCAAAATATAAAATATTTTGAATGGTCTTCTCTGAAGAAACAAAAGACAACAGATTCATTACATCAACGTGGGAAAATAAAACAGAGATAGAATAATACGAACAAAATAGAGAGGACAGATTCTAAAGGACAAAAAATAGAAGAAAACAGAGGATAATAAAGCTTAGGACATAAGCTGGCAGAGATAAGCGGAAGAAATATGATAGATTATAAAGATAATACATAAAAGATAGGATACAATATAAGTCCTTTGTTATTTTGTATACTATCTTTTATTTTTAGTTTTAGAAAAAATAATTTATGTGGAATAATAAAAAAAAATCCATCTTAGTTATATTTCTATCAATTTTTTCAAAGTGGAGATTAGCCTTGAACAATGTTTATAAAAACATGAAATGTATTATTTAAGTCGTTAACATAACTAAACATACGTAAAATATACAAAACAACTGTTTTTGTTGACTGTTTGCTTGTGGATTCGTCATTTTTCCTGTTTGTTGGTTTGTTTTTTTATTCATCCACGGATTTACTAAAGCTTATCGATACTGAATGACCGCTTGAATTATTTATTTATTTATTTACATCGCATAGTCGACCGCAGAAAATAGTCGACTGTCACAAAATTCACGCTTTGTTTGCGCTCGTCAAGGTTTCACCGCGAATATTTCGTACGGTTTGTTTGATAATTTTTTTTTCGTCAGCGATTTTTTTTTCATTCCGACACAATTATAGAAATTTTCTCTAATTACTAATTCACTACAATTACTCCGTATTTGGCAGTCAATTAGCGCACAGAGACGGAACTGAACGTGCAATTACGTGTAAGTTACCGAACTTTTTTTCTATCCTTAATTAGTCTAGAAAAAAAAATTAGGTAATGACAGATAATGAAGGAAATAAGTGTGGATATTGTTATGTAAATGTTGAAAATAATTGTACGTGTGTAAAAGGTTAAAATGGCAAAGATTGTCTATCTCTCCTGGCAATAGTTTTTATATCAAATTACTTTTGGCGATTAAAAAAAATGTAAAAAATACACCTTCACTATAATTAGTATAAAAATCCATCCTTAAATAACATACGTTTAATACTATAATTAAATAATTGAAGTATCATAGCTTGAAAGAAAATGGCGACGCTTAAAACTCTGAAATTCTGAAAAATCGAATTACTTTCGATGATTAGAAAAATTGTAAAAAATCTACCATTACTGGAATTATTTTATAAATTTCCAAATCCATCCTCAATGAACATATGTTTAATATTACAGTTAAAAAATTGAGTTATTATGAGTAGAAACAAAATGGCAACGCTCAAAATTCAAATTGTGTAAAATCAAAGTGCATTCTGTGAATTTAAAAATCTAACTGCACTAGGATTAGTTTAAACATTTCAAAATACATCCTCAATTAAAATATGTTTAATATTACAATTAAACAATTGAGTTATTATAGCTAGAAACAAAATGGCAACGCTCAAAACTTAAATTTTGATTAGAAAAATTGTAAAAACTCCACTTTCCATAGAATTTTTTAAAAAGCTATTCATAATTAATATTGCTTAATCTAGCAAAATCAAGGCAGGAAGTAAATTAATAATAATATCTCCATAATAAGGTTATTTATTTATAATCATTTATATTTGTAAGTGTCGAACATCGTTATTAAATTTATATGTTACACGACAAATGTCGATCAATTCAAATTATACAGTAGAGTTTTCCATTTTAACGCAATTATCCGGACGAAACGTAAATTTACATATACAGGAGCAAAATGTGTGTTTTCATGAAAATTTATAGACATGTATCAAATTATTATTGGCACATTCGTTTAGATTACGCAAAACTGTTAAAATTTACACGGATTGATTTCATGCAAAAATGATAGCTATATTGTATTAAATTATCAGTTTATTTTCTACTGATTATGTTTTATTAATAACTAATATAATAATTAGGATCAATTTCTACATTCGATACGGCTTGATGGCTTCTAATTAAAATCAATCCAGGAAATTGAAACTGAGTCCAATCGATAATTAAATCAGAACAGATAAAAACGATTTTCGTATCTTAATTGACTCAGTCCAGTGGCAATAACCTTTGAAAACGAAAGAGAAATCGCGGTTGAACACCAACAAAAAAAACAACAGTATTATAATGGCTCGTTCCAAACGTACACTTCATTGTTTATAATTAATTGCGTTATTATAACAATATAATTAATACACTATTGTTAAATAAGAAAACGTATTTTTGTAAAAAGTATTTCAGTTAACGGCGTTGTCAATTAAATATTAAAAGGTGTTTGTTTTTACTGAAGCTAATTTTATTTCTAGATGAGAAAATTCGATTGGATTAAGATTTTTCTTGAAGATTAAGAAATACATACTAGAAATTGAAAATCGTATTTCTACAAATATAAATAAATGATTTAATATAAAGGTTATCATAAAAACATACAGTTCAATTAATTAAAACATTCTAAAACCTTGTAAAAATCAGTTTAATAATAATACATTATTTATTACAATTAATCTATAAGTTGAAATGACGTCATATATCTTAATTTTAGGTATACTTATTTTAAATTAATCACTACTTTATGACATAAAACTTTTAGAAAAAAAAAAACAGGAGAAGAAGATACCACTATGTATAATTTATTATCTACTTATCACGAATAAATAATAAAACAAATTTTTATTTTGCAAATAACGTGCAGCTCAAATGCATTTGACATTTACCTGCTGCAATTACGCTTTACCTTGAAACGTAAGCACCGTCTGGTTTCTCACAACGAGATGGGGAAAAATTATACCGAAATCGGTCAACGAATACGACGTTACGTTTACGAAATTGTTAATTGTTTTTCCGGGTTTTAATAAATGTGGAGCACTATAAATTATTCGCATTGGAACCGGCTTCGATCGGCTGGCATTAAAAGCGCTTTGTCTTGGTGGGCTCGGCATTCGCTGGGTGTGTTACACGTTGTTACTAAATTTATTCATTTGTTCGTATGCTGATTGCAAATAGTGGAATGCGTGCATGTTTGTTATAATTGTTTGTGTTGAAATATGCGAAAATAATGAATAAATATGTAGAAAAAATGTTTAATTGGAACTAATTGAAACCTTGAGGTAACCCAATTCGAATTATTTTTACGCGGATACTTTATGTAAAGTTGATGTGCATATGTCAGTATAGTAAAAATATTATTGTAGTGGTAAAAATACTCTACTGATGGAGAATTTAATCATTTGAAGGAGAAAAATGGGTCTGGAGTATGTGTGAAAGGACATATGGTGAATTCCGCATTTTTGTTAAAACAATAGATACATAAAAGACATACAAAAGACAAATTATTAATAATTTAATATTATTTACATGTAATATTTATGCTTAATTGAAGTCCAATAAATTAAAATGTCTACATAATTTATAATAGATCAACCATTATAATTAATCCAATCAGGATTAAACAAAATCAAATAATACAATCTGTAAAATGTACATATTTTTCTACAGATTGTAGTATAATATAAACAACATCAACTTCTTCAATATTTTTTTTTAACATAAGTTAAAATTAATTAATAGGATTTATACCTTCAAGAATTTTTAGGTAAAATTTTGGTGTATATTTTATTGATTGGAGGGTAGGATACAGGCCACCCACCCACCCTACATATGCATGAAAACCTCAACTAAAAATTTGACTTAGTTTTTGTTTATTTAAACCATAAACCATATAAATTATTTCTGTAACGAAAAATGGAGATTTATACTTTAAGTAAAAAAAAATATAGAGGCTGATCTACCCTATCATCAAAACCTATTAATGATTAAGTAGGTTTCATCATTTTTTTAATAGTTAATAATAGGGATGTGTTGTTTTTTTTAAATAAACTAAAATCTCAAATCGTATAAAAAGAAACTTTATTTTACGATTTAAAAAAAATTCTAAATATTATTATTAGGTTATGAATTTACTTAAACATTTCTATATTAAGTCAGAATATATGTACTCTTAGTATACCATAAAAATAATTACTCTATCTTAACTGAAAACAAAATGACGAATCCTAAAAATTAAATCCTAATCAACTGAAATTTACATTTTAATGTTTGAAAATTTCTAAAAAAAGTTCTCAGCGCGCAAAATTATCTCAAAATTATTAAATCAAGCCGAATAATATATATTTTTAATATACTGCAGGAATAGTTGCTTTATTATAGGAGAAAACAACATGGCGACGCTTTAAAATTAAATCTTGAAAATTGAAAATTATCATTTTACAGTTTGAAAAATTAAAAAAAAATGTACTGGCCCATAAATTTATTTCAAAATGACGAAATCTATTAAAAATAAATCTATTTTCCATATTTTGTATATATATAATTGCTATAGCTTAGTTTTTAACAACATGGCGACGCACAAAATCTAAATCTTAAATAATTGAAATTTTCATTTTACAGTTTAAATAATTATAAAAAATGTACTAGCTTACAAAAATGCTTAAAAATCACAAAATTTATTTAGAACACATGTTTTTTTAATATTCTGTAATAATAATTATTATAGCTTAGCTATTAACAACATGGCGACGCAACAAAAAATAAATCATAAATAACTAAAATTTACATCTCACAGTTTAAAAAATTCCAATAAATGTTCTAACCAATAAATTTACTTCAAGAGCACTAAATCTATTAAAAACAAATGTATTTTTAATATCTAATAAATATAATTGCTATATCTTAGCTGTTAATAACATGGCGACGCATAGAAACTAAATCCTAGAAAACTGAAATTTACATTTCCCAGTTTGAAATATTCTAAAAAATGTTCTAGCAAATAAACTTACTTCAAAATCACTGAATCTATTAAAAGCAAATGTATTTTTAATATTTTATAAATATAATTGCTATATCTTGACTATTAACAACATGGCGACGCACAAAAACTAACAATTAGAAAATTTAATTTTACATTTTATAATTTGAAACATTCTAAAAAATTAACTAGACTATATATGTACTTCAAAGTCATTAAATCTGTTAAGAATAAATTTACTTTTAATATTCTGTAAATATAATTAGAATAGCGTAGCTATTAACAAAATGGCGACGCACAAAAACCATTTTCTAGAGAAGTCAAATTTACATTTTACAGTTTGAAATATTACAAAATATGTTCTAGCCTAAGAATTTACTCCAAAAGCACTAAATCTATCAAAAAACAAATGTGTTTTTAATATTTTGTAAATATAATTGCTATATATCATCTGTTAACAACATGGCGACGCACAGAAACTAAATCTTAAAAAAGTAAAATTTACATTTTCCAGTTTGAAAAATTCTAAAAAAATGTTCTAGCCAATAAATTTACTTCAAAATCCCTGAATCTATTAAAAACAAATGTATTTTTAATATTTTTTAAATATAATTGATATATCTTAGCTTTCAACAACATGGCGACGCACAAAACCCAAAATATAGAAAACTGAAATTTACATTTCACAGTTTGAAAAATTCTAAAAAATATTCTAGCCAATAAATTTACTTCAAAAGCACTAAATCTATTAAAAACAAATGTATTATCAATATTTTGTAAATATAATTGCAATATCTTAGCTGTTAACAACATGGCGACTCACAGAAACTAAATCCTAGAAAATTGAAATTTACATATCACAGTTTGAAAAATTCTAAAAAATGTTTTAGCCGATAAATTTACTTCAAAATCACTGAATCTATTATAAATATATATATATATTTTCAATATTTTATAAATATAATTGCTATATCTTAGCTGTTAACAACATGGCGACGCACAGAAACTAAATCTTAGAAAACTGAAATTTACATTACACAGTTTGAAAAATTCCAAAATTTGTTCTAGACAACATATTTACTTTAAAATCACTGAATCTATTAAAAAAATGTATTTTTAATATATCATAAATACAATTGCTACATCTTAGATGTTAACAACACCACGACTCACAGAAACTAAATCCTAGAAAATTGAAATTTTAATTTCACAGTTTGAAAAATTCTAAAAAATGTTCTAGCTAATACATTTACTTCAAAATCACTGACTCTATTAAAAACAAATATATTTTTAATATTTTATAAATACAATTGCTATATCTTAGCTGTTAATAACATGGCAACGCACAGAAACAAAATCTTAAAAAATCGAAATTTGCATTTCATAGTTTGATAAATTCTAAAAACATGTTCTAGACAATAAATTTACTTCAAAATCACTGATTCTATTAAAAACAAATGTGTTTTTAATATTTTATAAATACAATTGCTATATCTTAGCTATTAACAACATGGCAACGCACAAAACTAAAATGTAGAAAATTTGAATTTACATTCAACGGTTTGAAAAATTAAAAAAAAATATTCTAGCCAATAAATTTACTTCAAAAGCACTAAATATATTAAAATCAAATGTATTATCAAAATTTTATAAATATAATTGTTAAAATTTAGCTGTTAACAACATGGAGACGCATTAAAACTAAATCTTAAAAAATTTAAATTTACATTTTGAAAAATTCTAAAAAATGTACTAGCTTACAAACGTGCTTCAAAATAACAGAACCTGTTTAGAATTAATGTATTTTTTATGTTGTGTAAATAAAATGTCTATAGCTTAGCTATTAACAACATGGCGGTGCACAAAATACCAAAACTTAGAAAACTGAAATTTACATTTCACAGTTTGAAAAATTCTAAAAAATGTTCTGGACAATAAAGTTCCTTCAAAAGCACTGAATCTATTAAAAATAAATGAATTTTTAATACTTTATAAATATATTTGCTATATCTTAGCTTTTAACAACATAGGGACGCACAGAAACTAAATCTTAGAAAATTGAAATTTACATTTCACAGTTTGAAAAATTCTAAAAATTGTTCAAGCCGATAAATTTACTTCAAATTTACTAAAATTATTTAAAACAAATGTATTTTTAAAATTTTATAAATACAATTGATATATCTTAGCTATTAATAACATAGTGACGCATAGAAACCAAAACCTAGAAAACTGAAATTTGCATTTCACAGTTTGAAAAATTCTAAAAAATGTTATAGCCAATAAATTTACATCAAATTTATTGAATCCATTAAAAACAAATGTATTTTTAATATCATATAAATATAATTGCTATATCTTAGCTGTTAACAACATGGCGACACACAAAATCTAAAATGTAGAAAATTGGAATTTACATTCAACAGTTTGAAAAATTCTAAAAAATGTAATGGCTTGTAAATATGCTTCAAAATAAAAAAAATCATTAGAAACAGATGTATTTTTAACATTACTTAAATATAGTTACTATAGCTTAGCTGTTAACAACATGGCGACGCACAAGAAGCAAATCCTACAAAACTAAAATTTACATTTAACGGTTTAAAAAATTTAAAAAAAAATCTAGCGTGTAAATTTGTTTAAAAATCACTTCATAACACAAAAAGATATGCATTTTCAATTATTTGTATAAGAAGTCGCTATACTATAGCTTATAGCAAAATAGCGACGTTAAAAAGTAAATCTTGAAGACATGGAAATTCACTTATACAGTTTTTAAAATTCTTAAAAAATTACTGGCTTTAGAATTTGTATCAAAATTACTAAATCACATCAAAAGTTATGTATTTTTATCATACTCCAATAAAATTGCTATATTGTAGCTTAAAATAACATGGGACGTTTTAAAATTAAATCTTAAGAGATTAAGAAAATTAAGAAAAAGGGAATTTATATTTTATGGATTAAAAATTTCTAAAAGATTTACTAGCGTGAAAATTTACTTCAAAATTATAAAGTCTAAATTATATAGCATGTGTTTTTAATAAACCATAATAATATATTTATAGCTTAGCCGAAAACAATATGGCGATGCTTATAATTAAAATCTAAGAAAACGAAAATTTACACTTGACGGTTTGAAACATTTTTAAAAATTTCCTAGGCTAAGAAATTGGTTCAAAAAATACTAAATCAAGTTGAAATATATAAATTTTAATATATAAGAAAAATAATCGCCATAATTTTGCTGAAAACAACATGACGACACTTTAAATTGAAATCATAGAAAAAGTAAATTTACATTTTTCGGTTTAAAAAATTCTAAAAAAAATTACTATGTTAAAAGTTTGGTTTAAAATTATAAAATTAGGAGAAGACATATGTGGTTTTAATAAACTGTAACAATATTTGCTGTAGTTTAGGTGTAAACAAAATGGCGACGCTCTAAAATTGAACCTTGGAAAACAGATATTTACATTTTATAATTTGAAAATTTCTTGAAACATTACTAACCCAAGGATTTACTTCAAAATTACTAATTAAAGTCGAAACATATGTATTTTTATTATATTGTAAAAATTAGTCATTATAACTTAACAGAAAACATCATGGCGACTTACAATAATTAAAACTTAGAAAACTGGAATTTACATTTTGTGGTTTGAAAATTTCTAGAAACATTATTAGCCAAATAATTTGCCTAAAAACTACAAAATCAAGTCAAATATATGTTATTTTAATATACTTAAAAAAATAATTGTTATAGATTAGCTAACAACAACATGGCGACGCTTAAAATTTACATCTTACTGGAAGCAAAATTTACATTTTGCCTTTAAAAAATTCTAAAAGACGTACTAGCCTAAAATTAATTAATTTAAATAAACAAATTCATAAAGAAGAACGTATAACGTAATAAACTGCAAAGATAAACACTATAGCATAACCAAAAACAAAATAGCGACGCTTCAAAACTAAATCTTTGAAAACAGAAATTTGAATTTTATGGTTTGAAAAATTCTAAACAATTTAATAGGTCAAGAATTTCTTCTAAAATCAGCAAGTTAAGTGAAGACATATGTATTTTTAATTTATTATAAGAGTCCTCGCTATAGCTTAGCTAGAAGCAACATGGCGGCGCTTTAAACTTAAACTTTAGACAACGGAAATTTACATTTGATGGTTTAATACGAATATTAAAAATGTACTAGGTGAGAAATTTGTTTCAAAATCACTAAATCAAATTTAACATTCATTTCTAAAATTATAAAACCATATTTAGTAAACCTCAGATAAAAACAACATGGCGGTGCTTTAAACATAAATTTTGGAAAACTGAAAATTGCATTTTATGATTTAAAACATTATAAAAATTTACTGGATTAACGAAATTGTTTTAAAATCACTCAATCAAATTTGAAGATATTCGTTTTTGAGATTATAGAAAAATATTTACTATACCTTAGCTAAAAACAACATGGCGACACTTTAAACTTAAATTTTGGGCAACGCAAATTTACATTTTATGGTTTAGAACGTTATTAAAAAAAATGGTAAAGAATTTATTTCAAAATTATTAAATCAAATTATAATATATGTATTTTTAAGATTATAAGAACATATTTACTATACCTCAGCTAAAAACAACATGTCGACGCTTTAAACTTAAATTTTAGAAAACGGAAATTTACATTTTATGGTTTAAAACGTTATTAAAAATTTACTAGTTAACGAATTTGTTTCAAAATCACTAAATCAAATTAAAAGATATGCAGTTTAGAGATTATTGAAAAATATTTACTATACATCAGCTAAAAACAACATGGCTACGCCTTAAACTTAAATTTTAGAAAACGGAAATTTACATTTTATGGTTTAAAACGTTATTAACAATTTACTGGACTAACGAATTTGTTTCAAAATCACTAAATCAAATTAAAAGATATGCAGTTTAGAGATTATTCAAAAATATTTACTATACATTAGCTAAAAACAACATGGCTACGCTTTAAACTTAAATTTTAGAAAACGGAAATTTACATTTTATGGTTTAAAACGTTATTAAAAATTTACTAGTTGGCGAATTTAGTGCAAAAACACTAAATCGCATTGGAAGACATGTATTTTTAAGATTATAATAAAATATTTACTATACCTCAGCTAAAAACAACATGGCGACGCTTTAAACTTAAATTTTATACAAAGTAAATTTACATTTTATGGTTTAAAACGTTATTAAAAATTTACTAGTTGACGAATTTGTTTCAAAATCACTAAATCGTATTGGAAGACATGTATTTTCAAGATTATAATAAAATATTTACTATACCTCAGCTAAAAACAACAAGGTGGCGTTTTAAAGATAAATTTTAGACAACCGAAATTTGCATTTTATGGTTTAAATCGTTATAAAAATTTACTGGATTAACGAATTTGTTTTAAATTTACTCAATAAAATTGGAAGATATGTATTTTTAAGATTATGAGAAAATATATAGTAAATATTCAGCTATAAATAACATGGTGACGTTTTAAACTTAAATATTAGACAACGGAAATTTACATTTACATTGTTTCAAACAATTTTTTACTTTCATTATCATTTCTAGAGGTAAACATTTTTCTTGCATAAATCCGTACGAATATTGCCCACCTGAACACCAGTGCGGATATCATTAAGAATGTAGGATCATGTACCAGGACGGGTCTATGCGTGTAAGCTGTCGACGTTGATTTACGTTCTGGCCGCATTTAATTATGACCGTTCGCACAACCTGAAAGAGGAGATAGAGAGGAATAAAAGGCGAACACAAATGGAAAGATGACTCGGACAATGTGGCTTTATCATAATTAAAACGTGAAGACTCTATTCAGCTCGTGAAGATTTTTTTCTTCTGCACGGGAGATCTAATTATAAGGTTCGATTGGGTTGCCTCAAGGTTCTAAATCGGTTAATTCCATTAAAAACAATAATATAAATGTTCTGTGTTATAAAACAGAAGCTTTTTTATTGTCCACTAGAAGGGTACATAAGGCTAACTCTATAATAAAGTGTGTTTATTCGACAATAATGTTGAAATACTTCTGTAAGTTGAGTTTGACTCATATTCAGTGATTGTAATCTCATTAGAATATTCACGCTGGATTTATCTTGATGGATCGATTGTCCTAATATGATTTTAATATTCATATCTCGCAGTGGTCGAAATGTATGTTCCAGAACTGGTCAACAAGTTTCGTAACAAAAATATGTAAGGTGACTAACGAGGCGTATTTTTTTCGGCTGCGAGGTTATGCAACGTGACATTCATTCGAAAACGCCTCGGTCGGATCAAAACTTGTTCCTTGGTTCTGGTTAGAAAATTGCGTCAAAATGTTTAAAGAGAATCAAACAAATTTTTGATGAATTCTTATTAATTTATTATAAACAACGGTTTATTGTCTGTGCAGGTGAAACATTATTCTTAAGTCGTCCTTGCAGATGATGGTTTATTCGCGCAGTTTTCTGTAAACAATCGCCGGTGGTATTTGCGTTAACATTTAGCGAAAAGGATTCAAGTTAAAAGTCAGTGTCGTGATATTGTGTGTCACGAGAGGAGCGTCGTCCATTAACGATCCGCCACGGGCTTTCAACATCGTCATTGAACCTACCTTTAATATCTTTAATTATTATCAAAACAACATCCTTATTGAAACAATAGACCTGTTACTGACTATTAAATCTCATCACTTCAGTAAATTTTGTTGTTGTTATTGAAGTGTATCAATTCAAGATCTTAGAAATATAAACTGAACATCGCAACATCATGTTTTACAATATTAAGCCAATCTATTGTGGTTCAATTACATTTTCTAAGATTGGAATCTTAAAGATTTTCTGAATCACACAAATCTTCCTCAGCAGTAACAACCTAAAACTGTAAACGGTTATGATAATAATTAAGAGAATAGTACTGTATCTATCCAATCGAAAAATTTAACCTTTTCCTCAAGATTTAAATATTAATTCGGATTTTATGCAAATGCGGCGCTGTGAATTTTTTCCACTGGTCATTGCCCGATCGTCCGGTGATGAAGCCGTCGACGGACTACGAGGATGCAACAGATGTTACAACTGACGACTTTTACTAGCACCAAAACCAAACATGAATATTGCGTGCTTGAAAACGAGAGTTATTTACCACGGAACTCGTTCGACTGAAACACATTTTACACCGTTGCGAAATTATTAAACCACATCAGTTTTACTTCAATAAAATATTATAAATTAATCTCAAACTTGATCCAGCAGCACGCCCATAACCGTTTCCCATTCTCAAGGCGAGTTGGGCAATTGAAAAGGCCGCGTGTGGGCTTCGATTCCATTACGTTTCCTTTTCTTTTTTTGTTGGTATTCACTATAAATTATAATTACATTAAGCAAAACGAGATAATGCAGTACGAAAAAATTAATCCAGTTTTGCACGAACGTAATGACTTCATTCTGCAGATGAAATACAGAATACAACGAGCTAATAATACGGTTGAGTAAAGAGAAAATAATCGGCGATGGGATGAAAAGGGAATCTTAAAACATCAAAGAGGCTTTTGCTGTCGTTTAAAAAGGTGAAAGAAAATATAAATTTACTATTTCCATGTTTGAAATTCTAAGTATCGTAATCTTGATTTTAGCTAAGCTAAAGTTATAATTTTAGAGATTATTGAAAGTACAACCTTTGAACTTTGGAGCAAATAATTAGGCTAGCAGATTTTGAAGAAATTTTCAAAATGTAATTTTCATTGTTCTAAGATTTAAACTTTGAGCGCCGCCATTTTGTTTTTACCTAAACTATGGCATTTATTTTGTCGTATATTAAAGGTACATGCTTCCTTACTTGATTGTGTAATTTTGGAACTAATTCTTACGTCAGTAAACTTTTTAGAAGTTTTTAAACTACAAAATGTAAATTTCCTTTTTGCAAGGTTTCATTTTTGTGCGTCGCCATGTTGTTTTCAGTAAAGTTATATCAATTATTATTACAAAATATGATAAACTGATACTTCTTCACTTGATTGTGTAATTTTGGAACTAATTCTTATGCTAGTAATTTTTTAAGAATTTTTTAAACAGCAAGATGCAAATTTCCGATTTTTAAGATTTAAATTTTAAGCGTTGTCTTATTGTCTTCGGTGAAGTTATAGCAATTGTTGTTACATTATATTAATATCAGATGCCTTTTTAGTTAATTCAGTAATTTTGAAGCTAATTCTTAAGCTAAAAATTCTTTTAGAATCTATCAAACAATCAAATGCAAATTTTCTATTTTCACGACTTAATTTTTGAGCGTCGCCATGTTGTATTCAGTAACGCCATAGTAATTATTATTATTATATATTAAACACTAATGTCACTTTACTTGATTTAATAAGTTTAAAGCAAATTCTTACATCCGTTAATTTTTTAGAAATTTTTAAACCATAAAATGTAAATTTACTTTTTCCAAGATTTTATTTTTGAGCGTCGCCATGTTGTTTTCAGTAAAGCTATAGCAATTTTTACCACAGAATATTATAATCTGATATTCCGTTACTTAATTAGGTAATTTTAAAACTAATTTTTGTGATAGTAAATTTTTAAGAAATTTTTAAATCGTAAAATGCAAATTTTCGATTTTTAAGATTTAAATTTTAATCGTTGCCATAACGTCTTCAAGTGAACTTAGAGCAATTATTGTTACATTATATTAAAATACGATATCTCTTTACTTGACTAAGTCATTTTAAAGCTGATTCTTAAGCTAGAAATAGTTTTAGAATTTATCAAACCATAAATTGTAAATTTTCAATTTTCGCCATTTAATTTTTGGGCGTCGTTATTTTCCCTTCAGTGAAGCCACAATAATTATTTTTACAGTATATTACGAACTCATATCTCTTTACTTAACTTAGTAATTTTTAAGCAAATTCTTACGCCAATAAATTGTTTAGAAATTTTTTAAACATAAAATGTAAATTTCCATTTTTAAAAATTAATTTTTGATCATCGCCATGTTTTTTTTCAGTAAAGCTATAGCAATTTTTATTGCAGAATATTAAATCCTGATATTTCTTTTACCTAATTGCGTAATTTTGAAAATCATTCTTATACTAGTAAATTTTTAAGAATTTTTTAAACCGTAAAATATAAATTTCCGTCTTTCAAGATTTAATTTTTGGACGTTGCCATATTGTATTCAACAAAATTATAAGAGCGAATGTTACATTATATTAAACTGCGATCTTTCTTGACTTGACTAAGTCATTTTGAAGCTAATTCTTAAGCCAAAATTAGTTTTAGAATTTATCAAACCATGAAATGTAAATTTTCGCCATTTAATTTTCGATTTTTGTGAGTCGCCATGTTGTTTTTAGTGAAGCTATATCAATTTTGATCCCAATATATTAAAATCTAATATCTTCTTACTTGATTCTGTAATTTTAAAAGTAATTCTTAGGCTAGAAAATTTTAAAGAAACTTTCAAATCTTAAAATGTAAATTTCCTTTTTCTAAGATTTAACTTTCTAGCTTCCCCATGTTGTCTTCAGTGAAGCTATAACAATTATTATTACAGTATCTCAAAAACTGATATCTCTTTACTTTTAAAGGTATAGCTAAGGCTAATAAATTTTTAAGAAGTTTTCAAACTCGAAAATGTAAATTTTCATTTTCCAAGAATTAATTTTTGAATGTCGTCATGTTGTTTTCAGCAACTCTATAGCAATTATTTTTATATTTGATAAACAAACAGATGTTTCTTTACTTGACTTAATAATTTTGAAGCAAATTCCTACGCTAGTAAATTTCTTAGAAATTATCAAAATGTGAAACGTAAATTTCCTTTTATCAAGACTTACGTTTTCAGCTTCAACATGTTCTTCTCTAGAAAGTTATTGCGATTATTTTTACAAATACTCAGGGTAGAAAATGTTTAAAAATTTTTGAAGCGTTGATGTGTAAATTTATTTTTCCTTAGATTTAATTTTCGAGCATTGCCATGCAGTTTTCAGTTAAGTTATATCGATTATATTTACAGTATATTTAAAATACGTATATTTAGATTTGATTTAGTTATTTTGAAGCAAATTGTTACACTAGTGATTTTTTTAGAATTTTTCAAACCGTAAGATGTGAATTTTTATTTTTCCAAGATTTCAATTCTGAGCCTCGCCATGCTCTTATCAACTAATATTCGGGAATTATATTTACAATATATAAAGAAATAATGTGTTTTTACTTGAATATGCAATTTTGAATCAAATATGAAGGCTAGTAAATTTTTAAATGAATTTCAATCAGTGAGACGTAAATTCATTTTTTCTAAGATTTAAATTTTAAGCCGTGTTGTTTTCAAGTGAATTATAGCTATTATTTTATAGGTATATCAAAAATGGATAAAATCTAATTTGATTTAATAATTTTGAAGCCAATTCTCTGCTCCTAAATTTTGTTTGAATTTTTAAACCCTAAAATGTAAATTTCTATTTTTCATGATTAAATTTTTAAGCGCCGCCATGTTATTTTCAGCCGAACTAGAGTGACTTTTCACACAGTATATCAATAATATATTTCTTATAACTTGATTCAGTGATTTTGATATAAATTCTCCGACTATTAAGATTTTTAGAATTTTTTAAACTGTAAAATGTAAATTGCTTTTTTCCAAGATTTCAATTCTAACCGTCGCTATGCTCTTATCAACAACGCTGTAGCAATTATTTTAAAAATATATCAAGAAAACATATGTATCTACTTGAATTCATAGTTTTAAACCAAATTTATAGACTAGTAATTTTTTCTTCAAGTTTCAATCTGTGAAACGTAAATATTCCTTTTCTAAAAATTCAGTTTCGAGCACTGTCATGTTGTTTTTAGCTACAGTATGGTCGATTACTTTTACTAAGTATCAAATACACATGTCTTGTTACTTAATTTATTCATTTTGGGGCAAATTCTTTGGGTGGTAATTTTTTTAGAATTTTTCAAATTGAACAATGTAATTTTTCTACTTCCAAGATTTTAAATTTTCAGCGACGCCATCTTGTTTTCAGCCAAGACATATACACTATTTTTACAAAATATTAAAAACAGATATTTTATGATTTAATTTAGTGGCTTTGAAGCAAGTTCTTACGCTAATAATTTTTTTAGAAATTTTTTAATCAGTAAAATGTAAATTTGCTTTTTGAAAGATTTAATTTTTGAGCACCGCCGTATTGTTTTCAGCTGAAGTAGAGCTAATATTTTTATAGTAAATCATAAATGCATGATTTTTGATTGAATTAAGTAATTTTAGAGCAAATTCTTTAGGTAGTATTTTTTTGGAATTATTCAAACCGTAAGATGTGAATTTCCTTTCCCCATGATTTCAATATTGAACCTCACCTTGCTCTTATGAACTAAGCTAAAACAATTATTTTTACAATATATTAAGAAAACAAGGGTTCCTATTTAAAATTAGTAATTTTTAATCAAATTTACTCAAAAGTTAAGTTTTTAAAACAATTTCAATCCATGAAACGTAAATTTCTTTTTTCGAAGATTCAAGTTTTGAGGGTCGCCATTTTGTTTTTAGCTAATCTATACAAATTATTTTTATAGTAGTTTAAAAACACAGGTCTTTTTATTTGATTTAGTAATTTTTAGTTAATTACTGCGGCTGGTAATTTTGTTTAAATTTTTCAAACTATAAAACGTAAATTTCTTTTTTTTCTAAAAGTTAATTATCATACTGTTTTTAGCTAAACCATAACAAATATTATTACAGTTTATAGAAAATACATATCTTAAGATTTTATTTTATGATTATGAAGGAAATTCATGAGGTAAGAAACTTTTTAGAATTTTTTAAACTGTGAAATGTAAATTTTCCAATTCTAAAATTTAAATTTCAAGAATTGCAATTCTGTTTCTAGCTACATTATATCAACTATTTTTACAGCATATAGAAAATACATGTCTTATGATTAGATTTTGTGATTTTTAAGAAAATTTCTAAGCTAGAAATTTTTAGAATTTTTCAAACGCAAATTGTAAATTTTTCATTTCTAAGATTAAACTTTGCAGGGTCGCCATTCTGTTTTTTAGCTAAACTATATCAACTGTTTTTACAGTATTTAAAAAATGCATGTTCAAAGACTAGATTTTGTGATTTTGAAAGATATTTATAAGCCCGTACATTTTTTAGAATTTTTTAAACTGTAAAATAAAAATTTTCCAATTCTAATTTCTGAGAATCGCCATACTGTTTTTAGCTATACTTCATCAATTATTTTTGGAGTATATATAAAATACATGTCTAAAAATTAGATATAGTGGTATTGAAGGATTTTACTAAGCTAGTAAAGTTTTTAGAATTTTTCAAACTGTAAGATGTAAATTTTCCAATTCTAAATTTTAATTTTCAAGAATGGCCATTCTGTTTTTAGCTAAACTTTATCAATTATTTTTGCAGTATATAGAAAATACATATCTTAAGATTAGATTTTGTGATTTAAAAGGAAATTCAGAACCTAGTAAAGTTTTTAGAATTTTTCAAAGTTTAAAATGTAAATTTTGAAATTCTAAGATTTAATTGTTGAGGGTCGCCATACTGTTTATAGCTAAACTATATCAAATAGTTTTACACTGTATAAAAAATACACGTCTTAAGATTAGATTTTGTCATTTTAAAAGAAATTCCTAGGCTATTAAACTATTTAGAATATATCAAACTCTAAAATGTAAATTTTTCATTTCTGAGATTTAATTTTTCAGGGTCACCATTATGTTTGCAGCTAAACAATATCAATTATTTTTACAGTATATGGAAAATGCATATCTTAAGATTTTATTTTGTGATTTTTAAGATAATTCCTAGGCTGGTAAATTTTTTAAAATTTTTCAAACAGTAAAATGTAAAATTTTCAATTCTCAAATTTAATTTCTTAAAATCGCCATAAGGTTTTTAGCTAAACTATATCAATTATTTTTACAGGATATAAAAAATACATATCTTGAAATTAGATTTTGTGATTTTAAAGAAAATTCCTAGGCGGGTAAATTTTTTAGAATTTTTCAAACTGTAAAATGTAAATTTTCTATTTCTAAGATTCAATTTTTGAGGGTCACCATTTTATTTTTAGCTAAACTATACTAATTAATTTTACAGTATACAAAAAATACATTACTTAGGATTAGATTTCGTGATTTTGACAAAAATTCTTAAGCTACTAATTTTTTTAGAAATTTTCAAACTATAAAATGTAAATTTTCCATTTCTAAGATTCAATTTTGAGGGTCGCCATTTTGTTTCTAGCTAAACTATATCAATAGTTTTTACAGTATATAGGAAATACAAGTCCAAAGATTAGATTCTGTGATTTTGAAGAAAATTTCTACGCTAGTAAATCTTTTGGAATTTTTCAAACTGTAGAATGTAAACTTTCCAATTCTAAAATTTAAATTTTGCAGGGTCGGCCTACTGTTTTTAGCTTAACTATACTAATTATTGTTACATTATACATTAAATACATGTCTTAGAATTAGATTTTGTGATTTTGACAAAAATTCCTAAGCTAGTAAATTTTTTAGAAATTTTCAAAGTGTAAACTGTAAATTTTTCATTTCTGAGATTTAATTTTTCAAGGACTCGTTACTGTTTCTATCTAAAATAAATTAATTATTTTTACAATATATAGAGAATACATATCTTAAGATTTGATTTTGTAATTTTGAAGGATATTATATATAAATTTATCAAATGTCTAAAAATTAATTTTTGAACGTCGCCATATTATTTTTCAGTTAAGCTATAACCAATATTTCTACAGAATAATAAAAATACATATTTCGAGATTGAATTTAGCTATTTTGAAGCAAATTTGTAAGCTGGTGAATTTTTTTAGAATTTTTAAACTATAAAACGCAGATTTCCTGTTTTTAAAATTCAATTTTCTTAGCGTCACTATATTGTTTTCAGTTAAGCTATATTTACTGTCTTTATAAAATATGAAAAGTACATATTCGTTTATATAATTTTGGTAATTTTAAGCTAATTTGAAGCCTAATAAATTTTGTAGAATTTTTTAAAATATCAAACGTAAATTTCTTCTTTCTTAAAATTAAATTTTCAGCGTCTCCATATTGTTTTTTAGTTAAGCTATATCCTTTTTTTCTACAAAATATTAAAAATACATAATTTAGACCTATTTTAGCTATTTTAAAGCTAATTCCTAAGCTAGTAAATTTTTTAGAATTTTTGAAACCATAAAACGTAAATTTCCTCTTTCTAAAAATCAATATTTGAGCGTCGCCACATTGTTTTTCTGTTTAGTTATATCCACTATCTTTACATAACATTAAACATACATATTTCTAGATTGAACTTAGCTATTTTTAAGTTATTTATTGAGCTAGTAATTTATTTAGAATTGTTTAAACTATTAAACATAAATTTTCTCAACCTAAAAGTTAACTTTTGAGCGTCGCCATAATGTTTTTCAGTTAAATTATATCCACTGTTTTCACGAAATAATAAGAACACATGTTTCTAGATTAAATTTTAGCTATTTTGAAGCTAATTATTGTGCTAGTAAATTTTTTACATTATTTTAAAGTATATAACGTAAATTACCTCTTTCTAAAAGTTAATTTTTGAGCGGCGCCATATTGTTTTTCAATTAAGCTATAACCACTATTTTTACAGAATAATAGAAATACATATTAAAAAATTGAATTTAGGTATTTTGAAGCAAATTTGTAAGCTGGTAATTTTTTTAGAATTTTTAAACTATAAAACGCACATTTCCTGTTATTAAAATTCAATTTTCTTAGCTTCACTATATTGTTTTCAGTTAAACTATATTTACTGTCTTTATAAAATATGAAGAGTACATATTCGTAGATATAATTTTGCTAATTTGAAACTAATTCGTAGCCTAATAAATTTTGTAGAATTTTTTAAAATATCAAACGTAAATTTCTTCTTTCTTAAAATTAAATTTTCAGCGTCTCCATAGTGTTTTTCAGTTAAGCCATAACCACTATTTTTACAGAATAATAGAAATACATATTTCGAAATTGAATTTAGGTATTTTGAAGCATATTTGTAAGCTGGTAAATTTTTTTAGAATTTTTAAACTATAAAACGCACATTTCCTGTTTTTAAAATTTAATTCTCTTTGCTTCACTATATTGTTTTCAGTTAAGCTATATCCACTTTTTCTACAAAATATTAAAAATACATATTTCTAGACCTAATGTAGCTATTTTAAAGCTAATTACTAGGCTAATAATTTTTTTAGAATTTTTCAAACTATAAAACGAAATTTCCTATTTCTAAAAATTCATTTTTGAGCGTCGATATATTGTTATTGAGTTAAGCTATATACTCTAGAGAGAGAGACAAACATCTTTATTTATTATTGCATATATTTGTTTTGTACAATACAATCGTAATTTATTTTTATTACGGCTATCGACCCATGGTCTTTCTGCCAGTCTTTGTAATTTGATGTTGTTAGTTGTCCGTTGGTGATTATGTTGATGAAGATGTAGATGAATCATGAAAAGATGTTATGAATTCGAAAATTGATGTGGAAGGATGTTTGGTTTTGGGGGGGTGTAAAGGATTGCGAGGTAAACATAGGTGTTTGAGGATGTCTTGGATATCAGGGTTAGTGGCAAATTTTATAGCAAGGTGTTCCAGTCGGAACAAAATTATTGAATATTGAAAATACATATTACTGGATTGAATTAAGCTATTTTGAAGCTAATTCTTGGGCTAGTAAATTTAACAGAACTTTTTAGGCTATAAAACGTAAATTTTCTCTTTCTGAAAATTAATTTTTGAGCGTCGCCATATTGTTTCTTAACTGAGTTATAGCCACTATTTTCACAAAATATTAAAACTACATGTTTCTATACTTAATTTAGCTATTTTAAAGCTAATTCTTTGGCTAGTAAATTTTTAGAATTTTCTAAAGGATAAAAAGTAAATTTCCTCTTACTAAAAATTGATGTTTGGTCGTCGCCATATTGATTTTTAGTTAAGCTATATCTACTATTTTTACCTAATATTAAAAATACATATTTCTAAATTGAATTTAGCTGTTTTGAAGCATATCCTAAGGCTGGTAAAGTTTTTAGACATTTTTAAAATATAAAACGTAAATTTCCTCTTTCAGAAAATTAATTTTTGAGCGTCGCCATATTGTTTTTCAGTTAAGCTTTAACCACTATTTTTTCAGAATATTAATAACACATCTCTTTGAATTGAATTTAGCTGTTTCGAAGCAAATTTTTAAGCTAGTAAATGTTTTACAGTTTTTCAAATTATAAAACGCAAATTTCCTCTTTCTGAAATTTAATTTCTGAGCATCGCCATATTCTTTTCCAGCCAAGCTAAATGTACTATTTTTGAGAAATATTAAAAATACATATTTCTAGACTTAATATAGCCATTTTGAAGCTAATTCCTAGGCTAGTAATTTTTTAGAATTTTCTAAAGGATAAAACGTAAATTTCCTCTTACTAAAAATTGATGTTTGAGCGTCGCCATATTGTTTTTTAGTTAAGCTATATCCACTATTTTTACATTGTATTAACAATACATATTTCTAAATTCAATTCAGCTGTTTGTAAAGCAAATTCTTAGGCTGGTAAAGTTTTTAGAATTTTTCAAACCATAAAACGTAAATTTCCTCCTTTTAAAAATTACTTTTTGAGCGTCGCCATATAGTTTTTTAGTTAAGCCAAATCAACTATGTTTACAAAATATTAAAAATACATATTTCTTGACGTAATTAAGCTATTTTGAGGCAAATTCTTACGCTAGTAATTTTTTTAGAATTTTTTAAAATATAAATCGTAATATATTCACTATTTGTTTTGAGTTATGTGAAGTAATAATCACTAATAAAACACGATTTGATTTCCTTTCTTCACTAATTTAGTGAAGAAAGGAAATCAAATCGTGTTTTATTAGTTATAAATCGTAAATTTTCTTTTTCTAAATGTTAAGTTTTGAGAGTCGCCATATTGTTTTCCAGATAGAATATATCCAATATTTTTACGAAAGATTAAAAATACATATTTCTAAATTTAGTTTAGTTGTTTGATAGCTAGTTCTTAAGCTAGTAATTTTTTTTTACAAATTTTCAAACTATAAAATGCAAATTTCCTCTTTCTAAAAGTTAATTTTTGAGCGTCGCCATATTGTTTTTCAGTTAAAATATATCCACTATTTTAATAAAATATTAAAAATACATGTCTCTAAATTAAAATTAACTGTTTTGAAGCTAATACTTATACTGGTAAATTTTTTAGAATTTTTTAAAATATAAAACGTAAATTTCTTCTTTCTAAAAATTAATTTTTGGGCGTGGCCATATTGTTTTCAGTACATTTATATCCACTATTTTTACAAAATATTAAAAACACATGTTTCCAGATTAAATATAGCTATTTTGAAGCTAATTTTTTGGCTAGTAACTTTTATAGAATTTTTTAAATTATAAAACGTAAATTTCTTCTTTGAGAAAATTAATTTTTGAGCGTTGCCATATAGTTTTTCAGTTAAGCTATATACAGTATTTTTACAGAATATTAGAACTACATGTTTTTAGATTTTTATTAGCTAGTTTGAAGCTAATTCTTAGACTAGAAGATTTTTTTTTTAATTTTAAAGGATAAAACGTATATTTCCTTATAATAAAAATTAATTTTTGAGCGTCGCCATATTGTTTTTTAGTTAAGTAATATCAACTATTTCTACAGTATAATAAAACACTATATTTCTAAACTTGATTTAGCTATTTTGAGGCAAGTTCTTAGGCTAGTAAAATTTTTAGAATTTTTCAAACTATAAAATGCAAATTTCCTCTTCTTAAAAGTTAAATTTTGAGCGTCGCTATATTGTTTTTCAGTTAAGCTATAACCACTATATTTACGGAATATTAAAAATATATGTTTTTAGATTTAAATTGGCTATTTTGAAACTAATTTTTAGAGTTTTTTTTTAAATTTTAAAGGATAAAACGTAAATTTCCTCATAATAAAAATTAATTTTTAAGCGTCGCCATATTGTTTTTTAGTTAAAGAATATCAACTATTTTTACAAAATAATAAAACTACATGTTTTTAAACCTAATTTAGCTATTTTGAAGCTAATTCTTAGTCTAGTAATTTTTTTAGAATTTTTTTAGTAAAAAACGTAAATATCCTCTTTTATAAAATTAATTTTTGAGCGTCGCCATATTGTTTTCAGGTAATCTATATCCATAATTTCTACATAATATTAAAAATACATGCTTCTTTATTTAACTAAGCTATTTTAAAGCAAATTGTTACACTCGTAATTTTTTTAGAATTTTTTAAAGTATGAAACGTAAATTTCCTTTTTCTAAAATTGAATTTTTGAGCGTCGCCATATTGTTTTTTAGTTAAGTAATATTAACTATTTTGACAGAATAATAAAACTACATATTTCTAAACTTAATTTAGCTATTTTGAAGCAAATTCTTAGGCTAGTAACTTTTTTTAGAAATTTTCAAACTGTAAAACGTAAATTTCCTCTTTCTAAAATTTAAGTTTTGAGCGTCGCTATATTGTTTTTCAGTTAAGCTATAACCACTATTTTTACAGAATATTAAAAATATATGTTTTTAGATTTAAATTAGCTATTTTGAAGCTAATTTTTAGCCTAGTAGAGTTTTTAAAAAATTTTAAAGGATAAAACGTAAATGTCCTCATACTAAAAATTAATTTTTGAGCGTCGCCATATTGTTTTTTAGTTAAGTACTATCAACTATTTTCACAAAATAATAAAACTACATGTTTCTAGACTTAATTTAGCTATTTTGAAGCTAATTCTTAGGCTAATAAATTTTTTAGAATTTTTTTAAATATGAAACGTAAATTTCCTCTTTCTAAAAATTAATTTTTGACCGTCGCCATATTGTTTTTCAGTTAAACTATATTCACTATTTTTACTAAAAATTAACAATACGTATTTCTGGATTTAATTTAGCTATTTTGATGAAAATTCTTACACTAGTAAATTTTTTAGATTTCTTTTAAATATGAAACGTAAATTTCCTCTTTCTAAAACTTAATTTTTGATCGTCGCCATATTGTTTTTTAGTTAAGTTATAACCACTATGTTTATAAAATATGATCAATACATATTTTTAAATCAAATTTAGCTATTTTAAAACAGATTCATAGGATAGTAAATTTTTTAGAATTTTTTAAACTACAAAACGTGAATTTCCTCTTTCTAAAAATTAATTTTTAAACGTCTCCATATTGTTTTTCAGTTAAGTTATAAACACTATTTTTACAGAATATTAAAAATACACGTTTTAAGATTTGATTAGGTGATTTTGTAGCTCAATTCTTAGGCTATTAATTTTTTTAGAATGGTTTAAACTATAAAACGCTAAATTTATTTTTCTAAGATTTAAGTTTTGATCTTATCCGAGTTGTTTCCTGCTGAGCTATAACAATTATTTTTATAGTAATTTTAAAAATAATGTAGAAATATGCGCGGGTTATGAAAGACCAAGCTGTTTTTAATCATATTTCTTTTTACTTTCATTTGTTGTGCAAGTGTGATCAATTTCTCTATTGCAACGTCTCCGATCAAAATGAAGAAATCTAAAGATAGAAGAAATCCAGGCTTTGAAGATGTTGATAAAACTATTTCTGCTCTAATTCCCAACTTGTTTTCATTTATTCTGATTTATTTGTAGATTGAAATGAAGTTAAATCATAGAGGTTTTTTAATTATGTTTTTTGCGCAATAACATGAATCATAAAGTCGTTGTCATTACCGTCATCGGTAAAAATAATGAAACAAATGAACAATGCTAGGATTCACGTTCATCTGTTTCACGTCTATGTCACTGTGTCGGCGTCATTGTTTTTTTTTCTGTTGGTGTATTATTTACGCGATTGCGTAACTCGAGTTTCGTTTTACGCGCGCGTATTTCTCTCGCTCGCTCGCTCACTCACCTCGTGGAATCCGCTGGCGAAGAAGCAGGCGGCCAAGAGGAAAATCCCGTTGCCATTTTCGAGGAAACTATTTACACTTTTAGCACCCATCATGTTTCGGCTGTGGTTTGTTGTTGTTGATCTCGTCCTCTCGTCGCACCCAGCAATCACATGTTCCTGCGCGCACGCATTTACGTAAACGCACACATAAACACACACAGAGTGAGCACACCGAAATGGAGGGAAGAGGGCCGCGGAGTCGTGCGCGCGCGTTGAACGGCTGAACTCGAATGATGAAAGTTGGTCGCTTGTCGGCGCGTCGAAGTCTCCGGAATGCGAGTCGGAGCGGCCGCGTAGATGGCGCTGGTCGACTACTGCGGCACGTGCTCGCGTTATACCCCCCACCACTAACCACTTCATTCCAGGGAAAATCGAATTTCAATCACGGTCCGTCTATAAAATAATATTATTATACCAATAATTTTCGTTAGTAAGTGTTTAAAATATAATCACTTACTTATAACTACTATAACTTATTATTTCATAATGTTTTACCAATCGATAAGTGAGAAATATATTCAAGAAATAAATATTTATAATAGTATCATTTCATGTTTCACCAGAAAATTATTCAAGAAGTAAATATCTATAGTTGAAATGAGTACACAATTTTGTATCTCTACGTAAAAATATTGTTTTAATTGTAATTTCCTCATTGTATTACGAAAATTTAATGAGTTAACTTGTTGCAAGTGTTATTATCCCATCTGTTAGTATCCTGAAACTCTCGGCGTCGACCTTCTCGTGCGTCCAACGCCAAGAATTCGATATTTTCGGTCCTGACCTCGTGCGACGACCAACAAACGAAAATTACGTCCGCATGTGCGAACGTCCTCAGGCCTCGCCTCCACTCTTCCGCGAAGGATGTCCGCCAAATCTTTGACCCAGAAGGGCGGATCAATCGGACGTCGTCGTCCGTGCGGAACGAACTTGAAGTTTACGACGACGAGAGCAAAAAATGTCTTGACATTTCTTTTACCGCAATTTGTGATTACAAAATATAAATACGAATTATTTTATAAGCTGAAGTTTATGACGACATTTGTGATTACTTAAAATAAATACGAATTATTTTATAAGCTAAACAATTTAAATTACAAAAACTGTAAGATAAACAGCAGCTGAAATGTATACAACAAAAGAATTGGTCTTAATTTTTATATATTTTTTAATATCAAACTTACTTTTCAATAAAATGAATCTTCAAATTTCTATTTTAATATTAATCCGATAATTTAAGGCAAATTATTAAAAATTCTCAAAAACAAAAAATAAGAAGAAGTTGCTAGGGTAAATTAAATAATTTCCAAAGCAATCTCGCAAAATAAGGCAATTAATGAAAAAATCTGTAAATATATTTAATTAACTCGTAGTAAAACGTTATTGAACTAACTTGGTTTGAACTAAAAAAAAAACACTTATTGTTTTACCGATAATCTATGATATTAAGTTTAAAGCAAGGTATAAATCTGGAAAATCAGAAGAAATGACTTAAAAATGTAGAAACTTCGGAGAAAATATTGGCAGTTTAAAAGAGAAATATCTGAAAAATTTTTAAAAAACCAAATTTTAAATGAATGTATTTACCCACAAATACAAATAACAAGGAGCACGTGATCGATAGTTAAACACTACTAATACTACTACTACTAAAGAACTAATCTAGGAGGAAAGTTTCTGAAACATTCTAGAAGTCTTCAAGAAAAATGACTCTCAAGAAAATTCTTAAAAATTGTTTATTAAATCAAAATAAAGCAATAAATGGTTAAAACAATTCTGCTAACACAATTTGAAAAGAAATACGACGAAAGGGGAAATAGGAATTAAAAATTTAAGAAATAAATTTTTCAGATTCTCACAATTTATTTATTTATTTATTTAGTTATCTTATACTATATTTAAAAGAGAATTTAGAAGAAAATATCAAAAACTGATTCTAGATTAAGATAGATAAGAAAATACTAACAATTCTGAAAAGAAAATTCTGTAATTTTTTTTTTAACTGAAGAAAAATTTCTAGAAATCTCTAACAAAACTTTCTTAAGAACTCTGATTCTTTCGATATATGTGTTTTTTAATTTATTTTAAAAACAAATTGGTAATTACGGAAGATTAAGCAATAAACAGGAAAATAATCTATAAAAAAAAATCCAAATATTTTTCAATTTGGAAGAAAAATTCTAAAAAATAAAAGCAAAACCGCTGGAAATTCCAAACAACTCGTAAAAAATCTTAAGACTTTTATTGAATATTTATAATAGCAAGTAACAATAAAAAATTCTTAATAATTTGCTGAAATATTTATAAAAAGATTAAAGAAAAAATTGGCTACAAACATTCTCAAATTCGGAAAGAAATACTGAGATATTCTAGAATTTTCGAAAATGCCGGCAATATTGAAAAGAAATTCCTGATAAATGCTACAAAAATAGCAAATTTAAAAGGTCTAAAAGAGAAATGTATAAATTACTAATAAATTTAATAAATGTACAAAAAAAAAGTTTTGGAAAAACCCTCGAAGAAAATATATCCACTATTTAAACAAAATATTAAAATTACATGTCTTTGAATTAAATTTAACTGTTTTGAAGCAAATCCTTAGACTGCTAAATTTTTTATAATGTTTTAAAATATAAAACGTAAATTTCTTCTTTCTAAACATTAAAATTTGGGCGTGGCCATATTGTTTTCAGTTTATTTATATCCACTATTTTTACAAAATATTAAAAACACATGTTTCTAGATTAAATATAGCTATTCTGAAGCTAATTCTTGGGCTAGTATTTGTTTTTAGAATTTTTTAAACTATAAAACGTAAATTTCCTCTTTCTAAAAGTTAACTTTTGAGCGTCGCTATATTGTTTTTTAGTTAGGCTATAACCACTATTTTTACAGAATATTAAAACTAGATATTTTTAGATTTAAATTAGCTATTTTGAAGCTAATTCTTAGTCTTGTAGATTTAAAAAAATATTAAAAGATAAAACGTAAATTTTATCATAATAAAAAATAATTTTCGAGCCTCGCCATATTGTTTTCTAGTTAAGTAATATCAAATATTTTTACAGAATAATAAAACTATATATTTCTAGACTTAATTTAGCTAATTTGAAGCAAATTCTTAGGTTAGTAAATTTTTTACAATTTTTCAAACTATAAAATGCAAATTTCCTCTTCTTAAAAGTTAATTTTGAGCGTCGCCATATTGTTTTTCAGTTAAGCTATAACCACTATTTATACAGAATATTAAAACTACATACTTTTAGATTTATATTAGCTGGTTTGAAGCTAATTCTTAGACTAGTAGATTTTTTGTTTAAATTTTAAAGGATAAAACGTAAATGTCCTCATACTAAAAATTAATTTTTGAGTGTCGCCATATTGTTTTTTAGTTAAGTAATATCAACTATTTTTACAGGGTAATAAAACTACATATTTCTAGACTTAATTTAGTTACTTTGAAGCAAATTTTTAGGCTAGTAATTTTTTTAGAATTTTTTAAACTATAAAATGTAAATTTCCTCTTTCTAAAAGTTAACTTTTGAGCGTCGCTATATTATTTTTCAGTTAAGCTATATCCACTATTTTTACAGAATATTAAAAACACATGCTTTTAAATGTAAATTAGCTATTTTAAAGCTAATTTTTAGCCTAGTAGAGTTTTAAAAAAAATTAAAGGATAAAACGTAAATTTCCTCATACTAAAATTTAATTTTTGAACATCGCCATATTGTTTTTTTAGTTAAGTAAGATCAACTTCAACCCTCGAAGAATTTTAAGGACAAATTGAATATTCTAGAACAGTCGATATATGTATATCATATAATATGTTTTTGCAAATATTGTAAACAGAAAAAGAGAATAAAGAATAACAAATGAATTTCTAGAAAATTCTCACAAAACAGAAAATTGTAAGAGTTTGGGAAACTATTAGAAATCTTGAAAAGTTCTAGAATTTTTTAAAATCGTTGGCAGTTTTGAAAAGAAATTTCTAATAAATTCACGAAAAATTGAAAAATTTTGAAATTGTCGAAAAATTTTAGAAATGTGCAAAAAAAAAGGCTGGAAAAATCAAAATTGAGAATATCAAAGAAAACCCAAATTTAATAACAAAATACTAAATACGGTAAGGTAAGGCAAAATATGGTGGACATTTCTTTAAAACAATTGAAAAAAGTTGTTAGCAAGATTTCAAGAATTCAAGATTTAAAGATTTCAAGATTTCAAGATTTTATAATTTCAATATTTCAATATTTCCAGATTTCAAGATTTCGAGATTTCGAGATTTCAAGATATTCAAAGATTTTTACATAATAAATAAATTGAAAAGAAATACGACAGACTATGGCTAGAGAAAAGAAAAGCTAAAAATCAAAGGCACGAGATTTGGAGAAAATTTTGAAAAGTAAAAAATCACATTAAGACATTTCTAACAATGTATACGAAAAATTCCACAAAAATGTTTTCCAAAATAAGAAACAAAACTAAAAACTGCTACAAATATTAAATAAAAGCTAAAAAATATATTTTTCTGATTCTCACAATTTAAAAGAGAGTGTTTAGACGAAATCTTTTAAAAAATAGAACGCTAGAAGAAAATACTAGTCATTTTGAAAATACTATAAAACTAAATACAAAAGAAACATTTCTTAAAAATAGTAATGCTTTCGAATTAAGATTTGTAATTTTAAGAACAAATTTCTAATTAAAATCAGATTAAACAACAAGTAGGAAAAAATCACTGTATGTAAATGAAAAATTCTAGACAATTTTTTAAAAATAGAAAAAGAATAAATGAAAATTCTAGTGCCCTCATACAGACAAAAATAAAAATAATTTAAAAAAAATTTGAAATATAGAAGAATAATAATAAATATTTTTATTTACATTTTTTTCCCTTTTATAAAATAGTATTAAATTTGAGCTTTAATTGTGAACGGGCTATCGACCATTGGTCTTTCGGCTCAGACTAAATTAATAATCACTCATTTATTTAATTGTCAATTGTTTGAGGAATTTCACTAATGATTTCATATATTTTTGGAAAATTTAAATTTGGAGGGAATACTAGGGTTGCGTTTCAGGCAATAAATATCTAATCTCTCGATTAGAACTGCGAGTTATTATTATTATTATTATTATTATCTTTGCTTCTCCTGCTTACAAATTACAAAAAAATATATAATATACATACAATCAAATAATACACAAATAATTAAAAATTTAGTAAATAAAGTATCTATGCGAACATCAATAGGAGTGAGTTGTGTCAGGTCATAGAGTTAGGCATTGGAGAGATTGAAAAAGGAATTAGAAGGATTTCCAAATTTGGTTATTGAAAGGAGTTCTGATCGCTCCACCACAAGTATATTATTTATTGTAGATTTTTTGGAATATAAAAAAGGATACAGCCATAATCGAGCAAGGGCCAACATATTCTAAAATTATCGGAAACACTCTTCTAAACTCCTCAGAAATTCTCTAGTAATAAAAGATGATAAGAACCTGAAAAAGAAAACGAAAAATGTGCAGAAAAATATTTGAAAAAACTTGTACCTTTGAAGAATTTGAAAGACAAATTGTAAATTCTAAAATACTCGGGGAAAATACTTGCAATTTAAAACTTATATTTCCGGAAAATTTTTCAAAAAACGAATAGTTTATTCAAAAAAGGTGAATCCGTTAATAAAGTTATTATTATTATTAAATTTCTGGAAACAATTTTGAACAATTTTAATAACCTCAAAAGAAATAATTGGAATTTCAAACAAAAATTGCTGAAGATGATAAGATTTTAAATGAAATGAAAGGAAAAAAGTCAGATTAATGCAAGAGAAGCTGAAAAAAAAACAAGAAATTTTGAGGAAATTTAAACAAAAGTAAAATAATTCCTGAAAAGTTCTCAAAAATAAGCAAAGTTACTAATTAACACATTGTAGAAATCTTGAAGAAATGTTAAAACATTCCGACAATTCAAGAGTTCAAAAGAAATTTTAAATTAAACTAAAACCTTAGAAAAAAATCTGCAAAAAAAATTCTTGAAATATTCTGATGCCTTCGAATAAAGTTTTTGGAATTGTAAAAACAAATTGCTGATTCGTTAAGATTTAACAAAAAAAGAAGAAATTTATCTAAACTTGAAAGAAAAAGTTCTTACTAATAGAAAAAATATGGAAATTCTAGAACTTATAGAAAGTTTTGGGATTTATATTGAATATTTTGAACATGAAGCAAGAAACAAAAACAAAAAAGATAACTATAATTTGCATATACTAGAATATACATTTTTGATCCGAAAAAAAGTAGTCTAATAAAAAAATTCCAAAACTGTAGCAAAGATATGTGATTTTTCTTTATAAAATTGCCAATGTTTTCCTAAATTCTTAAATTTTCTATTAAGTTTTCAAAATTTTTATAGAGATGCTGGAGATTAAGTTATTTTATTAAGTTTCAACTTAATAAAATTTCTTCTGATCGAAATTGTATACGAATATAGTTTTATATTAGATTTTATAAATGAAAATAATGAATTAAAATAATAATAAAGTTGTCATACGATTTAATTTAATGAATGTAAACTTATAATTTAACAAGGTTTCAAATAATAAGAATAAAATTTAATTCAGAGATATAAACATTTCCAATAAATTTAATCGATCCTTTGAATTTTGTTTAAATCGAAATTTTGATAAAGAAGAAATAAGTCAATATAAGTAATAGTTTTCCCTTAATAAGTTTTACGAAAAATTTCTTTTCTTTAAGTGAACAAACTTTTAACTATAACACTTAATCTTATCCTTTAAAATAATATTTAAATATTATTTTCCAAATTTTAAAGTGACTATTTAGTATATTTATGTATGTATTTTATGTATTCTTGTAATGTAAAGCAAATAAACTAACTAGCTGTTAGTCGAAACTAGAGTCACGTGTAATCTAAAATCAAGTGGTAAAACTAAGTAATCATGTTTTCTTCTTCTTATTTAAATAATTTTTAAAACCTATTAATTATACAACATGAATTGTTAATATTCCGACATATATATCTACGTAATTACATCTCCTTTATAAGTTATGTTATATAATACGAATTATAACCTTTTTTTTTCAAATAAAATATCTGATGCAATTAAAATTTCTAGAGATTACAATCGTTAATTACGATTTTTCTTTTTGTAATTTCTCCATGAGTGCGTTCGATAATAAATTATTCCCTAGTACCGTACCAGTATCTGCAGCGTTAGGATTTTTTTCGATTACCGGCTTTGTAGTAATTAAAATTCCTGCAGATAATAGTCATACACACCTGTACCGCAAATGTCGATTAAAGAGGTGCGAATTAATCGGAATTGTCTGACGTGTTTGTAGTAATTGCAATGAGAATCACGAATGTATTCGGTAAGTACAGATGATTCACTTAATAAGTGTACTGTTTAAGTATTCACTCGGTACACTCTCGTTTATGTTTTTGTGTTTGGAGGGTGGAATAGTGGACACCCACCCACCCTACATATGCAATAAATTTAAATTACAACCTCTTGTTTTGTATCACTGAATTGAAAAATTCACTGTTTTAATCAAAGATAATATAAATAAATCATTGTGGTTAAAACAGGGATTTTTTAATTCTGTGTGATTAAATTTGATTTTTTTTACTTTAATACCAAATAATTCAAATAAAACAATTTTATGTTTCAACAGATTTCAACAGACCTTTCTTTACCAAAAAGTATATATTTTTTATATTTTTATGAAATTTTCTTGGCAAAAAACATTTTGGCAAATTTTGAATTTTACTTTCAACATTTTTATCAGCTGATTTTCTATTCATACAGGTTTCTTTAAACCACTTTGAACTGTTTAATATTTTCATACCGCTTTATTGGTATATATAAATCGTTTACAAAAATCAAATGATTTTCTTTTGTGAAATTTAAGTTTTTGTAACAATATGCATTTTCTAAAACAATTTTATTTGTTCAGGTTGTTTTCAACAACTTTCTTTAAACAATTTTTCAAACAAGAATGTTTAACTGTCATAAACCGGTTTTTATAGTTTTCCTTAAACATTTTTTTTTGTTATTTTCTTCAATTTCCATTGTTTATTTAGTTTGTTGTTGAAAACTAATTAAAACGTCTGAAAGTCTTAATTGAAAGAGCAGATAGCAGATAGCATATAACAGATAGTAGATAGCAGATGACAGATGATATATTGGCAGAGGGCAGATGGCAGATGGCAAATGACATATAGCAGATAATATATTGGCAGATAACATGTTGGTAGATGGCGGCTGGCAAATGATATATTGGCAGATGACAGATAGCAGTTGGCAGATAGATGTTGGCAGATGACATATTAGTAGATGACAGATGATATATTGGAAGATGGCAGATGGCAAAGGGTAGATGGTAGATGGTAGATGGTAGATGGCAGATGGCAGATGACAGATATCAGATGACATATTGATAGATGGTGGAAGGGAGATGACAGATGGCAGATGACATAGCAGGTTGCAGATGACATATTTGCAGATGGCAGATAATATATTAGCAGATGACATATTGGCAGATCGCTTATGGCAGATATATTGGAAGATGACCTATTGGTAGATGGTAGATGGCAGAGAATAGAAAGTAAGTGGATTGGCTAAAAGCAGATGATAAATTACCAGATGAAATATTGGCAGAAGACAGATTAGTAGACGACAGTTTGGTATATAGCATATTGCAGATAGCAGATAGCATGTTATAAACCAATTTTTTTTTTGTAGTATTTCATTGTTTCCTCTTTGCTCAATTTTAATTGTTTATTCAATACTTCCACTAAATTTATTGTTAAAAACATAATCAGAAATTAAATTTAAAAAATATTGGCCGATGACAGATTATCAGATGACAGATTGGAAATTAGGGATTGCACATCTACCTGCCATCTGTTTAGATTTAATTTTTTACTGTTTAACTTTTAAATTTCTTGTTTCAATTGTCAATTCAGTTTATTGTTAAATACTAATTCAATTAAATTAATAATAATTAAAATCAGTTAACTATGAACTGTCTAAAAATTAAATAAATTGCAGATGGCAAATGACTTATTGGCAGATGGCTTATAATATATTGGCAGATGACAGATCAGCAGGTTCATATATTGGCAGATGGCAGATGACAAATTGGCACATGACAAATGGTATATGATATATTGGCAGATGGCAGAAGGCATATGATGCACAAGAAGTTGTCAGATCAGAAGATAGCAGATAACAAAATGGCAAATAGTTAATAGCATATGGCAGATGGTAGATGGCAGATTGGCTATTGGCATACGCGCAGGTTACAGATTGGCAGAAAACAAATAAGCAGATAGTAGACGATATTTTATTTCGATTTAAGTCAATTTTTTATAGTTTTCTTTTTACATTTGTAGTTAATTTCTTCTCAATTTCAATTGTTTATTCAGTTTATTGTTAAAAAGTTTTAATTTACAAGTCTGACAGTCATAATTAGAACCTATATAAAACTATCTAAAAATTAATGGCAGACATATTGGTAAATGGCAGATAGTTGCAGTATATGATATATTGACAGATGGCATATTGGCAATAACAAATTGACAGATGACAGTTAGTAGATAACAGATAGCAGATGGCAATTGGCAGATGATATATTGTCAGATGACATATGAGTAAATGACAGATGGCAAATGGCAGACAGCATATGATATATTAGCAGATGACATATCAGGAGAATAACAGATTGGCAGATGACAGATGGCCAATGGCAGATGACATATGATATATTGGCAGATGGCAGATGACAGATTGGGAGATGGCGATGACATATGATATATTTGCAGATGGCAGATGCCAGAAGACAGATTAGCAAATCACAAATTGACAGATGGCATTTGTTATTGTTTTCCTTTTACGTTTTTAGTTTTTTTTCCTTAACTTCAATTTTTTATTCAGTTTATTGTTAAATAAATAATCCAAAAGTCTGAAAGTCTTAATTAAAACCTGTTAATTACGAATTGTTTAAGAACTTAGCAAATGGCTGATGACAGATGGCAGATGACATAATGGCAGATAGGAGATAGCAGATAGGAGATAGCAGATATATAATATATTGGCAGATGATAGATTGGCAGAAGACAGATGAGCAGATAACAGTTTACAGATAGTAGATGGCAAGTTTTAAGACGTCGTTTTTAGTGTTCCTGTAACGTTTTTTGTTTTTGTTTTTCTTAATTTCAAATGTTTTTTAATTAAAACCTATTAAATACGACAAATTGGCAGATGGTAGATTGCAGATAGCAGATGTCAGATTGGCAGATGACAATTGGCAGATATCAGATGACAGATTGGTAGATGACTTATGGGCAGATGACAGGTAGAAGATTGGCCTATGGCAGATAATATTTCTCAATTTCAATTGTTTATTCATTTTATTGTTAAAAAAATAATTTAAAAGTCTGAAAGTCTTAAATAAAACCGGTTAATTACGAATTGTTTAAAAATTAAACAAATGGCAAGTGGCAGATAGCAGACATATGCATATGATATATTGGCAGCTGGCAGATGGTATATGGTATATGACTTATTGACAGATGATAGATTGGCAGATGGCAGCTGACAAATTGGCAGATAGCAGATATCCGATATTAGATGGCAGGTAGCAGATGACCAATGGCAGATGATATATTGCCAGATGACATGTCGGCAGATGACAGATTGGCAGAGGACAGATGAGCAGATGACAGTAGTAGATAGTATATTCTAAGTCGATTTAATATAGTTTTCCTTTAACAACTTTTTGTTTCTTTTTCTCAATCTCAATTGTTTATTAATTAAAACCTGTTAAATACTAACAATTACGACCAATTTGCAGATGGCAGATGGCGAACAGCAGACAAATGACAGATGGCGGTTGACACATTGGCACACGGCAGATGGCAGATAGAAGATATATGGCAGGTTAAATTTTAAATTTAAATTGTTTATTCAGTTTATTGTTAAATAAAGTAATTTAATTAACAGCTGGAAAATAAAAACTATCAAAAACTTAATCAAAATTAAACAGATGACAGAAAATAATTAGGAAGTCTTAATTGAAACCCGTTAAATACGATCTATCTCAAAAATAAACAGATGACGTATGATATATTGGTAGATGGCATCTTTGCATATGACAGATCAGCAGATGATTTTATAGATGGCAGATGGCAGGTGGCAGATAGTAAATGGCAGATGGCAGATGGAAGTTTGGCATATGACAGATGAATTATTCTCAGTTTCAATTGTTCAACGATCTAAAAATTAAATAGATTGCATGTGGCAGATGACATATGGGGATATGACAGATGACATATAATTGGTAGATGATATATCAGATGTCAGATGACAAATGGATGACGGCGATAATATATTGCCAAATGACATAGAGGTAGATGAGAGACGGCAGACGACAAATTGGCAGATGGCAGATGACTGATTGGCAGATGGTACATGACATATAAATAAAGTATTTAAATAAATGATTTATTTACGGGAGACATTTTACAATATAAAGAAAATAATACAATAGAACATAATTATCAATTATACTTAAAATTAACTATTCTAACTAACCTAATTAAAAACAATAATAAAAAGAATAATAAATGAGAAAGAGAAAATAAAGAATTAATGTTTGAATACATATTTGAAAGAGAAGAAAAAAATGTTATGAAAATTTTAATAGTAATTATTTGAAACAGCGTTTCGTAGAACCAAATAAATTAAACCATGAGTTTTTATTTAATGTATTAGCAGATCTTAGGATGCGGTTAAATAAATTATTTTGTAAAAAGTTAGTTGTATGTGTTGTACTAAATATGATATATTGGCAGATGGCAAATTGGTAGAAGACAGATTAGCAGATGGTAGACTGCAGATGACAGATTCTGACAGTCTTAATTAAAATCTGTTAAATTCGAACTATCTAAAAATTAAATAGTTGACAGATGACAGATGACACATTTGCGTATAACAGATGGCATATGATATATTAGCAGTTGACATATCAGACAAATTGGCAGATGGCAGATAACAGATAGCTTATGATTAAACAGATTGGCAGATGATAGATGGCAGATGATAGATGATATATGGAAGATGGCTGATGGCAGATGACAGATGGCAAGTGGCAGATGACCGATGGCAGATGATATATTAGCAGATGATACGTAAAAGATTGGCAAATGACAGATTGGCAGATGGTAGATTGCAGACAACATATTGCATGTTATATATTTATTATATATATATTTTTTTATAGTTTTCCTTTTATATTTTTTCTTCAATTTCAATTGTTCATTCAGTTTATTTTTAAGAAAAATGATTAAGAAGACTGAAAGTATAAATTAAACCATGTTAAAGAGATGATAGATGGCAGATGACATATTGGAAGAAGACAGATCAGCAGATGACAGATGAGCAGATGACAGATTGACAGATGGCAGATGACAAATTGGCAGGTGGCAAATGGCATATAATATATTGATAGATCACATATTGGCAAATGACAGATCAACAGCTGACAGATTGGCAGATGGCAGATGACAGATTGGCGGATAATAGATTGGCGTATTACAGATGACAGATGGCACATAATAGATTGGCAAATGGCAGATGGTAGATAACAGGTAGCAGATAGCCGAGGGCAGATGGTAGATGGTCAATGGCCGATGGCACATGATATATTGGCAAATGGAGGATGATATATTGGCAGATTGGAAGATGGCATATGACAGATTGGCAGATGGACAGATGGACAGATTAGCAGATGACATATCGGAAGATTGCAAATTGCATGTTATAGGTTGATTTTTTATAGTTTTCCTTTTAGATTTTTTTGTTTTTTTATCACAATTTTAATTGTTAAATATGCATTATCTAAAAATTAAACAGATGACAAATAATATATTGGCAGATGGCATATAGCAAATGGCATTTGATATTATGGCAAAGGACAGATTGGTAGGTAGCAGACGGTCGATGGCAGATGGCAGATGACAGATTGGCAGATGGTAGATGTCAGATGGCAGACGGTCGATGGCAGATGATGTACTGGCAGATGATATAAGTAGATGACAGATTGACAGATGTCAGATTAGCAGATGTCAGATTGGCAGATTTCAGAGACCATTCTTTCTCGTAAAAATCATTTTGGCAAATTTTTAATTTTTATACCTGTACTATTTTCAACATATTTGTAAACTAGTTCTCTATTTATACTTTATCCAGTCTTTTTAGACAAGTTTTACAAATGTTTTAAATTCTAGTAAATAATCCTGGTCTCTTTGCTAAATATGAATCATTTTTTGTACCAAATTTATCTTTTTAGAAAGTTTTCAACTGTTGTAAACAATTTTATTTTTTTTTTCAATTTCAACTACTTATTCAGTTTCTTGTTAAAAAATATAATCTACGAATCTGAAAATTTTAATTAAAATTTGTTAAATATTAACTATCTAAAAATTAAACTAATGGTAGAAGGCAGATAGCAGATAGAAGATAGCAGATGAGAGATTGGCAGATTTCAGATAACAGATGACACTTGGCCGATGGCAGATGACATATGGACAAATGGCAGATGGCAGATGGCAAATGGTCGGCGATATATTGGTAGGTGACATATTGGCAAATGACATATTGACAGAAACTGACAAATGGCGGATTGCAGACAGCAATTGTTAAGAAAATAATTAATAAGTCTGAACGTCTTATTTGAAACCTGTTAAATAGGAACTATCACAAAAATACAAGAAGATGGCATATGACATTTGGCAGATGACAGATAGCATATGATATATTAGCCGATGACAAATTTGTAGGTGATATATCAGCATATTGACATATTGTAGATGGCAAAAAGCAGATTGGCAGATGGCAGATGACAGGTGGCAAATGAAAGGATGGCATATAATTTTCCCTCAATTTCAATTGTTGAGCTATCTAAAAATTAACCAGACGGGAGATGGTAGATGGCATGTTGGCATATGACAGATGACATATGATATATTGGCAGATGGTTTATCAGATGACAGATGGCCGATGGTAGACGATATATTGGCAGATGATAGATGATAGATAAGATAATTGGCAGATGGAAAATGGTCGATAATATATTAGCAGATGACATAATGACAGATAACAGATTTCCAGAAGACAGATTAGCAGATGACAGATTACAGATTAGCAGATGGCAGATTGAAAATAGCAAATGGCATATTATAAGTAGATTTTTTATAATTTTCCTTTTACATTTCCTTTTATCAATTTCAACTGTTTGTAGAGATTTAAGAAAATAATTAAGAAGTCTGAAAGTCTTAATTGTAACCTATTAAATACTAACTATCCCAAACATAAACAGATGGCAGATGATATATTGGCAGTTGGCAAATAACATATTGGCAGGAGACAGGTTATCAGATGACAGATTGTCAGATGGCAGATTGGTATATGATAGATGACAGATTGCATGGCAGATGGAAGATTGCAGAGGGCCTATGGTGGATGGCACATGATATATTGGCAGATGGCAGATAAAAAATTGGCATATGTCTGATTGGCAGATTGGGAGATGCCATTTTTTAGGTGACAGATTGGCAGATGAAATCTTAGCAGATGTCAGATATGGAAGATGCAGATGATATATTGGAAGATGACATCTTAGCAAATAGCAGATGGCAGATGTAGATGATATATTAGCAGATGACAGTTTGGCAGGTGACATTTTGACAGATGATAGATTTATACAAGATAGATTGATACAAGGCAGATTTCAGATCTGAAATTCTTAATTAAAACCTGTTAGATGAGAACTATCTAAAAATTAAACAGATAACAGATGACAAAAGACATATTGACAGATGGCAGATGACATATTAGCAGATAACATATGGGCAGGTGACAGATTACTAGATGGCAAATTATTAGATGGCAGAAGGCATTTGATATATCGGCAGGTGAAATATTGGCAGGTAAAATATGGGCAGATGACAGATGGCAGATGATTGATTTATAGATGACAAATTTTTTGATTGGTAGTTGGTTGGTAGATGACATATAGCAGATGACCGATTGGTAGATGACAAATTGGCAGATGACAGATAAACAGTGACAGATTGGCAGATGACAGATAGCAGATTGCTAGATGGAAGAAAGCAGGTAGCAGATGGCAGATGATAGATGGTATATAGCAGATTGTAGATAACAGATGGCAGATAGTAAACTATTTAGTGGCATATGGCAGACGATATATTGACAGATGACAGATTAGCAAATGATATAATGGCAGATGACAGGTTGGCAAATGACAAATTATTTACGGATATTTGTTTTATATAAATGACACAAGACAAATGACAGATGACAGAAGTTAGATGACAGATGAATTTACACATTCTAAATTATAAATAAGGGTGGGCATATATAAATTTAAATATTATTTAGAGGAAGCATATTTTTTTTAGTTAATTTTTTTTTAATTATAATGTGAAGTCTCAATTTATAACAGTTAAATACGAACTTTCTAAAAATAAAACATTCAAAATTTGTTAGCAGCTAAAAACTAAAAAATAAGCAATCCGTTGAAAACACACAAAATTAAAAAAATATTTAAAACTTATATTTGATTTGAAATAATTGGAATTTTATTTACAAACAATAAATAATTGAATAGAAAATAGCACTAAATTGAAAGTTTTAATTTTTCTGTACAAAAATATTTTTAAAACAAAGAATTTAATATTTTTATAAATAATAATTCAATAGTTATCTAAAACAGTTTTCATATTATTGTAATAAAAAAAAACAATTGAAATTTTATAAAAATAAGCAATTGAAAACTCGTTAGGAATACAATTTAAAAAAAAACAATTACTCAACAGTAGAAATGTAATTTTATTAAAACAAACTTTCGAAAAATATTATTTAATACAAAATCATATTCAAAATTCTCTAAATGACTTTCTAAAAAGAGTTTCAAATATATGAACAGTTTAAATAATTGATTGACTTCATTATTAAATAATTAGAATATAATAATATTGAAACATATAATTATCTATAGCGTAATTCTGACCTACAATTATAGAGTGTGGCGTATTTTTGACCTATCACAACACAATACTTTTTTTCTTATCCACACTTTAGTTTTATTTTTATTTGTATTTGTATTTATTTGTCCACTGTGCGTACAAAGTAAAATCGAAACACATACGTAACCATAAATTTTTACAAAAATAGTTTGATTCCACGTGAAAAGGCTCGAGTTCATAATTAAATCTTCTTCCACTCTTGCCTACTTCAAAGATTAAAATAAAGCAATTTCCGCACAATATTTTACGGCGAGACCGTTTCCAGCAGCGAGGAAAAGAACTCGCACTCGGGAGGAAAAACCAGGAAGCGTTAATGCACTTCCGTTAGCTTAATAGGAGCGTACGGTTAATTGTTTATAACGTCCGCACACACACATATTGCAATTTCGATCGGCCGTTTTGCAATGCGTAACGTAACGTCCACTGGTAATTTGCAATTATCGCGTGCAACTAATTACTGGCGGCGGCAACGACGGCAACAAACGGCGGCGGCCTCAAATAGAGCGCTTTAATTAAAGAGCAGAAGAAAAACGAACAAAAGAAACAATAATAGCAACATAGTGATTATAGAAACACGATACATCAATTTCAATTACGGGTTTTTTTATTACTACTCTTCAAGCTTAGTATTTATAAATTAATCAATTAATTAATATAGTAAATGATATAAGACAGATTACAAATGATGGATAGTAGATGATTTTTGACAGGTTACAGATGACAGATGACAAATGACAGATAAAAGATGACTACTAACAGGTGAGAGATGACAGATAAAAGATGGCTGATTACAGATGTCCGATGACAGATGGCAGAAGGCAGATGACACACGACAGATAACAAATGGCAAATGACAGATGACAGATGATAATAGATGAAAGATAACAGGCGACAGATGTCAGATAACAGATGACAGGTGACAGATGACAGATGACAGTTGACAGATAACAGGTGATAGATAACAGACGACAGATGATATATGACAGATGAAAGGATCAGGTAGTAAATGATAAACACCAATTGGTAATACAAAGATGAGACATTATTTTTTATGATTTGATTTATCGTTATTTATAATCATTGAATGAGTATGAAAAATAAATTAGGGTATTCATTCCATGCTTATCGTATCAAAACATGTCTGTAAAGGCACGACAATGTCAGAATTACAGCCCCAACATCCACTAAAATGGGCAAACTTGTGTCATTCCGCGACGCCCACCTCCCTTTAGAGACGTTTAAACGCGGAGTCGAGTGTGAGCATTAATTAGAGGGTGCGAGGGACCCCACGATGCGAAAACGCCGCCGCCGCCGCCGTTAAAAGGGAAATTTTCTTGGAAAACCGCCGCGAGAGGCGCCACTCACCGTTATCGACCGCTTAGTAACCGCTCCGAGCGCAGTACAGCGCTGCCATCGCCGCCCCTCAACAGTCCGGAGACTACCACCGACAACGCACCCCGTGCTACCCCTTAAACCATTCAATCATTCAAACCGAAGAAATAAAAAAAGATAAAACGAACGAACCGCACAACGAGGAACAGAAAACGCAGATCGCAAGAGTGAGTATACAATTTTTAATCCTTACAAAAAAAATTTACAATATCGATTGATCATTAATTTTTCACCCCCCATTAAATTCGGGGATCAACTGGTAAGCATTTTAAAGCGAGCGGAAAGAATGAGAAAAAAAAGACGAACGTTCAATCGATAGGGATTTCGAGTGCGTGCGGGTTTTCCCTATTGACCCCATGCCCCCCATCTTGTTGAGGCGGCGATCGCGTGCGTCCACTTCATTGTCTTATCTCGCGATTACAATTCACGTTCCGGACTCGAGTGGGGTAGTCTTCGGGGCGAAATATTTCGGACTTCACGTAATAAGCGTGTACGCGTGTGTGTGTGTTGTTTATCGATCAGAATCCAAAGGGTTGTTGCCCTAAAAAGTGAGTGAGCCGGCCGGATTTCTCGTTTTGGATCCCTTCCAGAAATTGAAACTCGGTTTCATTAAACTTTAAGATGCCACAATACTTATTTTCTGATTTATATATAATTAATAAAATTAATAATTTTAAACGCCCATTAATTTTTTTCCAGCAAGACAATAATGTGAATAACGTCTTTTTGATTTTTACTAGTAAAAAAATCATCACACTTCTTAAAAATATACTTTAATGAATAACTTAATTATCTAACTAATTAAGAAAAATAGTTTTACATTTGCGTGTAGCAAATTTTATCCAATTTTAAATAATTTTCATCATATATATGACATTATAAGTCAATAATAATTAGAGGAGTATATATTATCGATCCTATTCGATTGAGGTAAATATTTGTTTAAGTGCAGGAAAATTTATTATACCCTTAATGTCGTCGTTATTGTGATGAGGAAAAGTACGTCATTAATTTTAACGAATCTAAATGTCTAGAGAATAATTAAGGTATTGATTTTATATGTTTGTTTCGGACGTACGTTGAGATTTTTAAAACCACTCTAGTCGAAATGTATTTATTACTATTTATTAAATTTATAATTTCATCAATTCAAGTTTGAACAATCGCCATTTTGTTTACAACAACTTCATAACAAATATTACTTTTTATTATAAAAAATGTATTGATTTGGAATAAAAATTCATATTTTCAAGGTCATCTTTATTGAAAATAACGTTTTACAATTTATTAAATCATCGACAGCAATTTTAAATTTATCACTTTGAGTGTAAAGAGTCGCCATTTTGTTTAAAGTAACTTTATGTCAAATATTATTGGATAATATTAATATTTTTACAGAAATTATTATTTTGTAATTTTTTAGTCATCGAGAAAAATTTAAAAAAATTATAATTAAAGTTTAATGAGACGCCATTTTCTTTAAAACAATTATGCTAAATATTATTCTAGAATATTATAAATATGTTTATTTTAAATTACCCTTGTATTTTTCAAGGTCATTCTTGGATTAATTGTTTTATAATATTAAATATTATCATTCGACTAAATAAAAACCGTTAATTGTTAAAACTCTCAAATGTCTAAATTAAGTAACAATAGAGGTGACTGTGAAAAAGTAAATTGTTTAAACTTACAAATTGTATTAACTTTCAAATGTCAAAAAATGTCATTTGACCAAAATCCAATGTCAATTGTTAAAACTCTCAATTATCAATTAAAGTTAACAGTAAATTTTAATTTCTTTAAACTAACAAATTATATAAATTTTCAAACGTAAAAAATTGTTATTTAATCATTTTAATGTCAACTGTTTAAACTCTTAAATGTCATTTTGAGGTAACAGTAAAGCTGACTGTCACTAAGTTACGTAATTGCTTAAGCTGAAAAACTATATAAAATTTCAAATGACTTAAAATGTCGTTAAATTTTCAAATGTCAAAAAATGTCATTTGATCATAGATTAATGTCAACTGTTACAACTTTCAACTGTCAATTTGAGGTAACAATAAAACTAAGCTGACTGACAAAAAGTTAAATGCCTAATCTGAATATATAATATTTTAATATAATATATATTTATATAATATATCAAATGTGTAAAAATGTTATTTGACATTTATATTTGGTTAATAAATAACAAAAATTGTCATTTGACTAAATACAAATGTTAATTTTAATTGTTGAACCCGTCAAATGTCTATATAAGGTAAGAATAAAACTGACTGTCGAAACGTAAATTGCTTACACTTAAAAATTATATAAGTTTTCAAATGTCAAAAAATGTCATTTGATCAAATAAATTGTTATTTGATTTAATACACATATGAAACTGTCAACTGTCAACAGTATAGTTGAAAGTTAAAAAGTTTTTTATTTGTGTAGTATAGTTGACTGTCAAAATGTGATTTTTTTAAATTATATAAATTTTCAAATATCAAAAATTGCCGTTTAATCAAATTAAAATGTCAACTGTTAAAACTGTCAAGTGTCAAGTTGAGGTAATAGTGAAGCTAACCGTAAAAAAACTAAATGAAAAACAATGGAATTTGATCAAATTAAATAAAAATAAAAAACTGTCAATTGTTAATTAGGTAAGGTAAAGTTGACTGTCAAAAATTTGAATGCTTCAAGTGACAAAAAATACAATTTCCAAATGTCAAAAAGTGTTTCAATTGATAGAAATTTAATATATTTCCAACTGCCAAAAAAATGTCACCTGTCATAAACATTGGTCTAAAATGTCAACTATTAAAACTAACAATTGTCAATTTAAGTTAAACGTGCTGTTAGCTGATAAAAACTAAGACGTTTCAAGTGACGAAAAGATATAAATTGTCAAAAATTGACAATGTTGAGCGTCAAAAAAAGAAATTAATTAACTCAATAAACTGTCAAAAACTTTGACAGAATACAAAAGGTCAGTCAAGCAAACTAAAATATATCTGCCTAAGTTTTCAAGTGACAAAAAATAATAGAATTTTCAACTGTCATAAAGTGTCAATTGTCAATGTTGAGTGTGAGAAAGTAAAATGTTTCAACTCATAAATAATTGATCAAAAATTTTGATCTAATACAAAATATCAACTGTTTAAAATAAAAATAAAAAATGTCACCTCTTAAAAAGTTTAATCTAATACAAAAGAACGGATTGTTTGAACTGACAAATGTCAAAAAGTGACATCTGACAAAATTTTTCATCTAAAATAAAATGTCAACGGTTTATAGTGACAAATATCAAAAATAACACATGACAGAAACTTTAATCAAATACAAAACGTCAACTATTTAAACTGACAAATGGCAAAAATGTCATCTGACAAATACTTTGATCTAAAAGAAAATGTCAATTTTTTCACCTAAAAAATATCAAAAATGTTGACAGAAACTATAATCTAATACAAAATGTCAACTTTTTAAACTGTAAACTGACATATGTCAAAAGATGTCACTTGTCAAAGATTTTGATGTAATACAAAATGTCAACCGTTTAGACTGAAAATTGTCACCATTTAAAAAATTTAATACAAAAGAACAACTGCTGTTTGAACTGAAAAATGTTATAAAATGTCAAACACTTTGATCTAATACAAATTGTCGACTATTTAAATAAATGACAAATGTCAAAAATGTCACGTGTTAAAAACTTAGATATAATACCAAATGTAAACTGCGTAGCTGAAAAATGTCAAAAAATTGATCTAAAAAAATAACGGTTTAATGTGACAAATATTAAAAATGTCACATGACAGAATCTTTGATCTAATAAAAACCGTCAATTTTTTTAAACTGACAAATGTCAAAATATGACAACTGTTGAAAACTTTGATCAAAAATAAAGTGTCAAAAATGTCACCTCTTAAAAGGTTTAATCTAATACAAAAGAACAACTGACAAACGTCATCTGACAAAAACTTTAATCTAAAACCAAATGTCAAAGGTTAAAATTGACAAATATCAAAAATGTCACCTGACATCAACTACTTATCTAATACAATATGGTAACTAAACTGAAAAATGTTAAAAAATGTCACTTGCCTAAGTCTTTAATCTAGTATTAAATGTCAACTGTTTAAATTGACAATATTGATCTAATACAAAATGTCAACTGTGTAAACTAAAAATGTCAAAAAATGTCCCCTCAGAAAAACTTTGATCTAAAACAAAATGCCAACGGATTAAACTGACAAATTTCAAAAATGCCACCTGACAGAAACGTTAATCTAATAGAAAATGTCAACTGACAAATGTGAAACAACATCACTTGTCCAAAACTTTGATCTAATACAAAATGTCAACTGTTTAAACTGAACGATATCAATTAATGTAACCTTTAAAAAAAGTTTAATCTAATATAAAAGAATAACAGTTTGAATTGACAAATGTCAAAAACTGTCACGTGTGAAACACTTTGATCTATTACAAATTGTTAACTAGTTAAACAAATGACAAATGTCAAAAAATGTCACGTGTTAAAAGTTTTGATCAAATACGAAATGTCAACTGCGTAATTGAAAAACGTCAAAAACTGTCATCTGATAAAAACATTAATCTAAAATAAAAAAAAAACGGTTTAAACATTAAATGCTACCTTAAACAACAAAAAAATAATAAAATTTACAACCGTCAAAAAGTGTCAATTGTCAATGTTATGTGTAAAAAATTAGAATGTTCATAAAAATTGATAAATATTAAGCTATCAAACATGTTTAAAATTTTGATCTAATACAAAATATCAACTAATTGAACTGACAAATATCAAAAATGTCATCTGACAGAAACTTTAATCTAATACAAAACATCTACTTTTCAAACTGACAAATGGCAAAAAATCGAATGACAGAAACTTTTCTCTAGTACAAAACGTCAATTGTTTAAACTGAAAAATGTCACCTGACAAAAACTTCTGCTTTAAAACAAAATGTTAACGGTTTAAACTAACAAATGTCAAAAAATGTCGAACGACAGAAACTTCAATCTAGTACAAAACGTCAACTGTTTAAACTGAAAAATGTCACCTGACAAAAACTTTTGTTCTAAAACAAAATGTCAACGGTTTAAACTAACAAATGTTAAAAATGCCATGTGACAGAAATTGTAACCTAATACAAAATGTCGATTTTTTAAACTAAAAAATATCATATCACCTGACAAAAACTGACAAATGTCAAAAAAGTCACTTCTTAATAAGGTTAATGTAATACAAAAGAAAAACGATTTGAAATGACAATTGTCATAAAATATCACCTGTCAATAACTTTGATCTAATAAAAAATGTCAAGGGTTTAAATTGGTAAATGTCAAAAAATTTCACCTATCTAATACTTCGATCTAGTTCAAATTGTCAGTGTAAAAACTGACAAATGTTAAACAAATCACCTCTTAAAAAGTGTTAAAAGTAGTGTTTTAACTGTCAATAATTGTTAACTATCAAAAACTTTGATGCAATACAAAACGTCAACTATTTACTTAACTGGAATATGTCAAAAAATTTCATGTATCAAAATGTCAACTATTTATATTTAAACAAAATTATGTATGAAAAACTTTGATCTAATTCCAAATATCAAATTTTTAGTCTGACAAATGTCAAAAAATGACTAATATATAAAAATATGTCTAAAATTTGATACAAAATATCTATACTATTTAAATTGACATATGTCAACAAATTTTACTTATAAAAATCTTTAATCTTACACAAAATGCTAACAGTTTAAACTAACAATTGTCAAAAATTTTAATCTAATACAAAATGACAATTGTTTAAACTGACATATGTCAAAAAAATTTACCAGTATAAAACATTTATCTAATATAAAATGCCAACAGTTTAAACCAACAATTGTCAAAAGAAGTAAAAAAAAAATTTTCTTAAAAACTTTTAAGAAATATAAAATTTTTACCATATAAACTAATCAAATGTCAAAAATTGTCAACTTTAATTTGATACAAAATGTCAACTGTTTAAATTTCACCTGTAAAAATCTTGAATCTAATACAAATTATCAACTATTTAAACTAACAAATGCCAAAAAATGTCAATTGTCACATAATATAATCTAATACAAATTGTCAACTGTTTAAACTGATAAATGTCACTTTTCAAAAGCTTTAATCTTATAGATAAACTAATTTTAATGCTGACTGCCAAAAATTTAAACATTTTCAATGACAAAAAAAACACAAATTTTCAACAGTCGAAAAGTATCACTTGTCAATGCTGAATGTCAATTGTTAGTTTAAGCTAATGGTGATGCTGACTGTTAAAAATTGGAATGCTTGAAGTGATAGAAAGTACAAGTTTTAAACTGTTAAAAAGTGCCAATTGTCAGTGTCAAAAGTGTGAAAATGAAATATGTTTCAACTGATACAAAATTGATTAGTTTTCAAATCTCAATACTGTCAATGATAAACATTCGATCTAATACAAATTGTCAACTGTTTAAACTAACAAATGTCAAAAAATGTCACCCAACAAAAATATTAAACTAATACTAAATATCAACTGTTAAAACTGACAAATTTCACTTGTAAACAATTTGATCTAACACAAGATGTTTAAAATAACAAATGTCAAAAATTGTCACCTAACAAAAACTTTAATCTAATACCAAATGTCAACTGTTAAAACTGACAAATGTCACTTGTCAAAAATTGGATCTAATACAAGATGTCAACTGTTTAACCTAACAAATGCCAAAAAGTGCCACCTAACGAAATATTTGATTTTATACGAAATGTCAATAAATAGCTAACAAATAAATAAACTGATAAATGTCATTTGTCAAAAATTGGATTTAATACAAGATTTCAACTGTTTAAACTAACAAAAGTTAAAAAATATCGTGAAATAAAAACTTTTATCTAATACTAAATGTCAGTTGTTAAAGCTGACAAATGTCACTTGTCAAATATTTGATATAATACAAGATGTCAACTGTTTAAACTAACAAATGTTAAAAAATGTCATGAAACAAAAACTTTAATCTAATAACAAATGTTAGCTGTTAAAACTAAAAAATGTCACTTGTCAAAAACATCTAATCTAATATAAGATTTCAACTGTTTAAAGTAACAATTGTTAAAAAATGTCATCTATGAAAATAGTTTTTGAGATTTTCAAGGTCACTCCTGCTGAAAATAAGTTTTTAGAAATTTTTAAATCATCGAAAGCATTTTACATTTTTATCAGTTCAAGTTTGAACAATCGCCATTTTCTTTCAAATAGCTTTACGTCAAATATTGTGTGATAGTATGAAAACTATGTTCATTGGACACAACCTCTAAGATTTTCAAGGTCATTCTTTTAGAAATTAATTTTTTAGAATTTTTTAAATCATCGAAAGCATTTTTCACTTTTATTAGTTCAAGTTTAAACAATCACCATTTTTTTTCAAATAGCTTTACGTCAAATATTATATGATAGTATGAAAGCTATGTTCATTAAACATAATCTCCGAGATTTTCAAGGCCATTCTGCTAGAAATTAATTTTTTAGAATGTTTTAAATCATCGAAAGCATTTTTCACCTTTATCAGTTTATGTTTTGAACAATCGCCATTTTCTTTCATATAAATGTATGACAAATATTATACGATAGTATGAAAGTTATGTTCATTGGACTTAATGTCTGTTCAAGGTCGTTCTACCAGAAAATAATTTTTTAGAATTTTTTAAATCATCGATAGCATTTTTCACTTTTATCAGTTCAAGTTTGAAAAATCGCCATTTTCTTTTAAATAGCTTTACGTCAAATATTACCTGATAGTAGGAAAGTTATATTTACTGGACATAATCTCTAAGATTTTCAAGGTCATTCTGCCAGAAATTATTTTTTTAGAATATTTTAAATGATCGACGGCATTTTCTAATTTTATGAGTTCAAGTTTGAACAATCGCCGTTTTCTTTCAAACAACTTTATGTCAAATATTTTATGATACTATAAAATTTATGTCCATTAGACTTAATCTCTGAGATTTTCAAGGTCATTCTGCCAGAAATTAATTTTTTAGAATTTTTTAAATCATCGAAAGCATTTTTCACGTTTTTCAGTTTAAGTTTGAACAATCGTCATTTTCTTTCAAAGAGCTTTACGTCAAATATTATATGTAACTATGAAAGCTATATTCATTGGACATAACCTCCGAGATTTTCAAGGTCATTCTGCCAGAAATTAATTTTTTAAATCATCGAAAGCATTTTTCACTTTCATCAGTTCAAGTTGAAACAATTGTCATTTTCTTTCAAAAAACTGTAAGTCAAATATTGTATTAGAGTATGAAAGTTATATTCATTGGACATAATCTCCGAGATTTTCAAGGTCATTCTGCCAGAAATTAATTTTTTAGAATTTTTTTAATCATCGAAAGCATTTTTTAATTTTATCAGTTCAAGATTGAACAATCGCAATTTTCTTTCAAATAGCTTTACGTCAAATATTGTATGATAGTATGAAAGCTACGTTCATTAGACATAATCTCCAAGATTTTCAAGGTCATTCTGCCAGAAATTAATTTTTTAGAATTTTTTAAATCATCGAAAGCATTTTTCCCTTCAGTTCAAGATTGAACAATCGCCATCTTCTTTCAAATAGCTTTACGTCAAATATTATATCATAGTATAAAAGCTATATTCATTAGACATAATCTCCGAGATTTTCAAGGTCCTTTTGTCAAAAAATAATTTTTTAGAATTTTTTTAAAACATCGAAAGCATTTTTCCCATTTTTCAGTTCAGTTTTTAACAATCGCCATTTTCTTTCAAAGAGCATTACGTCAAATATTATATGATAGTATAAAAGCTATATTCATTAGACATAATCTCCAAAATTTTCAAGGTCATTCTGCCAGAAATTAATTTTTTAGAATTTTTTAAATGATCGAAAGCATTTTTCCTTTTTTTCAGTACAAGTTTGAACAATCGCCATTTTCTTCCAAATAGCTTTACGTCAAATATTATATAATAGTATGAAAACTATGTTCATTAGACATAATCTCCGAGATTTTTAAGGTCATTCTGCTAGAAATTAATTTTTTAGAATTTTTTGAATCATCGAAAGCATTTTTCTCTTTTTTCAGTTTATGTTTGAACAATCGCCATTTTCTTTCAAATAGGTTTACGTTAAATATTATATGATAGTATGAAAACTATGTTTATTAGACATAAACTCCGAGAATTTCAAGGTCATTCTGCTAGAAATTAATTTTATAGAATTTTTTAAATCATCGAAAGCATTTTTGACTTTTTCCAGTTCAAGTTTGAACAATCGCCATTTTCTTTCAAATAGCTTTACGTCAAATATTATATGATAATATGAAAACTATGTTCATTAGACATAATCTCCAAGATTTTCAATGTCATTCTGCCAGAAATTAATTTTTTAGAATTTTTTAAATAATCGACAGCATTTTTCACTTTCATCAGTTCAAGTTGAAACAATTGTCATTTTCTTTCAAAAAACTGTAAGTCAAATATTGTATTAGAGTATGAAAGTTATATTTATTGGACATAATCTCCGAGATTTTCAAGGTCATTCTGCCAGAAATTAATTTTTTAGAATTTTTTTAATCATCAAAAGCATTTTTTAATTTTATCAGTTCAAGATTGAACAATCGCAATTTTCTTTCAAATAGCTTTACGTCAAATATTGTATGATAGTATGAAAGTTACGTTCATTAGACATAATCTCCAAGATTTTCAAGGTCATTCTGCCAGAAATTAATTTTTTAGAATTTTTTAAATCATCGAAAGCATTTTTCCCTTCAGTTCAAGATTGAACAATCGCCATCTTCTTTCAAATAGCTTTACGTCAAATATTATATCATAGTATAAAATCTATATTCATTAGACATAATCTCCGAGATTTTCAAGGTCCTTTTGTCAAAAAATAATTTTTTAGAATTTTTTTAAAACATCGAAAGCATTTTTCCCATTTTTCAGTTCAGTTTTTAACAATCGCCATTTTCTTTCGAAGAGCATTACGTCAAATATTATATGATAGTATAAAAGCTATATTCATTAGACATAATCTCCAAAATTTTCAAGGTCATTCTGCCAGAAATTAATTTTTTAGAATTTTTTAAATGATCGAAAGCATTTTTCCTTTTTTTCAGTTCAAGTTTGAACAATCGCCATTTTCTTCCAAATAGCTTTACGTCAAATATTATATAATAGTATGAAAACTATGTTCATTAGACATAATCTCCGAGATTTTTAAGGTCATTCTGCTAGAAATTAATTTTTTAGAATTTTTTGAATCATCGAAAGCATGTTTCACTTTTTTCAGATTAAGATTGAACAATCGCAATTTTCTTTCAAATATTCTATGACAGTATGAAAGCTATGTTCATTAGACATAATCTCCGAGATTTTCAAGGTCATTCTTCCAGAAATTAATTTTTTAGAATTTTTTAAATCATCGAAAGCATTTTTCACTTTTTTCAGTTCAAGATTGAACAATCGCCATTTTCTTTCAAATAGCTTTACGTCAAATATTATATGATTATATGAAAAATATGTTCATAAGACATAATCTACAAGATTTTCAAGGTCATTCTGCTAGAAATTAATTTTCTGGAATTTTTTTAAATCATCGAAAACATTTTACACTTTTATCAGTTCAAGTTTGAACAATCACTATTTTTTTTTAAATAGCTTTACGTCAAATATTATATGATAGTATGAAAGCTATGTTTATTAGACATACTCTCCGAGATTTTCAAGGTCATTCTGTCAGAAATGAATTTTTTAGAATTTTTTAAATCATCGAAAGCATTTTATCACTTTTATCAGTTCAAGTTTGAACAATCGCCATCTTCTTTCAACTTACTGTATGTCAAATATTATATATTAGTATGAAATTTATGTTCATTGGACATAATCTCTGAGATTTTCAAGGTCATTCTACCAGAAATTAATTTTTTAGGATTTTTTAAATCATCGAAAACATTTTTCCCTTTTTTCAGTTCAAGTTTGAACAATCGCCATTTTCTTTCAAATAGGTTTACGTCAAATATTATATGATAGTATGAAAGCTATGTTCATAAGACATAATCTCCAAGATTTTCAAGGTCATTCTGCCAGAAATTAATTTTTTAGAATTTTTTAAATCATCGAAAGCATTTTTCCCTTTTTTCAGTTCAAGTTTGAACAATTGCCATTTTCTTTCAAATAGCTTTACGTCAAGTATTGTATGATAGTATGAAAGCTATGTTCATTAGACATAATCTCCAAGACTTTCAAGGTCATTCTGTCAGAAATATTTTTTTTAGAATTTTTTAAATCATCGAAAGCATTTTTCCCTTTTTTCAGTTCATGTTTGAACAATCGCAATTTTCTTTCAAAAAGCTTTACGTCAAATATTGTATGATAGTAGGAAAGTTACATTTACTGGACATAATCTCTAAGATTTTCAAGGTCATTCTGCCAGACATTAATTTTTTAGAATTTTTTAAATCATCGAAAGCATTTATTATTAATATTACAGATGATGTATTAACAGAACCTTTTAGCTTTAAAGAAACTACATACATCAAAGTTTTGGATGCAATAAATAATTTGAAGAATACCCGTAGTTCGGACATATATGGTATTACTGTTGAAATGGTAAAAAGCGTAAAATATTTAATAATTTTACCCTTAACCAAGCTTGTTAATGATGTTATAAAATCGGGAATATATCCGCGTGCCTTGAAAATTGCAACAGTACTTCCTATCTACAAAAAGGGTGACTTAAACGATAAAAATAATTATCGACCGATATCACTGCTCCCAATATTATCAAAAATAATTGAGGTTATATTAAAAGATCAAGTTATCGAGCATTTTGACAAATATCAGCTCTTCCATACCAATCAATTTGGATTTCGGTCGGGAATGTCTACTACTGAAGCTTTGGTGTCCATAACGGAAACAATAATAAACAGTTACGAAAATAAAGAATATTGTGTGGGCTCATTTATCGACCTTTCTAAAGCTTTCGACTGTGTGTCACATAAACTACTGCTTTCTAAATTAAAAACTTATGGTTTTGATGACCTCAGTCTAAATTTAATGGAGAATTATTTAAACGAAAGACAACAAATTGTCACGATAAAAGAAAAGAAGTCTGGTGTACGTAATTTAAAGGCAGGTGTTCCCCAAGGATCTGTGCTAGGCCCAGTACTTTTCATTATCTATATAAACGATCTACCAAAATATGTTCAGTCCACAAAAACACTTCTGTTCGCAGATGATACCACTATTCTAAATAGTGAAGCAGCTTTAGAGGTTGCTGAAACTAAAAACACACTATCTTTGAAATACGTGTCATCATGGTGTAAAAAGAATAGACTAGTACTAAATGAATCAAAGACAAAAAAGGTAGTTTTCACACTGAGAGCGCACGAAGCAGAATGCAATAATAATGCAAATTTTCTCGGAGTACATCTTGACTCTAACTTAAAATGGGACAAACACGGCGATACGCTGGCAAAATCGCTTTCAAAAAATATATTTTGTCTGAGAGGAATGTCAAAAAGAGTGGGACACACTCAATTACGAACTGCATACCATGCCTTATTTGAATCTAAATTACGGTACGGAGTGATTGTATGGGGACATTCTTACTCCAGACATCGTATATTTAGCCTACAACGCAGAGCACTAAGAATTATAGCAGGTTTGTCATATAGATGTGACTGCAGAGAAGCCTTCAAACAAGAAAATATACTAACTTTCCCTGCCATATACATCCTTGAATGCCTAGTTTATGTACGATCTCATATTAAAGACTATATAAAACGTGAATACAAACACTTTTCAAGAACAAAAAGTGAACTGTCACTAGAATATCTGAGATTGGAAAAGTCGAAAAATGGGCCAAATTACTATGGAGTCAAATTCTATAATAAGTTAACTGTAAGCACGCAAAATTTAGAAATCCATTTATTTAAAAAGAAAATTAAAGAATATCTCATAAACAAAGTGCCGTATTGCATTAATGAATTCTTACAATACACTGATGTTATATAGTAATTGAGTGGAAATAAATATAACCATTTTTTGTAAGTATTTTTTAAATTATTTATTATACTATTAATTCTTAAGATATATTTTTATATTTTTTTTATATTATTTAATTTTAATATATTTTATATAGCATTTTATAGTTTTTAATTGTGTTTTAATTAAACTTTTTATTCATTTTTATTTTCAATCTTAATTTAAAATTTTAACATTTATTTTTATGATAAAAAAATTTTATTATAAATTTTTCCTTATTCTATCAACTTCTTAATATATCTTTTATATTTATTTTTATGTTTTATTTTTAATATATCTTATATAGTATTTTATAGTCATAGTTTTTAATTGTCCTTTAAATAAACTATTTATTTATTTTTTATCTTTAATTTTAATTTAAACTCTTTATGATTAAATTTCTATTTATTTCCAATCTATATTTAACCAATACATTCAATAACATATATGTATCCAAATGATTTTTTCGACATTTATTTGTCATCGTATTATTTATAAATTTATTAGTTATTTATATAAACTCGCAATTTTAAACATAGTATAGTTTAAGCAATGTCAATAAATCCCATTCTCTAATTAGTTCGATATTATATGTATAAAACGTATCATCAAACAAATTATTTGTAATAACATATTTATAGCTACCTTTGTTCGTTTTTCTTGTGACTTATGTAAAACATTTTGTTCCTTACATCAAATAAATATTATTATTATTATTATTATTATTATATTATCATTTTTCACGTTTTTCAGTTCAAGTTTGAACAATCGCCATTTTCTTTCAAATAGCTGTACGTCAAATACTCTATGATAGTATGAAAGCTATGTTCATTAGACATAATCTCCAAGATTTTCAAGGTTATTCTGTAAGAAATTAATTTTTTAGAATTTTTTAAATCATCGAAAGCATTTTTCACTTTTATCAGTTCAAGTTTGAACAATCGCCATTTTCTTTCAAATAGCTTTACGTCAAATATTGTATGATAGTAAAAAAGCTATGTTCATTAGACATAATCTCCAAGATTTTCAAGGTCATTCTACCAGAAATTAATTTTTTAGGATTTTTTAAATCATGGAAAGCATTTTTCCCTTTTTTCAGTTCAAGTTTGAACAATCGCCATTTTCTTTCAAATAGGTTTACGTCAAATATTATATGATAGTATGAAAGCTCTGTTCATTAGACATAATCTCCAAGATTTTCAAGGTCATTCTGCCAGAAATTAATTTTTTAGAAATTTTTAAATCATCGAAAGCATTTTTCACTTTTATCAGTTCATGTTTGAACAATCGCCATTTAATTTCAAATAGCTTTACGTCAAATATTGTATGATAGTATGAAAACTATGTTCATTAGACATAACCTCCAAGATTTTCAAGGTCATTCTGCGAGAAATTAATTTCTTAAAATTTTTTAAATCATCGAAAGCATTTTTCACTTTTATCAGTTGAAGTTTGAACAATCGCCATTTTCTTTCAAATAACTTTACATCAAATATTATACAATAATATGAGAGCGATGTACATTTGACACAAACCTTCAGATTTTCAAGGTCACTCTTTTCGGAATTAATGTTTTATATATATTTTCCTCAATGCATGTGAATTATAATACATAATAAATGAAAATATTGTGTGCACGTTTGTAAATTAGAGGACTATTACATAATCGCCGTATTCATACAATAGACATCACTTTCCCTGGTGGATGTTGCATGTGTGTTAATCATAATTGTAATTACGTTTCGTGTTTGTAAATAAATATCATTCACGAGCACGCGAGTTTCTTAATTGGGTAATAGATCAATCAAAATTGTGTTTACTACGCGTAGAACGTGTGTTATTAATAATTTGTTAATATCAGTTATTTGTGTCTAATCTGCAAATATTTTAATTGCTTAAGTTTGTTTAATTCGTGAAATATTTCAGGCATTCGCTCGGGGGGTAAATTGCGCTGCGGCGAGCGCGAAAGGGGTGGCGGTGTGTTCATTCAACATTTTTTTTCCCCACCACTAAAAAATTCATCCCGTTTATTCTTAGCTGAGGCTGCGTTATTTTTTATTAATGGTTTTACCCTTCGGGTCGATGGGGAAACGAAAAAAAAAAACGCTACAGCGTGGGATGGATTTAATGTCACTGAAGCGATACATTTTTTTTTATCTCTAAATCATTCGATGATAATAAAATGTGATTACACTGAATTTGGATTTTAAGCACTAATAATTATTATAAAAAATATTATATAACTTGTACCCAAAACAATAATTATCTGTGGTTAAAACATAGTGAGTTTAATTCTTTGTGTCAGCTTTTGATTAAATATAATTTAAACATTTTTTTATACTGAACTGAAACTGTTTCATCCACAATGATTTGTTTTTAATATATTATAAGATTTTAAATTCACTGTAACAATACTTTATTACGTAATAACGGTTACAACCATTCTCTTTATTAAACAACTTCAAACTTTAAACAAAATTTCCATAAATAATACAATGTTTGAATTCAGAGTGGAACATTGTATAATTGAATTACGCCTATGCGAAATATCTAGTTTATGCGGAGGACGGAATCGCTCGGATATAATTCCGGGATGTCGGAGTGTGGGTGTGCGCAATTGTGGAGTTGTTTCGGTTTTCGAGGGCGGCATTACCGCCCCTCCATTCATAACCCGCTACACACGGCACCGTTTCGCGTGATGGGGGGCGAATCAATAAAGTCAGTGAACTAAGGCTCAGCCGGCAGTTTTCCGCCGGCCCGAATGTCTCGTTCTCTCTCTGTATGTGAGTGCGGGGGTGTAATTAAAAATGATAAATTACAATCGACGCCACCCACCAGCCAGCCACCAACTAAAAACGCGAACTGTGTGTTAGTGCACTCGATTATTTTTGCGTCGAGATGAAAACGAGTAATAAAAGCGTTTACCGATAATCAATCAATTTTATTTCCTTACATTATAATTTCAAAATCCTATCAATTGTTTATCTTTCAACATTTGATATATAAATAAGTTTAGATTAAAGTTTGAGCTGAAAATCTATTAAGGATTTTGAAATACAGGGATATAAAAATAGACACCTGCTACAAAACAATTTCATATGTATGTTCTACTGATTGGAGGGTGGGTTATAGACTAACCATCAACGCTACATATATAAAATATATATATTTCATTAAAATAATTAACTTATAATACGAAAAAACAAAATGGTAACTGTTTAAACATAAATTGAAGAAAATTGAAAAATTGCAGTTGATCACTTAAATCGTTGTAAAAATAGAAATACATACAGAATTACTTTAAAAATACATAAAAACCATAAAAAGTATATTGCGTTTACATAATTAGTAAAAATAATTGATGTATAATACAGAAAAACAAAATTGTAACTCTTTAAACTTCAATTGAAGAAAATTGAAAAAATGCAGTCTGTAATTTAAAACATTGTAAAACAAGTATTACTCGTAGAATCACTATAAAAATTCACAAAATCATTAAAAGTATACCGAGTTTACATAAATAGTGAAAATAATTGACTTACAATACGAGAAAACAAAATAGTAACGCTATAAACTTGAAGTGTAGAAATTTGAAAAAATGCAGTTGTTGATTTAAAACATTGTAAAAAAATTATTACAAGCAGAATTACTCTAAAACTTTATGAAATCATTAAAAGTATCTCGAGTTTACATAATTAGTGAAAATAATTGACTTACAATACAAAAAATCAAAATAGTAACGCTATAAACTTCAAGTGTAGAAAATTGAAAGATTGCGGTTGATGATTTAAAACATTGTAATAATAGTATTAATTATAGAATTGCCTTGAAAATTTACAAATCATCTATTAGAATAATACCGAAATTAAATAATTAGTAGAAATAAATGATTTACAATACAGAAAAATAAAATAGTAACTCATTAAACTTGAATTGAAGAAAATTGGAAAATTGCAGTCGATTATTTAAAACATTTTAAAAACACTATTAATTGTAGAATTACTTTAAAAATTCACAAAACCATTAAGATGTTATCTTGTTTACATAGCTAGTGAAAATAATTCACTTAGAGTACGCATAAACAAAATGGCAACGTTTTAAACTCCAATTAAAGAAAATTGAAAAATTGCAGTTGATCACTTAAAGCATTGTAAAAGTAGAATTACTTGCTGAATTACTTTAAAAAAGTACAAAAACCATTAAGCGCGTATTGAGTTTACATAATTGGTGAAAATATTTGATTTACAATATGAAAAAAGAAAATAATAGCTTTATAAACTTCAATTGAGAAAAAATGAAAAATTGTAGTCCATGATTTAAAACATTGTAAAACGGGTATTACTTGTAATAATATTAATAATAATAATAATAATATATTTATTAATGCTGATTAGACAAAGTCCTTACATAAGTCAAATACAATATAATATATAAACCTAGAGCTAAATTAATTTCTTGGTCTAATTATTATATGAATGAACCTTAAAATTAAATTATTCACATAAAATTGACACTTAAGTAACACGTTAAAATTCGGAAAAATTGTAGAATTACTTGAAAAATTTACAAAAATATTAAGTCGATATCGTATATTTACAGAATCCGTAAAAATATTTAAGTTAAACTACACAAAAACAAAATGGTAACGTTTTAAACATCAATTAAAGAAAATTAAAAATGGCAATCGATAAGTTAAAACATTGTAAAAAGAGAAACACTCACAGAACTACTTTAAAAATATACAAAACCGTAGAAAGTGTATTAACTTTAAATAATTCCTAAAAATAATTGCTTTATAATGCAGAAAATCAAAATGGTAACTCTTTAAAATTCAATTGATGAAAATTGAAAAATTGAAGTCGCTGATTTAAATCATTACAAAAAAAGTATTACTTATCAAATTACTTAAAAAAATTACAGAACCATTTAAAATATATGGAGTTTGCATAATTAGTGGAAACAGTTGACTTTTGACAATACAAAAAAACAAAATAATAACGCCACAAACTTCAAGTGTAGAAAATTAAAAAAATGCAGTTTTTGATTTAAAACATTGTAAAAATAGTATTACTTATAGAATTGCTCTAAAAATTTACCAATTCATTAAAAAAAATATTTATTTTAGATAATTAGTGATAATAATTGACTTGAAGTACAGAAAAACAAAATAGTAACTCTTTAAACTTCAATTGAAGAATATTGAAAATTTTCAGTCGATGATTTAAGACATTGTAAAAAAATATTAATCGTAGAATTACTTTAAAAATTCACAAAACTATTTAAAAGATATTGAGTTTACATAATTGGTGAAAATAGTTGACTTGCAATACGATAAAACAAAATAATAACGGTACAAACTTCAAGTGTAGAACATTGAAAAATTGCAGTTGTTGATTTAAAACATTGGAAAAATATTATTACTTGTAGAATTGCTTTAAAGATTTACAAATCCATTAAAAGAATATCGATTTTAGATAATCAGTGAAAATAATTGACATGCATTACAGAAAAACAAAATAGTAACTCTTTAAACTTCAATTGAACAAAATTAAAAAATTGCGGGATATGATTTAAATAATTGTAAATAGTGTATTACTTGTTAAATTACTTCAAAAATGTACAAAACCATTAAGACTGTATCGAGTTTGCAGAATTGGTAAACATATTTAACATAAAATATGCAAAAACAAAATAGTAACCTTTTAAACTTCAATTTAAGAAAATTAAAAAATTGCAGTTGATGATTTAAAACTTTCTAAAAAATATATTGCTTATCAAATTACTTTGAAAATTAACAGAATTATTAAGTTGAAATTAAATTTATAGAATTAGTTAAAATATTTAACTTAAAATAGGCAAAAACAAATGGTAACATTTTAAACTTGAATTAAAGATGATTGAAAAATTGCAGTCGAATACATAAAACATTTTAAAAATAGAAATACTTATAGATTTACTTTCAAAATAGACATAAATCATAAAGAGAGTATTGCGTCTACATAATTTGTAGAAATAATTGATTTACAATACAGAAAATACAAAATCTCATTAAACTTCAATTGATGAAAATTGAAAAATTGCAGTCGATGATTTAAAACATTTAAAAAAAATTATTAATTTTAGAATCACTTCAAAAATTTACAAAACCATTAAAACAATATTCGAGTTTACAGAATTAGTAAAAAAATAACTCAAAATACGCATGAACAAAATAGTAGCGTTTTGAACTTCAAATTAAAGAAAATTGAAAAATTGCAGTCGATTAATTGAAAGCTTGTAAAAACTGTAATACATGCAGAATTACTTCATAATTACATATAAACCATATAATATATTTTGAATTTACATAATTAGTGAAAGTAATTGATTTGTAGTACAAAAAACAGAATAGTAACTCTTTAAATCTCAATTGAAGAAAATTGCAATTTTTCAATTTCAATCAAGTCGATAATTAAAAACATTGTAAAAAATCTATTAACTGCTAAAATACTTTAAAAATTTAAAAAAACCATTAAGACGATATCTGATTTACAGAATTAGTTAACATATTTAACTTAAAGTACGCAAAAACAAAATTGTAAGGTTTTAAACTTCAATTTAAGAAAATTGAAAAATTGCAGTCAGTCACTTAAATCATTGTAAAAACATAAATACTTGCCGAATTACTTTAAAAATTGATGAAAACTATAAAAATAGTATCGAGTTTACATAATTAGTAAAAATAATTGATTTATAATACAGAAAAACAAAATGGTAACTCTTTAAACTTCAATTGAAGTAAACTGAAAAATCAAAGTCGGTGATTTAAAACATTGTAAAAACAGTATTACTTGTAGAATTAATTTGGAAATTTGCAAGGCCATAGAAATGATATTGAGTTTATGGAATTTGTATAAATAATTATTTTAGAGTACAAACAAACAAAATGGTAACGTTTTAAACTACAATTAAAAAAATTCAAAAATTGCAGTCGATTATTTAAAACATTTTAAAAATGGAAATACTTACAAAACTACTTTAAAATTACATAAAAACCATAAAAGGGAATTGCATTTACACTACTAGAAAAAATAATTGATTTACAATACAGAAAAACACAATAGTAAGTCTTTAAACTTAAATTGCAGAAAAATTAAAAATTGCAGCCAATGATTTGAAACATTGTTAAAAAAGTATTAGTTGTAGAATAACTATTAAAAGCGTATGTAGTTAAAAAATGGATACGACATTTACAGAATTAATGAAAATATTTAACTGAAAATATGCAAAAACGTTATGGTAAGGTTTTAAACTTCAATTTAGGAAAATTAAAAAATTGCAGTTGATCCCTTAAAACATTGTAAAAATAAAATTGCTCCCTCAATTACTCTAAAAATTGATAAATACAATTAGACTAGTATTCACTTTACATAATTGGTGAAAATAATTGATTTACAATGCAGAAAAACAAAATAGTAACTCATTAAACTTCAATTGAAGAAAATTGAAAAATTGCAGTTGATGATTTAAAACATTGTAAAAATTGTATTACTAATAGAATGACTTTAAAAATTTACAAAATTATTTAGAAGATGTGGAGTTTGTATAATTAGTCAAAAAGTTGACTTGCAATACGTAAAAACAAAATAATAACGCTACAAACTTTAAGTGTAGAACATTAAAAAGATTGCACTTGTTGATTTAAAACATTGTAAAAACAGTATTACTTGTAAAATTGCTTTAAAAATTTACAAATTCATTAAAAATATATTGATTTTGAATAATTAGTAAAAATAATTGACTTTCAGTAGAGAAAAACAAAATAGTAAATCTTTAAACTTCAATTGAAGAACATCGAAAAATTGCGGTTGGTTATTTAAAACATTGTAAAAAGAGTATTACTTGTATAATTACTTCAAAAATTTGAAAAGTCATTAAGACTATACACAGCTTACAGAATTAGTGAACATATATAATATAAAATACGCAAAAAAAAAAGGTAACGTTTTAACCTTCTATTAAAGAAAACTGAAAAAATGAAGTAGATCATTTAAAACATTGTAAAAATAAAACTACTTACAAAATTACTTCAAAAATTGACAAAACTATAAAAAGGATATTAGGTTTACTTAATTAGTAAAAATAACTGATTTATAATACATAAAAATAAAATAGTTTCACTTTAAACTTAAACTGAAGAAAATTGAAAAATTGCAGTCGATGATTTAGAACATTGTAAACATTGTATAACTTATAGAATTACTTTAAAAATTTACAAAACTATTAGAACTGTATTGACTTTACAGAGTTAGTAAAAATATATAGGTTAAAATACGCAAAAACAAAATGATGACGTTTTAAACTTCAATCAAAGAAAATTGAAAAATTGCAATCGATCACTTAAATCATTGTAACAACACAAATGCTTGTAGATTTACATAAAAAATATATAGAATTCATAAAATGGTTATCATGTTTGCACAATTAGTAAAAATATTTAATTTACAGTACCTGAAAACAAAATAGTAACTCTTTAAACGTCAAATGACAAAAGTTAAAAAATTGCCGTCGATGATTTAAAACTGTATAAAAAAAGTATTATTTGCCGAATTAGTTTAAAAGTTTACAAAACTGTTAAGATCGTATTGTGTTTGAAGAATTATTGAAAATATTTAACTTCAAATATGCGAAAACAAAATGGTAACGTTTTAAATTTTAATTCAAGAAAATTGAAAAATTGTAATCGATCACTTAAATCATTGTAAAATTAGAAATACTTGCAAAATTACCTTTAAAATATATAAAAAACCATTAAAGGGATATTGGGTCTATATAATTAGTCAAACTAATTGATTTACAATACAGAAAAACAAAATCGTAACTGTTTAAAATTCAAATGAAGAAAATTTAAAAATTGCATTCGGTGATTTAAAACATTATAAAAAAAGTTTCACTTGTAGAATTACTTTTAAATTTTACAAAACCATTAAAAGGATATATAGTTTATATAATTGGTGAAAATAATTAACTTAGAGTAAGCAAAATCAAAATGTTAACGTTTTAAACTTAAATTAAAGAAAATTGAAAATTTGCAGTCGATCACTTAAAAAATTGTATAAATAGAACTACTTGCAGCGTTATTTTGAAAATACTAAAAAAAACTATTAAAAATATTTTATGTTTACATAACTGGTAAAAACATTTGACTTGAACATTTGAACACGAAAAAACAAGATGGTAACCGTTTAAATTTCGATTGAAGAAAATTGAGAAAATCTAGTCGATGATTTAAAACATTGTAAAAAATGTATTACTTGTAAAATTACTTTAAAAATTTACAAAACTATTTAAAGGATAAGGAGTTTACATAATTAGTGAAAATGGTTGACTTGCAATATAAAAAATCAAAATAATTACGCTACAAACTTTGAGTGCAGAAAATTGATAAATTGCAATTGTTGATTTAAAGCACTGTAAAAAAAGTATGACTTGTGGAATTACTTTAAAAACTTACAAAGTCATTAAAATTATATTGGGTTTATATAATTAACGAAAATAATTCACTTACAATACGAAAAAACAAAATAGTTACGCTATAAACTTCAATTGAAGAAAATTGAAAAACTATAGATGTTAAGTTAAAACTTTGTAAAAAAGATATTACATGTAGAATTACTCTAAAAAATTACAGAATCATTAAATGGATATCGAGTTTATATAATTAATGAAAATAATTGACTTACAATACGAAAAACTAAAAGAGTAATGCTTTAACTTCAAGTGTAGAAAATTGAAAACCTGCGGTTGTTGATTTAAAACATTGTAAAAAAAGTATTACTAGTAGAATTAGTCTTAAAATTTACAAAAATCTCTAAAAAAAATCTCGAATTTACATAATTAGTGAAAATAATTGACTTACAATACGAAAAAACCAAATAGTCTCGCTATAAACTTCAAGTGTACAAAATTGAAAAATTGCAGTCCATCACTTAAGACATCGTAAAAATAGGATTACTTACTGAATTGCTTTAAAAAAAGGATAAAAACTATTAAACGGATAATGAGTTTATATAATTGGTAAACATATTTGACTTACAATATGAAAAAACAAAATAATAGCTTTTGAAACTTGAATTGAAGAAAATTGAAAAATTGCAGTTGATGATTTCAAACATTGTAAAAAAAATATTACTTCTTGAATTACTTTAGAAATTTACAAAACTATTAAGACGATATCGTGTTTACATAATTAATAAAAATAATTAACTTAGAGTACGCAAAAAGCAAAATGGTAACGTTTTAAACTACAATTAAAGAAAATGGAAATGTTGCAGTTGATTTCGTAAATCATTGTAAAAATAGAACTACTTGTTGAATTACTTTGAAATTGCAAGAAATCGTAAAAATAGTATTTGGTTTACATAATTAGTAAAATTAATTTAGTTATGATACAGGAAAACAAAATAGTAACAATTTAAACTTCAATTGTAGAAAATCGAAAAATTGCAGTCGATGATTTAAAACATTGTAAAAAATATTTTAGTTGTAGAATTAATTTAAAATTTTACAAAACTATCAAAAATATGACGAGTTTACATAATTAGTGAAAATAATTCACCTACAATACGAAAAAATAAAATAGTTACGCTATAAACTTCAATTGAAGAAAATTGAAAAACTACAGTTGTTAAGTTAAAACTTTGTAAAAAAGTTATTACTTGTAGAATTACTCTAAAAAATTACAGAATCATTAAATGAATATCGAGTTTATATAATTAATGAAAATAATTGACTTACAATACGAGAAACTAAAAGAGTAACGCTTTAACTTTAAGTGTAGAAAATTGAAAACCTGCGGTTGTTGACTTAAAACATTGTAATAAAAGTATTTCTAGTAGAATTAGTCTTAAAATTTGCAAAAATCTCTAAAAAAAATTTCGAATTTACATAATTAGTGAAAATAATTCACTTACAATACGAAAAAATAAAAGAGTAACGCTATACGCATGAAGTGTAAGAAATTGAAAAATTGCGATTGTTGATTTAAAACATTGTAAAAGAAGTATTACTTGTAGAATTATTTTAAACGTTTACAATAACATTAAAAGGATTTGGGGTTTACATAATTACTGAAATTAATTGACTTACAATACGAAAAAACCAAATAGTCTCGCTATAAACTTCAAGTGTAGCAAATTGAAAAATTGCAGTCCATCACCTAAGACATTGTAAAAATAGGATTACTTACTGAATTGCTTTAGAAAAGGATAAAAACCATTAAATTGGTATTGAATTTACATAATGGGTAAACAAATTTGACTTACAATATGAAAAAACAAAATAATAGCTTTTGAAACTTCAATTGAAGAAAATTGAAGAATTGCAGTCGATGATTTCAAACATTGTAAAAAAAGTATTACTTCTTGAATTACTTTAGAAATTTACAAAATTATTAAGACGATTTCGTGCTTACAGAATTAATGAAAATAATTAACATAAAGTAAGCGAAAACAAAATGGTAACGTTTTAAACTACAATTAAAGAAAATGGAAATGTTGCAGTTGATCTCGTAAACCATTGTAAAAATAGAACTACTTGTTGAATTACTTTGAAATTGCAAGAAATCGTAAAAATAGTATTTGGTTTACATAATTAGTAAAATTAATTTAGTTATGATACAGGAAAACAAAATAGTAACAATTTTAACTTCAATTGTAGAAAATTGAAAAATTACAGTCGATCATTTAAAACATTGTAAAAAAATGTTTTACTAGTGGAATTGCTTTAAAAATTTACAAAAATACCAAAAATGTAACGAGTTTACATAGTTAGTAAAAATAATTGACTTACAATACGAAAAAACAAAATATTAACGCTACAAACTTCACGTGTGGAAAATTGAAAAATTGCGATTCTTTGTAAAAACAGTTTTACTTGCAGAATTACTTTGAAAATATGCAAAGCCATAGAAAACATATTGAGTTTATGGAATTAGTGTAAATAGTTGATCTGAGGTACAAAAAAACAAAAATGGTAACGTTTTAAACTACAATTAAAGAATATTCAAAAATTGTAGTCGATCACTTAAATCATTGTAAAAATAGAAGTACTTGCAGAATTATTTTAAAAATACACAAAACCATAAAGTAGGTATTGTATTTACATAATTAGTAAAATTAATTGATTTATAATACAGAAAAACAAAATAGTAACAATTTAAACTTCAATTGTAGAAAATTGAAAAATTGCAATCGATGATTTAAAACATTGTAAAAAAAGTTTTACGAGTAGAATTACTTTAAAAATTTACAAAACTATCAAAAATATAACGAGTTTACATAATTAGTGAAAATAATTGACTTATCATACGAAAAAACAAAATAGTAACTTTATAAACTTTAAGTGTGGGAAATTGAAAAATTGCGGTTGTTGATTTAAAACATTGTGAAAAAGTTATTACGCGTAGAATTACTTTAAAAAATTACAGAACCATTAAATGGATATTGAGTTTATATATTTAATTAAAATAATTGATTTACAATACGAAAAAACAAAATAGTAACGCTATAAACTTTAAGTGTAGAAAATTGAAAAATTGCGGTTGTTGATTTAAAACATTGTAAAAAAGTTATTACTTATAGAATTACTCTAAAAATTTACAAAACAATTAAATGGGCATCGTCTTTATATAATTAAAGAAAATAATTGACTTACAATACGAAAAAACAAAAGAGTAACGCTATAAACTTAAAGTGTAGAAAATTGAAATATTGCAGCTGTTGATTTAAAATATTGTAAAAAGAGTATTACTTGTAGAATTACTCTAAAAATTTACAAAACCTATAAGAGTATATCGAGTTAATATAATTAGTGAAAATAATTGACTTTCAATACGGAAAAACAAAATAGTAGCGCTATAAACTTCAAGTGTGGAAAATTGAAAAATTGCGGTTGTTGATTTAAAATATTGTAAAAAGAGTATTACTTGTAGAATTACTCTAAAAATTTACAAAACCTATAAGAGTATATCGAGTTAATATAATTAGTGAAAATAATTGACTTTCAATACGGAAAATCAAAATAGTAGCGCTATAAACTTCAAGTGTGGAAGATTGAAAAACTGCGGTTGTTGATTTAAAACATTGTGAAAAAGTTATTACTTGTGGAATTACTCTAAAAATTTACAAGACCTATAAGAGTATATCGAGTTAATATAATTAGTAAAAATAATTGACTTTCAATAAGGAAAAACAAAATAGTAGCGCTATAAACTTCAAGTGTGGAAGATTGAAAAATTTCGGTTGTTGATTTAAAACATTGTAAAAAAGTTATTACTTGTAGAATAACTCTAAAAAATTTACAAAATCATTAAATGGGCATCGAGTTTATATAATTTATGGAAATAATTGACTTGCAGTACGAAAAACCAAAATAGTAACGCTATAAACTTCAAGTGTAGAAAATTGAAAAATTGCGGTTGTTGATTTAAAACATTGTGAAAAAGTTATTACTCGTGGAATTACTCTAAAAATTTACAAAACCTATAAGAGTATATCGAGTTAATATAATTAGTGAAAATAATTGACTTTCAATACAGAAAAACAAAAGAGTAGCGCTATAAACTTCAAGTGTAGAAAATTGAAAAACTGCGGTTGTTGATTTAAAACATTGTGAAAACGTTATTATTTGTGGAATTACTCTAAAAATTTATAAAACCTATAAGGGTATATCGAGTTAATATAATTAGTAAAAATAATTGACTTTCAATACGGAAAAACAAAATAGTAGCGCTATAAACTTCAAGTGTGGAAGATTGAAAAAATTCGGTTGTTGATTTAAAACATTGTAAAAACGTTATTACTTGTAGAATTACTTTAAAAATTTACAAAACAATTAAAAGGATATTTATTTATAATAATTAGTGAAAATGATTAAATTACAACGCGCAAAATCAATACAGTAACGCTTTAAACTTCACTTGAACAAAATTAAAAAATTGCTTACGATTAAAAATTTATAATCAATCAGTTGATAATTTAACCTACTCACTAGGAAACTAATAGAAAAGCCAATCGATTTGCTACGGATGAAAGGCGCGCACGTTTTCCCCTCTCCCACAGAACGAACGAAATGCCGGCGACGGTACGAACAATTAAGAGGATTGATGGACGTGTAAAACGAGGAATCCCTAATGGACCGCGTTCCTGGAACTAATCGGCAGGATAGTTGCTTAAATGCCTCCCGCTAATGAGGACTAATTTCGCTACATTGTGGAATTACGTATTTTTGCTCCTCGGACCGTGGCGAATCGCCACTCTCCCGCTGCTGCCGGCTGAAGAGATGCGATCTCCGAGATAAGACACGATAACGCCATAAAACAGTATCATCAAAATTCATAAAAATAGTAAAATACAAAAATAATGGCCGTACAACGGGAAAACCGTTATCGTTATGGTCGAATACGTAATGAAAGGTTAGATCGGTTTGATAAATCGTGAAGGGTTGATTTGCATTAATTATGTATATTTAATTGAAGTTTTTAATTAATGTATTAATAGAGATTTTATATCTAATTTTTATAGAGTTTTAAAAATTTAACGACTAAGTCAAAGTTTATTAATTCATTAAGGGTTGATTTTTAAATTTTTATTTAATTTTAATGATAAGTATCATAAATTATAGGTTTTATCAAGTGTTTATTTAGAAAGTTTATTTCTACCATAGCTGATGATAATTATTATGGAGTTTTAAAAATGTATCAAACACATAATTGTTTTTAATTATTCTCTTAGGGTTCTTATTATAATTTGCTACTTTTGTATGCTATTTTAATCTTTAAGGTTAATAAAAAACATTGAAATTATCTTATAATATATATAAAGTATTGACAGAGAATTTTTAAAATAAATAGTAACAAATGGTGGAGGCGCCGTTAATGACTTGAATATATAAATATTTCAATGGTTCCATTTATTTGCGTAGGTGTAGAATTCCACTAGGGATCAATACAATACACCGTCTGTCCTTTATTTTTGAAACTTGTCGAATACCGAACGCTGTTAGTTATTGTGAATTCCTGTAGGGAAATTGTGCACGTCGGGGTGGAATCGGGACGAGCGTTGACACGTGAAAAAGTAGCTGAGGGGGGAATCTGTTCGACGTGACTTCACCAAACTTGTACTACAATGTGACGCGATAAAATGGTTTTATTATTACACACTGTGAAATGTGATCGTAAATTTCAATACAATATTTAAAATTATTCGTATTAAATTATATATTATTTTAATATACAATGTTGTGTCATTATTTACTCTTGGCAAATAATGTTTATTGGATAAATATTACAGCGTGAAAATTTATGACGAGTGCTTTTCCGGGATAATATTCATCGCGCATATTTAAACGTTGCACACGGTTTCGAGTTTTATGGACTTCCTCTCGAGCGCACCGCAAACATTTTCGCTGAAACGACGACGAGCTGTAAAAATAATGCCCTTTTTTATTGAAAACCCGATAACGCAAAATTCAGGTCGCTTCACATATGAAATTTTTAGAACAAAATCATCACATCTTTTCAGTTTATTTATCTGCTAATGTAAGTATGTAATATTATTATTGAAGATATTACATACTTACATTAGCAGATAAATAAACTGAAAAGATGAGATCTATTAAAGTCCTTTACGTTATAGTCTTAGTAAGAAAAAATGATTTCGTTTTTTTTTCTAAGTATTAATACACATATAACACATAACTTTATTCAAAAATAGACATGACAAGTGACATAATTATGATTATAATATAAGTACATCATAACTATAACTAAATCTCAATCACAGCTTTTTCAATGTTAATTTTTTGGATTTCTTGAAGAGTATCTCAATTAAATAACACTTTAAAGTGTGAATAAATGTTACACCAGTTTTATTCATATGTAATAAATAATTAATAATAATTTAATATAGTTAAATTAAATGGGATAATTTTCTGTAAATTTCCTTGAATAAATAAAAAGAAAATTTTGTCGACTGCGGTCTCCCGAGGTGGAACTTTTCGTTTGAATGTGGAATTGCCGTGGTGTGAATTGGGATTCGGAATGACCTTTATGGAATGGGATTTGAAAAGACCAGCATGTGTAAAAAAAGGGACCCTCATTAAAATGGGATATATTACACGAAACTCCACTTAGCCCACATCAATCTAAAGCGTTGAATAATAAAGTGAAAATATAAATATTGTAAATAAGAAATCGAAATTGAAAATTGTTATAAGTGAAAGCACGATTTAAACAATTTAAAAATTACTCGAATAATGTTCTCCTGCAACTTTGTTTTAGGATGGGTAGCCCAAGTTTAAATTATAAGGACGATGTAGTAGAAGAATTAGCTGAAGTCTAGCTTATTGAAAATAATTAAAATTAAGTAGCAATTTAATTTATATTTTACTTTACAGATTTCTAAATTTTCCAGAAATTCACTAAAATTTGTTCCTTAAAATTATGTGAATAAGGAAAGTTCCTCTAACTAATTACTTACTACTACTAACTTGTCGAATTACTAATAATAATACGTATAAGCACTAATTACTAACTTGTCTTCCTATTTTCGAAAATTCTCATTTTTTTAAATTTCAAATTTTTTAGAGTTTTCTTCAATGGTGTTAAGATATTTTTCTTCCAAAATTCTACAATTTCCACTATTTTAACATTGTTGCTACTAAATTACGTCCAATTGTTTTCAAAGTTCCCATAATTTTGCAGTAATTATTCTTTAAAATTTCTAAAACTTTACAGCACATTTTCTTTTCTTTTCTTTCACAAGAATTGTCCATCATTTATTGTTTTATTCTATTGTAATTTTCTTGATTTCTAGATTTTACAAAAAAGTCCATGATTTCCTTTAAAATTAAGTTAATCAGAAAATATCGTTTAGAATTTTCCAGCAAAATCTCTTTAAATTTTAAGACATTTCCCATAATTTCTTGTATTATTATTTTTTTGTAAATTCTTATCAAATTCTCTTCTAAATTGTGAGAGTTCAATATTTCAATAGACATTTTACGAAATTTTTCTTACATAATCCGAGAATTTTCGGAATGTTTTCTTCTAAATTGTACAAGTTTCTTTTAGGTTAAAATAATTCTCGAGCAATTTTATATTATAAGAGAATATTCCAAAATTTCTATTTTACTTTCTTTTAACTAACCTTCAAAAGTTCTGTATTACCCAGTAATTTTCCTCTGAATTTCGGATAATTTTTATTTTTATTCTTTCATCTAAATTATATGAATTTTTCAACATTTTCTCTTCTAATTTCGAGGAATTTTCTGTATTTCTTGTTTTATTTTGTCAGAATTTTCCAGCAATTTCTTCTCGAATTATTTTTTATTATTTTTATGATTATTATCTCTCCTCTACATTTTCTATAAAATTATGAACTTTCTACAAATGTTTCCTATAATTTGCAAAAATTTTTGGAATTGTCCAACAATTTTTCTTAAAACTATCAAAATTTTCTCAAAGATTTTCAGAATTCTCCAACAAATTTCTTCGAATTAGAAATTTTTCAATCAATTTGCTTACATTCAGCGAAAATCTGGAATCAACTTTTTATTAGCATTTCTGAATTTGTCTAAATTATATCAATATTTCTCCATTTACATTTCCAATTTGCAGAAAATTTCTTTTTATATTTTGTTTAGTTAATAATTTCACCAATTTCTTTTCCAAATTATTAAAACTTTCTTGAAGATTTTTAAAAATCTGTTTTAGAAATGCTAATCTGAATTTTTAGATTTATTTTTGAATTTGCGAACATTCTAAATATTTTTTTCCAATCTGCAAGAAATTCCTTTAAGCACTTAAACATAATTTTTGTGTTAAATTTTAAACAAACTTTTCTCTCAATGTATTATTCTTTTTTCTTGTATTACTTTAAAAATTCTTGAAATTTAGAAAACAAATTACTAGATAATCTAGACATTTGAAATGTTAATTACTAGAAAATGTATTAACATTTCAAATTTCTAGATTATCTAGTAATTTTTTTTCCAAATTTCAAGAATTTTTAATAAAAATTTTCTTCTAAATTCTGTGATTTTTAGCAATATTTTCTTCAATTGTTAGAAAGTTTCCTTTATTTCATTTTTGTTAGAAATTTTCGAATTTTTCTTTGAAACTAAGTAATTTTCAAAGCGTTTTCTCTTCTAACTTTTAGAAATTTATATTTATTTCTTGTTATGTTTCGTCGAAAATTTTTATCAATTTCTATTCGAAACAATTTTTATGATTCTGTAAGCGATTTTCTTTCAAATTTTTAGAATTTTCTATGAATTTGGGACCTTATATGGATTTTTCTTTAAATCTTTGACGGTTTTCTTTGAATGTTCGTTTACAATTTTTTGGAATTTTCCAACTATTTCAGTACCAAACTGCAAAAATTTTCAATGTTTTTTTTTCTTTTAAATTCTGTAAACTTTCTAGCATATTCTCTTTTAATCCTTTATCATTTTATATTTTAATTTATCGATAAATTTTGATTTCTCCTCCAAATTTCAAGAATTTTCAATTAATTTTTCCTTTATTTCTTGTTTTATTGAATTGGAAATGTCGAGAATTTTCTAGAGGATTCTTTAAACATTTCTTCTTTCGATTTCTAGATTCGTTTTATGAATTTCTACCATTTTCTTAATCTGTAAGATTTTTCTTTAAGCATTCTAGAATTTTCCAGCAATTAACAAGAATTTTCTCTTGCTATTTTTGGGTAATTTCAAAAAATATTTCTTTCAGAATTCTTCAAAAACTCTATAAATCTGCAAGATATTATTTGAACGTTTTAAAAAGTAATACCAACCAAGTTAATTGTTTATTTATTTTGAATTAAAATCTTTGTTTGCAACTTCTCTTCTTTTTTATAGAAAAAATTTCCATTATTTCAGGTTTCTTTTTATTTATTTTATTTTTTCGTTGTTTTCAAATTTCTACATTATCCAACAATTTTTCCTTTAAATTTTTACTATTTTTAAATTTTTTTTACCAATTTAATTATTTTCCAACAGTTTCTTTTTAAATATTCATGATTTTTTTTAATTCTTGTTATTTTTGGAAATTTCCAGCAAATTTCCTGCGAAAATTTTCTTCGTACGTTGTAGAATTTTCGGACAAATTCTTTTAGAATTGAGAATTCTCGAACAATTTAAGATTTCTCAAATTTTACAACCACTTCTCTTCCATTTTATGAGATTTGTTCATAAAATTTCGAAATCTTTCAGATATTTGTCTTTAAACTACCAAAATTTTTCTCTTAGCTTAAATTTCTAGAATTTTCTATGAATTTGCGAATTTCCTCTAAGAGTTCTAGAATTTTCCAGCAAATTCTGTTACCATTTTCAAGTATTATTCAGCAATTTCTCTTTCGAAGTACCAAATTTTTTCGAGATCTTCAAAATTCTTCGATAATTTCTCCTATAAATCTCTGTAATTTTTTATGAATTATCTCAGATCCTTCATATTTTTCTCTTGCAGTTTTGGGAAATGATTCATATATAAACTAACTAAATTTTGGTCGTGACTTAAGAATTCCCAAACAATTTGTCCTCAAAATTTTTAGAAATTTCTATGAAATTGCCAACTTCTTTTCCTCAAGTCTTCGAGAATTTTCTTTAAGAGCTCCAGCATTTTCAGCAATGTCTCCTGGAGATTTTATTTTTAAATTTTTTTAGCAATTTGTCTATAAATTACAAACATTTTCTTTAGGATTTTCAGAATTCTCCAACAATTTCTCTTTTAAACTTTTAGACATTTCTATGAATTTGCGAATTTCCTACATTTTTTCTAAAATCCGCGAGAAATTACTTTAAGACTTCTAGAATTTTTCAGCAATTAACAAGAATTTTCTGTTTCTCGTCTATACTACTAAAATTTCTGTCAAGATTTTCCGAATTGTCCAACAATTAACATTCAAAATTTATAAAATTTTCTATGGATTAGCTTAGCTTTGCACAAATATTTCTTCTAATCTGCGATAATTATAGACTATTCCATTAGTTTCTCTTATAGTTTCCAGGAATTTCTCTTTATTTCGTGATTTATTTTCAGAATTCTTCAAAAATGTCTTCTTATAATTTCTAGAATTTTCTATGAATTTGCTAACCTTCCAACAATTTTTCTTCTAATCTGTAAGTATTTTTATCCAGTGTTCTAAAATTTTCCGACATTTTCTTTTGCAATTTTTTGGGAATTCAATTTTATTATCCAACAGTTTTTCTTTTAAATATCTAGAATTTTCTATGAATTTGCGAGCTTTCAACAATTCTTTTCTCCTATCTGCTATAATTTTTGAGTAATTCTTCTTGAAATGTTCGAGATGTTTTCAGCAATTTCTCTTCTAAATTACCAAAATTTATTTCTAGATTTTCAGAATTCTTTCTAAATTTCAAGTATTTTCTATGAATTTTCGAATGATATTTTCTTTATAATCTACGGAAAATTTGTAGACATTTCTATAAATTTCTCTTCTTCTTCTTCCTTTTTAACCAGGATTGTCTTCAACAATTCTCTTGTTATTTTCAAAAATTTTCCAGTAGTTTCTGTACTAATATAATAATTTTTTTTTCGTAATTTCAAAACTTAACTTAGTAACGGTGGCAATCATCATCATGATTACAATTTCTTCTCTAAATTTCTAGGATTATCTATGAAATTGCGAACTTTTTGAATTTTTCTTTCACAATATCAAATTTTTTTCGAGAGTTTCAAACTTATCAACAACTCAAATTTTTTTCGAGTATTCTTTAATTTTGCAATTTTCAGAGACTTTCTAGCAATTTCCCATAAACTACATTTTTTTTGTTTTAAGGGATTGTCCATCATTTTCTGCTTTAAATTTCAAAAATGTATAAACAAATTTTTTTTCTAATCTGCGAGAATATTCTTTGAATGTTCTAGTATTTTACAGAAATTTCTTTTGCAATTTTTAGGAATTTTTTTTGATAATTCCGAAAAAATTAGAATCTTCTATAATTTGCAAACTTTGTTTACATCTGCGAAATTTGAGATTCTAATTCTTCGAACGTTATACAATCTTTCTTTTATTTTACAAGAAATTTTCATCATATCTTGTTGCATGTAATTAAATTTTCTTGTAACAATTTCTATTCAAAATTGCCAAGATCTTTGAAAATTAACAATATCTCCTCTAAATCGTTTTTTTTTTATGAATCGGATAACATTTTTTTCTTCTAATATGCAAAAATTCGAGTATTCTGGATTTTTTCGACAATTTCTCTCGCAATTTTTGAAAATTTTCAAGGAATTTTTCTTCTAAACTATCAAATTTTTCTTCAAAAATGTCAGAAATCTCCAATTTTTCCTTTGAATTTTTTGAATTTTCTATGTATTTGCTAGCTTTCCACAGATTTTTTCTTAATTTTTTTCGAGCGTTCTAAAAATTATAATCAATTTCTCTTGCAATACTCGAGTAACTTCTCTTCTACCTACCAAAATTTTCTTTGAGATTTTAAGAATTATCCCCGACAGTTTTCGTTTTAAATATCTAGAACTTTCTATGAATTTGCGAATTTTCCACAATTCTTTTCTCTAATAGGCTAGAATTTTTGAGTAATTCTTCTTGAATTGTTCTAGATTTTTTCGTTCATCAATGCTGCTTCTAGATTTTCAGAATTCTTCGATAATTCAAATATTCTCTATAAATATACAAACGATATTTTTTTTTAGAATTTTCTATAAACATGAAAAACTTCATCAATTTTATTATAATCTGCAAAAGTTTGCTTCGTGCATTCTACAATTTTTCACGAATTTTTCTCGTAGTTTCATCTTTTAATTTTTAGAACTTTGCAAACAAATTATTCTTCTAATTTTCGAGAAAATTCTCCTCGAGCGTTCTTAAGTAATTCCTCTTGCACTTTTCGGGAATGTTTCATTAATTTTTTCCAAGATTTTTATAATTTCACAGCAATGTTCTCTATTCTATTAAAATTTTCCATAATTTTATGTATTAAGCTCTTGAAATTTTCCTGAAATTATCCATTCAAAACTCTATCTTACCCACTAATTTATTCTTTGAATGTTTAGAATTTTCAATAAAATTTTTTGAGATATGAGAATTTTGTAGAATTTTTTATTTTCTTATTTAAAAAAAAAATCAAACTAGTGATATTTTCAGAAATCTCCAACAATATCTCCTTTAAATTTCTATGAATTTGAGACAAATTTTTATTATAATTTTCGAACATTCTAGAATTTTTCGGCAATTTCTCTTACAAGTTTTTAGATTTAGATTTAGATTTCAGCAATTACATTTCCAAACGAACACAAATTTTAATTAAGTTTTCTTCCAAATTATATAATTTTTTGTTTATTTCTTGCTCTATCGTTTTGGATTTTTTCATCAATTTTTCTTAAAAAATTTCCTTAGGAATTTTCAGCACATTTTTTCTAAATTTTCTTTGCATTTGTTAACAAAATAATCTGCAATAATTTTCTTCAGTCGTTCTCGAATTTTCAAAATATCTGAAAATTTTCAGCAATTTCATTTCTAAACAGTAATTCCTTTTGTATTGTTTTCTTCTGATATATCGTGCAATTTTCAGGAATTTTCCTCTATTTCTTGTTTTACTTTGTCGCAAATTTCTAGCAACTTCTCTTTCGAATTAACAAATTTTTCGTCGAGATTTTCAAGCTTCCTTACTAATTTAAACTTCTAGAATCCTCTGTAAACTTGCAAACTAAATTATTATATTAGATTATTCAGAATATTTTAATCTAAATTTTTCAAGGTACATTTTTTCCCAAAGATATTTTCCAACATTTGCTCTTCCAATTTTCAGAAATTTCTTTTGAGTTCTTGTATTATTTTGTTCGAAATTTCCAGAAACATATCTTTAAAACTTGCTCGAGATTTTACGAAATACCGTTCTGAATTTTTTAAATTTTCTATTGAAATATTTGAATTTTTTTTTTTTTTTTTTTTTTAGAAATTTCTTTAGAGAACTTTCCATTATTTTTTTCTTTTAATTTGCTCAAATTATCTTCAAGCAATTTCGCTTACCATTTACGTGAATTCTTCAGTAATTTTCCTTTATTCTACATTTAGAAATTTACAAAAATTTCAATAAATATTTCTTTTAATTTATGTAAATTCGAATTTATTTATTCTCGAATTTCTAGGAAATTTCCTTCTTTTATTTCGTTTGAATTTTTAAATATCCTCTCCATTTTAAACTAACCAAATTTTCTTCGAAATTCAAGGAATTATTCAAAAATTTCTCTTTTTTATTTCTAAGATTGTTTATAAATTTTCCATTAATTAATTATTCTCCAATCTGCGAAAAATTTCTCGAAAAGTTTCTTTTGCAATTTTTAGATATGTTACAGTAATTTCTTTAATCTTCATCGATCGATTAGAATTCTTCAATAATTTCTAGAATTTTTCATGAGTTTGCAAACTTTCCACAAATTTTTCCTATCATCTACGAGAATTATCTTCAAGCGTTCTAAAACTGTTTATTAACTTCTCTACCGACTTTCAAGCATTTCCAAAAATTTCTCTTTTGAAGAGACAGATTATTTCAACAATGTCTCCTCTAAACTTCTAGAATTTTCTACGAATTTGCGAACTTCCCACAAACTTTCCTATCATTTACAGGAATTATCTTCGAGCGTACTTAAATTGTCCTTAAAGTTTTTCTTCCAATTTTTTAGTATTTTCAAGCAATTTCTATGAAAATTTCCTTCGAGATTTCAAGTATACTCCAACAATTTCTTCTCTAAACTTTTAGAATATTCTATGAATGTACGAACTTACCACAAACTTTTCTATCATCTACGAGAATTACCTTCAAGCGTTATAAAATTGTCTATCAACTTCTCTACCAACTTTCATGCATTTCCAACAATTTCTCTTTTGAAGAGAGAGATTAATCCAACAATGTCTCCTATAAACTTCTAGAATTTTCTACGAATTTGTAACCTTCCCACAAACTTTTCTATCATTTACAGGAATTATCTTCGAGCGTACCTAAGTTGTCCTTTAAGTTTCTCTTCAAATTTTTGAGTATTTTCAAGAAATTTCTATCAAAATTTCCTTCGAGATTTCAAGTAGACTCCAACAATTTCTTCTCTAAACTTCTAGAATATTCTATGAATTTACGAACTTACCACAAATTTTTCCCATCATCTAAGAGAATTACCTCCAAGCGTTCTAAAACTGTCTATCAACTTCTCTACCGACTTTCAAGCATTTTCAACAATTTCTCTTTTGAAAAGAGAGATTACTTCAACAATGTCTCCTCTAAACTTAGAGAATTTTCTACGAATTTGTGAACTTCCCACAAACTTTTCTATCATTTACAGGAATTATCTTCGAGAGTACTAAAATTGTTTAAGTTTTTCTTCCAATTTTTTAGTAGAGAGAGAAAACATCTTTATTATTAGAAGTAAATATTTGTACAGTTTTTATGAAGTGAACAGAGTACAGACTTGAGGTTTCTTCTAATCATCGGTTATGATTACTAATGGCTTATGAAGTTAACTGTCTTCTGTCATTCGAAGGTTATGATCGCTAATGTCATTATGAACTGATGAGATGAATTAATGAATGGTGATTTGTGGATGTTTTGGTTTTGGGTTGACTAAAGGGTTACGAGGATTACACAACTGGTTAAGGATTTCGAGGTTGTGGAGATTTGTGGCAAATTTTTGGGATAGATATTTCAGACGCTCTTTAATAGGGATTACTTGGGTTATTTTTTTAGTATTTTCAAGCAATTTCTCTTTTAAACTATCAAAATTTCAAGTATACTCGAACAATTTCTCCTCTAAACTTCTATATTTTTTTTTAGTGAATTTACGAACTTGTCACAAACATCATTTATGGAAATTATCTTCGAGCATACTAAATTTGTCCTTCAAGTTGTCCTTTAATTTTTGAACAATTTCTTCATAATTCTTCTAAACTATCAAAATTTTCTTCGAAATTTCAAGTATACTCTAACAATTTCTTCTCTAAACTTCTAGAATTTTCTATGAATTTTCGAACTTCCTACAAACTTCAGGGGAATTATATTCAAGCGTAATAAAATTATCCTTCTAATTTTTCTACCAATTTTTGAGTTTTTTCGAGCAATTTCTTTTTTAAACCACCAAAAGTTTCTTCAAGATTTCAAATATACTCTCCTCTAAATTTTTAAAATTTTCTATGAATTTTGGAATTTTTTTCTTCGATCTGCTACGAATTTTGAATATTTTCTCTTGCAACTTATTCAGCAGTTTCTCGTTCAAGCAACCAAATTATTTTTTCGCGTTTTTAAGAGTTCTCCAACAATTTCTCCTTTAAATTACTAGAATTTTCTATGATATTAAAAACTTGCCGAATTTTTCCTCTAATATGCGAGAATTTTCTTTAAGAGTTCTAGAATTTTTCAGCATATTTCTCTTACAATTTTCAGAAATCGTCTATATGAATTTTCGAAGTTCCTACAAACTTTTCTACCATTTTCGAGAATTAACCTCCAGCGTTCTCAAATTGTCCTTCAGGTTTTTCTTTCAATTTTTGAGAATTTTAGAGCAATTTCTCTTTAAAACTATCAAAGTTTACTTTGAGATTTCAAGTATATTCCAACCATTTCTCCTCTAAACTTTTCTATGAATTTACGAACTTTCCACAAATTTTTCTATCATTTGGGGTAATTATTTTCGAGCGTACTAAAATTGTCTTTTAAGTTTTTTCCAATTTTTGAGTATTTTCAAGAAATTTCTCTTTTAAAACATCAACATTTTCTTCAAGATTTTATGTATAATCCAGCAATTTATTCTTTAAATATTTAGAATTTTCTATGAATTTTTCAACTTCCGAATTTTTTTCTTCGACCTGCTAGAAATTTTGAATAATTTCTCATGCAATTTTCGCAAATTGTTCAGCATTTTCTCGTTTAAATAACCAAATTATCTGTTTTAAGAGTTCTTCAACAATTTCTCCTCTAATTTTTAGAGTTTTCTATGATATTCCAAACTTGCCGAATGTTTGTTCCCATTTGCGAGAATTTTCTCTAAGAGTACAACAATTTTCCAGCATATTTCTCTTACAAATTTCAGGAATCTCATCTATGAATTTGCAATTTATCATTTGAACTTTGAGAATCTTCCAGGATAATTGATAAACCAAAACAAATTTGAAGTTGCTCTTGCAGAACTAACTTATTGTGGGTCATTTTAGAAGATTTGGAGTAGACTAGACTAATACCTAGACTATTGGGAAAAGTCAGTAATACAGTGGGTTAATGCATAGGCTATTAGAAGGTCAAGATCACGCTAGGGTAATACGTAGACAATTGAGGTAGGTCAAGAGTACGCTAGGATAATGTGTAGACTATTGGGGAAGGTCAAGAGTACGCTAGAATAATGTGTAGACTGTTGGGACAGGTCAGGAGTACGCTAGAATAATGTGTAGACTGTTGGGACAGGTCAGGAGTACGCTGGGATAAAGTATAGACTGTTGAGAAAGGTCAAAAGTACGCTAAGATAATGTGTAGACTATTGGGAAAGGTCAAGATTACGCTAGACTATTGCAGGAGGTTAGAAATACGCTTTTTTGACAAAGGACAAAAGTTATTTAAAATTATTTTTATCAGTAGAACATTTATTCATCGTCAACTGTTTGAAGGGTAAATTAATTAGAAATACGTAGACTATTGAGGTAGGTCAAGAGTGCGCTGGGTTAACGTATAGACTATTAAGGAAGGACAAGTGTACGCTAGACCTATGATTAAAATATTGCGAGAGGTTAGGAGTACGCTTTTTTGAGGAAGGACAAAGGTTTTATAAAATTATTTTTATCAGTTTAACATTTATTCATCGTTAACTGTTTGAAGAATAAATTGATTAGAAATACGTATACTATTGAGGTAGGTCAAGAGTACGCTAGGTTAACGTATAGACTGTTGGGGAAGGTCAAGATTACGCTAGACTAATGCTTAAACTATTGTGAGAAGTCAGGAATACGTTTTTGAGAAAGTACAAAAGTTTTATAATATTATTTTTATCAGTAGAACGTTTATGAAGGGTAAATTGATTAGAAAATTAAAGCAATATATTCTAGGGATGCGTAAATTTATCCAGAATGGGTAGGTGTAGTCTAATTAATGAAACATATAAAATATTTTGTAGTAAAATGTTTTCTACGGAAATCAGTTTTTGGATAAAATTTCTTAGGAGAAAAATCTCGGTTCTGGCATTATTTTCTCTGCATGAGTAGGGTGGGTTGATGTCTACTATCCCTTAAATTTAAATAACATAAAATTTAAGAGATAGGGGACACCCAGCCACCCTACTCATGCAGAGAAAATAATGCCAGAACACTTTCTTACATCTTTAAAAAAAACTTTAATTTAATCATACAATTATATAGCGGAATTCTGACCTAACCCAATAATATCTACTACCTTATATTGAAAAGTAATATTTATTCAAGGCACGTGTTTCCTTATAGTTTCAACTAAGCAAATAAATAATAGAGCGTAAAGAACTTTACAAACATTTCCTTTTCATCCTCGTACAAGCAGAAGTTAAACAAACTACTTAAAGTTATTCTCGACGCAAACCTCCCTCCCCACTTTCAAGTCCATACACTAATAAACACCCAAGTAACTTTCGTTCCTCTTTCTCTATCTCTATCTATCCAATTTTTCTGTATCAATCTTTCCACTCAGCTCCTGGGAAAGTCTCCACTCTTTCAAAGCGTTATGAATTTATTTCGCGTCGAGAGCGCGAAGTAGACGTGTTTGCTTTGCGAATATTCGCTAATCCAATCCGGAATTCTGAGCTCGAGTGTGTTGACTTAATCCGGGCCCACTTTCCGCGTTTCCGGACCTGTTGAGCACGCAGGGGGATCAATCTCCAATTAAAATGGGCCCAATTCACAAGTAAATCCTACAAGGAATGGATTGAGAATGGAAAAGTAAGAAGGGAAAAACTGTTGATTATAAGTTGGAAGTGATTGAATATTGGAGATTGGATTTAGTACAAACAATTTTATTCGATTGAGAAAGAAAGGCAACAAGGGAGAAAACTTTGATTATATGTTGGAAATGTAAAGGTTGAATTGAACAATTTTGAATTTAATCAAGAGAATAGTTACTTGGTAATCCATTTTGTATTTGTGTAGTTTAAACGTTTTTTAAGCAATATTAAAGATGATTTATATAATTTAACAGTAAAAAAGTGTATTTAATTAATTTTATATGTGAATTTTTCACTTTTTCATTTCGAAATGTGAAATTCATCAACTTTTTTCTACGAAACTATTGTGTGCGCGTCTCTCTTACCTATGAATAAGGGAGCAACAGATGGCGTCGGGTCGGCCCCAATGTGATTTATTACGGCGTCGGGGCGCTCGGGAAAGTGGGACGCGCGAGTTTACGTTCCCGTGAATATGATGAATGGCAGTGGGGGCGGTAGAAAATGTTTAGGAGTGGGTGGGGGGTATTGAAGTCCGATTAACGCTCGGGGAAATTACGTTTCGTGAAATGTCCTTCACTGCTGGAATTGCTTTCCGAAATGGGAATTCACTGAAGATTACTTTTCATTTAATAGTTGGCTCCGTAATTGTTTCGTTTGGCATTTATTTTCCATTTTATGTTGTTGTAGTTAAACTTGTCGAGGGAGGAATTTGCGTGAGGGCGGCTAAGAACTGGCCAGCAAGATTTCCGAGTGTGGTAAATATTGCGGCCCAGCGACCGCAAACGGCCCCACCATTTCGTTCAGCAGCTTCAGACAGTCCTTCACCTCTAATGTCAATTACCTGAAGAGGAGGTTCAGCTCTGGGGATCTGTCCTCGGAGTGCGACGAGAATGAGGAGAAGGTTGACCCCTATAACAAGTCACCGCCAGTCACCTCTCAGCCACAGGTGAGTCCACAACGTAAAAAAGGAATTCTCTGTTAATAAATGCTTATTAATCATAAATAATAATAATTTACCAACAATTGAAATGTCAGCCTAGTTTACTCTATAAAATACTGTACTTAAGAATTAATACAACACATGTCGTTCAATAAATCTTGGGAAATAATAAATTTTAAAATTTCAGTCCCGGCGCCTCCACCATAATGTAAAACTGTGTAGAGGGTGACTGACGAAAAACCTTTGGTGCTGTATCTCGCTTATTTTTTATCCGATTTTAATAAATAAAACATCAAATTAAACCATTTTTAAAAGACTTTAATAGGATCTGAACTGTTATTTTTTCTCGCACTCAGTTTTTGACAAAATACGATCTTTTTTTTTTTAATTGCACTGTATATATATTTTTATTGATTCGCAAGGAGATTTTTTTTCTGAATATAAAATTGTAGACAAATTTATCCATACATCAAACTTAAGTTGAGAAATTGAGGATTAAAAAAATAAATAAAAAGTCAAGTATCCATTGTAAACAATATACACACCCTATTTTAAATGTCAAAAGTGACAGTGACAGCCATTGATACAATACTGCAACGATTCTTAATTATTTCATAATTAAAATGTTACAATATTTCAAACACTGTACTAGAATTTTGTGCTTCTACAGAAATCGTTTTTCAGTTTTTGAAATCTTGCAACATTTTTATTATGAAATTATTAAAAATTATTGCAGTATTGTACCAATGACTGACACTGTCACTTTTGACATTTGGAATAGGCTCTGTATATTGTTTACTATGGGTATTTGATTTTTAATTTTTTTTTTTAATCCTTAATTTCTCGACTTTGGTTTGATGAATGGATAAAATCGTTTACAAATTTAGATTCAGAAAAAAATCTCCTTGCGGATCAGAACAAAATATATATACAGTGCAATTTGAAAAAAAAGTTGGTCGTCTTTTGTCAAAAACTGGATGCAAGAAAAAATATCAATACAGTTCATACTAAAGTCTTTTAAAAATCATTTAATTTGATGTTTTATTTATTCAAATCGGATCAAAAATAAGCGAGATACAGCACCAAAGGTTTTTCGTCAGTCACCCTGTATATTTGATAACCCAATTTTAATTAATTAAAAGCTTATGTTTTACGTAATTTTTCATTCAATAAAAATTGCATCCTTTGAAATTCTATAAAGAGAAAATTTTGTTAAAAGTAAATTTATAGAAAATTTTAATTATATTTTATACATTAAGAATTCTATAAACCGAAAATTTTATGAGCAACAGCAAATTAAATTTTCTGTATACTACATATTAACACAGAAAATTTAATTTGCTATTTTAAATATTTGTTTGCTAATTTTCAGTGAAACGAAAATTTTATATATCAAAAAAGCATGTTTTACAGCTTTTGTTTTCCATTATGATATTCAATTGTTTTAAACATAGGTACATTCTTAATAGTTAATTATTATTTACAAAAAATAAGTTTTAATCAATTTTTTAATCACCGGAAGCAATTTTTATTTCCTTCAATAAATTTTTCAAATATAACTCTTGTTTCGTGATGCAGTAGTCAATTGTTTTGATAGTATTTTAAAGAACTGTTAATTCTAGATAAATGCTGTGAATTTAAAGTTCTTATCTGCATACATTAATTTTTTAATCAATTTTATAAACAATTTTTATATCTGACAGTTATATTTTTGAATGTAGCTTTTATTTCCTATGATGATCGTCGATTGTTTTGATACTGTTTTAAATATAACTCTTTTCTCAATGAACGTTGTGAATTTAATTTTTTTTCCTACTGCAGGAAATAATTTTTTATCAATTTTTTAATAACCGAAAGAAATTTTTACTTCCCCCGTTCAATTTTTTAATGTAGCTCTTGTTTCTGTTTACGATAGTCGATTGTTTTGGTGGTGTTTTGAAGACAAACACATTTTGTATAGAGGTTGTGAATTAAAAGATTTTATCCGCAGGAATTAATCTTTAAACAATTTTTTAGCAATTTTTATTTCCACCGATAATAAATTTTCAAATTTAAGACTTATTTCTTGCTGTAACTGTCAACTATTTTGATAAAATTTTAAAGATAGGTTAAATCTAAATAATTTCTGTGAATTTTATGTTTTTTTATTTTACAGAAATTATTTTTTAATCAATTTTTCAATCGCCGAAATCAATTTTAATTTCCTTCAGTTAATTTTGTTAACGTAGCTTTTGTTTCATGTTGCGATCATCAATTATCTTAATAGTTTTTTAAAGGTGGGTTTATTCTGAATAGATTTTGTTAATTTATAAAAAATTTTTACTGTAATTGAATTTTTAAATTACCGAAAGCAATTTTTATTTCCTATGATTTTCATTTTGAAACGTAGCTCTTGTTTCCTGATGTGATAGTCAATTGTCTTGATAGTAGTATGAACAAAGGTTAGTTCTTGATGAATAGTGTAAATTTGAAATTCTTATCTGCGGAAATTAATTTTTAATCAATATTTAATCGCCGAAATTAATTTAATTTTATTAACGTAGCTTTTGTTTCATGTTGCGATCGTCAATTGTTTTAATAGTGTTTTAAAGGTGGGTTAATTTTGAATAGATGTTGTGAATTTGAAGTTTTCATTTACAGAAATTGCATTTTTATCAATGTTTAAATTACTGAAAGCAATTTTTATTTCCTGCGATTTTCATTTTGAAATGTAGCTTTTGTTTCCTGCTGCGATCGTCAATTGTCTTAATAATGTTTTAAAGGTGGGTTAATTTTGAAGAGATGTTGTGAGTTTATAGTTTTTTATTTACAGAAATTGGGTTCTTATTATTATTAAATTATTGGAAGCAATTTTTATTTCCTGTGATTTTCATTTTGAAACGTAGCTTTTGTTTCCTGCTGTGATAGTCAATTGTCTTGATAGTAGTGCAAACAAAGGTTAATTCTTGATGAATAGTGTAAATTTGAAATTCTTATCTGCGGAAATTAATTTTTAATCAATATTTAATCGCCGAAATTAATTTTAAATTCCTCGCGTTAATTTTGTTAACGTAGCTTTTGTTTCGTGTTATGATCGTTAATTATCTTAATGGTGTTTTAAAGATGGGTTAATTTTCTATAAATGTTGTTAATTTAAAGATTTTTATTTACAGAAATTGAATTATTATCAATTTATAAATTACCGAAAGCAATTTTTATTTCCTGTGATTTTCATTTTGGAATGTAGCTTTTGTTTCCTGATGTGATAGTCAATTGTCTTGATAGTCCTGTCAACAAAGGTTAATACTTGATGAAAAGTGGAAATTTGAAATTATTATCTGCGGAAATTAACTTTGAATCAATATTTTTAATCGCCAAAAGTAATTTTAAATTCCTTTCGTTAATTTTGTTAACGTAGCTTTTGTTTCGTGTTGCGATCGTCCATTGTTTTAATAGTGTTTTAAAGGTGGACTAATTTTACATAGAAGTTGTGAATTTAAAATTTTCATTTACAGAAATTGAATTTTTATCAATTTTTAAATTACCGAAAGCAATTTTTATTTCCTGTGATTTTCATATTGAAACGTAGCTTTTGTTTCTTGCTGTGAGAGTCAATAGTCTTGATAGTATTTTTAATAAAGGTTAATTAGTGATGATTAGTGTAATTTTAAAATTATTATCTGCTGAATTAATTTTTAATCAATATTTTTAATCGCCAAAATTAATTTTAAATTCCTCCCGTTAATTTTATTAACGTAGCTTTTGTTTCCTGTTGTGATCGTTAATTATTTTAATAGTGTTTTAAAGGTGGATTAAATTTGTAAAAATGTTGTTAATTTGAAGTTTTCATTTAGAGAAATTGAATTTTTATCAATTTTTAAATTACCGAAAGCAATTTTTATTTCCTGTAATTTTCATTTTGAAATATAGCTTTTGTTTCCTGTTGCGATAGTCAATTGTCTTGATAATAGTGCGAACAAAGATTAATTCTTGATGAATAGTGTAAATTTGAAATTATTATCTGCAGAAATTAATTTTTAATCAATATTTTTAATCGCCAAAATTAATTTTAAATTCTTGTGGTTAATTTTGTTAACGTAGCTTTTGTTTCATGTTGCGATCGTCAATTGTTTTAATGGTGTTTTAAAGATGGATTAATTTTGAATAGATGTCGTTAATTTAAAAAAAAATATTTAGAGAAATTGAATTTTTATGAATTTTTAAATTCCTGTCATTTTCATTTTGAAATGTAGCTTTCGTTTCGTGCTGTGATAGTCAATTGTCTTGATAGTCGTGCAAGAAAAGGTTATTTCTTGATGAATAATTTACATTTGAAATTCTAATCTGCGAAAATTATTTTTTAATCAATTTTTCAATCGCTTAAATTAATTTTAAATTCCTCCCGTTAATTTTGTTTTCGTAGCCTTTGTTTCCTGCTGTAATCGTCAATTGTTTTAATGGTACTTTAAAGGTGGGTTCATTCTGAATAAATGTTATTAATTTTAAGTTTTTATTTACGGAAATTGATTTTATCAATTTTTGAATTACCGAAAGCAATTTTTATTTCCTGTGATTTTCATTTTGGAATGTAGCTTTTGTTTCCTGCTGTGATAGTCAATTGTCTTGATAGTAGTACGAACAAAGGTTAGTTCTTGATGAATAGTGTTAATTTGAAATTCTAATCAGCGGAAATTAATAATTTTTAATCAATATTTAACCGCCAAAATTAATTTTAAATTCCTCCCGTTAATTTTATTAACGTAGCTTTTGTTTCGTGTTGTGATCGTCAATTGTCTTAATAGTGTTTTAAAGGTGGGTTAATTTTAAATAGATGTTGTTAATTTAAAGTTTTTTATTTACAGAAATTGAATTTTTATCAATTTTTAAATTACCGAAATCAATTTTTATTTCCTGCGATTTTCATTTTGAAATGTAGCTTTAGTTTCCTGCTGTGATAGTCAATTGTCTTGATAATAGTGCGAAGAAAGATTAATTCTTGATGAATAGTGTAAATTTGTAATTATCATCAGCGGAAATGCATTTTTAATCGCTAAAATTAATTTTAAATTCCTGTCGTGAATTTTGTTAACGTAGCTTTTGTTTCCTGTTGTGATCGTCAATTGTCTTAATAGCGTTTTAAAGGTGGGTTAATTTTGTATAAATGTTGTTAATTTAAAGTTTTCTATTTACAGAAATTGATTTTTTATCAATTTTTAAATTACCGAAAGCAATTTTCATTTCCTGTCAATTTCATTTTGAAATGTAGCTTTTGTTTCCTGATGTGATAGTCAATTGTCTTCATAGTAGTGCGAGGAAAGGTTAATTCTTGATGATTGATGTAAGTTTGAAATTCGTATTTGCGGAAATTAATTTTTAATCAATATTTTTAATCGCCAAAATTAATTTTAAATTCCTCTTGTTAATATTATTAATGAAGCTTTTGTTTCATGTTGTGATCGTCAATTGTTCTAATAGTGTTCTGAAAGTGGCTTAATTTTAAATAGATGTTGTAAATTTAAAGTTTTTATTTACAGAAATTGAATTTTTATCAATTTTTAAATTACCGAAAGCAATTTTTATTTCCTGTGATTTTCATTTTAAAACGTAGCTTTTGTTTCCTGATGTGACAGTCAATTGTTTTGATAGTAGTACGAACAAAGGTTAGTTCTTGATGAATAGTGTAAATTTGAAATTCTTATCTGCGGAAATTAATTTTTAATCAATATTTAATCGGCGAAATTAATTTTAAATTTTCATCGTTAATTTTATTAACGTAGCTTTTGTTTCCTGTTGTGATCGTCAATTGTCTTAATAGTGTTTTAAAGATGGATTAATTTTAATTAGAAGTTGTGAATTTGAAGTTTTCATTTACAGAAATTGAATTTTTATCAATTTTTAAATTACCTAAAGCAATTTTTATTTCTTGTAATTTTCATTCTGAAATGTAGCTTTTGTTTCCTGCTGTGATAGTCAATTGTCTTGATAATAGTGCAAGCAAATGTTAATTCTTGATAAATTGTGTAAATTTGAAATTCTTATCTGCGGAAATGAACTTTTAATCAATATTTTAAATCGCCAAAATTAATTTTAAATTCCTCCCGTTAATTTTATTAACGTAGCTTTTGTTTCGTGTTGCAATCGTCAATTGTTTTAATAGTGTTTTAAAGGTGGGTTAATTTTAAATAGATGTTGTGAATTTGAAGTTTTGATTTACAGAAATTGAATTTTTATGAATTTTTAAATTATAGAAAGCAATTTTTATTTCCTGCGATATTCATTTTGAAACGTAGCTTTTGTTTCCTACTGTGATAGTCAATTGTCTTGATAGTAGTACTAACAAAGGTTAGTTCTTGATGAATAATGTAAATTTGAAATTCTAATCAGCGGAAATTAATAATTTTTAATCAATATTTAACCGCCAAAATTAATTTTAAATTCCTCCCGTTAGTTTTGTTAAAGTAGCTTTTGTTTTATGTTACGATCGTCAATTGTTTTAATAGTGTTTTAAAGTTTTTATTTACAGAAATTGAATTTTTATCAATTTTTAAATTACAGAAAACAATTTTTCTTTCCTGTGATTTTTATTTTTAAATGTAGCTTTTGTTTCCTGATGTGATAGTCAATTGTTTTGATAGTAGTGCGAGGAAAGGTTAATTCTTGATGATTAATTTAAGTTTGAAATTCGTATTTGCAGAAATTAATTTTTAATCAATATTTTTAATCACCAAAATTAATTTTAAATTCCTCGCGTTCATTTTGTTAACGTAGCTTTTGTTTCCTGTTGTGATCGTCAATTGTCTTAATAGTGTTTTAAAGATGGATTAATTTTAAATATAGGTTGTGAATTTGAAGTTTTCATTTACAGAAATTGAGTTTTTATCAATTTTTAAATTACCGGAAGCAATTTTTATTTCCTGTGATTTTAATTTTGGAATGTAGCTTTTGTTTCCTGCTGTGATAGTCAATTGTCTTGATAGCATTTTGAAGAAAGGTTAAATCTGAATAAATACTGTGAATTTGGAGTTCTTATTTGCAAAAATAATGTTTTATCAATTTTACTGTTGCTACAATAAATTTTAGTTTGCCTGAACAGTTTTAATAATGTAGCTTTTGTTTCCTGTTGTGATCATCTATTGTCTAAATAGAATTTTCTAGATACGTTAGTTCTGGATAGATTTTGTCAATTTTAAGTTTTTTATTTACTGAAATGGAATTATTATTAATTTGTTAATTATCAAAAGCAATATTTATTTCCTGCAGCTATTTTTTGAAATATAGCTCTTATTTCCTGCTGTGACAGTCAATTGTTTTGATAGTATCTTTAAAGAAAGTTTAATCCTGGATAGTTACTATGAATTTTAAGTTCTTGTCTTCTAAAAAATAACAATTTTTCAATCGTTAAAACCAATTTTAATTTCCTTCGTTAATTTTATTAACGTAGCTTTTGTTTTCTGTTACGATCTTCAGTTGTTTTAATAGAATTTCAAATGTGGGTTAATTTAGAACAGATGTTGTCAATTTGAAATTCTTATTTGCAAAATTGGAATTTTTATTAATTTTTAAATTGTCAAATGCAGATTTTAATACTTGCTGCTAAGTTTTGAAATGTAGCTTTTGTTTTTCGCTGTGATAGTCAATTATCTTGATAGCATTTTGAAGAAAGGTTAAATCTGAATAAGTACTGTGAATTTGAAGTTCGTATTTGCAAAAAAATGTTTTATCAATTTTATTGTTGCTACAATAAATTTTAGTTTCCTTGAACAGTTTTAATAACATAGCTTTTGTTTCCTGTTGTGATCGTCTACTGTCTAAATAGAATTTTCTAGTTACGTTAGTTCTGGATAGATTTTGTTGATTTTAAGTTTTTTATTTACTGCAATGAAATTATTATTAATTTATTAATTATCAAAAGCAATATTTATTTCCTGCAGATATATTTTGAAATGTAGCTCTTATTTCCTGCTTTGATAGTCAATTGTTTTAAAAAGGTTTATTCTAAATAATTACTGTTAATTTGAATTTATTGTCTGCTAAAAAATCATTTTTAATCGTCAAATTCAATTTTAAATTCCTTCGTTAATTTTATTAACGTAGCTTTTGTTTCCTGTTTGTTTTGTCAATTGTCTTAACAGAATTTTAAAGTTAGGTTCATTTAGAGCAGATGTTATGAATTTTAAGTTTTCATTAAAAGAAATGGAATTTTTATCAATTTTCAAATTGCGAAGTGCAGATTTTAATGCTTGCTGCTAATTTCTGCAATGTAGCTTTTGTTTTCTATTGTGATAGTCAATTGTCTTGATAATATTTTGAAGAAAAGCTAAATCTAAATAAATACTATGATTTTGAAGTTCTTATTTGCTAAAATAATTCTTTATCAATTTTATTGTCTCTAAAATCACTTTTAGTTTTTTTCAACAGTTTTATTAATGTAGCTTTTGTTTCCTATTGTGATCGTCAATTGTCTTAATAATACCTTCCAGGTAGGTTAATTCTGAATAGATTTCGTTAATTGTAAGTTTCTTATTTACTGGAATGAAATTATTATCAATTTTTTAATTACCAAAAACAATTACTATTTCATGGAGTTATTTTTTGAAATGTGGCGTTTATTTCCTGATGTGATAGTCAATTGTTTTTATAGTATCTTTAGACAAAGATTAATTCTAGATAATTCCTGTGAATTTAATATAATTTGAAGTTCTTATCTGCTAAAACGGCATTTTATATAATTTCAATCGTCAAAATCAATTTTAATTTTCTTCGTTAATTCTATTAACGTAGCTTTTGTTTCCTGTTGCGATCTTCAATTGTCTTAATAGCGTTTTAAAGGTAGGTTAATTTTGAATAGATGTTGTGAGATTCATTTGTGATTTTCAATTATTTGATGTGTATCTTTAAATATAAGTTAATTCTGGAAATTGCTGTGTATTTGAAATTCTTTTTAATCAATTTTTTGTAATTGAAACTTCAACATTTTTTACGCGAGTCTTCTAAAACCCTGACTAATGTTTTACTAATTGGATAATGGGTCCGAGGCCACCCACCCACCCTACATATACCTTTTCATATAAACCACTTTCACAGTTTTAGTTTCCTCGAAATTACATTAAAGTCAGTGTTGATATTAAAGAATAATAAAGCAGAGTTTTAGCTTAAATTTAATTGTATATGTAGGGTGGGTGGGTGTCCACGATTCCACCTGTTAGTTATTATAACATACACAGCGTTTTCATTAAAAAATAAATGTGCAGAAGAGAATATTCACAAAATAAATTAAGTACACGTTTTGTAGCGTAAATGCTCATGTGGTAAAACTCTCGTATATGTTTTACTGATTGGAGGGTGTGTTAGACGCCACCCACCCACGCTACATATACATTTTAACATCTACTATTACAGCTTTAGTTTCCTGAAAATTACACTGCTGACAGTGTTAATATTCTGGAGTTATAAAAAGCGGATTATGGTGAAGTTTAAATGTATATGTAGGGTGGGTGGGTTGCCGCTATCTCATTCTCCAGTTAAAACATTATAAACGACGTTTTTGTGCAGGAAATAAATATACTAAAAAGATAATTCACATAATAAATTAAATGTAAATCGTGTTATAGCTTATAAATTAATATTTCTAAAACCCCGACTAATGTTTTACTGATTGGATAGTGGGTCCGAGGCCACCCACCCACCCTACATATACCTCTTCATATAAACCACTTTCACAGCTTTAGTTTCCTGGAAATTACATTAAAGTCAGTGTTAATATTAAAGAATAATAAAGCAGAGTTTTAGCTTAAATTTAATTGTATATGTAGGGTGGGTGGGTGGCCACTATTCCACCTTTCAATTATTATAACATACACAACGTTTTCATTAAAAAATAAATGTGCAGAAGAGAATGTTCACAAAATTAATTAAGTACACAATTTGTACTAAATAATCAATTGGTAAAACTCTCGTATATGTTTTACTGATTGGAGGGTGGGTTAGAGGACACCCACCCACCCTACATAAACATTTTAACATCATCCACTATTACAGCTTTAGCTTCATGGAAATTACACTAATATTTTCGTTAAAAAATAAGTTTTTGCGATGCCATGAATAAATATTAAAGTTTGGCACAAGTTTCTTTTCCCTAGTTTCCTCTTCCTTCATATAAGAGTCAAGATTGTGTATTACACTTTAGCAGATTTCTTTTCCCTCATCTTTTCTTCTCTTGTACAAGAAATTAAGTTTTTTGGTCTTCTTCCATTGCCCTTCAGTAGTTTCTACCACTTAGCAAAATATATTTTTATATCCAAAATTATTAAATCATGAAGTAACCTTTACAGTTTTCTATAATTTTTTCATTTCAGTATTTGCCCTTCTTGATTGTTGATTTGATGTTAAGAAATCTTTAAGATTTTGTACGAAATTATTCCTCTCTTTTAACAACTGAAAACTAAAATGTTTTCAGCATCTTTCGGGTGTGAAAATACTTTTAGGAATTTCAAAAAAATTGCTTTTAAAAATGGCGTACATTTTTTTCGTCGTTCCAATAATATGAAGGAAGCTATAAGGTTTTTGTGAGTTCCTTATTTTTTATGCTTCAGCACTTTCTTTTTCAATTTAACGTAAGCGTTTCATATTCTTTTCAATAATCTTTGTGGTGATATTGAGATATTTTTTAAGGGTTTTAAATGAACTGAAATTTTTAAGGGTTTCGAATGAGCTAAAATTTTTAAGATTTATGACGAGTTTCTTGACGTTTTTATTTATTTTTACTAAAATGACTTTTCTTTTCAGTGCTACAATCTAGTTATTTCATTTCTCTTTAATAAATATTTTTTGTACGCTTTTTTAACATCAGCACAAACATAATTTTAATTATTCTAATATTATCATCAAAATAATTGAAATTAAATTTTCTATGTACGTTGTCTGGGCTATTTAACATAATTTTAGCTTAAATAATAATAAATTATGTTAAACATATATACCTGTATAACTATACATTTTTATTTCTAATTTAAATCTCCTTTACGTAAAGACGAAAATTAGATTAGCATATATAACGCTTTGAGCTTTGCTTTACAAATCGAATTCGTATTAATGACGAAAGTTCGTTAAATAATTTATAACCGTACGTCCGAATCGGATCGATGAGACTACAGAGAATCCAATTTCAGTTTCTACAAATCCTATTAATTCCAGACACATGTATCACGAGTTAAAGTCCGTGTGCCCGGCGCATCCACCATAACTCACGTGTAATTTTGAACTTTTGACTAAAATTACTGAAATAGACATATCAAACAAAGTTAATTGACATTCATAGTAATCTTTTATAAATTATTTCCAGCCACATGTACCTCGAGTTAGTGTCAGTGTGCCCGGCGCATCCACCTTAATTCACAACAAATTTTGATCGTTTGTCATAAATTACTAAAACAGACATATCGAAGTTCGTTGACATTCTTATTAATCTTTTATAATTTATTTACAGACACATGTAACACGAGTTAGAATCTGTGTGCCCGGCGCATCCACCATAATTCAAAACAAATTTTGAACTTTACTAAAACTACTGAAACAAACACATCAAACAAACTTCATTGACATTATTAGTAATCCTTTACAGTTTATATTTAGTGGTAAACTAAATTTATAATTTATGATCATTTTATTCATAGTATAAGGGAGTATACGTCGATGTACATGACTTATTTATCAAAAGAGAAATTTGCATTCACACGTGAAACTCTGGAATATTGAGCGTTGAAATTTGAACAGAGAATTTAATGCGGAAATAGTATCGAATAGGAATTGCCTTATTTTCAAACACAATTTGAAATGGAATGTCTCTGCCTAAATAAATAAACAACAGTTGTTACCTTGTGCAACGGAAATAGTCGGTTTTCTGATTTTCCTTTAAAAAAACAAACAGTAAACCTGCAAGTCCTGTGAGGAAAATTTTTGTGATCACTTTGTTTAGTTATATTCTGGTTATATGTAAAGTACTAACAGGACATTAATAATTTAAAATTACGAAAACATTTCGTGAGTCTACAAATCGACGAAATATTCTCGTAACTTTAAATTATTAATTAATTTTCTACCACGAACTGAAAGATTTTAATATATTTTATTATTTAACAGGACATTGTAAAGTTGAAATAAATAAATTAATAAATAAAATAATATAGACAATAAAATAATAATAAAATATATTAATATATTTAAGTTCGTTATATATTTACGAAATATTTTCGTATTTTTCAATTATTATAACATAGCTAATTTGATTGCAATAAAAAAATTCATAATGGAAAAAATAAAATTTAAACTAATAGATGAAGTTTCCAGCCTTACTGTTTTTAAATAAGTATTAAATGAATTTTACATTTATTTAAAGAAATTTTCGATGATGCCCATTGATTTTGAATATATTACAGGTCTTCTTCCACACAATTTAAACGCAAAATTTAAGGACGACATTATTTTTTTTATTATTATTTGTTTCAGAAACCGAAAGGTAGTGCAAAGGTGAGAAAGTGTTCCAAAGCGAGGTAAACTCGTAAATGTTGTCTGTGCCTAACTGTGCTTACTGCTGCATTAGATTTCACAGAAATTTAAAAAAAAATCACAGCTTTCAGTCACTAATTTTTTCTCAAGAAGCTTTAAATGTTTAAATATATGTTTTTAGTGTTTACCAAAAATTAAATGGTTTAATAAAAAACAAAATACTTTAAATAGGTAATGGGTGTATGCATGTACTCTAATCAACCTTCTAATAGGTAAGATATGCATAATTAATTGGGCAATTAGTTACAAAACGATTTCTGTTTTACTAAGAAATTCTTTTGATTTGCTGATTTTTATATGGACAAATTTTATTTTTATTATGATAAGTGAAGGGTGGTTTGTTTATTGACCACCTACATATCCTACATATATAAGAGAATTTAAAATATAAGACAAAATCAAAACACTCTTGTCTTAAATATGTGACAATACATCTAAGAATTGCATTTATTAGTTTTTAAATGTTTATAAAATCAACCAGCAAATATATTAACCTTAGAATTATAAATATTAATCAAAAATATCCAAGAGTTGATCCTACACAAAAATATTTAAATTATATTTCCTATAAACAAGAGCACAACATTTTACACTTTACACTTTAAGATATTAACGTCCAAAAATTGCATTCGTTGAATTTAAAGTTTTTGTAAAATTAATTATTAAAGTTATTGACTTAAAAATTATAAGAGTTTATTCACAAATACCTAAAGTTTAATCCTAGATAAAAATAGTTGACACTTAGCATCCACGAACACAAACACAACACTTTCAATCAAAGGATGTGGCGATGAAAAAATTGCATCTGCTAGTTTAAAATTTTCTGAAAAGTCTACAATTAAAGATATTAATTTAAGTATTACTGAGGACTATTCTCAGATAGATGTGCTTTAATTTTATATAAAAACAATTTACTGAAACTGTCTATTAACAAAAACAGAACACTATAAATTTAAAGATTTAAAAATGCAAAAATTGCACTGGCCGATTCTAAAATTTGTACAAAGTTAATAACCAAATATATTAACTTTAAAATTATAAGGAGTCATTAAAAAATAATTAAGCTTTCATCGAGCATTAAAACATTTAAGTTATTTTGTCTATAAACAAAAACATAACACTCTATGCGTGGATATGTTATAAGACAAACATTACATTTGTTGATTTTAAAATGTATATAAAATTAATCACTAAAGTTAAGGACATAAAAATTATACAAATTTATGCACAAATAGCTAAAGTTTAATCGTAGATAAAAATAGTTGTCACTTATCATCCACGAACAGAAACACACCACGTTCAATCAAAGGATATGAAGATGCAAATATTGTATCTGCTAGTTTAAAATTGTCTGTAAAATCTACTGTTAATGATATTAATTTTAATATTGTTAAGAATTATTCTCATAAGGATGTGCTCTATTACTATATAAAAACAATTGATATACACCATCTATAAACAAATACACAACACTCTAAATCTGAAGATGTGAAGAGGCGAAAATTACATTTGCTGATTTTAAAATTTGTATTAAATCTATAAACCAAATATATTAACTTAAAAATTAAAGAAAATCATTAACAAATACCTAAACTTTAATCCTGCATTAAAATATTTGAGTTATAATGCTTATAAACAAAATCACATAACTGTAAACTTGTAAATATGCGTAAAATGCATTTGCTGATTTTAAAATTTGTGAAAAATTAATCACTAATGTTAATGACTTAAAAATTATATAAGTTTATTCACAAGGAGCCAATCTTTATTCTTAGATAAAAATAGTTAACACTTATTGTCTACGAACAAAAACACAAAACTTTAAATCTAAGGATGTGAAGATGAAAATATTGTATTTGTTAGTTTAAAATGTTCTGAAAAATCTGCCATTGAATATATTAATTTGAATATTACTAAGAATCATTTTCATATAGATCTGCTTCACTCTTATATAAAAACAATTGATATACATTGTCTACAAACAAAAGCATAACAGTCTAAATCTAAAGATGTAAAGATGTGAAAATTGCACTTCCCGTTTCTAAAATTTGTAGAAAATTAATAACCAAATATATAAACGTAAAAATTAAAGTTAATCATATGTAAATAACTAGACTTTCATTTTACATAATAATATTTAAGTTATATTGTCTATAAACAAAATCACAACACTGTAAACATAGAGATGTAAATATGCGTAAAATGCATTTGCTGATTATAAAATTTTTGAAAAATTAATCACTAATGTTATTGACTTAAAAATTATATAAGCTTATACCCAAATAGCTATTATATAAACCTGGATAAAAATAGTTGACACTTATTGTCTACGAACAAAAACACAATACTTTAAATCAAAGAATGTGAAGATGCAAATATTGCATCTGCTAAATTAAAATTTTCTGTAAAATCTACCATTAAAGATATTAATTTAAATATTACTAAGAATTATTCTCATATAGATGTGATTTATTTTTATATAAAAATAATTGGCATACGCTCTCTATAAACAAAATCACAACACTTTAAACATGAAGAGGTTAACATGCAAAATTTGCATTTTTTAAGTTTTAATTTTTTTACAATTTTATAATAACGATAATAACTCAAAATCTACAAAACGCATTAAGAAATAACCAGGATGTAAATCTGTAAGAAAACAGTTGATGTATATTATCTATAAACAAAATCATAACACTTTTAACACAAAGAAATTAAAACGCTGAAATTACATAAGTAGATTTAAAAAGTTGTAAAAAATGTTCTATCATTATACCTACATTAAACTGGTTTAGTTCAATTTTAGATAAACAAAATCACAGCACTTAGAACTTGAAGAGGTTTATATGAAATATTTGCATTCGTTGATTTTAATTTTTTGTACAATTTTTCAATGAAGCTAATCATTTATAAACTACTTTGCCTATTGACAAAAGCGCAACACTCTAAACGTAAATATGTTATAATGGTAAAATTGCATGTACTCATTTAAAAATTTTTATAAAATTACTTACAAAAAATATTAACTTAAAAACTATAGAAATCATTAATAAAATAAAACTCTTTTGTTAAATATAAAAATAGTTGATCTAAATCGTCTACAGTCAAAATTATGACACTTTAAACTTGAAGAAGTGAAGATGTAAAATTTGCATTTCTCAATTTTATTTTTTTTACAATTATCCAACAAAGATAGTAACTTAAACATTATAAGGAACATTAATAAACAGTAAGGCTTTAATGTTGCAAAAAAACAATTAATATATATTGCCTATAAACCAAACATGTCATATGTCATCTGTCATTTGTCATCTGTCATCTGTCATCCGTGTTATCTGTCATCTGCTTTCTGTTATTAGTGTCATCCGTGTTATGCGTCATTTCTCATCTTTCATCTATCATTTGTCATCTTTCATCTGTCATGTATCATCTTTCATCTGTCATCTGCCATATGTCATGTCTATGTTTCATCTGTCATTTTTAATTTAACACCTGTCATTTGTCATTCTTTAAACAAAGAATTGTTGTTTCGAGAACAAACTGTTGGATAATAAAAGCAATCAAAACCTTTTCATATTCTCGAGTTATAAAACCTGTTATCTAACTATGTCATTTTTTATCTGCCATCTGTTATTTGTAGCCTTTCATTTGTCATCTGTTATTTGCTAGCAATCATCTGACACCTCATTTGTTATCTATCATTTGTTTTCTGCCACCTGCAATTTGTGATGGTACTAACCATGTGTCATCAGTCATTTGCAATCGGGTCGATATACAATATTTTTAGTAATTTTTGGGTTTGAGTGGAAGAACACCAACAAGAGTGAACTCCGCCCGTCAGCATGGTGTTAAAATTATATGTATGTTTTTTTCATCAATTTTCTAAATATCTATATTATAACCATGTTTTGATAAAGCTTAAATAAAGATAAAGATAAAGAATTTTAGTTTTTTAGTCAAATCATTTACTATATATTTTGAACAAATAGAACTTGAATGAAAAGATGTGCAATTCCTTAAATAATTATTTGTGCTATAGATTATTTTAAATTAGTTTTATATTAAATAGTGTTTGAAGGATTGGTGTTTTTTACTAAGATAACGTTTCCATTAGCGAATAGATTTTGTTTTGTTTTTGTTTTTAAATACATTTAAATAGTTTTCTATAGTTGGTAATTTTATTTACTGGGACTTAAACTCTTATTTAAACACTTCTTGTTAAATAATTTGCGTATTATTTGTCAAATAGAGTTTCACCTGAAGCATAATTTTGAATGTTTTTGGTGTTGGCTATCGCTTTTGAACAGTTTTTTCTAATAGTTTCTAATGTTTTTATTTTACAGCTTTATTGAACGTTTTGATACAAAAATTCCTTTTAGCAGTTTCCACTGCTAATATTGAAACTGTTTTTATTTATTATTATTGTTCTTACTATAAATTTTTCTACAGTTTTCTTTAGTTAAATAGTTTTTTGAACAATTTTTGTTACAGATTTTTCGCCAATATTTTTCAAAGAGTAGAAAAATTTAAGCTACAAGTTCTTAAAATGTTTTTAAACGGGGTTTTCAAAGGTTTTTAGAGTTTCGTATCTAATAATCTTTTACCTGAAACAGAATTTAAAACGTTTTTTGGTGTTTGCAAAAAACAACTTAAGAAAAAAATTAAAAAATCAACAGTGATGGAAACGATTTTTCTAAAGTTGTTATGTTAAAGTCGTTTTCTAATGTTCTTTATTCAAATGATTTATAGGATTTTTCTATGCAACAGTATTTTAATACTTGCTTGTATTTTGGGCTTGAAATTTCTTCACAGCTTTTATTAACGTGTTCATGCAACTACTGATATTTAAACTGTTTCTTTTTTACTTTGCTATAGTTTATCTACAGTTTTTATCAAACAAAATTTAATCCGTTTTTTTAGTTAAATAGTTTTCATTACCTTGGTTTTGGGTATTTTAACTGTCCTTTTATTCTGGTACAGATTTAAACTATTTCTTTATCAAATAGGAGTTTTAAAGAGATATTCCAACGATGTATTGGCGCCTTCATTATTTGTAAAAATCCAATAATTTAAGCTTTATTATTTAAAGTGATTTTTTTAAATAATTTTATTTATTTAATAATGTCATGAATCAACTCTACGATTTAAGAAAAAGCGTGTTTATTTTCACAACACTTGTTTCTTATTAATTTATTGTTAAGCTCTACTGTAAGGGATTAGGTGCTTTTTGTTCCAGGGCGCAAGATGAATGTGGGATGTACGGATTAAAAACAATAGTAATAGATGGACGTCTGCTAATGGCCACGTCGACTGGCATTTCTCATATTCAAGTTAATTACAACAGGACGTGAAAAATGGAATTAATGGATGTTCACTCTCGTTTCTCATTTCCCGTTCTGTAAGTGAAAAGCTATTATCAACCACCAGCTAAGAGTTGTCATCGTTAAAAGCGCGATGTATTTCAAGTTAAATAATTGCAGCAGAATTTAATATCAAACCGTTGATAATAAACACTTTGTATCTGAAATGTACATCTGATTGCAAATACAATAGCCAAAGAAAATAGTTATAATCCTATTTTAATCAAGTTATGATGATCTTCACGTAACTCATTCAATCTAAATATTGCAGTTATATTTATTTCACAAGTTTTAATCTAATAGTTCTTTCTTCTAATGGTTATATCTTAATATTTTTTAATGATCGTAATATTTAATTATTCAGTTTTTATATTTTAGTAGCCAAGGCTTAAAGTAATAATTAGAAAAACACGAAATCATTCCAATTTATTAAGGTTTAAAGTATGCCAATCTGCATATTTAAAGTAAATTTTGGAAGAAAAGTACTTAATAAAATTTACGATCATTATTTACACGACTTATGTATGTCAGTTTCTATATTTTGGCAGCCAATAAATTTAAAAAAGCGCTGACTAATCGAATACATTAAAGCTTGCTGAATTTGGCAATGTCCGCGCGTTCGAAGATGAATGGCGATAAGACGACTCGACTGGCGTAGACAGGTTTCCCGATCTGTACTTGTCACACGTCACTTCCTGTCCGTGCGAGAGATGTATACGAGCCGGGGAATAATTACGGTGAAGGTGTCGCCTTTCAACTACCTATAAGGCAGTAGATATGTTTCAACCTCTAAAAGGGAGTGACGGCTACGTGCACTAGCGAAGATAGACGCTGATAAGAGGGGTGTGTGTGAAACCAAGGGAGGTGGCAAAGAAAGAGCGATTTATGTTCATACATAATTCATTTTCTAAAATTTGTTGAAGTGGTATCTAGAGATATTAGAATATTTAAAAACTACTTCTCACCTCCAGTGTATTCATATACGTAATCTTTTTTTCCTTCCAAAAAGTCTCTGAGTTTTCTAAACACATGGCGATTTGAAGGAGTTAGAGAGTTGATGATTAAAAGTTCATAAAGTGAAAATGAAAATAACACTCTTTACTTCACTGTGAAGTAAGGAATAAACTGACTGTTGCTTTCATTTTCATTTTCAAAACACACGTAAACTAAAACCTTGAATAGTTCAGAAAGTGTTAGCTAGGTAAAAAGTTTGTGATTACCTAGGTAGTAATGTACCAAATATGTTATCAACCATTTTTTGTGATTTAAAAAATTCGATAAATCACTTACCGATCTAATAAACTACACATAAAAGCACTAAGCCACCATCAATCATTCTCCATCACTTAACCCGGGAAGTATTATCATCAAACGTTGTGCGAAGAAGCATTGTCGCCGTCCTTCCACATTCCAGCTTCTTTCGGATCGATGGATGGACGGCCCGCGACTTGACGCGCGCGTAACTCAATTTTCCTGGGACGGGTGGGCGGCATTATCATCGCAAAATGTGGATTCAACGCTTGGATGCGAAATTAATTTTACAAATAAACCGTTATGTGTGTGCGCGCCGCAAATTAAGTCAGCGCGGCTTACACGACGTAATCCTTTCTGAAGGGTAGGAGGGATGGATTTCGTTGACTAGGAAGGTTGTGGGGGTTATTAAAATTGTCTAATGGGGATAAATATCCACACAAGGGATGAAAGACCTCCGGTCGATAGCCAAGGAGCAGAAGAAGAACATATCAGAATTTATTTTATTTTATCCATTACATGTATTAGATTTTTTTTTTCTGTGAATAAAGATGTTTTAGTAGTATCCACACAATCTAAATTTTCCATCATACAAGTTCCATTTGCTGCTATTTTGTTTCTAGTCATAATTAAGCAATTGCTTTTACAAAAAGTTAAAAAATATTCAATTGAGGACAAATTCTGAAAATTTTAAGCTTATTCTTTCAGTAATTACATTTTTGCAGTTGTTTAATTCAGCGAAAACAAATTTATTTTCCATCATTTAAGTTCTATGTGCTGGTATTTTGTTTCTAGCTATGATTAAACAACTGCTTTTACAGAAAGTTAAAATATATGAAATTAAGGACAAATTCTGAAAATTTTAAACTAATTCCTTCAGTAATTACATTTTTACAGTTGTTTAATTCAGCGAAAACAAATTTTATTTTCCTTCATTCAAGTTCAGTGTGCTGCCATTTTGTTTCTAGCTATGATTAAGCAATTTTTTTTATAGAATGTTAAAAATAATGAAATTGTGGATAAATTCTGAAAATTTTAAACTAATTCTTTCAGTAATTACATTTTTACAGCTGTTTAATTCAACGACAACAAATTTAATTTTTCTACGTTCAAGTTCAGTGTGCTGCCATTTTGTTTCTAGCTATGATTAAGCAATTATTTTTACAGAAAGTTAAAATTTATGAAATTACAGTTGTTTAATTCAGCGAAAACAAATTTAATTTTCTTTCAATGAAGTTCAGTATGTTGCCATTTTGTTTCTAGCTATGATTAAGTAATTGTTTTTACAGAAAGTTAAAAATTATTAAATTGAGGACAAATTTTGAAAATGTTAAACTACTTCCTTCAGTAATTACATTTTTACAGTTGTTTAATTCAGCAAAAACAAATTTTTATTTTCTTTCAATCAAGTTCAGTGTGTTTTTTTTGTTTCTAGCTATGATTAAGCAATTGTTTTTACAGAATGTAAAAAATTATGAAATTGAGGATAAATTCTGAAAATTTTAAGCTTATTCCTTTAGTAATTACATTTTCACAGTTGTTTAAATCAGCGAAAACAAATTTAATTTTCCTTCATCAAGTTCAGTGTTCTGCTATTTTGTTTCTAGTTATGATTAGTCAATTGTTTGCATGCAGTTTAGTCCAATTCAATTAAAGATAAATACTGAAAATTTAAAACTAAAATTAGGCTGAAATTTTCTTTAGACAAAGACTTATTAATGCTCAAAAATCATCTACAAAAATTAAAGAATATATAAAACAATATCTTGCTACATTTGTTAGGTAAAGACTAATTGTTAATTTAATTTCAGCTCACTTCTATTCTCATTGTGGACGTGAATTGTTTATAGGGGGCATTTCTGACATCTCGGTTATTGATACAGAAAACGAACGTAGGCGTACGCCACTTATTTTTTCTATACGTCGCGCTTTCAGAAAGAACAAACTCAATACAAAAGAACTTATTTAATAAATCAACTCGAAGGGCGCGCTTCTCGTAGATCGATGCGACAGAAACTCTTGGCCGGCTTTTATGTTTTTAATAATAAACGACGGAAGTTTCTCCTTAATAAAACTCGCGCGGAATGTAACGAAAATAGAACAGATAGTTTCAAGTTTTAATATTAATTCATACTTTTATTGCCTTTCGTTTACAAAAAAAGCACCCTTTAATATGTAAATATATTAAATAGGGCGTATTCACATTCGCCTTTTTTCATAATCTCGGAAAGCGTCATTTGCATTCAAATTACGCACTTATTACCATACCGGGTTGGGGAAATCAAATTGCAAATGTAAATTTTGATGCAGGAAAAAGGAAATATTAAGGGTTTTAATTTATGTTAAAACTGAATACGATTTTGAAAATTAGCGTTTAAAGCTGAATAAGTCGTTGATTTCGGTTAAGTTAAGAAAAATTATTCTGAGAGATTAGTTAATTATTATTTGATTAATTATTAAAAGCAAAATCTGAAGTGTTTTGTATAAAATTTCCCAGATTAAATTTTGTTAAGGTGGAATATATTAAAATTGATTGATTGTCGAGGCACTAAGGCGTAGAAAATCAATATTTACACCAAATTTAGTTTATTTAATATTCATTATTTATAATTGTGTCTGTAGTATTACATATTATTAGGTAAATAAATGTTCCGTCTTTTCCTTTCTGACGGCTCGGATTACTTAGAGGATTTATACGGTCGCATTTCCGAAGATAATGAAATAATGGATGGATAGTATTATTTCTGCGGAAAAGCCCGGAAAAATACACGAGAGACTCACTCAACGGATTACTCCCCTGAGGCAGTGTTTTTAGTGCGGTTTCATGTTTATGGCTGGGCTTAATTGCCACTGAATGAAGTGTTGTAGTTATGATTTATTTATCGAATATATTATCGTAACACAAATACTACAAATACTTTCGTAAAAAGCCTGGTTGTTAATGAAAGCTTTTCTATAGCTTCTAAGTGATTATCTTTATTGGATAATTGTGTAAAAAAATTAAAAATCAACGAATGCACATTTTGCATATTAACCGCCTCAAGATTAAAGTGTTATCCTTTTGTTTATAAATAATTCAACTTAATTATTTTTACGTAAGACAAAAGCCCAATTTTCTGTTAATAATGTTTTATAAATTTTAAGTTAATAACATTAGAAGAAATCAGCTCGTGCAATTTTAGCGTTTTAAATTAAATTGTGTTTGAAGTGTTGTAATTTTGTTTATAGACAGTATATGTCAATTATTTTTCTGTGCCATTAAAGCCTGGCTATTTGTTAATGTTTCTTATAATTTTTTAAGTTACTACCTTTGTTAGATAATTGTATAAGAAATTTAAAATTAAGAAATGCAAATTTTACATTTTCAGTTTTTCAAGTTTAAAGTGTCATAATTTTGATTGTAGATGATTTATATCAACTAGTTTTATATTTTATAAACTCGTTATATTTTATTAATGATTTTTATAGTTTCTATGTTAATATTTTTTGTAAGTAATTTTATACAAATTTTTAAATGAGTACATGCGATTTGACCAATTTAAGATGTTTACGTTTAGAGTGTTGCAATTTTGTTAATATGTCATACAAGTCAACTGTTCTCTTATAAAATCAAAGCTTGATTATTTTCAAATGTTCTTCTATAATTTTAATGTATTATCTTTATTAGTTAATTGTGAAAAAACAAATTAAAATCAACGAATGCAAATTTTGCATATTGACCTGTTCAAGTTTTAAGTGTTGTGCTTTTGTTTGTATACAATTCAACTCGATTATTTTTATGTAAAACAAAAGCATAGTCTTTTGCTAATGATATTTTAAAAATTCTAAGTTAATATCTTTTAAATAATTTTTTTTACCAATTTTTAAATTAGCTCATACAATTTTAGCGTTTTATTTTCTTTGTGTTTGAAGTGTTGCAATTTAAATAAATAAATAAATAAATAAATAAATATATATTTATTACCCTACAGGAAAAAATCCCAATTACATGGCAACATATATAGAAGAAAGTAAATATACATACTAGCATAACTTAAACTCAAAATAATAAATGGTTACATACTAACTAAAAGTGAATGATTACATTGAGCAATGACATAACTGAGAGAGTCATTAAATATATCAAAATAAGATAACAGGTAACATGACAGATGACAGGTAACATGACAGATGACAGGATGACACTTGACATATGACATGTTAGGTTTTATAACACAGGACTCAAAGAGTTCTGTTTCCAAAGAAACGACAGTATCGTAAAGCAAGTGTTGCGTAAATAAAATAAAATGAAATTCTTTAAAAGTCTTATGCTTCAGTTATAAAACCTAACAGTTATATATAAAATGAACTTGCATTAATTAACATTAGCAGATGACAGATAATAAGTGACAGATGACAGTTGAAAAACTGCAACTGAAATCTAAAATGGCTAAAACTAATTAATTCAGGCTGAAAGACCTCAGGGCTATAGACCTGGACTAACACCATTTATTTATTTGTATGTTAAATGTTATTATGTATTGTAAATGTGTCCAAATAAAGATTATTGTACATATAATTAATTCAAATCAATTAAATAAAAAAATATTCAATCTGCATCAAAATTTTTTTTAAAACTATGACACAAAAATTTTTCAAATCTGCTGCAGGTTATAATTTAACAAAAAAATGTATCTAAAAAGAATAAAACGATAAAAATCGTTAACAAAGACAGTTGATAAGATCTATAGTAGAAAAATATTTCAAAGACATTAGATGTAGAAAACATTTAGAAACAATATAACGGATTGTTACAGAAAACCATTTAAACAATTGCAAAGAGACTTTAAAAATCAATTTTAAAGGACAACAATTAACAGCCAATAAAATAATAATGACAGATGACAGATGACAAATGACAAATGAGTGATGACAAATGACAGACGACAGATGACAGATGGCAAATGACAAAGATGACAGATGGCAGATGATAGATGACACAGATGACAGATGACACACGTGACAGATGATAGATAACAGATGACAGATAACAGATGACATATAACCGATGACAAATGACAGATGAGAGATGGCATATACCTGTTAGGTATTTATTGTTAGCTACAATATTATAAAAATTATTTGTCAGACAAATCTAAAAATCTAAAAAATTTCTAAATCTGTAACAAAGATTGCTAAAAAAAGCTTTTGAAACTATTGAATAAAAAAAGTACGTCAATAGCACAAAAAATTGTTCAAAATCATAACGCAAAAAATAACATTTCCAATCTTTACAAACGAATTCGTTTGTAAAATTTGTATAACTAAACCAGTATTAATTTATGTTATTTCATATCAATATTATAATTTATTTATTTTTAGAACCTGTAACTAAGTTTAAATAATAATAACGCCTTTTGTTTTGTAGTTTTTCACTGATGATGGTTATGTTATATATCCGAAACTAGTCTGAAAAATAAAATTTATAAATAATAGGAAGTACAACAATTATTCTCCACTATTAATACAAAATACCTGTTAGAGTGGATATAATATATCAAGATGTTAAAAAACAGTTGATAATACTTTTAGTACTAAACAACAATTATTTAAACAATTTTATATAGAAAAATTTTGCAAAAACATTGGATATAGGAAACGGTTTAAAATATGTCTCAAAGGTCGCTACAAAAGAAAATTAAATTAATTGCAAAAAAACATGAAATTTTGAAACACGTTTACAAAATAAATTAATAATTTTTTGATAAATGATCTACTTAAAATAATGAAAACTGATAAAAATCCACAGATGATAATAAAAGTAGGTTAGGTATTTGTAAAGAATTGTTTGTTTGCTTTTATTTTCGCAACAATTGTTTCGCAACACTGTGGCTTCATTAGAACAATTCTTCATTTAAATGATGGCAAATGTTAGATAGCAGATGGCAGACGACAAATACAAATTACAGGTGATAGATGACAGGTGATAGATGACAGATGACAGATGACAGATGACAGATGACAGATGACAGATGACAGATGACAGATGACAGATGACAGATGACAGATGACAGACGACAAATACAAATTACAGGTGATAGATGACAGATGACAGATGACAGATGACAGATGACAGATGACAGATGACAGATTACAGATGACAGATGGCAGATGGCAGATAGCAAAAATCTTTTTTTTTAATTTAATAAAAAAAAATAATACCTATTAAAATATGTTTATTTGACGAAACTGTTTCAAAAATGATGTTAAATGACTTCTAGGTGATAGTTATAACCTTGATCAATAGCTTTTAGATGATTTTAAACGATCGTTCGATAACCTTGAATGACTTATCATGAATGGTCGTTAAATAAGTTATAAATGTTTAATGATCATTTGAAGACTTGAAATAACTTTTAATGGCCACCGAATGACCTTGAAAGATCGCTGGATTACTCTAAATGCTCATGATGATGTTATATAACCTTGAAAGACCATTAAACTTTAACCAATTTCATTCACTTATGACATTTTAATGGTCGTTAAATTTACCTCAAAAACCGTTGGATGACTTTGAATTACTGAATCACTGTTAAAATATATGTAATGAAAATTGGATCACCTTAAGCATTTTTAGATGAACATTTGTTAACTTCAGCGTTAGGTGATTTTGAATGATCAATAGACAACCTTAGATGATTTTAATTGATCGTTAAATGACTGTTAGATCATTAATGATCACTGGACAACCAATAGTAATTTTATATAATCATTATTCAACCTTAAACAAGCAACTGTTAATCTTGACTCCCTGATGATCTAGTATATTCCTTAATAAACTTTAGGGGATATTAAAAAAAACCTCAAATGAATTTAAAGGGTGGCTGATGACCGTACATCATTAATGATTATTATATGACCTTAGAGAACTTTTAGGTGACCTTGAATTATAATCGAATGACCTTCAATGATCTTAAATAACTATTAAATGCCCTTATATAACCTTGAATAGCCGGTAGATGACCTTGAATTATTGACAGGTGACCTTTAATAGTTATAATTGGTCAATAAATTACTCTGAGGAGATCTTTAATAAACGTTAAATAGCTTTTAGTAGCTATTGGATGACCTTGAATAAAACTGTTTTGAAAAATGCTGTAGAATAAAACAGTAAACTAAAGTTTATAAAAAAAACAGTTGAAAAACCTATAGTATATAAAACAACCACCTTAATAATGTTAGTAACAGTAATTTAACTACAATTTACAAAAAATTTCTTGCGAAAACCATCTACTTTATATCTCATCAGCGAAGCGCAGAATTTTACTGTGGAGTTTCAACACTCCAGGTGGCTTTTTTTTCCAACATATTTTGTTTTATTATAAATTATAAAACGCCATACTTTTTCCCTTCTTACCATGACCCAGATTTTGAGCACAAAGGGCTGCTTAGTCCCCACTTATCTGATTATAGCGGTGTATACGTACAGAATACATACAGAGACCCTCGTCAATTGCGCCACCCTCTCCCCCAACCCCCCCAATCAATCGATACGTCCCTTACACTGGCGCAAACCGGTCGTGACGCAATCGAAGAAAAGTGCAAGTGTCGTCTGGTGGGAAAGTGCGGAACACCATCCCCCGACAAACGAATGGACGCATAAACGACGCCGCTTAATGAAATTCGGGCCGGTTTTCCTATCGATCCGAGTGGAGGAAATTTCCCTCCTGTTTTCCCATCCCCTTCTCCGTCAACGACACCACCGAAGAAAGTTTATAGGTGTACGGCGTATTTTGCCCTTTTTTGACGCAGTAAAATATGATTAAGGGTGACAAAAAAATTATTTGCTTATACGCACGTGTGCTTTTATTTATGTGTCGCTATAAGGGTGGCGTACTGAAATGCAGGGAAACAAATTGTAATCATTTTTCATGCGTTTGTTTATTTTTCTGTTTTCGTACACGTTTTATACTGGAGGGAATTTTCTGTATTAATAGTTAAAGGAGGTGGAAATAAATAGCAAAATTATATGTTTTTGATAATGTTCTTAAACAGTAATAATAATAAAGTTTTAAATTAACTTAACTATCTGCTCAACTCAAGTTGGAATCTTAAAACTTTCGAACTACACAATCAATAACTTTCAAGTGCTATTAAACATCCCGGAGCGCTGTTCAATTTCCAGATTTTGCAAACTGGAACGAGGATCGACCTTTACCTATGAACTTTGAGTGGACGAGGGTCGATAGGGCCTTATCCGACGTACCTATTAATTATGATCCTTGCGGCCAATCATTGCGACCAATCACGCAAACTCGATGTCGTTTATTAGTCATCGGCGTTGGCTTATCTTAATCGAAACACATTTGTTTCATTATTTAACGGGCGAATTCCTGCACGAACGCATGCTTGTATAACGAGGTGTGTTTTTATGATGATAGATATTGTACTTATAAACATAATTAAGATTATATAATTATGAATTAATTTTATCTATAGTAGCTTTCGCCCAAATATTGATAATTGCGATAAGTCGATAATAGGAGACAATAAGTCAGAAAGAAGTTAATCAAGCGAATTGTGAGAATAGGTAGTGTAAATAGTAATGATGTTAGAAGTTTTAAAAGAGAATATTAGTAACATTATTAAACTAATAAGCTTAAATATTTATTTATTATATCAGTTGTAATTATTTCTTTATGTAAATATAATAAAAGTCGTTTCAAAACATTAACATAAGCGTTCAATTTAGCTGAACATCAAAGAGAATTTTATAAATGAATACAAAGTGCTCTCGTTACATGTTACATAATATGCAACACAATATACGCAACTTTTCCTGCAAGCTTATTAAACTTCCGCCGTGCTTTAAAAGACAAAAACGAACGCACAAACGCAAGCATGAATGAATTTCTGTATTTAATGTGAAACGCGAGTTGTTTATCGCCGGGGAATACCCGTCCTTTCTGCTTGTGAAATAATTCGTTGCGTTTATGCAAAACGTTGAAGAACTAGCAGAGATGAAGACTGAAAGGGACAAACATCGTTATCTCCGCTCATTACAAGGGGACTCCTAGGGATAGCGCCACCCCTTAAATTTAATTCGTACTCGACTGCTCGCGAAGCACACTCGGATGACGGTAATTGAGGTAATTAGGGCTCGAGTTATTATTTTTTTCCCTTTATTTTTTTAATACAATAGAAACCGGATCGCGTATATTTAATGAGAATTTGTTAGGAGGGAGGAAAGCACTGCGTTTAAGGGTGGAAATCAATGGACAGGTTAAAGCAAAAGTTTAGCATCAGGTTTAATTTAAACTGCCACCCGAATTGAATGGATTATTCTTCAAAATAATTCAACCAAACATTTCAAAAGAGCATTCCTAAAAATTTTATTAATAAAAAAAAGTTTCCTTTGATTTTATCTGCTAAAACACTAATTAGTACTTTATTTTTATCAAAATATTCGCCATATTTAAGGTATAAAAACCAAAAAAATAATTAATAGATTAATTTAAGTTATAAACAAAATGGTGACAATTCAAATCTGAAGTGGAATAAATAAAATGAATTCGCTAGTTTCAAAAATTGTAAAAAATTAATTGATTGAGTTTCAAACGTTTAAAATGAAAAAATCTATAAAACAATAAATAGTCTTTTAATTTCTATAAAAATATTTGCCATGTTTAAGTTATAAACAAAATGGCGACAATTCAAATCTGAGGTGAAATAAATAAAATGCATTCGCTGGTTTAAAAAATAGTAAAAAAATAATTGATAGAGTTTCAAACGTTTAAAATTAAATAAACCATAAAACAATAAATAACTCTTTAATTTCTTTGAAAATATTTGCCATGTTTGAGTTATAAACAAAATGGCGACAATTCAAATCTGAAGTGAAATAAATAAAATTCATTTGCTGGTTTAAAAAATTGTAAAAAATTAATTGATCAAGTTTCAAACGTTTAAAGTAAAAAAATCCATAAAACAATAAATAGTCCTTTAATTTCTGTAAAAATATTTGCCATGTTTGAGTTATAAACAAAATGGCGACAATTCAAATCTGAGGTAAAATAAATAAAATTCATTCGCTCGTTTAAAAAATTTTAAAAAATTAATTGATCGAGTTTCAAACGTTTAAAATGAAAAATCCATAAAACAATAAATAATTAAAGAATTTATCTAAAAATATTTGCCATATTTGAGTTATAAACAAAATGGCGACCATTCAAATCTGAGGTGAAATAAATAAAATGCATTCGCTGGTTTAAAAAATTGTAAAAAATTAATTGATCGAGTTTCAAACGTTTTAAATAAAAAAATCCATAAAACAATCAATAGTGCTTTAATTGCTTTAAACATATTTGCCATATTTAAGTTATAAACAAAATGGCGACAATTCAAATCTGAGGTAAAATAAATAAAATTCATTCGCTGGTTTAAAAAATTGTAAAAAATTAATTGATCGAGTTTCAAACGTTTAAAATGAAAAAATCCATAAAACAATAAATAGTTTTTTAATGTTTTTAAAAATATTTGCCATGTTTGAGTTATAAACAAAATGGCGATAATTCAAATCTGATGTGAAATAAACAAAATGCATTCGCTAGCTTAAAAAATTATAAAAAAGTTAATAGATTGAGTTTGTAACGCTTAAAATGAAAAAATCCATAAAACAATAAATAATCCTTTAATGTTTTTAAAAATATTTGCCATGTTTGAGTTATAAACAAAATGTCGACAATTCAAATCTGAAGTGGAATAAATAAAATGCATTCGCTGGTTTAAAACAATACAAAAATTAACCAATCGAGTTTTTATCGTTTAAGAATAAGAATTAAATAAAAATGTAGTAAATTCTTTAGTTTTTACCAAAATATTTACTATATTTCAGGTAGGAGCAAAATGCAACCATCCAAATTTGAGGTGAAATTATTAAAATGCATTCGCTCGTTTAAAACAATATAAAAAATTAACCAATCGAGTTTTTATCGTTAAAGACTAAGAATTAAATGAAAATGTAGTAAATCCTTTAGTTTTTACCAAAATATTTGCTCTATTTCAGGTAGGAGCAAAATGGCAACCATCCAAATTTGAGGTGAAATAATTAAAATGCATTCGCTCGTTAAAAACAAAATAAAAAATTAACCAATCGAGTTTTTATCGTTTAAGACAAAGAATTAAATGAAAATGTAGTAAATCTTTTAGTTTTTTCCAAAATATTTGCAATATTTCAGGTAGAGCAAAATGCAACCATCCAAATTTGAGGTGAAATAATTAAAATGCATTCGCTCGTTTAAAAAAATATAAAAAATTAACCAATCGAGTTTTTATCGTTAAAGACTAAGAATTAAATGAAAATGTAGTAAATACTTTAGTTTTTACCAAAATATTTGCTATATTACAGGTAGGAGCAAAATGGCAACCATCCAAATTTGAGGTGAAATAATTAAAATACATTCGCTCGTTTAAAAAAATATAAAAAATTAACCATTCGAGTTTTTACCGTTTAAGACTAAGAATTAAATAAAAATGTAGTGAATCATTTAGTTTTTACCAAAATATTTGCTATATTTCAGGTAGGAGCACAATGGGAACCATCTAAATTTGAAGTGAAATAATTAAAATGCATTCGCTCGTTTAAAACAATATAAAAATTTACCCAATCGAGTTATTATCGTTCAAGATTAAGAATTAAATAAAAATTCTATAAGTCTTTTAGTTTTTACCGAAATATTTGTGATATTTCAGGTAGGAGCAAAATGGCAACCATCCAAATTTGAAGTGATGTAATTAAAATGCATTCGCTCGTTTAAAACAATATAAAAAATAACCAATCGAGTTTTTATCGTTTAAGACTAAGAATTAAATAAATATGTAGTAAATCCTTTAGTTTTTACCAAAATATTTGCTATATTTCAGGTAGGAGCAAAATGGCAATCATCCAAATTTGAGGTGAAATAATTAAAATGCATTCGCTCGTTTAAAAAAATTGAAAAAATTAACCAATCGAGTTTTTATCGTTTAAGACTAAGAATTAAATGAAAATGTAGTAAATCCTTTAGTTTTTACCAGAATATTTGCTATATTTCAGGTAGGAGCAAAATGGTAACCATCCAAATTTGAGGTGAAATAATTAAAATGCATTCGCTCGTTTAAAACAATATAAGAAATTAACCAATCGAGTTTTTGTCGTTTAAGACTAAGAATTAAATGAAAATGTAGTAAATCATTTAGTTTTTACCAAAATATTTGCTATATTTCAGGTAGGAGCGAAATGGCAACTATCCAAATTTGAGGTGAAATAATTAAAATGCATTCGCTCGTTTAAAACAATATAAAAAATTAACCAATCGAGTTCTTATCGTTTAAGACTAAGAAATAAATGAAAATGTAGTAAATCCTTTAGTTTTTACCAAAATATTTGCTCTATTTCAGGTAGGAGCAAAATGACAACCATCCAAATTTGAGGTGAAATAATTAAAATGCATTCGCTCGTTTAAAACAATATAAAAAATTAACCAATTGAGTTTTTATCGTTTAAGACTAAGAATTAAATGAAAATGTAGTAAATCCTTTAGTTTTTACCAAAATATTTGCTATATTTCAGGTAGGAGCAAAATGGCAACTATCCAAATTTGAAGTGAAATAATTAAAATGCATTCGCTCGTTTAAAACAATATAAAAAAAATAACCAATCGAGTTTTTATCGTTTAAGACTGAGAATTAAATAAACATTCTATAAGTCTTTTAGTTTTTACAGAAACATTTGCGATATTTCAGGTAGGAGCAAAATGGCAACCATCCAAATTTGAGGTGAAATAATTAAAATGCTTTCGCTCGTTTAAAAAATTGTAAAAAATTAATCAATCTAGTTTTAGCCGTTTAAAACAAAAGAATCTTTAAAAATGTAGCTAGTTCTTCAGTATTTACTAAAACATTTGTCATATTTGAGGCAGGAGCAAAATGGCAACCATCCAAGTTTGAGGTGAAATAATTAAAATGCTTTCGCTCGTTCAAAAAATTGTAAAAAATTAATCAATATAGTTTTAGCCGGTTAAAACAAAAGAATATTTAAAAACGTAGTTAATTCTTCAGTATTTATTAAAATATTTGCCATATTTGAGGTAGGAGCAAAATGGCAACCATACAAATTTGAAGTGAAATAATTAAAATGATTTCGCTCGTTTAAAAAATTGTAAAAAATTCATTCATCTTGTTTTTAACGTTTAAAACAAAAGAATCTTTAAAAATGTAGTTATTTCTTCAGTATTTACTAAAATATATGCCATATTTAAGGTAGGAGCAAAATGGCAACCATCCAAATTTGAGGTGAAATAATTAAAATGCTTTCGCTCGTTTAAAAAATTGTAAAAAATTAATCAATCTAGTTTTAGCCGTTTAAAACAAAAGAATCTTTAAAAATCTAGTTTGTTCTTCAGTATTTACTAAAACATTTGCCACATTTGAGGTAGAAGCAAAATGGCAACCATCCAAATTTTAGGTGACATAATTAAAATGTTTTCGCTCGTTTAAAAAATTGTAAGAAATTAATCAATGTAGTTTTAGCCGTTTAAAACAAAAGAATCTTTAAAAATGTAGTTAGTTCTTCAGTATTTAGTAAAATATTTTTCATATTTGATGCAGGAGCAAAATGGCAACCATTCAAATTTGAGGTGAAATAATTAAAAAATGCTTTCGCTTGTTTAAAAAATTGTAAAACATTAATAAATCTAGTTTTAGCCTTTTAAAACAAAATAATCTTTAAAAATGTAGTAATTTCTTTGGTATTTACTAAAATATTTGCCATATTTGAGGTAGGAGCCAAATGGCAACCATCCAAATTTAAGGTGAAATAATTAAAATGCTTTCGCTCGTTTAAAAAATTGTAAAAAATTAATCAATCTAGTTTTCGCTGTTTAAAACAAAAGAATATTTAGAAATGTAGCTAGTTCTTCAGTATTTGCTAAAACACTTGCCATATTTGAGATAGGAGCAAAATGGCAACCATCCAAATTTGAGGTGTAATAATTAAAATGTTTTCGCTCGTTTAAAAAATTGTAAAAAATTAATAAATCTAGTTTTAGCCGTTTAAAACAAAAGAATCTTTAAAAATGTAGTTAGTTCTTCAGTATTTACTAAAATATTTGCCATATTTGAGGTAGGAGCAAAATTGCAACCATTCAAGTTTGAGGTGAAATAATTTAAATGCTTTCGCTCGTTTAAAAAATTGTAAAAAATTAATCAATCTAATTTTAGCCGTTTAAAACAAAAGAATCTTTAAAAATGTACTTAGTTTTTAGTATTTATCAAAATATTTGCTATATTTGAGGTAGGAGCAAAATTGCAACCATACAAATTTGAAGTGAAATAATTAAAATGATTTCGCTCGTTTAAAAAATTGTAAAAAATTCATTCATCTTGTTTTTAACGTTTAAAACAAAAGAATCTTTAAAAATGTAGTTATTTCTTCAGTATTTACTAAAATATATGCCATATTTAAGGTAGGAGCAAAATGGCAACCATCCAAATTTGAGGTGAAATAATTAAAATGCTTTCGCTCGTTTAAAAAATTGTAAAAAATTAATCAATCTAGTTTTAGCCGTTTAAAACAAAAGAATCTTTAAAAATCTAGTTTGTTCTTCAGTATTTACTAAAACATTTGCCACATTTGAGGTAGAAGCAAAATGGCAACCATCCAAATTTTAGGTGACATAATTAAAATGTTTTCGCTCGTTTAAAAAATTGTAAGAAATTAATCAATGTAGTTTTAGCCGTTTAAAACAAAAGAATCTTTAAAAATGTAGTTAGTTCTTCAGTATTTAGTAAAATATTTTTCATATTTGATGCAGGAGCAAAATGGCAACCATTCAAATTTGAGGTGAAATAATTAAAAAATGCTTTCGCTTGTTTAAAAAATTGTAAAACATTAATAAATCTAGTTTTAGCCTTTTAAAACAAAATAATCTTTAAAAATGTAGTAATTTCTTTGGTATTTACTAAAATATTTGCCATATTTGAGGTAGGAGCCAAATGGCAACCATCCAAATTTAAGGTGAAATAATTAAAATGCTTTCGCTCGTTTAAAAAATTGTAAAAAATTAATCAATCTAGTTTTCGCTGTTTAAAACAAAAGAATATTTAGAAATGTAGCTAGTTCTTCAGTATTTGCTAAATCACTTGCCATATTTGAGATAGGAGCAAAATGGCAACCATCCAAATTTGAGGTGTAATAATTAAAATGTTTTCGCTCGTTTAAAAAATTGTAAAAAATTAATAAATCTAGTTTTAGCCGTTTAAAACAAAAGAATCTTTAAAAATGTAGTTAGTTCTTCAGTATTTACTAAAATATTTGCCATATTTGAGGTAGGAGCAAAATTGCAACCATTCAAGTTTGAGGTGAAATAATTTAAATGCTTTCGCTCGTTTAAAAAATTGTAAAAAATTAATCAATCTAATTTTAGCCGTTTAAAACAAAAGAATCTTTAAAAATGTACTTAGTTTTTAGTATTTATCAAAATATTTGCTATATTTGAGGTAGGAGCAAAATTGCAACCATCCAAATTTGAGGTGAAATAATAAAAATGTTTTCGCTCGTTTAAAGAATTGAAAAGAATTAATCAATCTGGTTTTTGCCGTTTAAAACAAAAGAATCTTTAAAAATGTGGTTAGTTCTTCAATGTTTACTAAAACATTTGTCATATTTGAGGTAGAAACAAAATGGCAACCATTCAAATTTGAGGTGAAATAATTAAAATGCTTTGGCTCGTTTAAAAAATTGTCAAAAATTAATCAATCTAGTTTTAGCCGTTTAAAACAAAAGAATCTTTAAAAATGTAGTTATTTCTTCAGTGTTTGTTAAAATATTTGTCATATTTGAGGTAGGAGCAAAATGACAACCATCCAAATTTGAGGTGAAATAATTAAAATGCTTTCGCTCGTTTAAAAAATTGTAAAAAATTAATCAATCTAGTTTTAGCCGTTTGAAACAAAAGAATCTTTTAAAATGTAGTTAGTTCTTCAGTATTTGCCAAAATATTTGCTTTATTTGAGGTAGGAGCAAAATGGCAACCATCCAAATTTGAGGTGAAATAATTAAAATGCTTTGGCTCGTTTAAAAAATTATAAAAAATTAATAAATCTAGTTTTAGCCGTTTAAAACAAAAGAATCTTTAAAACTGTAATTAGTTCTTCAGTATTTACTAAAATATTTGCCATATTTGAGGTAGGAGCAAAATGGCAACTATCCAAATTTGAGGTGAAATAGTTGAAATGCTTTCGCTCGTTTAAAAAAATAGAAAAAATATTCAATCTGGTTTTAGCCGTTTAAAGCAAAAGAATCTTTAAAAATGTGGTTAGTTTTTCAGTACTTACTAAAATATTTGCCATATTTGAGGTAGGAGCAAATTGGCAACCATCCAAATTTGAGGTGAAATAATTAAAATGCTTTCGCTCGTTTAAAAAATTGTAAAGAATTAATCAATCTAGTTTTAGCCGTATAACACAAACGAATCTTTAAAAATGTAATTAGTTCTTCAGTATTTACTAAAATATTTGCCATATTTGAGGTAGGAGCAAATTGGCAACCATCCAATTTTGACGTGAAATAATTAAAATGCTTTCGCTCGTTTAAAAAATTGTAAAGAATTAATCAATCTAGTTTTAGCCGTTTAAAACAAAAGAATCTTTAAAAATGTAGTTAGTTCTTCAGTATTTACTAAAATATTTTCCATATTTGAGGTAGGAGCAAAATGGCAACCGTCCAAATTTGAGGTGAAATAATTAAAATGTTTTCGCTCGTTTAAAAAATTGTAAAAAATTAATCAATCTAGTTTTTAACGTTTGAAACAAAAGAATCTTTAAAAATGTAGTTAGTCCTTCAGTATTTACTAAAATGTTTGCCATATTTGAGGTAGAAGCAAAATGGTAACCATCCAAATCTGAGGTGAAATAATTAAAATGCTTTCGCTCGTTTAAAAAATTGTAAAAGATTAATCAATCTAGTTTTAGACGTTTAAAACAAAAGAATCTTTAAAACTGTAATTATTTCTTCAGTATTTACTAAAATATTTGGTATATTTGAGGTAGGAGCAAAATGGCAACCATCCAAATTTGAGGTGAAATAATTAAAATGCTTTCGCTCGTTTAAAAAATTGTAAAAAATTAATCAATCTAGTTTTTGACGTTTAAGACAAAAAAATCTTTAGAAATATAGTTAATTCTTCAGTATTTACTAAAATATTTGCCATATTTGAGGTAGGAGCAAAATTGCAACCATCCAAATTTGAGGTGAAATAATTCAAATGCTTTCGCTCGTTTAAAAAATTGTAAAAACTAATAAATCTAGTTTTAGCCGTTTAAAACAAAAGAATCTTTAGAATTGTAGTTAGTTCTTCAGTATTTACTAAAATATTTGCCATATTTGAGGTAGGAGCAAAATTGCAATCATCTAAATTTGAGGTGAAATAATTAAAATGCTTTCGCTCGTTTAAAATATTGTAAAAGATTAATCAATCTAGTTTTAGCCGTTTAAACAAACAAATTTTTTAAAAATATAGTCAGTTCTTCAGTATTTACTAAAATATTTGCCATATTTGAGGTAGAAGCAAAATGGCAACCATCCAAATTTGAGGTGAAATAATTAAAATGCTTTCGCTCGTTTAAAAAATTGTAAAAATTAATAAATCTAGTTTTAGCCGTTTAAAACAAAAGAATCTATAAAAATGTAGTTAGTTCTTCAGTATTTAATAAAATATTTGCCATATAGGAGGTAGGTGCAAAATGGCAACCGTCCAAATTTGAGGTGAAATAATTAAAATGTTTTCGCTCGTTTAAAAAATTGTATAGGATTAATCAATCTAGTTTTAGCCTTTTAAAACAAAAGAATCTTTAAAAATGTAGTTAGTTCTTCAGTATTTACTAAAACATTTGCCATATTTGAGGTAGGAGCAAAATGGCAACAATTCAAATTTGAGGTGAAATAATTAAAATGCTTTCACTCGTTTAAAAAATTGTAAGAAATTAATCAATCTAGTTTTAGCCGTTTAAAACAAAACAATATTTAAAAATGTAGATAGTTCGTTAGTATATACTAAAATATTTGCCATATTTGAGGTGGGAGCAAAATGGCAACCATTCAAATTTGAGGTGAAATAATTAAAATGCTTTCGCTCGTTTAAAAAATTGTAAAAAATTAATCAATCTAGTTTTTGACGTTTAAGACAAAACAATCTTTATAAATGTAGTTAGTTCTTCAGTATTTAGTAAAATATTTGCCATATTTGAGGTAGGAGCAAAATGGCAATCATCCAAATTTGAGGTGAAATAATTAAAATGCTTTCGCTCGTTTAAAAAATTGTAAAAAATTAATCAATCTAGTTCTAGCCGTTTAAAACAAAAGAATCTTTAAAAATATAGTTATTTCTTCAGTATTTACTAAAATATTTGCCATATTTGAGGTAGGAGCAAATTGGCAACCATCCAAATTTGAGGTGTAATAATTAAAATGCTTTCGCTCGTTTAAAAAATTGTAAAAAATCAATAAATTGCGTTCTTAACGTTTAAAACAAAAGAATCTTTAAAAATTAAGTAAGTTCTTCAGTTGTTACTAAAACATTTGCCATATTTGAGGTAGGAGCAAAATAACAACCATCCAAATTTGAGGTGAAATAATTAAAATGCTTTCGCTCGTTTAAAAAATTGAAAAAAATTAATCGATCTAGTTTTAGACGTTTAAAACAAAAGAATCTTTAAAAATGTTGTTAGTTCTTCATTATTTAATAAAATATTTGCCATATTTGAGGTAGGAGCAAAATGGCAACCGTCCAAATATGAGGTGAAATAATTAAAATGCTTTCGTTCGTTTAAAAAATTGTAAAGAATTAATCAATCTAGTATTAGCCTTTTAAAACAAAAGAATCTTTAAAAATGTAGTTAGTTCTTCAGTATTTACTAAAACATTTGCCATATTTGAGGTAGGAGCAAAATGGCAACCATCCAAATTTGAGGTGAAATAATTAAAATGCTTTCGCTCGTTTAGAAAATTGTAAAAAATTAATCAATCTAGTTTTTAACGTTTGAAACAAAAGAATCTTTAAAAATGTAGTTAGTCCTTCAGTATTTACTAAAATGTTTGCCATATTTGAGGTAGGAGCAAAATGGTAACCATCCAAATCTGAGGTGAAATAATTAAAATGCTTTCGCTCGTTTAAAAAATTGTAAAAGATTAATAAATCTAATTTTAGCCGTCTAAAACAAAAGAAACTTTAAAAATGTAGCTAATTCTTCAGTATTTACTAAAATATTTGCTATATTTGAGGTGGGAGCAAAATGGCAACCATCCAAATTTGAGGAGAAATAATTAAAATGCTTTCGCTCGTTTAAAAAATTGTAAAAAATTAATCAATCTAGTTTTTGACGTTCAAGACAAAACAATCTTTAGAAATGTAGTTAGTTCTTCAGTATTTACTAAAACATTTGCTATATTTGAGGTATTAGCAAAATTGCAAACATCCAAATTTGAGGTGAAATAATTAAAATGCTTTCGCTCGTTTACAAAATTGTAAAAAATTAATCAATCTAGTTTTAGCCGTTTAAAACAAAAGAATCTTTAAAAATGTGGTTAGTTTTTCAGTACTTACTAAAATATTTGCCATATTTGAGGTAGGAGTAAAATGGCAATTATTCAAATATGAGGTGAAATTATTAAAATGCTTTTGGTCGTTTAAAAAATTGTAAAAAATTCATCAATTTAGTTTTAGTCGTTTAAAACAAAAGAATCTTTAAAAATGTAGTTAGTTCTTCAGTATTTACTAAAACATTTGCCATATTTGTGGTAGGAGCAAAAAAGCAAACATCCAAATTTGAGGTGAAATAATTAAAATGCTTTCGCTCGTTTAAAAAATTGTAAAAATTAATCAATCTAGTTTTAGCCGTTTAAAACAAAAGAATCTTAGAAAAAGGTAGTTAGTTCTTCAGTATTTACTAAAATATTTGCCATATTTGAGGTAGGAGCAAAATTGCAACCATTCAAATTTGAGGTGAAATAATTAAAATGCTTTCGCTCGTTAAAAAAATTGTAAAAATTTTCAATCTAGTTTTAGCCGTTTAAAACAAAAGAATCTTTAGAAATGTAGTTAGTTCTTCAGTATTTACTCAAATATTTGCCATATTTGAGGTAGGAGCAAAATTGCAATCATCTAAATTTGAGGTGAAATAATTAAAATGCTTTCGCTCGTTTAAAAAATTGTAAAAAATTAATCAATCTAGTTTTAGCCGTTTAAAAAAAAATCTTTAACAGTGTAGTCAGGTCTTTAGTATTTACTAAAGATTTACCATATTTGAGGTAGGAGCAAAATGGCAACCATCCAAATTTGAGGTGAAATAATTAAAATGCTTTCGCTCGTTTAAAAAAATGTAAAAAATTAATCAATCTAGTTTTAGCCGTTTAAAACAAAAGAATCTTTAAAAATGTAGTTAGTTCTTCAGTATTTAATAAAATATTTGCCATATTTGAGGTAGGAGCAAAATGGCAACCATTTAAATTTGAGGTGAAATAATTAAAATGCTTTCGCTCGTTTAAAAAATTGTAAAAAATTAATAAATCTAGTTTTAGCCGTTTAAAACAAAAGAATCTTTAAAAATGTAGTTAGTTTTTCATTATTTAATAAAATATTTGCCATATTTGAGGTAGGAGCAAAATGGCAACCATCCAAATCTGAGGTGAAATAATTAAAATGCTTTCGCTCGTTTAAAAAATTCTAAAAAATTAATCAATCTAGTTTCTAACGTTTAAAATAAAAGAATCTATAAAAAATTAATTAGTTCTTTAGTTTTTACCAAAATATTTGCCATATTTGAGGTAGGAAGAAAATGGCAACCATTCAAAACTGAAGTGAAATAATTAAAATTCATACAGTAGAAAATATAATTATAAAAATCTAAATATTTTGTTATAGGCTCCTCCACAGTCTCAACCACCAATCCAGACGACAGCGTCCTCCGTGACGACGAGCGTAGCCGCCACGACGACGTCGACCATCAGCAGCAGCGGCGGCGGCAGCGGGGCCACCTCCGGCTCCGGCTCCGGCGACCTGTCGCTCAACCTGCGGCCGGGCTCGAAGACGACGAGCGCCCCCAGCAGCCCGGCCAAGTCCAGGGAGTCCCTGCTGCAGAGGGTGCAGTCGCTGACGGGTCAGGCCAGGGACCAAGGGGCTTCCATCCTAGGCGCCGCCGTGTCCAGCGCCAGCAGAGTGACGTCGTCGGTGTCCTCCGGCAGGCACCTCACCCTGCTGGTCATCGACGACCAAAACACCGACTGGTCGAAGTACTTCCGGGGGAAGAAGATCGGCGACTATGACGTCAGGGTCGAACAGGCCGAATTCAAGGAGGTCAACGTCACGGCCAACGGGGACGGCGCCAACGTCTCCATGGCGGTCTACAGGGGCGGCACGAGGGTCGGACGGTCGTTCCGACCAGATTTCCTATTGGTAAGTAAAACCAAAAATTAACAATTAACATTTCCATTGTGTACGCTTTGAAAATATTACCGAGGAAGTTTCATACTCCGACCCATTTCCAGAAAATTGCGAGTGCTTTATATAAGTTATGAATGGAAATGAGGTCCTTTGTTTATGTTTCCGTTTTTCTTTTTGCGATTCAGTAAGTACCTCCGGGGATTTTACTGGGAACGGCGTAATAACTTTAGTTTGTGCAGACGTAGATTCCCCTCTATTTAACACTATAAATATTAGCGTGTGATAAATAAATAAACATAATAAACATTTAAATAGAACTGTTGGAAATACAGATAAACTTCAAGTACCAATTAAGATTGTATTTACCACCGTTAAATTCGATCCGTACTATAAACATTCAGCATTTTCAAAAGGAGAATCGATGTGTTTCAATTATCCTAATGGCCGCAGATAAGATTGGATTTCCATTTTAAAATAATACACCCCCAAAGGCGACGAAAACGAATTTATGTCCCGGGATGTACGCATGCAGCCCACATCCCGATAGGACACTAAATTCCCGTTTTATGGGACGTTTATGGCGTATTAAATGCACCTGAGCCATCTTCCAACGTGTTACCTTCAGCAAATCTATACGTCGAAAAATAATGAACGCAGTAATTATTTCAAGATTTAATATTAATGTTAGAATGCAAATATGCAATAAAATTAATCAGCTACAATGGATTTTCTTCATACAAGTTAAAAAAAATACAAATAACAATCAATCATCAATTTCATCCCAATAAATACAAATAACTATATTTTAATTGTGTAATATAAAGACAAGAGAAGAAAATGAACAAAATAGAAGAATAGAAGAAGCTTGACATAGTTTGTTTCAGACATAAATACTTCATAATTTCTTTACTATTAATAATAAAATATATAAGTCCTTTACGTTGTAGAAAATTCACTAATAAATTTATCTTTACTATTAAAATTTTTCTTAATTCAAATTTATCTTTCATCTTTTTGCAACTATTAACAATGATTTATTTTTAATACCAAGATCTTCTCAATAGTAAAGTAATTGTTCATTCTGGCTTAAATTGTGCACTCAGTATGAATTGTGCAACGTTTTCTAAATTAATACAATTGCCGGAATTTTACAGGCACCGCTGAGCGTGCCGTGAAAATTGAAAGGAATTGCGTTACTGAATTTCCGTTAAAGTTAACGAAATAAAACACCCTCATCCCCTGGTCTCTAATTTAATTCGAGAGCTACGTCTGCGAACAACGTAATTCCTGCACTCGAAGCAAGTGGCTGCACTTAATTTTTGCCTACTTTAACCCTCTCGTATTTCATTACTTTCCCTACATAGAAAATGGTGATGTGGCCAATATGGAGGGTGGAATAGTGGCCACCCACCCACCCTACATATTTATCTTAACTACAAACTAAAACCCAGGATTTTACATAGTTAAAATTTTCAGTACTTTTTTTTAGTAATTAATTATTAAACATTATAATGCTGTTTGAAATTAAAATATAAATATATATGTAGGATGGGTGGGTGGCCTCTAACCCACCCTCTAAATTCTTTATTAATAATTCAAGGGTTTCTCTAAGGAAATCAATTAATTAAAAATTAAATTATAATATAAAATCCTTTATATATACTTATAATATTAATGCAGTAATCTTTTGTTTGTATTCAGGGAATTGGAGGGTGAGATAGTGGCCACCCACCCACCCTACATATTTATTTCAGCTTCCCCTAAAACTGTTTTTTTTGCGAATTAAAGTCTTCAGCACATTTTCTTGTCTGATTTTTGTTATTAACCCAAAAAACACTGTTTATAATTAAAATTCAAAAATATATGTAGGGTGGGTGGGTGGCCTTTAACCCACCCTCCAATTTCTTTGATAATATCTCGAGGATTTTTTTAAGAAATCAATTGAAATTAAAAATTAAATTATAATGTAAAATCCTGTATACATATTTTTAATATTAATGCAGTAAATTTGTGTTTTTCTTCATAGGATTGAAGGGTGGGATAGTGGCTACCCACCGACCTTACATAATTTTATTAACTTCAGTTAAAACAGCGTTTTTTAATTATTGAAAACACAGCACTTTTGCTTGTATTATTGTTATTTTATATTATCCAAAAACACTGTTTGTGATTGAAACACAAAAAATATGTAGGGTGGGTGGGTGGCCACTATCCCACCTTCCATTTCTTTAAGTACAACAAAAGATTTACTTTAATAAATTGTGCAAACCAAAAAAATTATTACGATTATAATTCTTTGCGTATATTTAATATTTATGCATTAATCTTTTGTTTGTAATTAAAGGGTTAGAAGGTGGGATAGTGGACACCCACCCATCCTACATATTTATTTTAACTACAAACTAAAACGCTTGATTTTACATAGTTAAAATTTTCAGTACTTTTTTTTAGTAATTAATTATTAAACATTATAACACTGTTTGAAATTAAAATATAAATATATATGTAGGGTGGGTGGGCATCCTTCAACCCACCCTCCATTTTCTTTAATAATAATTCAAGGATTTCTCTAAGGAAATCAATTAATTAAAAATTAAATTATAATATAAAATCCTTTATATATATTTTTAATATTAAAGCAGTAATCTTTTGTTTGTATTCAGGGCATTGGAGGGTAGAATAGTGGTCCCCCACCTACCCTACATATTTATTTTAACTCCCCATAAAACTATTTTTTGTGAATTAAAGACTTCAACACATTTTCTTGTCTGATTTTTTTTTATTACCATAAAAAACTCTGTTTGTAATTAAAATTCAAAATATATGTAGGATGGGTGGGTGGTCTCTAATCCACCCTCCAATTTCTTTGATAATATCTCAAGGGTTTTTTTAAGAAATCAACTGAAATTAAAAAATTAAATTATAATGCAAAATCCTTTATACATATTTTTTAATATTAATGCAGTAAATTTTTGTTTATCTCCATGGGAAGAGGTGGGATAGTGGACCCCCACCCACCCTACATATTTATTTCAGCTCCCCCTAAACCTGTTTTTATGTGAATTAAAGACTTCAACACATTTTCTTATCTGATTTTTTTTATTAACATAAAAAACACTGTTTATAATTAAAATTCAAAAATATATGTAGGGTGGGTGGATGGCCACTAACCCACCCTCCAATTTCTTTTTAAACTTGTCATATGAGTAATTAATTTTTTACAAATTTTCAAATTTACGAAAGCAATTTGATTTTTTTAAATTCAAGTTTACAGCGTTGCCATTTTATTTCCGGAAGTGATACATCAATTGTTTCACAGTGATGTTAAAGATACATCAATTATGAACGTATTTTATAATTTTTAAACTAATCTTATGATTAATTAAGTTTTTACAAATTTTCAAACCCACGAAAACAATTTGATATTGTACAATTCAAGTTTACAGCGTCGCTATTTCATTTCCGGAAGTGATACATCAATTGTTTCATAGTGATATTGAAGATACGGCAATTGTGAACGTATTTTGTAATTTTTTAAACTAATCCTACGATTAATTAATTTTTTACAATTTTTCAAACCCACGAAAGCATTTTGATTTCTTTCAATTCAAGTTTACAGCGACGCCATTTTGTTCCCGGAAGTGATACATCAATTGTTTCATGGTGATGTTAAATATACATCAATTGCAAACGTATTTTGTAATTTTTAAACTTGTCAAATGATTAATTAATTTTTTACAAATTTTCAAATTCACGAAAGCAATTTGATTTTTTTCAATTCAAGTTTACAGCGTTGCAATTTTGTTTCCCGAAGTGATACATCAATTGTTTCACGGTGATGTTAAACATACGTCAATTATGAAAGTATTTTGTAATTCTTAAATCAATCTTACTATAAATTATTTTTTTACAAATTTTCAAACCCACGAAAACAATTTGATATTGTACAATTCAAGTTTACAGCGCCGCTATTTTATTTCCGGAAGTGATACATCAATTGTTTCATAGTGATATTGAAGATACGTCAATTGTGAACGTATTTTGTAATTTTTAAACTAATCCTACGATTAATTAATTTTTTACAATTTTTCAAACCCACGAAAGCATTTTGATTTCTGTCAATTCAAGTTTACAGCGACGCCATTTTGTTCCCGGAAGTGATACATCAATTGTTTCATGGTGATGTTAAATATACATCAATTGCAAACGTATTTTGTAATTTTTAAACTTGTCATATAATTAATTAATTTTTTACAAATTTTCAAATTCACGAAAGCAATTTGATTTTTTTCAATTCAAGTTTACAGCGTTGCCATTTTGTTTCCCGAAGTGATACATCAATTCTTTTACGGTGATGTTAAACATACGTCAATTATGAAAGTATTTTGTAATTCTTAAACCAATCTTACGATAAATTAATTTTTTACAAATGTTCAAACGAACGAAAGCAATTTGATTTTTTTCAATTCAAGTTTACAGCGTTGCCATTTTGTTTCCCGAAGTGATACATCAATTGTTTCATGGTGATGTTAAAAATGCGTTCATTTTAAACGGATTTAAAATAATATCGAAACTAATATTGATGAGAATTTTTAATGAAAATATAAACAGTGTCAGTGGATGAAGTTTCCATATATATGTAGGGTGGGTGGGTGGCCTCTATCTCACCCTCCAATCTGTAAAACATACGCGAGGGTTTTGATGAAAGTTTATTTAATTATATACAAATTTTTGTTATAATTTTTTACGTAAATATATAAAACTCCAAAAATATGTAGGGTGGGTGGGTGGCCACTAAAGCACCCTCAATTTCTTTAAGTACAACAAACGATTTACTTTAATAAATTGTGCAAACCAAAAAATGTATTATGATTATAATTCTTTGCGTATATTTAATATTAATACATTAATCTTTTGTTTGTAATTAAAGGATTAGAGGGTGGGATAGTGGCCACCCACCCACCCTACATATTTATTTTAACTTCAAACCAAAACCCTGGATTTTACATAGTTAAAATTTTCAGTAATTTTTTTTAGTAATTAATTATTAAACATTATAACACTGTATAAAATTAAAATATAAATATATATGTGGGATGGGTGGGTGGCCTCTAACCCACCCTCCAATTCCTTTATTAAGAATTCTTTCTAAGGAAATCAATTAATTTAAAATTAAACTATAATATAAAATCATTTATATATATATATATATATATATATATATATATATATATATATATATATATATATATATATATATATATATATATATATATATATATTTAATATGAATGCAGTAAACTTTTGTTTATCTTCATGGGATTGAATGGTGGGATAGTGGCCACCCACCCACCCTACATATTTATTTCATCTCCCCTTAAACCTGTTTTCTGTGAATTAAAGATTTCAACACATTTTCTTGTATAGTTTTGTTATTAACATAAAAAACTCTGTTTATAATTCTAATTCAAATATATATGTAGGGTGGGTGGGTGGCCTCTAACCCACCCTCTAATTTCTTTGATAATTTCTCAAGGGTTTTTTTAAGAAATCAACTAATTAAAAATTAAATTATAATGTTAAACACCTTTAAATTTTGGTGAAGTTAAAAATTAAAAGAATTCTTGATAAACAAAAAATTATTGTGCAGTTATCATCAACAAGTTTTAATGCACATATAATTAATTTGATAAAAGAATATATCATACCTAATATAACACAGCATTTATATTTTGAAAAAAAATTGAATTATGAACCTTTTTGTGAAATTGTTAGGAAAACCTTCAAATATCCACCTTATAAATTTAAAAGATGTTTAATTAAATTAATTCATATTGAAAGAGAAGAAGATTTCGAAAGTATAGTAGGAAATTATCATTATCCATAGAGGTTTAGAAGAAACAAAAAACGTATAAAAATTCTCTTATCTAAATTTACATAAAGCCATTTAATAATATATAAATCCTTGTAATATATGTAAAAAAAAGTAAATATTAAAGAAACCCAGTAAAATTACACTTAAGCAAGTAAACCTTTTAGAATATTAATTTGATTAATAGTCAAAAACAAATAAATTGTAAAATCTTGATTTGAAAATAAAAACACTTGGTTTGTTTCACAGAATATTTATTTTTTCTCCGACTAGTTTCAACAAAATATCATTATCAAGGACACCTGAAGATTTTTCAAATATGTTTCACTACGGGTTAAGTGAGCAATTAATTAAATAAATAAATTTTATTTTCCAAGTTTTACAAGTTACAAGCTTATTTTATGTTTTTATATAGTCTAAGAAAAAACAGATAAGTGTGAACAATAAACATTTTAAAAATACGCTTAATTAATAATCGCTAGGTTAAAAAAAGTAGAGAAAAAGAAAGAACGAAAAAAAGAAACTTACAGTGGCATCTTGGCGTCATCTCTTGCAGAACCTACCTTTAGCGGAATCCAAAAATCCAAAGTTCTTGCAAAGGGGATGTAGAGAAACGAAGCATACGTACACTTTTGAAACTGTTGTAGCCTGTAAAAAATGACGAATCGTAAAGAAATGCGTAGTGGATTTTATAAATGAATCCAGAATTTTAAAGTTAAGTGTGTAATTGGAATAAATTCGTTTGAAATTATGCACAAAAATATTACAATTAGGACATTATCTGTTGAAAGGAATGACCAAAATATATTATAAACGAACTAATTAAGTAAAATTGAATAGGCTTTAATAGATTAAAATGTGCCTTATATAAATACATTAATTAATTAATAGTTATTTGGGATATAAATATAAAAAGTAATTAAAGAAACTTCTGACACGTCTTACTTAGAAAATTTTATTTTCAAAGAATTTTTAGATCAGTAAATTATTATAAATCCCCTTTTATATATCACACACATTTTATCTTTATTCGTGACTATAGTTTCGACAGATTTTCTGTCATTTTCAAACTATACTTCTAAAAAAATTTTTACAAACAACTTTATAAAACAATTTTTTTATAAATCGTAAAAATCATAAAATTATTTGATATAGTTTTTTATTGTAACGTTATTAATTTAAAATCTCAATCATTTTTTATTCTAATCTCTCTATTATAATACCTTCAATCAAGTTCCTTCATTACAGGGATGGTCTTAATTCTTGTATCACAAGTAATAACTTCCACATGCACACACGTTTACTTTAAATAGCTTGCGGTAGAAGATAAATTTACACAAGTTATTAAGAAAATATTCGAGTCCGCACAATAAATAACGACGACAATTTTGATACTGACGCTAATCGATTGTGATAACGCAGGTAATACGCGTCGCAATTTGCAAAAAAAAGTGTGACGTTGGAGAGCGCTCATTGGTCCACAGGTTTTTGTTTGTTTTTTTTTGTGCTTAAACGTATATCAACGTATTAAGAGTGCACACGATTACAATTGAAAACTGCCTGCAGGTCATTAAAAGGTCGAACTGAAAATATTCTACATATCGTATTATCCACATAAATTAAGGTATTTATAATTTTTTTAAATAAAAATTAAAGTAATATTTAGTTTTGTATATTACGTGAATTGTTAAATTATATCGTAATGAAAGTAAGATAAATTTACGAATAAAGTTTCTGCTATTTTTTCCTAAATCATATTTTTTCCAAACATGTTTTAAAAAAATGGCGAGAAGCGATGAATAATAAAAAAAATTAAGTAAAACCCTTGCTGATGTTAAAAATATTGGAGGGTAGGATAGTGGACACCCACCCACCCTACATATACAATGAAACTTTGACTACAACACTGCTGTATGATGTTTTTAAACATCAATTATAACAGAGCTTTAAAACAATTTGTTCACCTAAAAAATTATTTATAAACCTATGATGAATCTTCCTCCCAAATAAATAAAATTCAAGGTACTCCAATGGAACTCTAGATATATTGGATCTAATAAAGATAGTTTTATAGAATGTATAACAACTCATAATATTGATATAGCTATTTTATCCGAAACTTGGCTTAAACCCCAATACTTATTTAGTGTTAAAAACTATGAAATATATTAGAAAAGATAGATTTGACTGAAAAGGTGGAGTTATGCTGATGATGCATAACTCTATTCCTTTTAAAGAAATAAACACCTTGAATATAACACTATATAACACTGATACACAATATTGCCGCGCAACCGTTAAATGTAATATAAACCTCCAACAGTTAAAACTAGCACTAAGGATTGATCAGAGTTGTTCCACCCATACAAAAACGAATGTCTTATCAGCGGTGACTTTAATGCTCACCACACTCTCTGGGGATCCGCTGAGTGTAACAAAGAAGGACTAAACGTACTCAATGAACTAAATGACCTAAGTCTATATATATATAATGATGGAAATCGTACCAGACTTGCCTACCAAAACCAAAAGAAATCAGCCGTTGATATCACAGTTTCATGGTTAAACTTAATTACAAGTATTTATTGGGAACTGCTGAGCGATACTCTTGGATCTCACCACTATGCAATAATTATCAGACAGACCTCGTTGAATGTGTTACATAAAATTTCATCCACTATCATATGGAATACTAGCTATGCTGACTGGAACACATACACTAGTAAAATTCAGAAATATATTGAAGAATAACAGAACGCAAATATCAACCTGTATTTTACAATTCATTCATGCATTCTACAATTATATAAGTGCCAACCAACAATGAAAAACCTTCAAGAAGCTAAAAGACAAGCAGCCATAAATAAATGGCCATTTAAAGCCAAAGCTAAAGAAAGTTGGATAAATTATTGTAATAACATGAATAAAGACACGCTAATTAAGCAGTTTTGGACACAAGCTAAATTAATCGACGGGAAAAAACACAACTTACCACACATACTAATTGAACCACACCCTAACCATATTGTGCCCACAAGTGTCCCTACCAAAGATGCAGAAGAAGAAATAGAAGGATATGAGCATTTCCTCTCTAAACCGTTCAACATGACAGAACTAGAACATGCAATTAGCAGCAAGAAATCAACAGCTCCCGGCATTGATGGAATCACATATAGTATGATACAATATCTCCCATCGAACTCTAAATCCTTACTGCTCCAAGTATATAACTCTTGGTAGATCGATCTACAGCGAATACTTCAAAGAGTTCAAAACTTCTGTTGCTATCCCTATATTAAAACCAAATAAAGACAAAAATAGAGTCACCTCGTATCGCCCTATCTCAGTAATGTCAACGCTTACCAAAACATTTGAAAGGATTTTCTGCTTAAATATTTGAGTACGTAAAGAGTAGAGTAATAATTACTAGTAGTTCAAAATATTTTTTTATTATACTCTATATAATAAAAAAAACAATGAAGAAAAGGATATATATTTGAATTACTAGTAATTATTTGAAAGGATGATTAAAAATAGTGGCTAGAATTCCATAATAAGTTCTTTCCGGAAGAACATGGGTACCTTGGAGACAGTCAACGATCTCGTCGCCAACATACAAAACTCATTTGCAACAAACAGTTATCATCCTTGCCTTTTCGTAGATATACAAGGAGCATATGATAGTGTGAACCTCGATAGTCTGTACAACATAATGACTCAAATAGGTATACCATCCAAAATATGTAGGAACATAACATTAATATATAAAAACCGAACTTTATATATGTTAAGCGACCACGACACCGCTGTAGATCCAAGAATATCTTCGATAGGTGCAAGGTGATGTTTAGGCTCTTTTATTATTTAATATATGTACTGCTGATTTATATATCCTTTGATGGGAGATAAGATCACACATTTGATAAATCTAAGCAAACTCTTAGAATTGCAGTCCTTAAAATCTAGCAAACTAATGTGCTCAAGACATCATTCGAACGATATTAACCACATAACACATGCTGGAATCAAATTCCCTGTAGTTGAGTAATACAAATACCTAGGAATTATTCTTGATTTAAAACTTTCATGGGAAATCATATAGAATACTTAGGTACAAGATGTGAAATATTATGAGAGCAGTATGTACGAAACAGTGGGGAGCCGACATGTATGTAGGTCAAATGTTTAATCAGAGCTACATAAGGTCTGGATTACGGATCAATAGTATTTAAAGCAGCATGTAATACATTCTTTAAAAAAAATGATACAATTCAGTTCAAAGCACTTAAAATAGCCTCTGGTGCAATGATATGCTGAATGTAATAAGCCTCCGCTATATCTCAGACGTTCATTCCTAGCATAAAAAAATATTACAGTACACATCATTTAATAAACGCCTATTAATTAACCCCATAGCAAAACTTAACACTGAAGTCTTAACTAATAAATATTGGAATAAATTTTTTTCCTCCTATGGCTAAAGCGTTCTCGGGTATAAGTTAAGAGGAAATCAAGATCAAAACGTATAACAAACCATACGAGTTTAACTTCTATTACAATATTAACTACTGTAAGGTCTCCCCCGTCTATCTGGAATACTGCTCCACTTACAGGTTAAATAACATAATAGTAAGCCAGTAATTGAAATTGAGTGGGTGGCCTCTATCCCACCCTCAAATCAGTAAATCATAAGCGAGAGTTAAGATGAAGAAAACTGACGAAGCTTACCTAGGAAAGACTGTAACCAACGCCGTAATGACAGACTTCGCTTACTTGAATGATTCTCAGCGTCAAGCTACCAAAGATGCTAGTACCATTTCAGGCCTTCAAGTATTATGTATAATTACTTATTAGGGTGTTGGTGAAAGAAATATCGTTATTTGCGATCTGGGTGGTGGTACCTTTGATATGTCCATCTTAACCATTGAAGTAAACTCCACTTCTGGGATGGTGAAGATTTTGACAACCGCATCATCACTTTGTACAAGAATTCAAGAGGAAATACAAGAAGACTTGACTTCAAACAAACGTACCCTCCGACGTCTTAGAACCTCATATGAAAGGGCTAAAGATAAGTCTGAGGAAGTTCAAGATCTTCTCTTGCTTGATGTAACTCCATTATCACTTGGTTTTGAAACTGCTGGAGCTTCGATTAGGCGTAATACATCTGTTCCAACCAAACAATCTCAAACATTCACCACTTACTCTGATATCCAACCTGGAGTACTCATCCAAGGCAAACGTGCATTAACCAAAGAAAACAACATCTTTGGAAAACTCGAATTGACTGGTATGCCTCTTGTGTACGCACACGCTGTAGTGATGAGCTCCAGTACGGAGATGAGCTGTTCTGCTCAATGAGGCACTGGTGCGTGCTTGAAATTGTATAATCTGCCACACTCAAATCTGTCTTGATGGTGTCAAGGCGAGCCACCCGGCACATCTCTTCATAATCAACCCTATATTTTTAAGCATAACCTTTCGCAACAAGCCTCGTTTTGAATCTTGCAAATAAACCATCGGCTTTTGTCTTTACTTGCAGGACCCAACGATTTCCTATTACTTACTTGTCATATGACAAATCAACCAAGTCCCAGGTGTTGTTTTCGTTCAATGATTCCAACTCTCCGTGCTTTGCATGCCTCCAATCGTTGCATTCTCTCGACTTCATGGCTTCGTAATAAGATAAAACAGTAAATAACACATAGTAATTTAAATATGCAGTTTCTTTTACCACTCGTTTGAAGAAATCTGCAGCTGCCTCTTCTTCGGGTTCATCGATCCGAACGACAGCTCGACTTCTTCTTCATTTGCATTGGAGACTTCTTTTGGAACGTGATCCTTCACAATAGTTTGCCAATCTGCCTTCTCGTTGCATTTTTACTGTCTGAAATTACAACTGGTACATCTACCGGTGTAATTAATCCACGATTATTTGCTTCGTATGCAAGTAACATTGGTTTCGTGCCCATAGTAACCTCCACGTCCTGACTCAATACCACTTTGTCTTCTTCTTTGATCCAAATTCTAATACCACCTCTATATGCACAGTAAACTACAAAACATCCCCCGGCACTTTCCTATCCCACTTTCTTCTATTCTGCTTCGGTATGTGCACAAAATACTCCATCCCAAATATTTTCAAATTGTATAGGCTGCTTCCTTTTTGAACCATAGTTCTAACGGTGTTTCCTTTCTTCTGACGTAAGCCCCGTTCGGTTCGGCCCATAACTTTATTGGTAAATTTTTCATGTAGATCATCATACGACCACTTTCAACACAAGTGCACGATTCTCTCTTTTGGCAGCACCGTTTTTTTTCTGGTTAAAAGGGCATTGTTGTGCAAAGATTGATTCCTTTCAAATTCAACAGCAATTTCACACGTTATCAAACTTTAGGTTTTTTGTGGTCTAGTTCGAGGTACTCTTCCATGAACTTACTGTATAGAATTGTGCGTTCTTTTGAAATTTATATTCCAGTTGCATAAATCTTACCAAGACGCAGTCTCTGGATTGATCAAGTGGTGGTGGCCATGTGACTAATGGTAATTGGACAATGTAGTCGGCTTCCCTGAGTGTCTCTTTCTGTGGTGATTGGGCGTGTGGGAAATACCTCCTCCATTTCCAAGAAAATTTACATATTATGGTTTAAAGCGTTATTAAAATTTACTGGAGTTACAAATTCGTTTTAAAATCACAAATCAAGGTATGCATTTTTAAGATTATAATAAAATATTTACTATACCTCAGCTAAAAACAACATGGCGGCGTTTTAAACTTAAATTTTAGTACACGAAAATGTACACTTTATGGTTTGAAACGTTATTAAAAATTTCCTGGGGTAGCAAATTTGTTACAAATTCATTCAATTAAATTGCAAGACATTTGGTTTTAAGATTGTAAAAAATATTTACTATACCTTAGCTAAAAACAACATGGCGACGCTTTAAACTTAAATTTTATAAAACGTAAATTCACACTGTATGGTTTAGAACGTTATAAAAAATTTACTGGAATAACGACCTTGTTTCAAAATCACTCAATAAAATTGAAAGACATGTAGTTTTAAAACAATAAAGTAATATTTACTATACCTTAGCTAGAAACAACATTGCGACGCTTTAAACTTAAATTCTAGAAAACATAAATTTTCATTATTTGTTTTAAAACGTTATTACGAATTTACTGGCTAACAAATTTGTTTCAAAATCATTAAATCAAATTGAAATATTTTTATTTTTAAGATTATATAAAAATATTTACCATATCTAAGCTCAGAAAAATATGGCGGCGCTTTAAACTTAAATGTTGGGCAAAGGAAATTTACACTTCATGATTTAAAACGTTATAAAAAATTACTGAAGTAACTAATTTGTTTCGAAATAGCTCAATCAAATTCCAAGATATGTATTTTTAAGATTATAAAAAAATATTTACAATACCTTAGCTGAAAACAACATGGCGACGCTCTAAACTTAAATTTTAATCTATAGAAATTTACATTTTATGGTTTAAAAAGTTATTAACTATTAACTGAAGTAACGAATTTATTTCAAAATCATTCAATTAACTTATAAGACACGCAATATTAAGATAATGAAAAAATATTGACTGCACCTTAGCTAAAAACAAAGCGACGCTTGAAACATAAATTTTGGACAACGGAAATTTACACTTTATGGATTAAAACGTGATTCAAAATTTACTGGAGTAACAAATTTGTTTCAAAATCACTTAATCGATTTATAGGACATGTATTTTTAAGATTATAAGAAAATATTTATTATAACTTAACTACAAACAACATGTCAACAATTTAAACTTAAATTTTAGAAAACGAAAATTTACATTATTTTGTTTAAAACGTTATTACGAATTTACTAGATAACAAATTTGTTTCAAAATCACTAAATCAAATTAAAATATTTTCATTTTTAAGATTATAGAAAAATATTTAGCATATCTTAGCTGAAAAAAACATGACGAAGCTTTAAACTTAAATTTTACACAACGGAAATTTACACTTCATGGTTTAAAACGTTAAAAAAAATTTACTCGAGTAAAAAATTTGTTTCAAAATCACTTAATCGATTTATAAGATACGTATTTTTAAGATTATAAGAAAATATTTACTGTACCTTAACTAAAAACAACATGGTGATGCTTTAAACTCAAATTTTATAAAACGGAAATTTACACTTTATGGTTTAGAACGTTATAAAAAAAATTAGATAACGAATTTATTTCAAAATCACTAAATCAAATTAAAATATATGCAGTTTTAAGAATATAAAAAGATATTTACTATACCTTAGCTGAAAACAACATAGCAGCGCTTTAGACATAAATTTTAGAAAAAGGAAATTTACACTTTACGGTTTAAAACGTTATAAAAAATTTACTGGAGTAACAAATGTCTTTCAAAATCACTCAATCAAATTGTAAGACATACGATTTTAAAATTATATAAAAATATTTATTATACTTTACCTGAAAACAACATGGCGTTGCTTTAAACTTAAATTGTTGAAAACGGAAATTTACACTTTATGGTTTATAACGTTAAAAATAATTACTGGAGTAAATAATTTGTTTCAAAATCTCTAAATCAAATTGGAAAATATGTATATTTAATGCAGTCATAAAATATGTTTTTTTTATTGGTGTGGATGAGAATAAAATAAACCAATCGTATTTTTTTTAATATTTAAAAAAATATAACAAAAGCATTTTTATTATTGATACACATATATCCATATAAATATTACAACAAAATACTTACAAAAAATCAATACACGTGTTTCCTTACGCTATAAAAAAAATATGAATCCTTCACAGTAACGAAACGATGAATTTTAAAAATAGAGAAACGCAATTAATTATTCGCACCATCTTTTCAGCTTCGCGTTCTTTTCGATTGTTTCAGGTGAGGCAGAACCTGAAGGACGCCGGCGAGAACTACAAGAAGCTGCTGCTCGCCCTCAAATTCGGAGGAGTACCCAGCATCAACAACATCAACGCAATATACAACTTCCAGGTAATAAAAAAAAATTGAAATTAAAATTAAAGATTTTCAATTAGAAAAACAAAAAACAAATCGTTTGAAGATAAGGATTAAAAATATTGTATTTACATAATATTACTGAATGCTTAATTTATGATTGGCTTTAGAAAAAGATACAGAATTTCACATTTTAAAGCTATTTCCATTAAGGGTTAAAAAAATCATAAAGTAATAAACTGGTAAATCTATTTTTAATGGTAAAAATTTCCCAATAAGTTAGGTAAAATGGTAAAAAGAGTTTTAATTTGGAATATAGTAACTTGAATTGATTTTTATTGGTCAAAACTTAAAAGTTAGAAAAGGTTTTTACTTGTTAACCTTTTAAGTTTTGACCAACAAAAAGAAAGGCAAAAAGATAAAACAGTAAAAATAAAAGAATTGAAAGAATGTTTAAAATAAATACTTCTTAAGATATATTTTTACTACTTAAAGTTCGATTTCTAAAAGTCTTTAAGATTTTATTTGTTTATTAGAAGCTTCCTTATTAAAGGTTCATACATCTTTAAAAATGATGGAAGAACTTTTTGTATTATTTGCTTTTGATACTATTTGGTTCAACATAGAAAACATTTGTGTTGATGAGAAAACTAAAGCCAATCATAAATCAACATTCGTTTAAGTACGAAAAATTTCTATCAACGTAAACCTTCACTTTATAATTATCATTAGTTTTTTTTTAAAGCACCTCTTCTGTCTTAAATCTAAACGATAATACTCTAGCGAGTGTCGAGAACGTATAGTCTATTTACAAGCTTATTCTCTATCTTCTTCCTTTTTTGTTTGCTATACAATAAATAATTAACAACAACGAGAAAAAAAAAATGTATCGTTCCACAGGACAAGCCGTGGGTCTTCGGCCATTTGGTGCAGCTCCAGAGAAGACTCGGCAAGGACAGCTTCCCGCTTATTGACCAAACTTTCTACCCCGACCATCGCGAAATGGTGAGTTGAACGTCATTTTCTGGTACTTTTTCGGCTTGGGCTCGTAGTGCATGACGGTGGTGTTCTTCGAGCAGGCGGCCAGCGACGCGCTCTTCGACCACACGCAGCTTTTGCTCGCTGACCTCAAACATATTCCCTAAAAAAGAGAAACGAAATTAAAATTTAGAGACTGTACCAACTATTGCTGACCTTATAAAAATAGAGAAGATAATAATAACTTTAAAAAATATTTATTTTGAATGTCTAGGTCTTTAATTATAATACAAAATATTCACTACCAAGAGTTAATTAAAGATGATATGCTTATAGGATAAATGAAATTGAATTGTGAAGATTGTCGTCATCAAAATATCTACACTATGATCTTTAAAACCTGGAAATTTATTATTTAATTATATTTCACTAAGGTTTTAACGACCAAAATTTTGTATCTGGGTAATAAAGCTACAAATACAAATAAATGCCTTTTTAGTATCACTTAAATTGAATTTTTCTAAAGGTATGGCAAAGTAAAACCCTTCATAATTATCTCTAAATGTGTATTACTTTTTCTTATTATCTAAACGTACTTTTAAATCTTCTAAATAGCTAAATCCTAAAGATAGTAATAAAAATTCTTTGTTATATATTTTACCTCATTCCTTTGGCAATCCAATTTTTTATTCGGATTGAAAGTTTCCCAGTTGCACGTGTCCTTCATCCTGGGGCACTTCTTCTGCGGCAGGCACCGGTTGATGCTGATTTTACAGGTGCAACCCTGGCGGTACATCAGCTTCAGTCCTTTCCGCTGGCGTTTGGTGAGGTTGTCCCATTTTTCGGCGAAGCCGCACAGGTTCACCCTCGCCTGCAGGCTAACCACCTTGCCGGTGATGGCGTACACCTTTCCCACTTCCAACTTGAGGCCGCACATGTTCTCCTCGGCAGCCGTCAGCAGTCTTCCGTACTTCAAGGCCACGTACGACTTCTCCGACATCTTGTACTCCTTCCGTATCCGTATCTTGAACTCCCTCGTCCCGTTCACCGCGTGATCGCGCTTGATTCGAGCCAAGATTACTGAAAATAAAGAAACAATAATTACAAATATCAATTTAATAAGTTTTTTTTATATAAACTTACGAGTGAATCGAAAATCTTACAATTGTAAAATATTTTTCTATCATTATCAACTGTCATGTGTCAATTGTCATCTTTCAACTGTCAACTGTCAATTTTTAATTATTATCTACTGATATCATCTATTACCAGTCATTTTTGATTCATCATCTGTAGAAATCTTACAATTGTAAAATAGTTTTCTATTTTTATCAATTATCATGTGTTAATTGTCATCTGTCAACTGTCAACTGTCAACTGTCAAAAGTCAACTATCAATTGTCAACTGTCAACTGTCAATTGTCAACTGTTAACTATCATTTGTCAACTCATTTATCATCTGTACAAATTTGTCGAAAATCTCAAGTAGCGTATGTCAACTATAAATTTTAATTATTAACTATAACTGCATTTTTTTCATATATCATCAATAAATCTGTCAACTCAATCATTTCCCATACGTCATCTGTTAAAATTAACTGTTCTAGCGACATCTATCGACTGCTAAATGTTACTGGTTAAGTAATATTCGAGAAATGTCAACAATTTTCTTATGACTATCAATAGTCAACTGTTAAAAAACATATTTCAACTAGAAACCTTCATCTATGAACTCTTATCTATTAACTACCAACTGACATAAAGTGTCAGCTGTATTTTATCATTTATTAAATGTCAACTATAAACTGCCATTTGTCATTATCTATTTAAATAATACAATTGTGTAGTTTTTTTGATTGTCGTTTATCAACTGTCAACTTTTACTTATTAACTGCCACGATTATTACAAACTGCTGACTTTGAACAGTCACTTTTGATTTGCCAACTGATAATGTCATTGGTCAAGTAAACAATATCAACTATCAACGTTTACTGATTAACTCTTATCTATCAACTGCTATAAACTGTCAATTGTTATTTTGAAACTCTCACTATCAACTATCAACTGTAATTTTGCTAATGACTGTCAATAGTCTATCATCTATCAACTGCCAACCGACATCAAGTAACAATTGTAATCTTTCTGACAACTGTCAATAGACAATTATAAATGATTAACTGTCAAGTGGCATATGTGTCTCTAACCATCATCTATCAACTGTCAATTGACACCAACTGACAACTACAATTTTTCTGACAACTGACAACTGTAATTTTTCTGACAACTGTCAGTAGTCAATTATCATCTATCAACTGACAAGTAGCATATGTGTCAACTATAAACTTTAATTATCAACTATCAACTACCAACTGACAATTATAATCTTTCTGACAACTGTCAATAATCAATGATCATCTATCAACTGTGAACTATAAACTTTTACTATCATCTATCGACTGCCAATTGACATCAATTATCAATTTTATTTTTTCTGATCAGTGTCAATAGTCATCTATAAACTACCAACTGACATTAACTGGCAATTATAACCTTTCTAACAACTGTCAATAGACAATTATCATCAATCAACAGTCAAGTAGCATATTCGTATCATCTATCAACTGTCAATTGGCATCAACTGAGAACTGTCATTTTTCTAATAACTGGCAACTGTAATCTTTCTGACAACTGTCAATAGTCAATTATCATCTATCACCTGTCAACTATAAATTTTAACTACCATCTATCAACTGCCAATTGACATTAACTACCAACTGTATTTTTTTCTGATCGTCAATAATCTATCATCTATCAACTACCAACTGACATTAACTGATAATTATAATCTTCCTGACAACTGTCAATAGTGAATTATCATCGATCAACTGTCGTGTAGTATATGTATCAACTATAAATTTTAACTACTGTCAATTGACATCAACTGACAACTGTTATTTTTTTTACCACCGTCAACAGTAAATCATCATCTATCAACTTTAACTATCACCTATCAATTGTCAATTGACATCAACTACCAGCTGTTTTTTTTTCTGACGACCGTCAATAATTTATCATCTATCAACTACCAACTGACATCAACTGAAAATTATAACCTTTCTGACAACTGTCAATAGTCAATTATCATCGATCAACTGTCAAATAGCATATTTGTCTTTAACTATCGATTATCATCTGTCAACTGTCAATAGATATTAAGTAACAACTGTAATTTTTGTAATAACTATTTTAGTTTTATTATTGTATTTATTTTAGTTTATGTGTATATGTGTGTATGTATATATGTGTGTACGTAACTGGTAACTGTAATCTTTCTGACAACTGTCAATAGTCAATTATCATCTATCACCTATCAACTATAAATTTTAACTACCATCTATCAATTGCCAATTGACATTAACTTCCGACTGTATTTTTTTCTGATTATCAATAATCTATCATCTATCAACTACCAACTGACAATTTTAATCTTTCTGGCAACTGAAAATAGTGAATTATCATCGATCAACTGTCAAGTAGCATATGTGTCAACTATACATTTTAAGTACTGTCAATTGACATCAACTGACAACTGTTATTTTTTTGACCACCGTCAACAGTAAATCATCATCTATCAACTTTAACTATCACCTATCAACTGTCAATTGACATCAACCACCAGCTGTTCTTTTTTTCTGACGACCGTCAATAATTTATCATCTATCAACTGCCAACTGACATCAACTGAAAATTATAACCTTTCCGACAACTGTCACTAGTCAATTATCATCAATCAACTGTCAAGTAGCATATATGTCTTTAGCTGTCGAATATCATCTATAAACGGTCAATTACCATCCACTGACAACTGTAATTTTTCCGATAACTGGCGACTGTAATTTTTCTGACAACTGTCAATAGTAAATTATGAACTATGAACATTAACTATCATCTATCGACTGCCAATTGACATCAATTGACAATTGTTATTTTTCTGAAAACTGACAACAGTCAATCATCATCTATCAACTGTCAAATATAAACTTTAACTTTCATCTATTAACTGTCAATTGACATCAACTACCAACTGTATGTTTACTGATGACAATATGTCTATCATCTTTCAACTGTCAACTGACATCAACTGACAACTGACAACAGTCAATCATCATCTATCAACTGTCAAATATAAACTTTAACTTTCATCTATCAACTGCCAATTGACATCAACTACCAACTGCTTTTTTACTGATGAAAATATGTCTATCAACTTTCAACTGTCAACTGACATCAACTGACAATTGTAATCTTTCTGACAATTATCATCGATCAACTGTCAAGTAGCATATGTGTCAACTATAAACCTAGACTATCAGCTGTCATCTGTCAACTGTCAACTACCAATTGGCATCATCTAACTTTTTCTGACAATTCTCAAAAGTCAATTATCATCTATCAACTGACAAGTAGCATATGTCTCAACTATAATCTTTAATTATCAAGTATCATCTATTAACTGCCAATTGATATCAACTGACTTTATTTTTCCAGACAACTGTCAATAGTAAATTATCATCTATCAACTGGCAAGTATCATATGTGTCAACTATAATCTTTAATTATCAACTATCATCTATCAACTGCCAATTGACATTAACTGACAGCTGTTATTTTTCTGATAACTAACAACAGTCAATCATCATCTATCAACTGCCAATTGACAACAACTACCAACTGACAATTGTAATCTTTCTGGCAACTGTCAATAAACCATTATCATCGATAAACTGTCAAGTAGCATATGTGTCAACTGTAAACCTAGACTATCAGCTGTCATCTGTCAACTGTCAACTACCAATTGGCATCATCTAACAACTGAACTTTTTCTGAAAATTCTCAAAAGTCAATTATCATCTATCAACTGACAAGTAGCACTTGTGTCAACTATAATCTTTAATTATCAACTATCATCTATCAACTGCCACTTGACATCAAATGACAACTGTTTTTTTTTCTGACAAGTGTCAAGAGTCAATCATCATCTATCAACTGTCAAATATAAACTTTAACTCTCATCTATCAACTGCCAATTGATATCAACTTCCAACTGTATTTTTACTGATGACAATATGCCTATCATCTTTAAACTGTTAACTGGCATCAACTGACAATAGTAATCTTTCTAACAACAGTCAATAGATCATTATCATCGATCAACTGTCAAGTAGCATATATGTCCACTATAAACCTAGACTATCAACTGTCATCTGTCAACTGTCAACTACTAATTGGCATCATCTAACAACTGAACTTTTTCTGATAATTCTCATCATCTATCAACTGGTAAGTAGTATATGTGACAACTATATTCTTTAATTCTCAAGCGTCATCTATCAACTGCCAATTGACATCAACTGACAACTGTAATATTTCAGATAAATGTCAATAGTCAATCATCTATCAACTGACAAGTAGCATATGTGTCAACTATAATCTTTAATTATCATCTATCAACTGTCAAATGACATCAACTGACAACTGTCAAATATAAATTTTAATTACCATCTATCAACTGTCAACAGTCTATCCTATATCGACTGCCAACAGACATCAACTGACAATTGTAATCTTTCTGGCAACTGTCAATAGTCAATTATAACCGATCAACTGTCAAGTAGCATATGTGCCTTTAACTGTCAACCATCATCTACCAACTGTCAATTGGCATCAACTGACAACTTTAATTTTTCTAAAAACTGACAACTGTCAACAGTCAATCGAATCAACTGCCAACTAAAAACTTTAACTACCCCCTATCAACTGCCAATTGACATCAACTACCAACTGTATTTTTGCTGACGACTGTCAATAGTCTACCATCTATTAACTCTCAACTGATATTAACTGGCAATTGTAATTTTTCTGACAATTTATTGACAATTGTCAATAGATCAACTGTCAAGTAGCATATGTGTCAACTATAAACCAAGATTATCAACTATTTTCTATGAACTGCCAACTGACATTAACTAACAATTGTAATTTTTCTAACTGTCAAGTAGCGTATGTATCAACTATAAACTTTAACTAGCAACCATCGTCTATTCCAATTGACATTAACTGACCACTGTCAATAGTCAATTATTATTTATCAAGTAAAATATGTGTCGACTACAAACTTTAACTATCAACGGCCAATTAATATCAGCTGACAACTGTATTTATTCTGAAAACTGTCAATAGTCAAATATCATCGATCAACTTTCGAGTATCATATGTGACAACTATAAATTTTAAGTATCATCTATCAACTGACATCTGTACTTATCATGTATCAACTGTTAAATGTCAACTATCAACTGTCATTTTTTATACACCATCTGTTAAAATTATACAATTTTTGAAATATTCTATTAACTGTCATCTATCAATTGTCAACTTTCACTAGTCAATTTTGAACTGTCATTTATTATTTTATCTGTCAAAATGCTTAACGACTGTCACCTAATTACTATTAATGTGACATACTGTCATATGTTATTTTTCATATTTCGTCATCTGTTGTTTGTTATTTGACTATATAACTATAATCTGTAGTTGTTCCATAATTACCAACTGTCATATGTCATTTGTCAAGAGTAATTTTTTACTTTTTTGTCGTATGTTGTTTGTCTCCTATCAATTGCTAAAGGTTATTGGACTATATAAATGCAATCTGATAAATGTCAACTAATCATCTATTCATCTGTCAAATGTCAATTTTCATTTGTCTACTGTCAACTACCAAATGAAAGTTTCGACAATTGTCTATAAACTGACGATTAAAATATCAACTGTAATGTTTTAATGATATATGTTAAATGTCATCTGTCATCTGTCAAATGTGAATTATCATCTCTCAACTGTCAAGTATCCTATATAAATAATCATTGGTTATTTATTGATTGAAATATACCATCAACTGCAATGTTTTGATGATATATGTTAGATGTCACTTAATATTAATTGTTAAGTTATGTGAAGATGTCACTTGTCATTATTAATATATCATCTGTTAAAGTCATACAATTATTGAAATAATTGCTGTAGGTGTATATCATATATCATTTGTCAAGAGTAATTTTTTACTTTTCTGTCATTTATTGTTTGTCATCTATCAATTGCTAAATATTATTAGACTGTATAACTATATTCTGATAAATGTCAAATAATCATCTGTCATCTGTCATTTGTCAGTTATCATCTGTTAATTGCTATGAATCGTATGTGTCATCTGTCGTGTATCATCCGTCATATATTTTTAAATTAAATGATGTATTAACTCAGTGTATTTCTCATCTATTCTAATAATTTATTAATAGCTCTAGCGGATTTATTTATCTATTCAACATCTTTATTAACAAACAGATACATATATTCTACACTTATTATATCAAACTTACAATAATCTTTATTAACAAACAGATACATATATTCTACACTTATTATATCAAACTTACAATAAGGCAAAAAGTGGTTACGTAACTGTCACTGTTAAATGGCTATCGACCTTTCTGCCATTTATTTATCTATTTTCATAGATAATTTATTATTCTAGCGTACTCTTGACCTATCCCAATTAATTATTTAATACCTTTGCGCACCCTTTTACTTTATCAATTATTTCATTGTTTTTACCTATTTCTAGCCGTTCGCAATATAAATTGTAGTTCTCAAGTTTACTTAATAAATAAATCTTTTAGTTAGCGTAATCTTGACCACCCCCAATAAATAAATAATAGCTCTAGCGTTGTACTTTCATGGAATAAGAATTAAATTTGAAATTATTGATTCAATAAAATTTATGTCTATTCTTTAAGGATGTTTTACTGGTTGGAGGGTGGGATAGAGGCCACCCACCCACCCTCCATATACATTGCACTTCAAGCAGTGATACTACTTTAGTTTCTTTTAACCAATATCGCTATTATGTTGATGGTATTGAAGAATTTACAAGCAGAGTTTGAGTTAAAGTTTCATATTTATATGTAGGGTGGGTGGGTGGCCTCTATCTCGCCCTCCAACACTATTCCCGCTTTGACTGAAATTAAACATAATTAGGAAAACGTTGTTACTTCATTTATTATCTAAACTTTATCTTCTGATTTTCCTTTCTAATCCATAAAATCGTCGATCGTGTTATAATAATTGGAGGGTAGGATAGAGGCCACCCACCCACCCTACATATAAATGTGAAACTTAAACTCAAACTCTGCTTATAAATTCTTTAATAACACCAATAATAATAGCAATATTGGACAGAAAAACTAAAGTAGTATCACTGGTTGATGTGCAGGGTATATGTAGGGTGGGTGGGTGGCCTCTATCACCCCCTCCAACCAGGAAAACATCCTCAAAGAATAGACATTAATTTTATTGCAACAATAATTTCTTATTTCCAATAATTATTAACAGTGTTAGTGTTGATGTGTAAGAATTTAAACAAAAAACAATGTTTTAGCTTAAAGTTTCATTGTGTATGTAGGGTGGGTGGATGCTCACAAACACGCCCACTAATTATTATAATATAATCACAGCTTTAATTAAAAAAAATTGTAGAAAAATTACCGAATTTCTGACTTCTTCCAATGATTGATTCATTATCATAGCGTAATCTTAGCTTATAACAATAAATAATTCATTATATTATTTTTTATCTATTCATATATTTGTATTTTTATTTTTCGTAAGCTCTTATCCGAAGTGATATAAAACCTTACAGTTTGGGCCAGGAAACATCTTATTTAGATCGGTAGACGAAAGCTCAATTAAATTAATAAGATACGACGAAAGAACGTTTTACGTATACATCACAGACACTCAAAACTTCTCTTCGGAATGTATACAATGGATTTACTAATAGGCAATTATATTTACGTATTGTTGAATGTAGATTTGGTTGCCTATTACCTGAACGCAAAAAATGGTTGATATATTAGTATATTCTAGTGGAGAAATCCGACATATCCGACTATTTTTATTTTCTTTGTGTGGAATCTATTATATGTATGTTACTGTATGCAATGGCCTCCGTTAAATAAATTATTATTTTGTTAATGTAAGAAGCTTCTACTTCGTTATACATGTTTGAATAATTAATAAAACACTTCAACTTTGTTTGTATAACACTCAATATTTTATTTCGTTGACTAGTTTCGGCAACTCAACTATGTTTCGATAATGGCAAGTTGAGTTGCCGAAAGTAGTCAACGAAATAAAATATTGAGTGTTATACAAACAAAGTTGAAGTGTTTTATTAATTAAATTATTATTATTAGATTTAATGCATGTATGGTTGCCTATAATAAAACTAAGTTTTACTTTACTAGTTTATTGTGGTTAAAACTTTCTAAATTTATTAAGTGGAAGCAGGGATAAATAAAATTAATAAGTGAATAAATGAATCAATTGCAAGCATAAAATAATGTATTTATAAAGTTAAACTCTTAATAAATGTGGCCTCTATACGAGGTTTTAATTACTCTAACATTGTCAGGTTTTTCAAGATAAATTTGCGATTATTTGATTATGTCTGTAAGTTAATTTTAAATATAAGTGTATGGTGGATGGGTCCTCTAATTTTTAAACGTAAACAAATATTGACTTTATGAATCTATAAATCACTCAAATTATCTTTAAGTAATTGATTTAGTGTAGTCAATTTCATGTGGTTCTATGATGAAATAAGTAAAACCATCAAATAAAATGGGACATAAATAAATGTATTCAAAACGTAAATTTTAGTTTTTGTAAAGGAATTGGGGTGTAGGTTATTGCACATCGACTAAAAAATTATTAAAACTATGGAGAAAGACAAGTGTCTTTATGATTACTGTTCATCTTTACGTAACTCAACAATCAATATTATATTATTAAAACTGTTTATAAACTATGTTTTCAACTAATTTAATTCATAAGTTCTTATTTGATTAATATGACTAGCTAAGTTTATTTTAAGTCTTTACAAAAATTAAAAAGACATTACAGGTTTATAAACTAGGCTTTGATAGAATTTCTTGATTAAGTTGATTAAGGAAGAGGATTACAAAGCAGAAATGCGGACATATGCCATACATTTCTTTTATGACATATCTTAAATCCTTAAATTGTCTTAACGTAAACATTTCGTAGTAGAAACAAATTTCTTCTTTATTTAATAAGAAAGACTACACGGTAAAGTAAAGCTCAATGTAATTAATAAGATTCAATGAAATTATTTTTACGTATACATCACAGACACTGAATTCTTGTTCATGGATTTATTTGCCATGTAATTGAGAAAATAATAGATAACCATACTTACATAATGGTGAGCGTTAATTGGGTTGCCTATAACACGAACGTGAAAATTTGTTGATTCCATTTATTTCAGTTACAAAAGGTACTATTTAGCTTATTAACTAAAAACTACGACCAAGAATTTGTTCTTTTTGTCTCCCATTCATTTAAAAAGCCATTAATGTATAGTTTATTTAACTAAGATTGAGAATATTATGTTTTTCTTCTGATTTTAAAGAAAAATTATATATTAATTCGTAATTGCATATGGTAATGGTCAACCATTAGAGTTAAATATAAAATTATTGATGCAATCAAATTTATGAGGATGTTTTACTGGTTGGAGGGTGGGATAGAGTACACCCACCCACCCTACATATACACTGCACTTCAACCAGTGATACTACTTTAGTTTCTTTTAAACAATATCGCTATTAATTGATGTTATTGAAGAATTTACAAGCAAAATTTTGGTTTAAGTTTCCCTTATATATTCCCGCTTTGGTTGAAATTAAACATAATTAGAAAAACATTATTACTTTATTTATTACCTAAATATATGAGAATATATTTTTATTCTTCTGATTTTAAAGAAACGTAATATATTATATCGTAATTGCCAATTGTAATGGTCACACATTAGTCTGCAGACTGTGAGAATGTAATCATTTATTATTAAAGCAACTGGGAATAAAACGAGGTTATAAACGGATTCATTCGAAGCACGCACAGAAAATTACAAGTAAGCAATTCAATTACGACAAAGTGGAGGAAGTTATTCGAATCACACACTAAATAAATTAATTTCAAACCCGTTTTATTACACGGAGTCGATTATTAGATTTCACATACTTCGCAGCGCATATATGGTTGCCTATATTTAAAAAACATGTTTTAGTAATTACGCATTTCATTGGTTTATTATGTATAAAAAGATTATTCCCAAATATTTTACAAAACAAAAATTAATTTTGGAGGATTTTTTTAAAGCATCCGTGAAGTTATATCCTAAAAAAGAAGGTTTTTGCTTAACCTACACATTTATTACCAGAAAGAAATTTGTTTACTTTTAAAAATTAAGCAAATCTTCCCTTGGAGAACCTGGATTTTTTTATATATAACAGTTAAAATGTCTCCCTTAAATACTGAAGTAAAAGCGCTTTTTATCCAGTAAACATTTTAACTGTTTATGTCAGCATAAGATATCTATGTATTTTAAAAATTAAGTCTACATTAGACCTTTTATGGAATGAAACCCACCCACCATTAAATTAAAAAAATATATTTAATTACAGTCTTACTTTTATGAATTTATTTAAACTTAAGCAATGGAAAATATTCTAAACCAAATACTATCTTTTAAAAGTGATGGGTGGGCTCTATCAAGAAAATAATTCAATCAACTTGTTCTTTTGTTTACGTTTGTTTTGTTGTGGACAAATCATAAAACTCAACTCTGTTAAAATTCACACAAACAATCAGCTACGTGCAGATAAATTTGCACGTGATATAATACCGCCCACCCACGCAATCAGCCGAATGCAAACCGTCCGTGCGTTTTAATTAAATTCATAATAAATAAATAATGAAGCGTGGAGTGTACAATTAGCAATTTCACGGGCAATTGTCCGCGGGCGGACGGAAAAAAATAAACAAATTGCTCTCCGCGGGAATATTTCCATGAATTTCAGACGCGAATATAAAATGAAAAATAATTATTAAATCAACAGCAGCGACGTAACTATTAATGTATTCACAAAGTGCTTATTGTAATTTTAAAAAAAATTCATAATCAAACGCCCACGGGTAACGATTTGTCATCAGCAGAATTGATCGTAAATTTTATTGCTGTTATGGCTTATTGTTTTATAAATGGAATTTATTAAATCGTTGAAATTTATTAAGACATTATTTAATTTCCTCAATATTTATCTTCTAACGTATTTCACATAATGTAAATTAAGCAATTAAGATCCTTGAGGAACACCAATTAGAGTAAAAATTAAATTTTCTTAGTTAGTTATTTTCTTACCAAAGTCAGCGTTACAGAACTGCTCTTGAGGGTGTGAGGGCATGCAGGAGCACGCCTGCCCCAGTCCGGCCCACGCCGCTATCAGCAGCAGCAGACACGCCACAATCCCCAATCTGTCCATTCCTGCAATACGAGCAAAAAAATAAAATAAATGAGGGTGAAGTAGGGTGGAAATACATCAACGTATGAAACATGAAACGCTATTAAATGGACCAGCAGGAACATTGATTTTTGGCGTGTAGACAACCACACAGAGCAGCAATATTACACCAAAACTCGTGTCTACAGATCACCACTACTTAACGCATTTCGCGACACGATAAAAAAAATAGCAATTCAATATTTATTGTTTAATCCTATAGAATATTTTCGATATACTTTTAATAAATAACACAGAATCGTTAATAAATCTCTCTTCTGGAAAAAACCGAGGTGTTAAATCAGAAATTCCATTATTGAAACGATTTTTCACGAGCGTCGTGCCGAGTTTATCCCCGGGGATTACGGTTAAACGTAACATGACGCGCCATTATCACACAACACCACTGCAAATATTGTAAATCGAATCGCCGATTGATTTATAATCCGGAGGTGAAAAAAAAAGCAACAACCCATCAATCATTAATAAATCCACCGAGCAAATTATGTTTCCATGATTTATTGTCGGATTAATTCGACGCAATACTGTTACATAAGATATTGCCAGATTTATTTCATAACAGGGATGTAATATGAAATTAAATCAACATTAATTTGATTGTATATTTACAAAAAAAACGCTTAATTTACTTTTCATTAAAAGGGCACTTCTTCAAGCGGGGTTCGAATCCGTGACATACTGCATTCCAGCAAACCCGTAACAAAAAAACTGATCAATAACAAATTCTTAAAAAAAGTTAAATACGAAATTTCAAATTTATTTATTTAATATTTTAAAAATGGCTGATAGAAAATTTCAAATGCCTAATATCAGATGCAATATATCAAATATCAGGTACAAATTTCAAATATTAAATGTCAAATATAAAATATAAAATATTATATATTCAATTTAAGTGAATACATTGAAATATCTCGAAAACTACACATCGATTAAAGAAAAAATATAATTAAAATTTAATCTAATGATACGAAACTCGACCCACTACCCTCAACCCCTAGGGGGTAGGGGGTGAGAAATAGATAAGTTAAATAACTAAGGGTGTTTTATTCAAATTTAAAAAAAAATCTATTTTAGCAATTTTTTGGAAATTTATATATTTTCCTCTTCTAAAATTTCTTTAGACAGATTTAGAATTTTCGAAAAGTTGTTCTAAAATTTTACTTACTTAGTGTTCTTTTTCTATTTTTAGATAATTTTCTAGGAATTTGTTTTCCATATTTTTAGAATCTTCTGAAGATTTCTATATTTTCTTTTCCAAAATTTCCTTATAGCGATTTAGAATTTTCCAAAAATTGTTCTAAAATTTTAAAATAATTCTTTCTCTTGACATGGAGTATTTCTGTCAATGTTGTTCTAATTTTAAATAATTTTCTAGGAATTTGTTTTCCATTTTTTTGGTTTCTATATTTTGTCTTCTAAAATTTTCTTAGAGGGATCTAGAATTTGCCAAAAGTTGTTCTACAATTTTACAGCAGGTTTTTTCAGACATGGAGTATTCCTGTCAATGTTTTTCTACTTTTAGATAATTTTCTAGGAACTTGTTTTCAATTTTTTAGAATCTTTTCTCAAGATTTATATATTTTGCCTTCTAAAATTTTCTTAGAGGGACCTAAAATTTTCCAAAAGTCGTTCTAAAATTTGACAGAAGTTATTTTTCTAGATATAGAGAATGCCTGCCAATGTTCTTCTACTTTTAGATAATTTTCTAGGATTTTGTTTTTAATTTTTTTTATAATGTTCTTAAGATTGTTATGTTTTGTCTTCTAAAATTTTCTTAAAGGAGTCTATAATTTTTCAAAACTTGTTCTAGAATGTTACAGCAGTTCTCTTTCTGCACATAGAGTTTTCATATAAATGTTCTTCTATTTTTATAATTTTGTTTCTTTGTTTTTCTATTTATGTTTAAAAAATTTAGAAAATTTATTTATATTTATTTTATTACTATATTTTTTCCTTGCGAAAATTTTCTCAAACTTTTAAGCAATTCCATCTTAAATTTTGGAGGCGTTCACTTCGTAGTACATTTTTAATGAATAACAGAAAAGCGTTTAACTTTTTTATACTACTACTAACTAACTAACTAATAAAAAGTAGTATAAAAAAAGTTAAACGTTTTTCTGTTATTCTTTAAGCAATGCCTTTTCTTTTCTATGAACGTTTTTCTACTTTGAGAAAATTTTCAAGGAATATTTTTATTAAATATCTTCTAAAGTTTTTTCAGATGAATTTAGGATTTTCAAAAAAAATCTAAACTTCTACAATTCTCCTCCACTCGGAAATCTTTAGAAAATTCTGAAATTGTTTTTCAATTTGATAAAGAAACTCTTAGAAAATTAACTAAATTTACAATGACGGGAATATTCTGTGTAGAAAAAAATTAATAATATTCTAAAACCTTCGCAAAATATTCTCAAAATTTATTAGACAAATTTGTGTCGTAGAAAATTCTTGATCGATCATTTTTTGGCTTTATCTTACTTTAATTTTCCATAAACTTATTTATCAAATTCCAATTGGCAGAAAGACCATGGGTCGACCGCCGTAAAGAAAATAAATTACGATTGTTAATAATAATAATAATAATACTTTATTAATGAACCTCATTTTACAGTAAAGATACAATATGTTTTTGTAAATACCTATTGTATCAAGTAATAAATAAATATGTTTGTTTCTCTCAAATTCCAAGAATTTTGTTTTGAAAGTCAATTCTCAATTTTTTCCTACTCATAGGGTATTCCCGTTATTCTATTTTTAAATAATTTATTAGGAATTTGTTTAGGAAATTAAGAACATTTTCTAAGGATTTCTATATTTTTTTCTTCTAAAAATTTCTTAAAGGGATTAAGTATTCTCAAAAAAAATGTTCTAGAATTTTACAGCAATTCATTTTTTTAGATATCTAGTATTGCTGTTAATGTTTTTCTTTCTTTAGAAAATTTGTTTTTAAATTGAAAAAAATTTCTTCATTATTTAGAATTATCTAAAGATTTCTGTATTTTCTCTTCTAAAACATTCTCAGAGGGATCAAAAATTATTGAAATAATAAAGCATAAAATATTCCTGACTTTTTTCTTCTATTTGCAGAATTTTTTTACGAATTTGTTTCAAATTGAGAAATATTTCCTTTTTCTTGAATTTTCTAAGGATTTCTACATTTTTTTCCTTTAAAATTTTCTTAAAGGGATGTAGAATTCTCAAATATAGTGTTCTAGAATTTTACAGCAATTCTTTTTCTAGACTATTCCAGTTAATTTTTTTTTTAGAAAATTTGTTTTCAAATTATTATTTAGAATTTTCTGAAGATTTCTACAATTTCTCTTCTAAAACTTTCTCAAAGGGACCTAGAATTTTCGAAATAATAAAGCATAAAACAATCCTCTCGTTTTCTTCTATTTATAGATATATTTTTAAAAATTTCTTCCAAATTGAGAAATATTTCTTAAAATAATAAATATTTTTATTCGCATTTTCTTTTCTTTTTACAATAATAGTATTTACAGGTTTTGCTTTGGCTATCGACAGTTGGTCTTTCGGTCTGAAATATTTCCTTTTTTTTTAGAATTTTCTAAAGATTTCTAAATTTTTATATTTTTTTATTGATTTATTTATTTAACGGAAGTCCATTTGAATACAATAAAAGTTAAATATAAAGGAACGTTAATAAAGTTTAAGATTAAAAAGTTTTTCTTCTAAAATTTTCTTAAAGGGATTTAGAATTCTCAAAAAATTGCTCTATAATATAACAGCAATTCTTTTTCTAGGCATAGAGTATTACTTTTAATATTCTTCTATTTTTAGATAATTTTGTTAGAATTTATTTTTAAAAGAAAAAAAAAATTCTCTAGATAATTTTTTTTCTAAAATGTTCCTAGAAGCATTAAGAATTTTCAAAAAAATTATAGCAATCCTTTTTCCTGACAGAGAATAATTTTGCTAATGTTTTTCTATGTTTAGAAAATTTTCAAGAAAGTTTTTTTATCAAATTGAAAAAAAAAACTCATTTTCAGATTTATATTTTTGTTTTCTAAAATTTTCTGGGAGGGATCTAAATTTTTTTTTAAAAATCTAAATTATCCAGCAATTCTTTTTAGGATTAACTGAAGATTTCTATATTTTTCTCTACCAAATTTCTTTTAAAGGGACCAAAAATTTTTGATTTTACCTTTTTAGAAAATTTTCTAGGAATTTGTATATCAAACCGAAAAAAAATTCATTTACAGGATTTTTTATATTTTTAAAATCTAAAATTTTTTTAGGATCTAAAATTTTTCAAACAAATTTTCTAAAATTTTCCAGCACTCCTTTTTTATGTGTTTCCATTATTGATTTTCCTTTTTTAAGAAAATTTTCTAGATATTTGTTTATCAAACTGAAAAAAAAATCATTTACCTACAGGATTTTCTACATTTTTCAAATTTAAAATTTTCCTAGAAGGATCCAAAATTTTCCAAACAAATTTTTAGGATTTTCCAGCAATTTTATTTACGATTATCTGAAGATTTTTATACTATTCTCTTATAAAAATTTCTTAGAGAATGTCATTAAAATAAGTCTAATAAGACTAAAATATCCTTTATTCGAGCATTATAATTATAATACGATACTACAGATGGTATTCTGAAGAAGTATAGATGGTATATCATCTTGGGTTTGAGCAAAATTTTAAGTATATTTTCATGTTTTGTAATATAAATCTTGTCATATTTTTTTAAAAAGGAGTACAAAGATATAAATAAATAAATATTGAAACATTTTTACAATTTATTGCAATTTTTCAGAAATTTATAATTGAAATTCCGATAGCTTTTTAGAACAATCTTACTAGTCTTACAGTATTCCAGTAAATTGAAAATTTCTTCAATTGAGAAAATTTTCTGTAATGATTTTTGTATTCCTAGAATTTTTCAACATCATCGTATTTTTCTTCGAATCATCTCGAATTTTCCAACAATTTTCAGGAATTATCAATGATATTTTAAATTATATCCACTAAATTCCCAGAATTATTAATATTAATTGATTATTAATTATTACAATTTTCCAATTAAATTTTTCTGAGATTTCTAGAAGTTCTTATTTTCAAGAACTTTACAGAACCTTTTAACATCTTTTTCTGTTTTCTGAAGACTGTTTTATTATTTTGAATTTTTTAACTTGACCTGCTTAAAACCTTGGTTAATAGCACCAATACATTTTATTATTATTATGTAAAATCCTTATTTTGTTAGATTTCTCATCAAATATTTTATTTTTAATTCGCAAGAATTGAATAATAAAATGTATTAAGTCTTAGTAAGACTCATTGTTGTAGATTCACAAAATGTTTTCGTATTTTAAAATGTATCGCAAGAATTTTTATCTTATATTAGTTTTCGGTGAAAATTTTTTGAACGCGTTCCCAAATAAAATCATTCTTGTCATAAAATAGAATCATGGCCGTATTGTACTCCTAACCTACTATAAATACCCTTATATTATCCTAGCGTACTCTTAACCTACCCTAATTAATTTAATTAAATTATGCATTGCCTGACGTACTCTCGACCTACTTTATGTCATAATACATTAGCTAATAATATACGTATAGCCCAAGCGTACTCTTGACCTATCTCAATAAATTTTGTATTACCTAGCGTACTCTTGACCTACCTCAATCGTAAAATAATTGAGGTATGTTAAAATTAGACTGAAGCAAAACGGCATTTATTAGGTTAAACTTTAACTTGTCTAATAATTCAGCTTGTCATTAAAACTGGTATTAAAAAAGTAAAATCAAAAGATTAATTTGTTTTGATTAAATCAATTCAAAGATTTCTCAATTACAATTTTGATTTGCTTTAAGCAAATTAAATCACCATACATTAAATTTTTTAAACAAAAAATTTTGTTCAATGATTTTGACTTTCTTTATCTATATAATCATCTCTAATACAATTATTTCTGTTACTAGATTATTCAATCTAAAAATTTGCCACACATACATAACGAGTACGTAATGTTGTTGAAGATAAGCGGCAAAAACCGTGTTAGTCGCGTTCAGGAAATTGATTACATTTCGATAACCAACTGACGGGCACGTTTTCTACGCACGATCCAATTTTTCGAATTGAAATTATTAATATAGCGACGGCGCCAATTTGAGCCGACGCGTTCTGCTCACTCCATGGACAGGTGACCCCGACCTCGTCGTCATTGACCTCCAGGGATCGGCGATAGGTGCGCAATCGAGGTGAAGAATTCATTTTGCCGGCTGAATTCTGCTGTCGACTGGTGACATAATATTGAAGCTATTTTTCAGCTCGGCAATTGTAATGGACGCGAATTGGGGAAATTACATAATTGCGGCCCTGTTTTGCAATTACAGTTATGTTACATAGTTTTAACAAGAGTTCGCGGACAACGTTAATCGTGGAATGTGCACAGACACAATCTGTTATTAATTCTTTCAATATAAATGGTAATGTGAAGATAATACTTATAATTTTATTGTACACACACAAACACATTCCAAATATGGTTTAATTGAATTGAATGTGAGATCTCAAATACCTTAAAAAATGGTTAAATTGAACTAACAGTACATTAAAACATAGATTAATGTAAGTAAATAAGTAAGTAAGTATCCTTATTTTCAGAGTATCATTAACAAAATTTATAAAATGAAATTGCCTCTATGTTGTGTTAAAATATGCAATAATTGTAATTTATATTTCTATTTTTAGTCTCCTGAATATATTATATGACAATACATATTTATCAAATTCAGTAATCTACAAATAAAAACATGTGCATTCATCTTAAAAAAAACTTATTAAACATTTATACTATCAATTGTCTAACTTGAAAAGTAATAGTTTTACCTTAAAACATATTTACGTTGAAATTCACAAAAAATTACGTTCTTTGTAAAAACCATAGTATTTCAATTGCTTTTCATTAAATGCAATATTAAGTAATATAAAGAAATAAATTACAAAACGACCCGTTGATTGCTTAATGTACGTAAAGCTTGGGTGGTTTTACGTGCGAAAATTTTTATGGTCTCGTGGATTCCTAACCGTTTTCTACTAACGGTAATTAGCCTGTTTTATAATTGTTATTTGGCCAGAGTTAAATGCACTCGGTTTCCGCACGCAATCCCCAATAATCCCTCTGGTTTTGTAACTGTGGCAGCGCACGATTTAATTGGATTCATTGGATTTATATTCTTGACTAATGTCTCTACAAACTAAGATCCTTTAAACTAAATATTTATTGAATGTACTAACAAGTAAACGCCGACAACATTCAATAATTAAATATTATTTTGTTCACTTAGAATAAATGACTATTATTTATATACGATATCCAGTTAACAACTCGTTTCCAGTTATTTTCAATCTCTTCAGCGTAACTCAGTAGAATTTAGGAAAACAACCTTTTGCTGTTGGGTTTTATCACTCCACGTAATTCATATACAAATACTGTAGTCATTCATTTGTAAAAGATAACATAAATACGAACGAAAATTTAAAAGCATAGCCCATTTCCAAGCAATGGAACATGCAAGCTTTACTCTATAAATAATAAATTCTGTTTTACATATTTTTCTTCTCTTGAAGCCGTTATTGCTTTCCAGAAATAAAAATATACATAATACATAAACATTGGTGTGTAGCTTGAGTTTTTGTAATATATTTAGGGTAAACGTTTACTTTGTTTAAATATATAAGTAATTATATCTCATGTGCAATGGAACTAAAGTGAAAAATAGGAGGGAAGGAAAGAAACCAGTGACAATGTAGAAAGTTGCAACGAGTTACTTTCTTCACCTACGGTTTGCACAATACCAGAGTACGCCTATTCGGAGTGCTTGTGCTATCCGCAAGAAAACCAAGAGAGTAAGTTACGACCGGAGCAAAGTCACCGGAGTTGTGCAATAGCGTTGACCTAGTCTGGGGTACGAACGAGGACGCGAAACCGACCGCAATTATCGGCGCCACCAGTTTAATGGCAGACGTGTAACAACGCCGAATTCGCCGACAAGGTTCAGTCCGAATAATTTACGGCCGCTAATTACTAGGTTTTGTTAGAGTTAGATAAATTTGATGTTGATGCTAGAAGGAAAGAGGGGCTTAGTAGAAATTTGCCTTAACTGTTATTATCCAAATGATACAATGTATTTGATGAAAGATCGTGATGGAATGAAACAAAACTAACTAAATAAAGCAAGGAATTTTATTAATTCATTATAGAATACTTAACATTACTCAGCCCAAAACTTAGGTAAAGAAATATTTGACCTAAGGAAAAAAAAGGCGACCCATTATTGTGTTAAATGTTGTATACGTGAGAATACCCAAATCTCGTGGATTTGGCGGAATGTCAAGTTTAACCCGAATCTACAAGAAGCCAAATATAAATGTCCACGACATTCAACAAATCCTCTGTCGGAGAGCACGAAAAGGGTCGCGGAGAGAAATAAAAGTCGTGATTCTTACATTTCTTTCCCTTTGCCTCCGCATCCTTATAAATCGAAGGATTTACTGGAATTTATATTGTAAATTTTTATTGCCGACAGCAAAATCGGAAATAATGACGTGATGTATATCACATATATAATATATAAAATGGAATCAGTGTTCCAGATAGGTATATAAAATTTCCCAATAAGAAATAAATTTTAGCAGTTAATTAAATTAACATTTAGACAATTTTAATTTAATCAAATAATACTGTATAATTATTAAAATTAAAACACTTTAATCGATGATTATACATCTATATATTTGTTTCTGTATAGAATTACACCATTACACTGTAGATTATTCAATATTTGTCGTTCTTATCGTGCGATAATGCAATTAGCATGCCATGTTTAATTTTTGGGCTCGCGTCGCGCCTTGAACTAAATCCGAACCAATTTCCATTTGTTTTGGAAAATTTCTACTTTACGACTCTATGCCGTTGCGCAAAAGAATGTAATAGTGAAATAAAAACGGTTCGACACTAACGTTAATCTATTCTGACCTCACGTATCGTGTTCAAAAAAAAAAAACGAAAATAATTTACGTCGACTTATTGTTATGGAACGCACGGATTTTATATGATTAGATTTTTTTAATGTTCAGCCTTCGATATAACTAATTTAATTGATTAAACTAGTAGTTTTAGCATTATCCTATCTGATCTTTAGATACCAACGTTAAAATTAATTTCTACAAATTGTTCCCTTTGGGTTAGATAAGATTTACACCATAAATTAATTACACCTCTTAAACCGCAATGATATAACCTGTTTTATAGATCAAAACCATAAATAAAATCTAGAAAAATGCCACAGGTTAATTGTCTATCATCTAAACATTTAATAATTTCCTTAATGTAGTAAAAACAGGGCGAGAAAAGGGTTGTATTTTTTCATGTTGATTTCTATGTAAAAATTAATGCCTTTTTTAATCAAATTAACTAACTTATCAGCTAATAAAATTTCAATTAGAGTTAATGATCAAAAATTCTCCAGTTATTACTGATCTGATTTTTTATAGAGACTAGAGAAGTTTCCCATGAAACCATAAAAATGTAGAAAATATAAATAAAAAGTCAAACATTGTCGAGAGTTTTGCTGTATTTATAATTACTATAATAAAAATGAATGTAAAAAAAATCATTATGTTAAAAATTTTCAAAACACTAGCAGCTGCTTAATTATTTAGAGAGTGGGATAGAGGAAACCCACCCACCCTACATATTCCTTTAACTTAAACTACAATTACTGTTTGAGTCGTCGTAATTAAAAGCACAATTATGACTGTTGTTTAAGAAAAACTACAACGAAATACTTAACTAAAGTAAAAATAAATATGTAGGGTGGGTGGGTGGCCTCTATCTACAATTCAAACAATCAACATTATCAAGGGTTTTGCTTAATTTATGATTCCAATAATAACAATAACGAAATACGGAAGAAAAATGTTTACATCCATTTTGCAAATATTTTTCTTCTGTATTTCGTTTCATTATGTCAAAAATTTTCCTCAAAACACATGCTACTGTTTAATTAATTGAAGGGTGGTATAGAGGCCACCCACCCACCCTACATATCCAATTTACTTAAGCTACAAATACTGTTTTAGTCTTCGGAAACTAAAAACACAATTGTGACATTTGTTCAAGAAAAACTTCATCTAAATAATTAATTAAAGTAAAAGTGAAAATTTGGGGTGGGTGGGTGGCCTCTAGCCACAATTCAAACATTAAAACAGAAACGTGAGTTTTACTGAATTTATGATTGCAACGATAATAATGAATGCAATTTTTTGAGTGTTTCTTTTCATTATGTTAAAAGTTATGATTAAAACACTTGCAACTGTTTAATTAATTGAAGGGTAGGATGGAAAACACCCACCCACCCTACATATAATTAAATAGAGCAAGTGTTTTGAGCAAAATTTTTGACATGAGGAGAGAAAATGCAGAAGAAAAGATTTTTGAATTCATTATTATCGTTGTAATGATAAATAAAATAAAACCCTCTATAATGTTTTACTGTTTAGTTTGTGGATAGAGGCCACCCACCCACCCTACATATTTCATTTACCTAAGCTATAAACACTGTTTGAGTCCTCGTAAATTAGAAGCACAATTGTGACTTTTGTTTAAGAGAAACTACACCGAATAATTTAATTAAAGTAAAAGTAAATATGTAGGGTGGGTGGGTGGCCTCTATCCACAATCAAAACAGTAAAACATTATCGAGGGTTTTGCTGTATTTATAAATAGTACAATAACAATGAGTGCAACAATTTTTCTTTTGTATTTCCTCTCATTATGTCAACAATTTTAATCAAAACACTTGTAATTTTTTAGTTAATTGGTGGGTGGGATAGAGTCCACCCGCCCACCCTACATATTTCATTTACTTAAGCTACAAATACTGTTTAAGTTTAAGGGACAATTGGGACTGTAAAAACAGTCTCCAGCTAGAAATATTGCTTAATTTCATGAAAACTAAAAAAAAAATTTTGACCGTTGTTAAAAAACAAACTATACCAAAATAAATAGTAAAAATAAATATGAAGGTTTGGTGGGTGCACAACTTCAAATTACAAATTTTCATGTGATTATTTAATGTATTTATGTATGTATTTGATGTATTTTTTAATAGCTGTTGTAAATCAAATAAACTAAACCAAACTAAAAGTAAATTTAAATGTGCATGACACTTTTATAGTAAATTTTTAATTTCAACAGCAAAAAAAGAAAAAATTATGTTTCTATATTTTGTTGTTTTACGCATATTTTATTTAAACTGTTTCGAATTGTTTAGATATTTCCATTATAAAGTTTTATTGCTTGTTGGAAATAAATTATTATTATTATTATTGTCATTTAGTTCCTGTTTTTCATAAAACTCCAATGGATTTTAAAGTAAATTTTGTCTGCTTGACAGCCCTTGGCTGATTTTAGAAAAGTATTGCTTATGTTCTACAAAATTATTAATTTTTTATTTCGACAAATTCAATCATATAATGTTTTGTGGATAGAATTTCTTTATAAAAAAAATCCAACACACATCTAAAAATGTATATGTTGTTTGTTCAATGAATTGAAGGGTGTGATAGTGGCCACCCACCCACCCTACATATACAATTTGATTTTCGTCACTGACACGATTTTGATTTCCAGAAACTTTAATAGTGACATTGCCGAAATTATTTAAAAATGCGCAACAAGGATTTCAGCTTAAGTTTAAATATATATATGTAGGGTGGGTGGGTGTCCATTACCATACCTTCCAAATATTATAACATAAACCTTAATTTCTCATTATGAATTACGTAAATTAGGATTTTGAAATTTATAAATACAACACTTATTTCGTCGTGTTAGTTAAATTACAATGAACTAGCGCGTATGTTTAAAGGATTGGAGGGTGGGATAGAGGCCACCCACCCACCCTACATATACATTTTAACTTTCACCACTGACACGTTTTCTATCACACTGACACTGTTGAAATTGTTTAAGAATTCAAAACTACGATTTGAGCTTAAGTCAAAATGTATATGTAGGGTGGGTGGGTGGCCACTATCACACCTTTAAATTATTATAATAGAAAACACACTTTCTCATGAAGAAATTACATAAAAGAGAAGAATTTTGAATTAATAAATACAATACATATCTTTGCCGTGATTGTTTAGATCTAGTAAACCCTCTCGCATGATAAATGAATTGGTGAGTAGGATAGAGGCCATCAACCCACCCTACATATACATTTTAACTTTCTCCACTGATACTTTTTCGATTTCGTGGAACAACCACAGTGTCACTGTTGAAATTGTTTAAGATTTCAAAACTAAGCTTAAGTAATAATGTATATTTAGGGTGGGTGGGTAGCCACTATCCCACCATCCAATTATTTTAATACAAACCAAATAAAGAAACTATATAAAAGAAAAGAATTTGGAATGAATAAATTCAATACATATCTTGTCGTGATTGTCTTAATCCAGTAAATTCTTTCGCATATTCAATGAAATAAAGGGTAGGATAGAGGCCACCCACCCACCCTACATATGCAATTAAACTTTCGCCACTGACACGCTTTCGATTTCCTGAAACTACCAGAGGGACCCTGTTGAAATTGTTTAAAGATTCAAAACAAAAATTTGAGCTTAAGTTTAAATGTATATCTATGATGGGCGGATGGTCCTTATACTACCCTGTAATTATCATATATTGTAATTTTTCTTTTCCTTAAATTATGTTTTTATCTTGACACTTTTCATTTATATGTTTTACATTTGTAATACTTATTTTATGAGAAATAAATATATTATTATTATTATTATTCATTAACCATACGAGAGAATTTTATTTTTCTGGTGGGAAAACTACAATCAAATAACGAAATTGAAGGAAGAAAATAAGGAAATGTTTTATTTATACAATTTTAACTGTTTTCAAATTTATTTCAACTATTTTTCACTGTTCGTCAACAATTTCATTGGCACTATTTAACTGATTCTTTTAATAAGTAAATTCTAGAATTTGTTTTATAAATTTTAGGATACATAGAATTTAATAAAGTATAGAGAAATTGTTTTCAAAGGCTTGATTAATAGCAAAACAAAAACAAAAGTTCCAAAATGAATCTCTTGAATTCCAGAATTTATCAAAGAAGAAAGAAAGGATATACTTTTAACCACTAATAATAATAATCTTCACACACTCAACTATTTAATCAGACATATGAAAAGAATTTTAAAAGGTAGAAGTTATAGAGTTTATCTTCTGAGAATTAATGAAATAAAAGAGCAATTGCTTAAGAATTTATTTTGTAAGTTGCAGGTCCATTAAATTTTAAGAATTTTATAATTATATCATTAGAAGGTAAAAATTCTAAAATATTTTTAATTTCAATCTATAAAATTGAAGTTTTTTTTTTCTATATAGGATCAGAATCTATTTAAGAAAAAAAGGTTGTAAAATTTATGCAACGATAATTTTTAAATTTATTTATAAAGTCGTAAGAATTATAGAATATGCCCTTAGAAGGAAAAAGTTAACATCTGAATTTGAGGAATAAAAATTTAGAGATGCTATATAGATATTTATCTTCCGAACCTCTTAATTCATAAAAAAGCAAAATCTCTATAATTTATCAGATTTATCGACTAAAAAAAAATAGCGTGTGTTTTGAGAATTTGAATATTCATAAAATCGAAAGAATTTATCTATTATTAAAACGAAAGTTATATAAATAATAAACACAAAGTGTTTATTATTTATACACAACATGTATAACGAAGTAGAAGCCGCAAAAATCAATAATATTGAAAGTTATATAACTCTTATAATTCATTAAAGAATTTTAAAATTTGTTTTTAGATGGCAAAACTTTTATAATTTTCGTCATGAATTTTAGGATTCATTAAATCTAAAGAATAGTGGAATATATCATTAGAAGCTGTAGATTTATGAATGAGTAAAAATTCTTCAATTTATTTTTCAGAATCCATTCTAGAATTTACTTTTAGAAGTTTTGTATCAATAAATAAGCAAAATCTTATGATTTATAAATGTTAAACAAATCTAGCATTTGTCTTTAGAATGCAGAACTTATACAATTTATCATCTGACGTACCCGGTTCATAAAATGGAAGAATTGTGGAGTTGGTTTTCAGAATGCAAAAGTTCTAGAATTTGAAGTTTTAAAATTAAATCTAAAGAATTCTACGTTTTGATTTTACAATCCAAGATTTTATTAAATAGTAAAAATTCAAGCATTGATTTATTTTAGCAATTAACAAATCTAACCGTTCTTACTTTCATTTGCTTTTCTGGTCCTCTATTTCGTTTCAATGTGCCTGTTGATGAATACTTTGGTGTTTCTGTCTTCAGAAAATTGTTCAATGGTTCAATGTACAACCGCCTAACTAAGTTGCATCAGCATTGCCATCAGCAATTAAATGCTCATCAGTTCGAATAGCAATTAATGATAAAATACGTCAGTACAAATATCCAATATCAAAAAAATCGTTCAATCAGGAGCCGTATTTAAATGAACTCGACGTTTAAACTGTATTTCTTTTCGATGTCTCCACTTGCCTGCTTTTAATAGATAAAAGCTGAAGAGAAAAATGCAATCAAGGAGGCGTATTTATAATCCAAACAGTAAAATATTGTTGAGGATAGTGCTGTATTTATCATTGCAACAATAATAATGAATGCAAAAATGTTTCTTCTATATTTCATTTCATTATGTCAAAAAATTTTTGCTACTGTTTAATTAATTGGAGGGTGGGATTGATGCCATCCACCCACCCTACATATTTCTTTTGCTTAAGCTACAAACACTGTTTAAGTCCTCGTAAACTAAAATCACAATTGCGACAGTCGTTAAAAAAAATTACACCTAAATACTTAATTGAAGTAAAGTTAAATATGTAGGGTGGGTGGGTGGCCTCTATTCACAATTGAGACAGTAAAACATTATCTAGGGTTTTGCTGTATTTATCATTGCAACGATAATAGTGAATCCAAAAATGTTTCGTCTGTATTTCCATTCATTATGTCAAGAAATTATCCTCAAAACACTTGCAGTTGTTTAATTAGTTGGAGGGTGGGATGGAGGCCACCCACCCACCCTACATATATAATTTACTTAAACGAAAAATACTGTCTCAGTACTCGTAAACTAAACGCACAAATGTGACTACTGTTTAAGGAAAACTACACCCAATTACTTAATTAAAGTAAAAATAAATATGTAGGGTGGGTGGGTGGCCTCTATCTATAATCAAAACAGTAAAACATTATCGAGGGTTTTGCTGGATTTATCATTGCAACAATAATAATTAATACAAAAGTTTTTCTTATGTATTTCCTTTCATTATGTCAAAAATTTTCCTCAAAACACTTGGTGATGTTTAATTAAATTGAGGGTTGAATAGAGGCCACCCACCCACCCTACATATTCTATATACTTAAAATACAAATACTGTTTAAATCGACGTAAACTAAAAGCACAATAGTGACTGTTGTTTAAGAAAAACTATACCCAAATATTTATTTAAAGTAAAAATATATATGTAGGGTGGGTGGGTGGCCTCTATTTACAATCCAAACAGTAAAACATTATCGAGGGTTTTGCTGTATTTATGACTGCAACAATAATAATAAATGCAAACATTTTTCTTCTGCATTTCCTTTCATTTGGTCAAAAAAATGCCCAAAACACTTGCTGCTGTTCAATTATAGATAGAGGCCACCCACCCACTCTACATATTTCATTTACTTAAGCTAGAAATAATGTTTAAGTCTTCCTAAACTAAAAGCACAATTGAGACTGTTGTTTAAGAAAAACTAGACCCAAATGCTTAACCACATTCATATATTTTGAAACTTAATCTGAAATACAATTTGTAAAGCCTGATAATTTTACCCATATTATCGGTGTTGTTTTGCTGGAAAATAAAAGTAGAATAGTGGATGAAAAACTAAGTATATGTAGGGCGGGTGGGTGGCCTCAATCCCACCCTCCAATCAGTTAAACATACGCGAGGGTTTTATTAATAAATATGTGGTTATAACAAAAAAAAAATATTTATTACGAAAACAATATTCTCTATACAAATTCCTTTTCAAAATACTGATGTTAATGTTTTAGTAATTTGAGGGTGGGTTAGTGAACACCCACCCACCCTACATATATTTTGAAGTGAAACTTGAACTAAAATTCAATTTGTAAAGGCTGATAATATTACCCATATTATTCATGTGGTTTTGTTGGAAACTAAAAGCAGAATAGTGGTTGAAGTAGTATGTATATGTAGAGTGGGTGGCCTCTATCCCACCCTCCAATCAGTAAAATATAGAGGACACCCACTCTACATATTCTACTTATTTAAACCAGAAATTCTGTTAAAGTAAACTAAAAGCACAATTGTGATTGTTGTTTAAGAAACATAAAACAGAAAATATTGAATGGTAATAAATATGTAGGGTGGGTGGGTGTCCTCTATCCACCATCAAAACAATAAAACAATATCGAGGGTTATACTGAATTTATAATTGCAACAATAATAATGAGTGCAAACATTTTTCTTCTGTATTTCCTTTCATTACGTCAAAATTTTTCTCCAAAACACTTGCTACTGTTTAAATAATTGGAGGGTGGAGTAAAGGCCACCCACCCACCCTAAATATTTCATTTACTTAAGCTACAAATACTGTTTAAGTCCATGTAAACTAAAATCACAATTGTGCCTGTTGTTTAAGTAAAACTGCATCTAAATAATTAATTAAAGTAAAAGTGAAAATGTAGGGTGGGTGGGTGGCTCCTAATAACAATTCAAATATTAAAACAGAAACGTGGATTTATGAATTGCAGCGATAATAATGAATGTATTTTTTTGTGTGTTTCCTTTTATTATGTCAAAAACACATGTAACTGTTTAATTAATTGGAGGGTGGGATAGAGACCACCCACCCACCCTACATATAATTAAACATAGCAAGTGTTTTGAGGAAAATTTTTGATATAAGGAGAGAAAATGGAGAAGAAAAGATTTTTGCATTCATTATTATCGTTGTAATGATAAATACAGTAAAACCCTCGATAATGTTTTACTGTTTGGTTTGTGGATAGAGGCCACCCACCCACCCTACATATTTCATTTACTTAAGCTATAAACACTGTTTAAGTCCTCGTAAACTAAAATCACAATTGTGACTGTTGTTCAACAAAATCTACACCCAAATACTTAATTAAAGTTAAAGTAAACATGTAGGGTGGGTGGGTGGCCTCTATCCACAATCAAAGCAGGAAAACAGTTCCGAGGGTTTGGCTGTATTTGTTATTACAACAATAATAATGAATGCGAAAAATTTCTTCCATATTTCCTTTCATTATGTTGAAATGTTTACTCAAAACACTTACTACTATTTATTAATTGGAGGTTAGGATAAAGGCCACCCACCCACCTTATATATTCTATTTATTTAAGCTACTAATACTGTTTAAGTTCTTGTAAACTAAAATAATAATTGTGATTGTTGTTTAGGAGAAACTACACCTAAGTAATGAAGTAATGTAAAAATAAATATGTAGGGTGGGTGGGTGGCCTCTACCCACAATCCAAACAGTAAAACATTATCAAGGGTTTTGCTGTATTTTTGATAAAATGCACTCATTATTATAGTTGCAATTAAATACCTTCTATAAGAAACATTCTACTAAAATCATTCAAATTTCAGAGAAAAAAATAATTGAAATTTTGAAGAACTCTTTAAAGAAAACGGAGTTCTAAATTTGATTAAAATTATATACATTATTCTTGGATTGAAATCAAAACATAATCCTAATTCCGTCCTCGCGCAATTAAAGTTCCTAGTGTTAACGAGATTGTCAAGACTGTCAGTCACCGTAAATTCCTCGACCTCTTCTCTTGGATCGAAGAGGGCGGCAAAATAATGGCCGGCAGGTGTTTTGGCCGGCCCGGAATAGACCGAACCGATCGGCCTAAATTTAGTCGATGCTGGAGTAAAAAAAGGAAATTAATTGTAAATCTATAACAGTCCCTGACGATAAAAGACTAAACTAAAATTACACACGAAATTATCGCGCGATTGTGTACTGAATCGCTCTCGGCCCCTCGGCGGGCGGTCGTATAGGCCTTAATGCCGCCATTCTTCAAACTTTGACACTAACGAGGGAACAGATCGCGAGGCGTCTTTTCCTGCTCGCGGTTTCCTTTCAATTGCGGCCGATGAATGATGATGACTCGGCGCGGAACTGTTACACCAGAAAGGGCGTGCGATCGCGGAATCGTTCGTCTCCATTATCGTCTATTAGGGGAGGTTAAAATACCAATGCGGTATGTATTAATGGAAGTTATTGTAAGTAGTTATCCAATGAACGTCAAGAAAAATTGAAATGGAAATTGCTAACAAAAATTGTACGGACCGGTTTTGATCTACTTTGGATCTCATCAGTACAGTTAAAACTATTATAAAGTCCGTAATTATCGGTGCAATATTTTAGATTTATCGTGTAAGAAAATAGAAAACTATTTCTTTCACTTTTCGCCTATTAACGCTCTTATCGCTCGAAGAGCATCAGATGACCGACTAATGGGACACAATGGGCGATTTCTATTTCGCGTCAATTATTCGCACCAATTGGAGTTATGAACGGTCGACTGTTTGCAGAAATATCGAGGCCAGATGCGCGTGCATTTAAATTAGACCATAGCGAGATCTAATCGGCTCTAGTTGCGCTTTTCATTTAGATTTACTGCTTTTTGACCAATGCACGAGATGCTCCAATTCGATACCCAGATACAAAAAATAAATACCGCGCGTGATAACAATGAGTGCATATGTTTGAAATCGAACGCGCGGCGATTGTTTATTGATGAAACGAACGCCCCACGTTGCTGCAATTAAGACACGATGCATTTGTTATCAGGTTTGTCCTGAAACAATGTTGGTATCTTCAATAATTATCACGAGGCTTTATGGATAAGAACAGGATTGTTTTAAAAACTTTATAGATCTTCTTAACTCGTATTTTCTATTAGATTCCTTGAAAGAAGAATATAAATACACACTTGAAAACTTGGTCATTCGTCAAAAGGTCTTTAATGGTTGTCTTACTTTAAGAAAACTAAATTCCGAGAAGCTCTCATACCTTCTTTTAGTGATTTTCCAGGTTCTTCTTCTTTTAGATTATAAGAATTTCCTTTAAGGATTCAACAATTTCACAGTTTTCGATGATTTTTTCTTCTTCAACATTCAATTTTTCGAAAATCTACAAGAAATGATTTTCCAAATAGTAAGAATATTCTTTAAGGTTCCTAGAATTTTTCAGAATTTTTCTCAGATTTATGGAATTTAGAATCATTTGCTCTTTTAGTTTTCTATAATTTAGTTTTTACAGCATTCCTTGTTTTTTTTTTATAGGAATAATCTAAAAACGTTTCTTTTTTTATAAAGTTTTCTTTATGAAAGTACAAAAAAAAATTCTCTGAATTTCTAGTAGGATTTATTCCTTTATAAAAGAATTTTCTAATAATCCGTTTTGTAACTTTCTTAAAGGTTTCTAGAATTATCCAACAATTTATGTAGCAGTCATTTAAAAAAAAATCAAAAATTTGCAAAAATTCTTCCAAATCAAGAAAATTTTATTCAAGATTCTGTTTTCTTTTTTAAATTGCAACGATTTTTTTCTCGTATTTTAGATTAGGATTTATTCCTTTTTAAAAAAATCTTGTGTCTTTTGTTCAAGAAATTTAGAATTTTCAGCAATTTCTCGTCAAGGTTTTCAAAAATTTTCATAATTTCAGATTACTTTAACAAAATAATTAATAACAATTTAATAATTAGAACTCAAAAAAATTAAAACTAAACTCCGGCAAGCTTTTCATACTTTCTTCAAGTGTTTTTCAATTTTCCAGCTTCTTCTTCTGTTAGATTATGAGAATTTCCTTTAGGGATTCAATTTCCCAGTTTTCGATAAATTTTTCCTCATTTTCATCATTTCTTTTAGAATTTTTTAGTTTCAATTTTTCGAAAAACTACCAGAAATTATTTTCCAAATAGTAAGAATTTTTCAGCATTTTTCTCAGTTTTATGGAATTTTGAATCATTTGCTCCTTCATATTTCTATAATTTAATTTTACGACACTCCTTGTTTTTATTTTTATAGAAATAATCTAAAAACTTTTCTTCTTTCTAAAATTTTTAAACAAAAAATTCTCGAACTTTTTAGTAGGATTTATTCCTTTATAAAAGAATTTTCTAATAATTCGTTTTGTAACTTTTTTGAAGGGTTCTAGAATTATCCAACAATTTATTTTTAAGTGCAGTCATTTACAAAAATCAAAAATTTGCAATAATTCGTCAAAATGGAGAAAAATCTCTTCAACATTCTTTTTTCTTTTTCAAAGTGCCAAGATTTTTTGTCTTGAGATTTATTTCTTTTTAAAAGAATCTTTTGTCTTGCAAAAAAAATCTTTAAGGGATTTAAAATTTTTCAGAAAATTTTCGTATAGGTTTCTAAATTTTTTTTACCAACTTCATATTTCTAAAAAAATTCATTGTTGTTTTCTTCAAAACTTCAAAAATATTGTCCGAACATAATTTAGCATTTCCTTTAGATTTTTAGAGTACTTTTTTCTTTCCATTTCTTATTTTGTATTATAAAAATCTTCTAACAACGACTTCTATACCTTTTATAGATTATTTTCCAGAAGAAAACAATTTGTTTTTCTGGATTATAAGAATGTAAACATTCTCCAGCAATTTCTTCTTTCTTTCTTTCCTGGAATTTCTTTCAGTTTTTTAACTTTCACTTTCAAATTTTTACATATTTTCGATTATTTTATATAAACTATTGAGCAATTATTATTTTCTTTTCTTTTATAGAAATCTCAAATAAAAATATTTTATCTAGTAATTTCTCTTCTAAATTGCGCAAATATTTCTCGTAGGTTTTTGATATTTCTCTAACATTTTCAAAGAATTTTCTAATGATTTCTCTTGTGTATTATATAATTTTTCTTCAGGGGTTTTAGAAATTTTCCAGTAATTTCTCCTCCAAATTGCAAGAATATTCTTCTACCATTATTTAGAAGCTTTCTCTAGATTATTAGAATTTTCTAGCATTTTTTTTATTTCTCAAAATTTGTTGTTTTACATTTTTTAAATTTATATTTCGAGAATAACCAATTTGATATAATTTTTTCTCCGAAATAATGAGTATATTCTACAAATATCTAAAGATTTTTTAGCAACTTTTGTCAAATGTTATAAAATTATAGTAGTAACATATATTTATTGACAAATTTTGTACATATTTACATTAAAATGATAAATAATGAATGATGTGTTAATGTATTAATCTGTCAAAAGGCAGAAAGACCTCTGGTCGATAAAATTATATTATCTTCATTTTTGAAATAATTTTTACCAATTTTTAATAATTTTATATAAACTATTGACCAATTATTATATTATTTTCTTTTATAGACATCTTTAGAGGGTTCCAAATTGGACTAATTTTTGTTGGAGATTATTTTAGCAATTTCTCCTTGAGAAATTTGTGGAGATTTCTCTTTGCAAATTATTATTATTATTATTTGTTTTTTAGAATTGACGAATTGTTTATACAGGGTGAGTTTTTTTCGATGTTCTCTATGGGGATCTCGGAAACTATAAGAGATAGAGAAACGGTTAAATGGGGAAAGAAGTGTAGATTTACGAGACGAATAAAATTCCACTTTCAAAGTTTTCAAAAAAGTCAAGGGTAACTAGATATTTTGAAAAAAGTAAAAAGTGTCAATTTTTTCAAATCAATATATCTCGGTTATTATAACATATAGAAAAAAACTGTAAAGGACAAAGTTTTAGATAATTTTATGCAGATTAATAAAAAATAATCAGAAAATTTTTATCGCCATTATTTTCCGAGATATGACGCAAAATTACATTTTTTTAAATGGAAACCATAGTTGGCTATGGCCTCATTCAAAAGGTAATTTTTTTCTCTTTAATCCAATATGGCATACGACATAGTTATTTCTAAAAATGAGTGAGTTGTAGTCATTTTAAATTATATTATAAATAAAAAATGGGTAGCCATGAAAAAGATGAAAGTAAAACAATTGCAGTTGTTTATAATATTAGCAATATTGTAATTATTAGTTTTACAATGATAAATCAAAATGAACATAGACATAAAATTATCTAAAACTTTGTCCTTTACAGATTTTTTCTATCTGTTATAATAACCGAGATATATTGATTTGAAAAAATTGACACTTTTTACTTTTTTCAAAATATCTAGTTACCCTTGACTTTTTTGCAAACTTTGAAAGTGGAATTTTAGTCGTCTCGTAAATCTACACTTCTTTCCCCATTTAACCGTTTCTCTATCTCTTATAGTTTCCGAGATCCCCATAGTGAACATCGAAAAAAACTCACCCTGTATATATAATAAATTATCAAATTGAAAAAAAAATTAAGACAATTTTTATGAGTTCTAGATGATTTTTTTGCCACTCTTTTAGATTTTTAGAGTATTATATAAAAATATTTTTATTTTTTATTTGGATTATTGAAAATTCTAAAAATTTGGAATAATAGTTTAAAAATTCTTAATATTCCACATTTTTTCCTTTATATAGAATTTTCTTGGAATATTTTGTTCAAATATTCAAAAATATTCCATAAACTCTAAAGCGTTTCTTTAAATTATTTATTATCATTTCTTTCTCTCTAAATTAAAAAAAAAATCTCTTGATTTTTACAATTTTGTGTTAATTTTTTTTCTCAGATTTCAATAATTTGACTTTCCTAATTTTTGAGAATGATTTAGGAATTTTCTCTCAAATTATCAAAGTGTTGTTATATTTTTAATTCTTACAGTATTTATCTTCTGTCCTATTTCTTAATTCTTCAGAATTTTTCAAATATTAATCTACCAAATTGTAATAATTCTAGATATTTCATCCAGATTTCAAGAATTTTTCTGTATGTTCTACCTTAGTTTATCAAACGACTCTTCCATTTTATAGGAATTTTTAAACTTTATAACATCGTAATTTTTAGCAATTTGTTTTAGAATTTTGAAAATTTGTTTTATTTTCAATATTTTTTCAAGTTCTAAAATTTTGTTATAAACAAAATCATCCACATTTTTGTTTTCATTTAAGAATATTCCAACCACTTCCTATATATGATTCTGATAATTTCTTATTTCATTTTTTTTCTATTAGCATATGTTAGAATTTTTGTAGCCGTTTTCTTTATGATTTATATATAGAATTTTCCAGTAATTTTTTCTTTTATTTATTAAACATTATGTTCGGAATATGTTGTTAAAAAAATTCTAGAGTATTTTAGTATTCCTCCGAATTATTAGAATTTTCCAGCTTGTTTTTTCATAAGTTTTCCAGGAATTTCTTTCTACAAGAGCTCTAGAATTTTTCACTATTACCTTCAAATTTCTAGAATATTGCTTTATTTTGCTTAATTTTTCTCCTAAAAATCCTAAAAATTTCTTTGATGGTGAAAGAATTTTCTTTAAAATTTCTCGAATCTTTTGACTTTTACCTAAAATTTTTACTACTTTTTACTTAATCTTATCGTAATTTTCTTCTTTAAATTTCCGAAAATTTAAAGGTTCTATAATTATTTTAAAACAAAACAATTTTTCGGCAGGATGTATACATTTGGAAAATATAAACACTTGTTGGTTGGTTTTACTGTTTGGAGGGTGGGGTAAAGACCCCATTACATTCCATAAATATTTGCTTAAAATTAAAAAAAAAAAACATCTTAACAAACCCTCTTTTATGACGTTTTAATTGGAGGGTGGGATAGAGGCCACCCACCCACCCTACATATACATTTGATTTACACTTAAAATTCTACGTTTACATTTTGGAAAACCATCACTTATAAAACTGCTGATATTATTTGGTAACCAAACCTGTGACAGTGATTAACAAACTCGATTTATGTAGAGTGGGTGGGTGGCCTCTATTCTACCCTCCATACTCTAAAACATACGCAAGGGTTTTCATAAATTTTTAATGCGTTGAAAACGGATATTTTAATTATTCTATAAATATTTACAAACCCTCGTTTATGATGTTATAAGTGGAGGGTGGGATAGAGCCCACCTACCCACCCTACATATACTTCTTGATTTACAGTTAATATTTTACGTTTAAATTTTTGTAAAACGTAACTATAAATACTGCTAATATTTTTTGGAAACTAAACCTCCGACACCGATTAATATATTAGATATAAGTAGGGTGGGTGGGTGTCCTCTATCCCACTTTCCAATCAGTAATACATACACGAGGATTATACTGAATAAAGTTTTAAAGTTCTAGATTTTTTGAATATTATTAGAATTTTCTTCGACGCTGTTTTCAGTAATTTCTCTTCCAGATTTTAATATTGTCTTATAAATTGCAAAGATTTTCTTCAGGGTTCAAAAATTTAAAAAAAAATCTTTTCCAGAATTTTACACTTTTTTTTGAGAGTTCAGAAATTTCCAATAACTCATATTCAGATTTGGAGACTATAGATTTTTCTAGAAAATTTGTTCCTAGAAATCTAGACTCTTTTCAGTCATTTCTCCTCCAGATATCAATATTGTTTTTTTAGTATCTTCCGTTAATTATTTAGATTTATTTCCTCTTTTGATGGTTTTTTTTCTTAAAAAGGTCTGTAAATTCTAGTATTTTTGAGCAATTTGTTTTGGATATAGCAGAACAATTTTTCGAGAGTTGTTTTTTTAGAATGTTTTTGCAATATTTCTGGAAATTTACAAAATTTCTTGTATAATTTTAGGAATTTCTTATCTAAATTGCGAAAAAAAATTTCAAGATTTTTAGTCCATCAACTTGCATTGGATGTTAGGAATCATTTCGTAAAAGATTTTTTTTAAACCGTCCTTCCTATAAAAAGTTAATTTAAAAAATTGAAAATCGAATTTCTAATTTTTAGCATTTTTACATCTCTTCGTTGCTGGTAATTTATTAGTGAAATAATTGTTGTAATTTCATAATTATTTAAAGAATTATAGCTAAAATAGTAAAAAAAATTAATAACGAATTTTTCATTTTTATTGAATCAATTTGAATTTTATGTGTAAAATTTAGGAAATTTCTAGTAAATTGCGAAGATTTAAATCAAGACTTTTTAGAAAATTTGTTTTTAAAAATCTAGACTCAAGAAATTTCTAGTAATTTCTTCTCCACATTTCAAGATTTTTTCAACTTGTCTTCTAAATCGCAAAGATTTTCTTTGAGGCTTTAGAATTTTTAGAATTTACTTCTAGAAATTTAGATTATTTTCTCGAGGGTTCAGGAAATTTCTAGCAATTTATTCTCCAGAGTTCAAGATTTTTTTTTTGAAGTCGTCTTTTAAATTCCAAAGATTTTCCTTGAGGCATTCTAGTTTTTTTTTTTTTTAAAGTTCAGAGTTTAGAAAATGGCCAATAACTTCTTCCCCAAATTAAATTTTTTTCAACTATTCTTATAAATTGCGAAGATTTTCTTTCAGCCTCTAAATGCTTTTTTAATTCCTCTTCTTTTCGAGAATTCAGGTGAATTTCAGTAATTGCTTCACTAGAATTCAACAATTTGTTTCAACTAGAGGCTATAAAATTATTTAGAAAGTTCTAAATTGCGGAATTTTTCTTGAAGGGTCTATAATTTTTTTAGAAAATTTTCCCCTACAAATCTTTTCTTATTTTCGAGAAAGTTTAAGGAATTTTCCGTAATTTCTCTTCCCGATTTCAAGAATTTTTTTCAACTGGTCTTCTAAATTTCTAGGAAGCTCTAGAATTTTTTAGAGAATTTCCAGAAATTTCTCCTCCAGATTTGAAGGTTATCTTCTTATCTTATAAATTGGAAAGATTTTCTTGGAGACTCTAGAAGTTTTAAAAAAAAAATGTTTGTAGAAATCTAGATTTTTCTTGAGGACCTAAATTTTTTAGAATTTTTTCTAAAATCTAGACTTACTTTTTCATGAATTCAAGAAATTTATTGTAAATAAAAATTTTATTGTAAACTTTCATTCACCTGAAGGAGCAATAAATTTGCGAAACAATTGTAGTGAAAATAAACACACATTTTTGAAAATCTTAGTTATTTACAACTTTAATATACAAATGTTTAATGTCAATTATCAACTTTGCAGTGTCAAATGTCAATTATTAATTACTAAACGTCAATTGGAAACGGTCAATTGTCAACTTTTAGTTTTCAACTTTTATCTTTTATTTATAAATTGCATAGTGTCAATTGTGATCGTTAAGGTGTCAAATGTCAATTAACAATTAACAAATGTCAATTTTAAACGGCCAAATGCCAACTTTCAGTTCTCAATTGTTAACGTTTATGTTTCACCTGGAAATTATCAAGTGTCAACAACTTCAAGTTGTCAAATATGAATTGACAATTAATAAATGTCAATTGTAAGCAGTTAATTTCCCACTTTTATTACCGTTACCGTTAAATTTATCAACTGACAAATGTTGTTAATTTTGAGGTGTCAAGTATCAAATACCAATTATCAACTTAATGTGTCAAATGTCAACATTGAATGGTCAACTGTAAACGTTTAGTCTTAAAAGGTTAACTTTCATTTATTAACTGCCAAATGTCAGTTGTCAACTGTCAGATGTCAAATGTCAATTACCGATAAGCAAATATTAACTAACTTCAACTTTCCAAATGCTAACTTTTATTTATAATTTGACCAATGTAAATTGACAACTTTAAGATGTCAAATGTCAATTATCAATTATCAAATGTCTTTCAACTGTAACTTATATTTACTAACTCTCAACTCTTAACGTTCAATTTCTAGCTTTTAGTTTTCAACTTTGAATAATAATAATTTAAACTGCCTAATGTCAATTGTCAACTTTAAGGTGTCAAATGTCAATTAACAATTAACAAATAACAGATGTCAATTTTAAACGTTTATATGACAACATTTAGCTGAAAAATGTCATTTGTCAACTTTAAGGTGTCAAATGGAAATTGACAATTGACAAATTTGTAAAATGTCAATTGTTAATTTTGAGGTGTCAAGTATTTAGTATAAATTACCAGTAAATTCTTGACTGTTATTTTTTTATCGACTGGCCAATATCAATTATCAAAATGTCAGTTGCCAACTTTAAAATGTATAATGTCAATTATCGATTAACCAAAGATTAAGTATAAACAGTTAATTAGCAATTTTAAGGTTTCAACTGTTAACTTCTATTTAGCCTCTGTCAAATATCAGTTGTCAACTTTAATATAATAATATAATTTTTGTGTACATATTGATATGTATTTTTCATTTTTGGATAGTAAGCTAAAGAATAATAAATATAAACATAAACAATGTGTCAAATGTCGATTATCAGTAACCAAATGTCAACTTTAAACGGACAATTTCTAAACTTTTACATTTGAATTGTTAACTTTTAGTTTTCAACTATTTACTTTTATTTATCAACTGGAAAATGTCAGCTGTCAATTTCAAGTTGTCAATTGTCAACTTCAAAGGGTCAAATATCATTATTTTGTTTTCAATTGTTAACTTTTATTTATCAACTGGAAATTGTCAACTGTCACTTTCAAGTTGTCAAATGTCAAATATCAATTATCAAACGTCAACTTTAAAAATCAATTGCAATAATTAGCATCAAGGATTCTGGAATTTATCAACAATTTTTCTCCTTGGTTTTTTTTTAGAAATTTCTGTTTTAAATTGAGATAATATTCTTTAAGAGTTCAACAATTTTTCTGCATTCCTTTATATTTTAATGTTTTATTTTCTCAAAATTTTTTAGTTCTAGAATTTTATAGGAATTTTCTCTCCAAATTGTCGCTTTTGGTTTTGATTTTTTTAGTAAATTTTATACTAGGTTTTTCGAAAATAAAATTTCCATTACAATTAGAATTTTACAGCATTTCTTCTTCTTTAAGTGCCCTCTCCTCCTCGTCCTAATTTTGCGGAAATAGTTTCAAATTGGCAAAAATTTTTTTAAGAGTTTTAGAATGTCCCAGCATTTTCTTATTCGTACATTCTGCAAGGATTCATTTTTTTTTGTTAAGTGCGAACATTCTTGTTGAAGTTTTGATGTGATTAAGTTAAGACATTTCCAAGATTTTCCAAAAATCACTTCTCCAAATTTCTAGAAAATTTCTAGTACCTTTTTCTTATATATTTGTATTTTCAGAAACTTATTTTACTCTTTTTTATATAATTTTTCCTTTCAGATTACAAACGTTTTATTTTTTGCCTTTATCTCCAGAATTTTGAAGTATTTTCTTTTCTTAATTTTTCTAGAATCAAGTAGAATGTTTCAATAATTTATATTTCTAGAATATTATATCAAAATATTTTTATCTTCTAGAATTTCCTGTTTTATTGTAGCTGGATTATGGAAAATTGTAAAAATTTGGAGAAAATGTTAGAAGAGTTTAAAAATTCTAAATAATTTATTCTTTATATAGAATTTTCTTGGAAAATTTAGTTCAAATATTCAAGAATATTCCATAAACTTTAAAGCGTTACTTTACATTATTTATTATCACTTTCTCCTCTAAATTTAAAAATTTTTCTCTAGTTTTTTTACAATTTTATGTCAATTTTCCCCCAGATTTCAATAATTAGACTTTCTTAATTTTTGAGATTTTGTCTCTCAGATTATCCAAGTGATATTTTCTTTTTAAATCCTTATACTACTTATAATCTGTCTTATTTCTTCAGAATTTTGTAAGAATTAATCTACAAAATTGTAAGAATTCTAGATTTTTCCTCCAGATTTCAAGAATTTTTCTGTTTGTTTTACCTTAGTTTATCAAACTATTCCTACTTTTATATTGATCAAGCGTACTCTTGACCTACCTTAATACATTTTGTATTATCCTAGCGTACTCTTGACCTGCCACAATCCTAATATATTTGAGGTAGGTCAAGGTTAGACCGGAACAAAACGTGGGTTTATTAAGTCAAGGTCATATGTAGGTATTTAAATTAAGTCACGAGTGCGTTAGGTCAATGTACAGTTCCTTGAGGTAGGTCAAGAGTACGCTAGGGTAATATGAAGTTAATTGAGGTAGGTCAAGAGTACGCTAGGCGAAATTAGTCTCTTGTGATAAAGAACAAAATCTTTAGTTTGGAGTTTTAATTAAAAAAAATGTTGGGGTTTATGATATAAATTATTTCTAACAACAATAAATTATTATTATTAAATTATTACTATTATTACTTTCGCGGCAATTATCTCGGTAATTCTGCGTTCTACGAGAAAAACCTATTCTTTATAAATTGCTCGTTTTATTATTCTCTACAACTAGTTTTTATAAATTTTTTACGTAACTGCTATACTTTGATATAGTACAAAAATTTTAAAAATAAATTTGTTACAAAAAAAAAATACATCTTTTTACAAATTTGATTCAAGTAAAAGTTATTGGGCTTTTTATTGCCTATAACTTTTGTTTGAAAAAATTTGTAAAATTTTTTGTTTTTGTAAAGAAAAATTGGAATAAAAAAAAATTGTGCATGAAATTTTACCAAAAGCTATTTTAATAAGAAATTAAAGCCTAAGTTTATAGTTTTAGATGAAAATCCTTAAATTTTAGGGAGATATAACATTGACAGAGTGCCTTATACACACAGACTTATTTCAAAAATGGTCAAATTTGACACATTGAAATTTCTGATTTGGAAAAAAATAATTATTTTATTTTGTCATCAATGATTTCTTCTTAGTATCGTCCAAGGGCAAAAACACTACACTACCGCCCACGCAGTGAACTCATCGTAGTCTTCGCAGAAAAGGCGCGACCTACTGCACACACACACAAACACCAAGCAGTCTGGTGTGACAGCGTTACTCACTCCTCGTATCATAATTAAAATTGGCCGGAATGATTAATAATAACTTGTAATTGTGTCATTCAGAATGATTGCTGGCTCGCATGGTTGGAATTCGTGTTTGCGTTCCACACACTTACACACTAAAAATAATCAGACTTATCTGCAGTTCACCATCTCGAAAACTTCTCACCACACACAGGAAACCACCAGAAAAATGTTCATACCAATAAAATAATAATAATAATAATAAGTTAAGATGGTATAGTAGAATCAAGACTGTACATGAGGATAGCAATAATAAAATAAACGAGTTTAGGTAAATAAAAATTATTTGCTTGGCTACTTGAGATGATTGATTAAATCGCTTTCTTCCGTTCTAAAATTCCATAACTAACAGTTAATAAATATGGAGCATCTGCTATTTACCATCTTGGTGGGTAATTAAAGAAAGAACGAGGATAGTTTTCCATGAAGGAAAGTGGCGTTAAAAGTGTGGAACACTTAACCACCCATAGAATACAGAATTTTTTCTCTTACGCTTTATTAAATTGAATATTACATTTTTACATCGCAAACGTTCTTGTAAAAAATTGTATTTTTTAGCCTAATAATATACTTTTATCATCATTAAACTTAATTTAGCATACCGAATAACACCCATAAAGTGCAGATTTTTTTCTCTTGTTCGTAATGTAATTTAATACCACATTTTCCTCATCATAAATGTTCTTGTAAAATTTTGTATATTTTACCTTGATAATATACTTCTATCATCATTAAATCTAACTTAACTAAGATAATTAAAACTTTTTAACTTTGTTTTACCACAAAAAAAAGTTAAAGTGTTTTAATTATCTTATTAAAATGTACCACCAAGTTAACGCTGACAACATTCAAGAATTAACTTAACTAACTTAACAGACCGAATAATTAAACACAGTTATATTTTATTTAATAAAATAATTCTTTCTGCTGGAAGATACGCCTCTTAAAATTATATTTTTATGTCTGAAAAGTTAAAAGGATTTATGATGAGGTTAACAAGGACTATCCTTCCGGATACGATAATTGCCGCCGCCAGAAGGATCCGCGAAAAGCAATTAACCGTGGAAATAAATTGCACAAGCATAAATTCGTTTACTGGTCGTTAGTGTTGTCCATTTATTTATCGTTGGAAACGTGTACCCGTCATGTGTGCAAATGGTTAATGTGAAGTTTATGGGTATAAATTAAAGGATTTCAGTTTTTTCAATCGCTTGAATATTTTTTATCACAAACTGGAGATTAGATCATTTCAATTGCGATTATTTCAAAACGTAAATAAGGGATGTTTATGTTTTTATAAAAATTATTAAAGCTGAATCAATTTTGAGTATACGTGACAAATTTTTACTTTGTGGCAATTGTTTTTCTATCATTTTTAATCGCTTGGTTATTTTTTAACATAAACTGAAAATTAATTAATTTCAATTGCGATTATTTCAAAACATAAATAAGGGATGTTTATGTCTTTATATAAATTATTAAATCTGAATCAGTTCTGAGTATATTTGACAAATTTTCACTTTGTGGCAATTGTTTTTTTTATTATTTTTAATCGGTTGATTATTTTTTAACACAAACTGAAGATTAATTAATTTTAATGGCGATTATTGCAAAATATAGGCAAGGGATGTTTATATTTTTATACAAATTGTTGAAACTGAATCAATTTTGAGTATATTGAACAAATTTTCACTTTGTGGCAATTGTTTTTCTTTCATTTTTAATTGCTTGATTATTTCTTAACACAAACTGAAGATTAGTAAATTTCGTTTGCAATTATTTTAAAACTTAAATAAGGGATGTTTATATTTTTATATAGATTATTAAAGCTGAATCAATTGTGAGTATATATGAAAAAAATTCCAGTTTGTGGCAATTGTTTTTATGTATTTTTTCATCGCTTGATTATTTTTTAACAAACTGAAGTTTAATTAAATTTAATTGCGATTATTGCAAAAGATAGGAAGGGAATGTTTATATATTTATATAAAATATTAAAGTTGAATCAATTTTCAGTACATTAAAGAAATTTCCACTGTGTGGCAATTGTTTTTTATATATTTTTTAATCGATTGATTATTTTTAACACAAACTGATGATTAGTTCTTTTCAATTGCAATTATTTCAAAATGTAGATAAGGTATGTTTATATTTTTCTATAAATTATTAAAGCTGAATCAATTCTAAGTATATTTGACAAATTTTTACTTTGTGGCAATTGTTTTTCTATCATTTTTAATCGCTTGATTATTTTTTAACACAAACTGAAGATTAATTAATTTCAATTGCGATTATTTCAAAACGTAAATAAAGAATTTATATATTTTTATACAAATTATTAAAGATGAATTAATTTTGAGTATATTTGATAAATTTTTACTTTATGGCAATTGTTGTTCTATCATTTTTAATCGTTTGACTATTTCTTAAAACAAACTGAAGATTAGTTAATTTCGATTGCAATTATTTCAAAATTTAGATGAGGGATGTTTATATTTTTATATAAATTATTAAACCTGAATCAATTCTGGGTATATTTGACAAATTTTCACTTTATGGCAATTGTTTTTCTATCATTTTTAATCGCTTGATTATTTTTCAACACAAACTGAAGATTTCAATTGCAATTATTTCAAAACATAGATAAGGCATGTTTATATTTTTCTTCAAAATATAAAAGCTGAATTAATTTTGAGTATATTTTAGAAAATTCCAATCTGTGGAAATTGTTTTAATTTTTTCTAATCGCTTGATTATGTTTTAACACAAACTTAAAATTAATTAATTTCAATTGAGATTATTTCAAAACGCAGATAAGGGATGATTATATTTTTCTACACATTTTTAAGCTGAGTCAATTTTGAGTACATAAAAGAAATTTCCACTCTGTGGCAATTGTTTTTTTATATTTTTCAATCGCTTGATAATTTTTTAAAACAAACTCAGGATTGATTATTTTCAATTGGAATTATTTCTAAATGTAGATAAGGGATGTTTATATTTCTATATAAACTAAGAAAACTGAATCAATTTTGAGTACATTTGATAAATTTTCACTTTGTGGCAATTGTTTTTCTATCATTTTTAATCGCTTGATTATTTTTTGACACAAACTGAACATTAATTAATTTTAATTGCTATTATTGCAAAAAGTAGGTATAGGAGGTTTCGATTTTTATATAAAATATTAAAGCCAATTCTATTTTGAGTGTATTTGAAAAAAAAATACACTCTGTGGCAATTGTTTTTATATATTTTTAAATCGATTGATTATTTTTTAACACAAAGTGAAGATTAATTAATTTCAATTGCGATTATTGCAAAACTTAAGTAAGGGATGTTTATATTTTTGTAGAAAATATTAAAGCTAAATCAATTGTGAGTATATTTAAAAAACAATCCACTCTGTGGCAATTGTTTTTATATATTTTTCAATCGCTTGATTATTTTTTAACACAAACTGAAAATTAGTTAATTTCAATTGCGATTATTTCATAACTTAGATAAGGGCTGTTTAAATTTTTATATAAAATATTAAAACTGAGCTAAATTTGAATATACTTATAAGAATTTCCACCTTGTGGCAATTGTTTTTATATATTTTTCAATCGCTTGATTGTTTTTTAACACAAACTGAAGATTAATTAATTTCAATTGCGATTATTTCAAAATGGAGACAAGGAATATTTATAATTTTGTATAAAATATCAAAGCTGAATTAATTCTGGGTCTATTTAAATATTTTCCAGTTTGTGGCAATTATTTTTATATATTTTTTAGTCGCTTGATTAATTTTTAACACAAACTAAAGATTAATTAATTTCAATTGCGATTATTTCAAAACGGAGATGAGGGATGATTATATTTTTCTATAATATTTTAAGCTGAGTCAATTTTGAGGACATTAAATAAATTTCCATTCTGTGGCAATTGTTTTTATGTATTTTTCAACCGCATGATTATTTTTTAACACAAACTAAAATTAGTTAATTTCAATTGCGATTATTTCAAAACGTAAATTAGGGATGTTTATATTTTTACATAAATTGTTAAAGCTGAATCAATTTTGAATATATTTGAGAAATTTTCACTTTGTGGCAATTGTTTTTCTATCATTTCTAATCGTTTTATTATTTTTTAGCACAAGCTGAAGATAAATTAATTTTAATTGCGGTTATTGCAAAACATAGGCAAGGGATGTTTATATTTTTATAGAAATTATTAAAGCTGAATTAATTGTGAGTATATTTTTACAAATTTTTACTTTGTGGCAATTGTTTTTATTAATTTTTTAGTCGATTGTTTATTTTTAACACAAACTGATGATTAGTTAATTTCAATTGCAATTATTTCAAAATGTAGATTAGTGATATTTATATTTTTATATAAATTATTAAAGCTGAATCAATTCTAAGTATATTTGACAAGTTTTCGCTTTGTGGCAATTGTTTTTCTATCATTTTTAATCGTTTGATTATTCTCTAACACAAACTGAAGATTAATTAATTTCAATTGCGATTATTTCAAAACGTATATAAAGAATGTTTATATTTTTATATAAATTATAAAAACTGAATCAATTCTGAGTATATTTGACAAATTTTCTCTTTGTGGCAATTGTTTTTCTATAATTTTTAATTGCTTGATTATTTTTAACACAAACTGAAGATCCATTAATTTTAATTGCAATTATTTCAAAACGAAAGTAAGGGGTATTTATATTTTTATACAAATTATTAAAGCTGAACCAATTTTGAGTATATTGTACAAATTTTCACTTTGTGGCAACTGTTTTTCTATCATTTTTAATCGCTCGGTTATTTTTTAACACAATCTGAAGATTAGATAATTTTAATTGCGATTATTTCAAAACTTAAATAAGGGATGTCTATATTTTTATAAAAATTAATAAAGCTGAATTAATTCTGAGTATATTTAACAAATTTTAACTTTGTGGCAATTGTTTTCCTATCATTTTTAATCGCTTGATTATTTTTTATCACAAACTGAAGAGTAATTAATTTTAATTGCGATTATTACAAAACATAGCCAAGGAATGTATATAGTTTTATACCAATTAATAGAGCTGAATTAATTTTGAGTATATTTGACAAACTTTCACTTTGTGGCAATTGTTTTTCTATCACTTTTAATCGCTAGATTATTTTTTAACACAAACTGAAGATTAGGTAATTTCAAATGCGATTATTTCAAAACGTAAATAAGGGATATATTTATTTTTATACAAATTATTAAAAGTAAATCAATTCTGAGTATATTTGCCAAATTTTCACTTTATGGCAATTGTTTTTCTATCATTTTTCCATCGCTTGATTATATTTTAACAAAAACTGAAGATTAATTAAATTAAATTGCGATTACTTCAAAACGTAAATAAGAGATGTTTATATTTTTATACAAATTATTAAAGCTGAATCAATTTTAAGTATATTTAAGAAATGTTCACTTTGTGCCAATTGTTTTTATATATTTTTTAATCGATTGATTATTTTTATCATAAACTGATGGTTAGTTAATTTCAATTGCAATTATTTTAAAATGTAGATAAAGGATATTTATATTTTCATATAAAATATTAAAGTTTAATCAATTTTGAGTTCTTTTGACAAATTTTCACTTTGTGTCAATTGTTTTTCTATTATTTTTAATCGCTTGATTACTTTTTAACACAAACTGATTAAAGATTAATTAATTTCAATTGCGATTATTTCAAAACGTAGATAAGGGATGATTATATTTTTCTATAAAATTTTAAGCTGAGTTAATTTTGAGCACACAAAAGAAATTTCCACTCTGTGGCAATTGTTTTTATATATTTTTCAATCGTTTGATAATTTTTTAACACAATCTCAAGATTGATTATTTTCAATTGGGATTATTTCTAAATGTAGATAAGGAATGTTTATTTTTATATATAAATTATTAAAACTGAATCAATTCTGAGTACATTTGACAAATTTTCACTTTGTGGCAATTGTTTTTCTATCATTTTTAATCGCTTGATTATTTTTTAACACAAACTGAAAATTAATTTATTTTAATTGCTATTATTGCAAAAAGTAGGTAGGGAAGGTTTATATTTTTATATAAAATATTAAAGCCAATTCCATTTCGAGTATATTTGAAAAAAATACATTCTGTGGCAATTGTTTTTATATATTTTTTCATTGCTTGATTATTTTTTAACACAAACTGAAGATTAATTAATTTCAGTTGCGATTATTTCAAAACGTAAATAAGGGATGTTTATATTTTTATACAAATTATTAAAGCTGAATCAATTTTAAGTATATTTAAGAAATTTCCACTTTGTGGCAATTGTTTTTGTATCATTTTTATACGCCTGATAATTTTTTAACACAAACTGAAGATTAATTAATTTTAATTACGATTATTTCAAAAGATACATAGGGGATGTTGATATTTTTACATAAATTATTAAAGCTGAATCAATTTTAAGAATATTTGATGAATTTTCACTTTGTGGCAAAATTATAGAAATTTTTAATTGCTTTATTATTTTTAACACAAGCTGAAGATTCATTAATTTCAATTGCGATTATTTTAAAATGTAGATAAGGGATGTTTATATTTTTATATAAAATATTAAAGCTGAATCATCTCAGAGTATTTTTGATAAATTTTCACTTAGTGGCAATTGTTTTTCTATCATTTTTAAACGCTTCGTTATTTTTTAAAACCAACAGAAGATTAGATAATTTCAATTGCGATTATTTGAAAACGTAAATAAAGGATGGTTTTATTTTTCTAAAAATATTAAAGCCAAATCAATTTTGAGTATATTTAGAAAATTTCAACTCTGTGGCAATTGTTTTTATATATTTTTTTAATCGCTTGATTATTTTTTAACAAAAACTGAAAATTAGATAATTTCAATTGCAATTATTTCAAAACATAGATGAGGGATGTTTATATTTTTATATAAATTATTAAATCTGAATCAATTTTGAGTAAATTTGACAAATTTTCACTTTGTGGCAATTGTTTTTCTATCATTTTTAATCTCTTGATTATTTTTTAACAAAAACTGAAAATTAGATAATTTCAATTGCAATTATTTCAAAACATAGATGAGGGATGTTTATATTTTTATATAAATTATTAAATCTGAATCAATTTTGAGTAAATTTGACAAATTTTCACTTTGTGGCAATTGTTTTTCTATCATTTTTAATCTCTTGATTATTTTTTAATACAAACTGAAGGTTAATTAATTTCAATTGCGATTATTTCAAAATATAGATAAGGGATGTTTATATTTTTATATAAATTATCAAAACTGAATTAATTCTGTGTATATTTAACAAATTTTCACTTTGTGGCAATTGTTTTTCTATCATTATTAATCACTTGATTACTTTTTAACACAAATTGAAGATTAGATAATTTTAATTACGATTATTTCAAAACGTAAGTAAGGGATGTTTATATTTTTATACAAATTATTAAAGCTGAATTAATTTTAATTATATTTGACAAATTTTCATTTTGTGGCAATTGTTTTTCTGTCATTTTTAATCGCTTGATTATTTTTTAACACAAGCTGAGGGTTAATTAATTTTAATTGCGATTATTTCAAAAGGTAGATAGGGATAATTTTAATTTTCTATAAAATATTAAAGCTGAATCATTTTTAAGTAAATTTTAAAAATTTTCAGTTTGTGGCAATTGTCTTATATATTTTTTAATCGCTTGATTATTTTTTAACAATAACTAAAGATTAGATAATTTCACTTGCGATAATTTCAAAATATAAATAAGTGATGTTTTTATTTTTCTATAAATTATTAAAGCTGAATCAATTCTGAATATATTTGACAAATTTTTACTTTGTTGCAATTGTTTTTCTATCATTTTTAATCGCTTGGTTATTTTTAACACAAACTGAAGATTAGATAATTTCAATTGCAATTATTTGAAAACGTAAATAAGGGATGTTTATATTTTTATACAAATTATTAAAGCTGAATTAATTTTGAGTATATTTGACAAATTTTCACTTTGTGGCAATTGCTTTTCTATCATTTTTAATCGCTTGATTATTTCTTAACACAAACTGAAGATTAGTTAATTTCGATTGCAATTATTTCAAAACGTCAATAAGGGATGGTTATATTTTTCTAAAAATATTAAAGCTGAATCAATTCTGAGTATACGTAAAAAATTTCCATTCTGTGGCAATTGTTTTTATAAATGTTTTAATCGCTTGATTATTTTTTAACAAAAACAGAAAATTAGATAATTTCAATTGCAATTATTTTAAAACATAAATTAGGAATGATTAGATTTTTGTACAAATTATTAAAGCTGAATCAATTTTGAGTATATTTGACAAATTTTCACTTTGTGGCAATTGTTTTTCTATTATTTTTAATCGCTTGATTATTTTTTATCACAAACTGAAGATTAATTAATTTTAATTGCGATTATTGTAAAGCCTATGAAGGGGATGTTTATATTTTTATATAAAATATTAAAGCTGGATCAATTTTGAGTATATTTCAAAAATTTCCACTCTGTGACAGTTTTTTTATTCATTTTTTAAACGCTTGATTATTTCTTAACACAAAGAAAAATTAGATAATTTCAATTGCGATTATTTTAAAACGTAAATAAGGGATGTTTATATTTTTATATAAATTATTAAAACTGAATCAATTCTGAGTATATTTGACAAATTTTCACTTTGTGGCAATTGTTTTTCTATCATTTTTAATCGCTTGATTATTTTTCAACAAAAACTGAAGATTAATTAATTTTAATTGCAATTATTTCAAAAAGTAAATAAGGGATGTTTATATTTTTATATAAAATATTAAATTTTGGTTATTTATATAGAATCTTTATACAGTTTTATAAATCACAGGTGTACTTTTAATACCTTTTCCTGTTTACACGTGCGGTTATCGATTAGTATGTAGACCGCGGTTTGAAACAACAAACTTTTAAATATACTGAAGTTCGAGAAGTTTCTAAGCTCAAAGTAACCGCAACTTTAATGTACGTTTCTTCAACGACACCGGCATTCATAAATTTTCCCCTTCAAAGTAGTTCTACATAATTATCCTGGTTAAAATTACATAAAACTGCAAAATAAACACTGTGATAAAACATAAAATATTTTATACGTTTCAATCTTTAAACACCAATATTAGATTTAAAGATTATTAGATTAAATCGGATATTTACAAAAATCTATCACGCAATAAATATTAATCAAATAATACTTAATTTATCTACTACAAATTGAATCCAATTAATTTCAATTAAACTCACTCATTCAGATCTAATCTGTAGAAAATAAATTATGCAATTAATTGAATAGACTGATAATTTTTGTAAAATAAATATAGTAAACTTTCATTAATTTTCTTCACTCCTACTTTATTTTATTTGTTGATGTTGAAATTAACGATTTCTTTGGGACGCGGCCTTCAAAAATACCACCAGAAAGTGTGAACCGTTTAAACCACTTAATTAAAATAACGCCTGATGGCTTCACTCTTGTATAAATCGATAATTACGAGTGTGAGAAATTATTGCCCGCGGTTTCGCGTTATCCAAAGCAAAAAAAAATTAAACGAAACGATAATGCCGGTCGTTAAGTGTTTTCCCCTCGAGGCGTTAATTACGTCTGAAATAATTTCAGCAATTAGCGGCCATAAAAGTGTGCGTAGAGCCAAAATACGCGACGTGTTTATTTACGAGCCGAAAATATTTTTCTTCTAACATAGATTACTAAGCAATTAACTTAATATACTTGATGTAATTCAATTGTATATAATTAATACTATTTCACAAGTGTAAAGCAGTATTTTAGGGTGTTGGAATATCGTCTGGCGAAACATGTTTCAGGTCCGAATCCTGAATGGTTAATTAATAAATCTTCACGGACCTTCAAGCGCGAATTCGCCACACGAAATGCGATTAATTTAATCCCCCCCCATGCTGTGATTAATGCGTACAAGAGAGTGCTCAAACGGTAACGTGTTACCTTTCTTGAAATTCCCAAAAATAAATTTAGATGAAATTTTCTTGTAATTACCAGGATCTAAGTTTGGGTTTTCATCACGTAACGATAAGATAAGAAAATTTAAACATGAATTCACCTTAAAACAAATAAGTAATAAATGTTATTTTAGATTATTACGTAATTGTTATTAGAAGAATTTAAGTTAGATGTTAACATTATTATTTCTTTTATAAAACACTTATAGCTATAGGATCTATAAGTCTCTTAAATATAATGACACAAAGAAAAAATTTATTCAAATCCTAAATATACAACAATGGCAGAAATATCTTTTTTTTTTAATTCCACTTGTTATATAAATGATATTTTAAAACTGACGTTTATTATTTGAAAATTAAATAATTCTCTGACGTTTGAAAATTGAATAGGACTTTTATTATTTTCAGTTTTAAAATTATGATCGGACATTTGAAAGTTGTCATTTGTTATTTGACAATTGTTATTTTACGTTTGATAGTTTGGACATTTGTTAGTTCATATTTGACATATGGTATTTCAAATTTGCCATTTGACATTTGACATTTAACATTTATTTTCTAATGTATAAAATCCAATATTTGTTTTTTAATATTTTCAGTGTCAATTGATATTTAACATTTGATAATTGACATTTGGCATTTGAAAATTGGCATTTGATGTTTAACATGAAACATTTGATTTCCAAGGTAAAAGTAAAATATTTGTTAATCAATATTTTCAATTTTAAAATTATAAATTTACATGGAAGTATATAATGATGTCAAGATGACATTTTGGTTGAAAAAATAAATATTTGACATTTGGCAATCCAAAATTGGCACTTGACATTTGTCAGTCGATATATGACATTTAGTAATTGGCATTTGCCATTTTACATTTGACACTTAACATACGACATTTATTTTCTAACATATAAAATCAAATATTTGTTATTTATTATTTTCCATTTTTAAATTGTCATCGAAAGTTTGACATTTGTCATTTAATATTTGACATTTGTCAGTTGCAATTTGACATTTGACATTTGATAATTGAAGTCTTACATCTGACATTTGACATTTAATTAACATGTAGCATTTGACATTTCACATGTAACATATGAAATCATTTTTTTTTGTTATTTTATATTTTCAATTTTAGAATTGTCATTTGACCGTTAAAATTTAATATTTGACATTTGAATCTGACATTTTACATTTGATAATTGGCATTTGACAATTGATATTTAATATTTATTTATTAATTAACGGGTAATACCATTGTACACAAAATTATAATAAAATACACAGATATTTAATATTTGACATTTGATATTTAAAATTTGACATTTAGCTTTTGACATTATACGTGACATTTAACATTTAATTTTTAATATATGAAATCAAATATTTATTATTTAATATTCTCAGTTTTAAAATGATCAAGCGACCGGTGATATTTGACATTTGACATTTGTCACTCGATATTTAACATTTGGCTTTTAACATTTAATAATAACATTTGACATTTGTCAGTTCTTATTTGAAATTTGATAATTGGCATTTTACTTTTGGCATTTGACATTTGATATTTAACGTGTAATATTTGACATTTCGCATCTAACATATGAAATCAAATTTTTGTTTTTTGATATTTTTAATTTTACATTTGTCATCTGACCTTTGAAATTTGACATTTGTCATTTAATAGTTGACATTTTACATTTTATAATTGACATTTGATTTTTGTCAGTTCATATTTGACATTTGATAATTGGCATTTGACATTTGTCAGTTGATATTTGATATTTGGTATTTGACATTTGATATATGACATTTAGCATTTGGCATTTAATTTCTGACATAAGAAATCAAATATTTGTTATTTAAAATTTTCAGTTTTAATATTTGACATTTTTTAAATTTAGCATTCCATAATTTACATTTAATATTTGGCATTTGACATTTGCTAGTTGATATTTGACATTTAACATTTGATAATTGGCATTTGAGATTTGACATTTGGTAAATGGCATTTGTCATTTTTCATTTAACATTTTCAATTTTTAAATTGACCCTTGACATTTAACATTTGTCATTTAATATATGAAATTTGGAATTCAATAATTGGCATTTGATATTTGTCAGTTAATATTTAAAATTTGACATTTAATAATTGTTATTTGACATTTGATTTCCAATAAATAAAGTCAAATATTTGATATTCAATACTTTCAATTTTAAAATTGTTATCTGACCGTTGACATTTAACATTTGTCATTTAAAATTTGACATTTAACATTTAACATGTGACGTTTGACATTTGATTTCCAAAATATAAAAACAAATATCAGTTATTTAATATTTTCAATTTTAAAATTGGCTTCTGATCATTCAACATTCAACATTTCTCATTTAATATTTGACATTTGACATTTAGCATTCGATAATTGGTATTTGATGTTTAAAATTTGAAATTTAATAATTAGCATTTGATATTTGACATTTAAGATTTGACGTTTAACATGAGATTATGACATTTGATTTCCAACATATGAAATTAGATGTTTTCAATTTTAAAATTGATATTTGATATTTGACATTACGTAATTGGCATGTGATATTTGATCATTGGTATTTGAAATTTGGAATTTAATATTTGACACGTGACATTTGATTGCCAATATATAAAAACAAATATTTTTTATTTAATACTTTCAATTTTAAAATTATCTTTTGACCCTCGAAATTTAACATTTGTCATTTAATATTTGACATTTAGCATAAGATAATTGGCATTTGATATTTGTCAGTTGTTTTTTGAAATTTGAAATTTGATAATTGGCATTTGACATTTAACATTTAACATTCCGTAATTGGTATTTGACATTTGTCAGTTGATATTTGACATTTGATAATTGGCATTTGAAATTTGACATTTAACATTTGACATGTGACATTTGACATTTGATTTCCTTTAACATGAGATTTTGATTTCCAACATTTGACATTCCGTAATTGCCATTTGACATTCGCTAGTTGATATTTGACATTTGATAATTGCCATTTAAAATTTGACAATTGATTTTTAAAATATAAAAACAAATATTTGTTATTATATATTTAACTTTAAAATTGTCTTCTGACCCTTGACATTTAACATTTGTCATTTAATATTTTACATTTGACATTTAGCATTTCGTAATTGGCATGTGACATTTGATTTCCAATATATAAAAATAAATATTTGTTATTTAATACTTTCAATTTTAAAATTATCTTTTGACCCTTGAAATTTGACATTTATCATTTAGCATAAGATAATTGGCATTTGATATTTGTCAGTTGTTTTTTGAAATTTGACATTTGATAATTGGCATTTGAGATTTAATATTGGACATTTAACATGGGATTATGACATTTGATTTCCAACATATATCAAATATTTTCAATTTTAAAATTGACATTTAACATTTGACATTCCGTAATTAGTATTTGACATTTGATAATTGGCATTTGAAATTTGACATTTAACATTTGATTTCCTTTAACATGAGATTTTGATTTCCAACATTTGGCATTCCGTAATTGCCGTTTGACATTCGTCAGTTGATATTTAACATTTGATAATTGCCATTTAAAATTTGACATTTGATTTTTTAAATATAAAAACAAATATTTGTTATTATATATTTAACTTTAAAATTTTCTTCTGAGCCTTGACATTTAACATTTGTCATTTAATATTTTACATTTGACATTTAGCATTCCGTAATTGGCATGTGACATTTGTCAGTTGATATTTGACATTTGATAATTGGCATTTGACATGAGACATTTGACGTATTCCATTTGATTTCCAAAATATAAAAACAAATATTTGCTATTTAATATTTTCAATTTTAAAATTGTCTTCTGACTTTTGACATTTAACATTTATCATTTAATATTTGACATTTGATATTTAGCATTCGATAATTGTCAGTTAATATTTGAAATTTGATAATAGGCATTTGATATTTGAAATTTAACATAAGATTTTGACATTTGATTTCCAACGTATAAAATTAGATATTTTCAATTTTTAAATTATCATTTGACTTTTGGCATTGCGTAATTGGCATTGATATTTAACATTTGATCATTGGTATTTGAAATTTGACATTTAACATTTGACATGTGAATTTTTATTTCCAAAATATAAAAACAAATATTTGTTATTTAATATATTCATTTTTAAAATTGTCTTTTGACCCTTGACATTTGCATGTGTTATTTGAGATTTGACATTTAACATTTGATAATTGTCATTTGACATTGGTCATTTGATATTGATATTTGCTATTTGATATTTGCAATTTGACAATTGTGATCTGATATTTGACATTCATATTTAACACCTAATATCTGTTCTTTGATGTTTAACAAAAGAAGTCAGATTTTTATCATTTGAAATTTGATATTCTGATATCTAACATGTAATATGAACATTGACAATTGACATTTTATTTCTGACAACTAATGTCTTATATTTGGTATATAATATTTGTAATTTAACAATTGTCATCTGATATTTGACATCTGACATTTAATATTTATATTCAATAACTAGCATCTGTCATTTGACGTTTAACAACAGACATCTGGCTATTACTATTTAATATTCGACATTTGACAACCAACATCTGACATTTGGCATCTGATATCTGATATGTAATATGAGCATTGACATTCGACATTTGATTTCTGACAAATAACATCTGATATTTGCTGCTTGGTTATTGGAAATTTGGCAATTGTTATCTGATATTTGACATCTTACATCTACTATTTGATATTTGATATCTGAAATATAATTAGAGCATATTTACTATTTAATATTTTTAACCTAACACCTGTCATTTGACACTTAATATTTTATATTTGACATATGACAACCAACATGGCATGTGAGAATTGATATTTGACATTTGAAGTTTTGACAGCTAACATCTGATATTTGCTATTTATTATTTAAAAGTTGATAATCGTCATCTGACATTTGACATTTATATTTAACATCTAACTTCTATTATTTGACACTAGACAATCGACACCTGATTTCTTTACACCTAATATTTGATATTAGAAACATTAACGTAAATATGAGTAATAATCTAGAAGAAAAAGGGTATACATACGCTAGAGTTTTAGTTAATAATGCTTTATAGCCAAATCACTTTACGCAAATACAAATACTCTTTATAACATAAAATCACAAGGGTGACAAGAAAAAATATGCAGATTAAATAACAGTGAGGTTAAACTTAAATGAAAGAATTTTGCAACAATAAAATGATTGATGATACCAATATGTAAATAAAAACACAACAAAAAGCAACCTTATCACGATTCCGTTCACCAATGTTAAATCACCAATCGCGGACCATTTAAATAAAGAACTCATTAACGTGCCGCAAGTTTAATCATTCGCCATTCGGATGATGGATGGCGGTCATCGGCGATAAGCCGTCGGATCGTAAATAACGCCGAAAATACCGAACGACGACGTTTTTAATTTTCGCACGAGTGTAAAGGAATACACAAACAATAAAAGAAGAAGAGACATGAGCGCTCCCAACCAAAACAAACAATTGCCGATCTAAATTTAAAAATGTGCCAACTTCGCGAAATGCGTTATAAACAATTGTGGCATGCGAATTTCCTCCCGGTTAAAGTGCATTGACTCCCAGATGACGGTTGTTATACAGGCGTCATCTTTTTCTTTGAATAATAATCATTTTTTTAACACCTACAGTTTCTGGTTATGACCAGCAATCACTTGAAATAAATCTATAACTTTAAGAAAGTCAATTTTGAGATAATTTATAACATAGATTATTTTTGACCACTATCTCTTGAAGACAATTTTATTAACCTTAGTCAGATTTATTAGAATAGATTATAGTTTAGATTATTTTGAACACATTTAGGTGACCAAATTTAGTTTTTTCTCTATTCAGATTTTAAAGTTTCATTGATTAGATAATGATCATTAAGTATAATAAAATTACCTGAAACAAATCTTCTATTCTTCTATTATTACATCAAGAAGATCTACAAAATCATAGGTTTAACTTATACAATACTTATTATTTTATCCAATTAAAGATTTCCAGTTTTTTTTGTTTTGGCTATAACCAAATACTGATTTATAACCTTTATCCGTACACGTGCGTGTAAAATTTATGTTTACATTTACAGACCTTTTGAATATTTCAACCATGTAATTACGCGGGCATTAATATAGCAAAACCTCAAACTCCTATAATAAAAACGAGCTCGTCTAACGAAATTCCATTCTCAAATTGCGCTTTTAATATTCATCGAGCCTTGAACGACCGTTCGGAACGACGGATTATAAAACAATACGAGACGAGGAAGTACACCACTTAAAGCGTTCGATTGGAATTGATAAATTTAGAAATTACGCTTTAGAACAGTCTTCACGATTATTAGCGAGAAGGTAAACGTTTACAAACAACAATCATTTTCAATTAATAACTATGTTTGTCTAGACGAAATTTCGTAATAATCGTTTCGTCATTCGATAAACCGCGGAAACCCACGCTTAAATTCCTTACTGCGTTCGTGTGTTCAATTATTTTTAACGCTGGCAATGCGTAAAATTAAATAAATTATTATCATTACGATTCGAAATATATTAAGGTGTTCACTGTTATGTCTTAATTACCAATACGGCCGTAAATTCTTCCAAATGCGCCGTTTGTTGAAATCGATATCCATAAAATTAACGTAAATTGTGTATTACCATTTAACTTGAGATTATTTTGTATGGAATCACAAGAATCGGTGTTATAAGCAGGCTTTAATGTGATGAAAATCCATCTTGGTCGTTTTCCAAACCAACCAGATGCCAAATAGATCAGGATGTCGTAAATTCCTTATCTAACAAAAATTGGTTATTTATGTTTATGCTCTATTTATTTAGGTTTTTGGCCTAATTGTAACCTTAATGCAATAAAATAAAGCTTATAACAATAGAAAGTCCAACTCTGGAATGTACACTAAAGATAATCATTCATCATCAGTCCTTATTATTTCTTGGGAAATTTGTTTTTTTTTTGCTTCTAGTCGAAGAATCTTTTTAACGTTAGAATTTTTAATCTGAACATTTTAAATTCCAAAATTACCACAAAACTTCTCATATCATTCAGCAAATAATAATTTAAAAAAATTCTGTTTCTAGTCATCAATTTTTGAGAAATACAATGTATCTTCCGTTTTAAATAATTTTTTCATCATTTCGTGCTAACTTTATGAAAATTATAGAGCAATTATTGTTACAAAAATCGCTATTCCGGTTTTTTAAAGAATTTTGTAAGAAACTTCTTTGCCAAGTTAAGAAATGGTCTTTAAGAGCTTTGGAATTTCTCAGCATGTCCTTATATTTTTAGACTTTTCAGTTCTCCTCAAAATTGGGTATATTTTGATTGAGAGTTCTTGGATATTTCATTTTTATTTAAAAAATTTGCCGCAAAAAATCATTAGATTAGCATTTCCTTCATTTTTGTTTCAATTTTTCAATTTCTTCTAAGAATTTTATTTTTAAAAAGTTCTAGTAATGTTTTTAACTTTTTTAGAAGTACTTCTTCCAAGAAATTTTTTTCAAAGGGTTCAGAAATTTTACATCAATTCATCTTTCATTTTTATGTTAACTTTATAAAACTCTTCGAGCAATTATTCTTTCACTATATATAAATGTTCTAGTAATTTTTCTTCCAAATTGCGCCAACAATTTAAATTCAAATATTCTGGAGTTTACCAACAGTTTTTTCTTCAATTTTATAGAATTTTGTAGAAATTTCTTTGTCAAACTAAAAAAATTTTCTTGAAGAATATTTTAAAGTTTTTTACATTTCTAGAATTTTTAACATTTTCTCTTACAATTTTTTAAAATTTTTTGAAATTTTTATTTTAGCTGAACATATCAAACAAAAATTTTTCACACCCGTGTTTTTCAGACATTTTCAATCACTCTTATTTGATATATTGCAGAAATTTCTTTTCTAAATTTTCCAGATTTTCAGAACTTTTAAGCAATTTCTCTTTCAAATTTCTAAAAATTTTCCTTTATCAATAATTTTAAAAGACATTTTTGTAAATTGGATACATTTTCTATCATCTTCTTTAAATTTTTAGATTTTTCAGGTATTTTCTTCTCTAGATTTATAAAATTCTCAAACAAATATTGATTTTTATTATTGGAATTTTCAATAACTTTGCTTCAATTTTTCTTTTGTTTTTCAGATTGTAAAATTTTTCTGACATCGTTCTTGATCTTTTTCGGCATTTTTATATTCAAAAATTTAACAAGAAAGTTTCATCAGATTTTTAACTTTTTCTAAAAATGTCTCTTTTAAATTGCAAACATGTTTTTAATTCTTATGGAATGTTACAATAATTCATATTTAATTTTCAATGGATTTTTCACTATTTCTTGTTTACCTTATGAATTTTCTTTATTTCTTTGCCATATTGAAAGATTTCTTCTAAAATTTGCTTAGAATTTCTTCCTATTTTTAGAATTAATATTTTCTCCTCCAAATTTATAGAATCTTTTGAAAGATCTTACAGTTTTCTTTTTGTATGTGTAGAATTTTCTAGGAACTTCTTATTCAGATTGCGGTAAATTGAGAACTTTAAATTTTTAAGAAAGTTTTTACAAATTTTCCTGATTTCTTAAATTTTCGATTTTTTTTTTTTTGAGGGATAAACATCTGTATTGAAGATAATATTACTTGAATAAAACATACCAATTATAAAACTTTTTGGTGAAGAAAATTGCTTGTTATGTTCCATATCCTTAATATTATGGAACATAACACGTATTTTTTTTATCTTAACAAATATCAGCTATAGTCTGTTTGTTGGATCTTTCGTCGTACGGTACAAACTATCGCTTCAAAAAACGTCGAAAGTTTTGCAGTGCGTTCTTTTTCTAACGCATTTGGTTTACTTTATCAGACTGAATGTTTTTGCGTCGTTTCTCGAAGCGATAGTTTGTGACGTACGACGGAAGATCCAACGAACAGACTATATATATGAAAATTCTTCGTCCTCTTCTTGGCTATCGACCTTAGGTCTTTCAGCCTGCATTATTTGTAATTTTTGATAATATTACAGAAATTGAACTAAAAATAAAATCTTTTCTTTTAGACTCAAACATTTTTATTATCAAACAAATTTAATCAAGAGTGCATCATCATGTAGCTGATTGTGCAGTTGACAAACGCTTAGGCATCACTATCACCCATATAATTCCTGGTCACGTCTCATAAAACACAATTTCGCTAGTGCTCGCACAAATGCAAATTATTTATTTATGTACGAGCCATGAAGTCATCCCGTCGTCTCCGATTAAATCGCGATGGCGTCATCGGTATCAAACGTCACGGTTGGACACATCTGCCTCGACATCACCATGAGACATTGCGAATTTGCATTGAATCGCACGACGGAGGAGCGAACAGAAAAAAACTTAGAATTAATTAGATCACTTGGATTAGTCATACCCATTGAATGTTAATAAATATGCAGAGTTATTATTAGCGAAAGATTTGCGATCGTAAAGTTAGAGTTGATTCCTCTATATTTCCAGCGGTATGATTTAAACGATTCCTGGATCGAGTTTGCCATGTGATACACTTCCTGGAGATAAGAGGTTCTCAAATTTCATACAAACGCGTTTTCCCTTATTTTTTTAGAATCGCAGCCTATCACGATGAGAAATCGAACAAACCGACGAAGCGGTTTCCTTCGTAATATTATCTTGATGGTTACCAGTGGAAGATATCACGTGCTAACACGTGAATTCGCAATAATTATCTATAAAACAATATATTAAATGATATCAATAATTTATTTCAAAATTTGTAGATGTTTTAGCTTAAAGAAATATTCTATAAATATTGAAAAGCTTAAATCAAGAATATATGAAAACGTTAAGTGAATTGTAAGAAGTATAAGACAATATTTTTCTTTCTAACTTCTATCGACCCGTGGACTCACAACCGCTGCATTTAATGTTTAAGTTATATTACATGAAAATAAATACATATTTTCATGTAATTATACATTTTATAACATTGCTTAAAAATAATATTTATGCAAAATTATTACAAACTCTAGTGTATCTGGTTAATGTCAGAGTCGGAATATAATTTGGCGTGTAAATCAAAATCTGGCCGGCGGTCGTGCGCGTTCTAATAATAGTGAAATCCTTGAAGACTAGATCAATTGAGAAAATAGTAACGCCTTTGATGTTTACTAAACATTACCCGATTCCGGAATATGAATGAGGGCGTTCTGCAACGAGCGGATAATTGGATTTGGAAAAATTCCTCAGCCTGTTACGCAATCCGTGCCGGAACCGTGCTCCGCTCGATTATTATTATTCTTATTATTGTTGCGAGGATAATTTCCTGCATTAGAAGTTTGTCGAAACGCAACAGTTCAATACAATACTCTATTATTACGAAATGAATCATGAACTACAAGTAAAATGTTCGTATTCCCACTACTCAAACTCGCTATGAAACGAAAGAGATAAATATTATTTTGATTAATTATCTACTCAATAAAATAGTGGCGCGGGTTTTACTGATTGGAGGGTGGATAGAGGCCACCCACCCACCCTACATATACTTTTTTACTTCAATCACTGTCACTGTTTTAGTTTCCGGAAACTTTCTACCATTGATAATCCCAATATTTTCAAGCACCCAAAATCACTTATTGTAATATAGTTTAAAAGTATATGTAGGGTGAGTGGGTGGCCATTATCCCACCCTCCTACTTTTATAACATCAACATGCACATTCACATTCACTAAAAGAAATTGCACAGGAACGTAATTAATTAATAAAGAGTAAACATTTTATAATAGGGTTTTATTTTAGACAAATGTAGACGACACGCACGAATGTTTTGTCGAGTCGAGGTTAATTAAAAGCCGCCCACCCATCCTACATATAAAGGAAGTTTTTTTTTTAAACGAAGCCCTTTTGCTTTATTTTATCGGCATGATTATAAATAGTTATAAATTTTAATTTTAAACGTCAAAACAATGCATTCAGAAAATTCCATTCACAGTACGTCCAATTTCTTGAATTTATAGTCAGATTTTTTTCTTAATTTCATGCATAGGTTATTTAATCCCTAGGATCATCTATGCAAAGGAAACTATACAGTGTGAGCTATTAGTGTGTGGAGGGAAGTTTGTGGGTTTATTAACGTACATTTTTAAAATCCATTATCGTGACATAGTGGAAGACCCTTAAGACTACAAACTAAACATATTTTCGACTGAGTTCCAATTGTTATACAGGGTGTTGCATTTTTTAAATGTATCATTACTGCATATTTGCAAGATTAGAAGTACCGGAAAAGTACTATAATGGCCACATCGGATTTTTTTAATTTATATACTTTTACACAAATAAGCTTTTAGATGTGCATCGAATAAATCACCAAAATCATTATTATTTGCTGCTAAAATTAAATTGTATCCCCATGCGAATATTTTCCGTACGATGAATCACCAGCAAATTCGAGTCCAAAATCAACAACGAGGCGTATAATAAGTGCATTTCCAAAAAAAGCGATGATCGTAAATCGTTTCGCTTAAAACAGAAGATCAATTACTTTGGCGATGAAGTCGTCCCATCCCGGGAAGCGGGCAATTTGCAGAGTGTCGCCAGGATTTGAATTGATACCTGTAGAGCCGCAGGACGGTCGCAGGAGTTAATTGGTGTAATAATGGCTTCGGAAATAAATTGAGATAGTTAATGGATTTGTCGCTCCGAGCCGAACGCATTTGTTTCGGTTATAGTTCGTAATTGTAAAACCAGTCGTCTTGCAAAAGGACGTAGCCGATTTTAAACAAATCCGAGGATATTTTTAAAACTTTAAAACACCAACGTCCGATTAGGAGCACGGTCGGTCTAACCGGCAGAAGGCCTCCTTAATCTAGTTTATGACCTTAAATCGGTGGAAGATGTGGAAATAAATTAGGTTCAGACGATGATTTAGAGGACCGGCGGGCAGTAAATCCGTTTCGCCACGTATTTATTTCATCTGGGCGCGATCGTAAAAAAAAAACCGCAATCGCAGTTTTCATATCGGTTACGTAATTATTTTCGAAATAGATTTAACGAGGATGCGTTATTCAAAGAAAACAAAATCGTTTTGTTGTGGCCTCTGAAAACTTCTCAAGGTTCAATTGATAATATCGATCATAAAGATTAAAAAATATATATCACAAGTATTTTAAAAATGATTCCATAATGATTTTGTTATTACACCGACCAATTTCAAATGGTCTGTTTCAATCAAAATATTTTAATTCAACTAGGTGTTTTGAAAAGTAAACATATGACAAAACATTAATTTTTGTTATGTTTGATAATGACTAGTTGATAGTCGAAACTATAGTCACATGTATTTTGTTAAATAAAAAGTGGTAAAACAGGTGATCCTGTTTTCTTTCTTCAAACATTAATTAATTAATTAACATTGATTTACAGGTGCAGTATTAAGTAAATAATAATTAGAACTAATTTTAATTATTATTTATTATACGACAAAATATACACCCACAAAAATATGCTCATATTTAATGTATAACCAAAAATTGTAGGTTATAAAACCATTCCATCTGCCTGATGAATCCACTGTATGCCGAAACAATCGTTTTCCAACATTAAATACCGTGCAAATTTACAACTAGAGCGTTTAATTTACTGCAAATATTAAGAAATTACACCAAATAAAAAAGCCTCTTCAATCCGATATTGTTGAAACAATTGCATCAGCAATTCAATGTTTTTGTAGTACTTAAAAATATCGTTTTAAATATGAATGCAGCGAGCAATTAAAAAAAACAACTTATACATTCTGCTTTAATCAACTAGATATTTTGCGTAGGAAACATATTACAATATATACAACCACATTATAAAAACAATTGCATACCGATTCATTATTTCGTAAAGATTTAAAATACCATTACAAATTTTAAAATTGTTTCAAGTAGAAAGCTGATGACATGTAAATTTTTGCACAACTTGAATCCTCAATTTATTTGTGACCATCTCTTCATTGGAATTTCTGTTAAAAAACTTTGCTTTGCATATCAATTCACGCCTGACTCATATCACACGCCCTTCTTATTCATTCGTTTCGGACTTATCACGTGAAATCAGGTGCACGAGAATGGGAATTTACGGGCGCACGAGGCGAATGCATAATTTTGTTGCAATTTGTTTACTTTTCTTTTATGCACACAAAATGTACGTCAGGGTTATTCGCTCGTCACATCATCGATTCCGTATGAAACGTGTTAAAAATTAAATCGATATATTGAGGTGATGAGTAATACAAATTCTTTCCAATATTTCTTTCTCCGTTGGAGATTTTTTTGAGGAGTTTCTCCTCAAATTAAGAGAATTTTCTTTAACACTCATCTGGTCTTTAACAACCAACAATTTCTTATATATTTATGAAATTTTTTAAGTTTTTTCATGAGATGTGTCTTATTTTCATAAAATTTTCTTGAAATTTTGAATTTCTTTCGATGAAGATAAATAAAGCAAACATGTATCTGGATGATGGCATTTCTATTTCAGTGATGTTGTGCATGACTTCCCCATAGTATACATATATCACAGACCCCTCGTCGTTTATTGAATGTACAGATCCATGCTTTTATTCTAGTCTTAAGCTTAAAGAACGGTTAAAATTTATAACTTATTCTTACAATAAATATTAATCTTAATCTTTACAAAAAAATATTATTTGAAAGTGTCTTTTATTATTATTTAAATTTTCTGATATTACATGAAAAAAACCATTAATTCATGATGATGTTTTACTGGTTGGAGGATATGATAGAGGCCACCCACCCACCCTACATCTACAATAAAACTTAAACTAAATCTTTGTTTTATTACCTCAAATACATCAATACAAATACTCTTGTAGGTATAGAGAAACTAAAACAGTAAATATGATAAAGATTAAGGAACATACGTAGGGTTAGTGGGTAGCCTCTGTCCCACCCTTCAACCAGTAAAACTCACGCATAATATATACTGAATTTCCCTTTATCATCTAAGGGGTGTAATCATGTTTCTTTCATTTTTGGTTTTGATTTCTGTAATAATTTTAATCAACAATTGCTTTTATAATATATGGATTGGAGGGTACAGGGCTCCCACCCACCCTGCATATTCAATGAAACTTATGAAAACTCAAGCATAATTTATACTGAATTTTTCCAGTAATCAATCCTCTCAGATGGGTTTGTAAGTAATAATTTTCTTAAAAAATTGCTTATTGTAATATATAAATTGAAGGGTGCATATTCAATCAAACTTAAACAGAATTTCTGTTTTATTTTAATTTTAGGCCTAATTTATTATGATTAATTTTTTGAGTAATCGCCGTTTATAATATAGAAATTGGAGGGTGGGATAGAGGCCACCCACCCATCCTACATCCACAATGAAACTTAAACTAAATCCTTGTTTTATTTCCTCAAATTCATCAACACACATACACTTATAGGTACGGAGAAACTAAAAGAGTTAATGGGATAAAGATTAAAGCGCATATGTAGGGTGGGTGGGTGGCCTCTATTCCACCCTCCAATCAGAAAAACTTACGCATAATTTACATTGAATTTTCATTTATCATCTGAGAGGTGTATTAATATTTCTATCATTTCTGGCATTAAATTCTGTAATAATTTTCATAAACAATTGCCTTTTACTCTAGATTAATTGGAGGGTGAAATAGATGCCAACCACCCACCTTGCATATTCAATGAAACAAGAACTGAATTTCTATTTTATGATATTTTTAAATACATCAAGACGAATACTCGTATAGATATAAAGAAACTAAAACAGTGGTTGTATATGAAATTTAATTGCATATGTAAAGTGGGTGGGTGGTCTCTATCCTAATCTCTAATTGGTAAAACTAAAATTATCTTCAGATATCATTTGAGATACGTAATTATAATTTTAAGCTTCATTTATTACGATTATTTTTTTCAGTAATAGCCGTTTATAATATTAACATTGGAAGGTAGAGTAGGGACCACCCACCCACCCTATATATATATATTTTATTTTAACCAGTATTACTCTTAAGATTTTGTAATAACAAAAACAGAGTGAGTGAAAATTTAAAAAAACATCAGCGCTGATTGAGTTTAACTTCAAATGTATATGTAGGGTGGGTGGGTGGCCACTATCTCATCCTCCAATTTCTTTGATATACGTGGCGGTTTTAAAAAAAATAATATACAAAAATATTATCATTGGAAATAAAGCATAAAATTTGTTTATAATTAAGTTTTTATTTATTAAAACTCATGCTGATGTTTTACAGACTTAAGGGTGGGTTAAAGGCCACCCACCCTACATATATATTTTAACTTTAATCACTATTACGATGATGTTATAGGAAAACAGGAAGACTATTGGTATTTGTGTTAAAAAAACACAATAGTCAATATTTCAGCTTACGTTTAGGAGCCTATATAGAGAAAATGGGTGGCCTCTATTCCACTCTCCAATCATAAAAACAGTTGAATTAGTATTAGAAAGTAAAATTTTAATTTTAACATAACTGGTCACGTACGTGAAATTACTTTTTGTACATTTTTTTCAGGAAAACAGCCCTGAATATCATAAAAATTGGAGAGGAGGAAAGTGGGTACCCACCCAACATTTATTTTTTACTTAGACCATTATTACAATTAGGATTTTCTAATAACAACGACAGTATTAATGTAGATTAAAAAATAACTAATTACTATTACTTAAAAATAAAGTGTGATATTAACAAAGTAAACGTTTTTGTTTAATTTTGTTTGATTACTATTTCATTTCTGTTGGTTTATTTCATGACCTACGCGAGGAGAGTAAAATTGAATTTTTAATAATCACTATTTCAGTTTAAATTTTAATTTATGTGTAGGGTAGGTGGGTGTCTCTTATTCCACCCACTATTATACCCGGCGGTTTTCAGGAAATTATTGCATAAAAATATTTTCTTTAAAAATAAAACATGAATTCTGTAATAATTAAGTTTTTGTTTATTAAAATTCGTGCTGGTGTTTTACTGATTGGAGGGTGACTCAGAGGCCACCCACCCACCCTACATATACATTTAAACTTTATATTCTTTATGCTTATGACAATATAATAATTAAAACACAATTAGCGTTGACATTTATAAGAAAAAAACGACAAAATCAGTGGTCTACCTAAAGTTTTGTTGTATATGTAGGGTGGGTGGGTGTCCACTATCACACCCTCCAATTTGTATGTTATAAACGACGGAATTTAAAAAAGTATTTCACAAAAAGTATATTTGCATAAGACACACAAAAAAAGTTTGTTTATAATTAAGTTTTCGTTCATTAAATTCGCGCTGATGGTTTACTGATTGGAGGGTGGGAGAGTGGCCACCCACCCACCCTACATATATATTTAAACTTTAAATTATATTATGCTTATGACAATATTATTACCAAAACATTCTTAGCATTGACATTTATAAAAAAAAACAACAAAATCGTGTTCTATCTTAATTTTTATTATATATGTAGGGTGAGTGGGTGGCCACTATCCCACCCTTCAATGTTCATCATATACCCAACAGAATGGAAGAAGATATTGTACAAAAAGTATATTTGCATAAGAAATAATATAAAAGTTTGCTTATAATTTAGTTTTCATTGATTAAAACGCGTGCTGATGGTTTACTGATTGGAGGGTAGGTCAAAGGACACCCACCCATCTACATATATATTTAAACTTTAAATTCTATTATGCTTATGACAATATAATTACCGAAATATTCTTAGCATTGACATTTATAAGAAAAAAATAATCAAATCAGTGTTTTACCTTAAATTTTATAGTGTATGTAGGGTGGGTGGGTGGCCACTATCCCACCCTTCAATGTTTATAATATACCCAACAGAATGAAAGAAGATATTGTACAAAAAGTATATTTCCATAAGAAATAAAATAAAAGTTTGCTTATAATTTAGTTTTCATTCATTAAAACGCGTGCTGATGGTTTACTGATTGGAGGGTGGGTCAGAGGGCAACCACCCACCCACATAAACATTTCAACTTTAGATTATATTATGCCTATGACAATATAATTAACAAAACACAATTAACGTTGACATTTGTTAAAAAAAGTTAAAATCCAGTGTTTTAACTTAAGTCTTGTTATATATGTAGGGTGGGTGGGTGGCCACTATCCCTCCCTCCAATTTATATGTTATACCCGACGGAACTCAAAAAATATTGCACTAAAAGTATATTCGCATAAGAAATTATATATAAGTTTGCTTATATTTTAATTTTTACTTATTAAAACGCATGCTGATGATTTACTGATTGGAGGGTGGGTCCGTGGGTTAGGGGCCACCCACCCACCCTACATATACATTTCAACTTTAGATTACATTATACTCATGACAATATAATAACCAAAACAGTATTAGAGTTGAACTTTATAAAAAATGACAAAATCGAATGTTTTAGCTTATGTTTTGTTGTATATGTAGGGTGGGTGGGTGTCCACTATCCCACACTCCAATTTATATGGTATAACCGATGGTATTTAAAAAAATATTGCACAAAAAGTATATTCGCATAAGAAATTATATATATATAAGTTTGCTTATAATTTAATTTTTATTTTTACTTATTAAAACGGGTGCTGATGATTTACTGTTTGGAGGGTGGGTCCGTGGCCACCCACTCACCCGACATATACATTTAAACTTTAGATTCTATTATACTGATGATGATATAGAAACCAAACCACTATTAGAGTTGAAATTTATTAAAGAGGAAAAATCCAGTGTTATAGCTAAAGTTTTGGTATGTAGGTAGGGTGGGTGGCCACTATCTTACCCTCCAATGTTTATGATATATCCAACATAATGGAGGAAGATATTCTACACAAAGTATATTTGCATAAGAAATAAAATAAAAGTTTGCTTATAATTTTGTTTTTCATTGATTAAAACGCGTACTGATGGTTTACTGATTGGAGGGTGGGATAGTGGCCACCCACCCATCCTACATATACATTTAAACTTTATATTGCATTATGCTTATGGCAGTATATTAACCAAAATACTATTAGCGTTGACATTAATGATAAAAACACAAAATTTAGTGTTTTAGCTTAAGTTTTGGTTTAGATCTAAGGTGGGTGGATGACCAGTATCCCACCCTCCATTTTTTATGTTATAAGCGATGGAATTAAAGAAAATAAAAAAGTATATTCACACAAGAAATAAAATATAAGTTTTCTTATAATTTAGTTTTAATTTATTGAAACGCGTGCTGATATTTTACTGATTGGAGGGTGGGTTAGAGGCCACCCACCCACCCTACATATACATTTTAACTTTAGATTGTATTATGCTTATGACAATATAATTAACAAAACACAATTAACGTCGACATTTATTAAAAAAGTTAAAATCCAGTGTTTTAACTTAAGTCTTGTTGTATATGTAGGGTGGGTGGGTGGCCACTATCCCACCCTCCAATTTGTATGTTATACTCGACCGTATTAAAAAAAATATTGTACAAAAAGTATATTCGCATAAGAAATAAAATATAAGTTTGCTTATAAATTAATTTTTACATATTAAAACGGGTGCTGATGATTTACTGATTGGAGGGTATGTAAGAGGCCACCCACCCACCCTACATATGCATTTAAAATTTAGATACTATTACACTTATGATAATAAAATAACCAAGACACCATTATTATTGATGTTTCCAAAAATGAAAAAACAGTGTTTTATCGTCAGTTCCAGTGTATATGTAGGGTGGGTGGGGGGCCTCTATCCCACCCTCCAATTCCTGTAACGCAAACGGCGTTGTTTTAGATTTAGGATAGGAAATAAAATACAAATTTTCTGGTCCAACTTTTAATTGTACTCTGTGTGTTTATCTGCCTTAAAGTCATGCATCTTAAAACAAATTTTGATCTAAAACTTTAAACTTAATCTCCTTTTCTTTGTGGAAAAAGCTAACATACTGGCAATTTGTACTTTGTAAAAATTTATACTTTTATATGTGATTGCCAAAAATTGTTTATTATTTTTCCATATTTTTCATTTAAATTTTAAGAATAATGATAATAATTTTCAAATAAAATTTATAGATAATAAAATATTGAATAACTTTTATTTAAACAAAATTTACAGAGATCCTTTGGTTATTATAAGTTAGATTTCCCTTTCTTATACAATTAAAAAAGGGATATGTAACTTATAATGTTAATTCTCTTCATCTTGCTCGAAAATACCAACAGAAATCCTTTGTTGATTGTTGAAGCACTTATTATTTCAAAATTCATTATCTTTATCTTTATCTTTATTTAAACTTTATCAAACATGGTTGAATATAACTATCACCTGGAAGAAAACCAAAACAGCAAAACCAAACATTGAGAATTAAAAAACTTTTTTTGCAAGTCCTCTGAGCTAAATTTTGAAGTTGATCTAATATCCAATAATAATAGTACATTGTATAGTAAATAATAAATGAATAAATAAACTTCTGTTTTATCTACATCCAGTGGAATTCGACTTCCTGGATGATTGTGTAAGAAACAAACTGAGTGCTATTATTTATAAAAATTGCTGTTTAGAAATACTTTGATTTTTGAAAACAAATATTTTATAAAAACCGCAGAGCAGTTATATGAATATTATATAAGAAATAATTGTAGGGAATAATAAAATGGGTAATTTATAAAGGATAGTTATTTTTATGCGTAGGACGCAGGATTTCCGAGATAAGTGCCGTAAATTAATATGATTAGCACATCAAACCATCGTATACCTATCACTAAAGATTAACTATTAGTGGTCGGCCAAATTCTTAATTGTTTCTTTGATTTGAGAACGGATTTTCTAACGTAATACCGCCGACAGTTCTAAATTAACATTACAGAAACCGAAGCAAGGTTTGCAATGACCTCATCTATATATATTGTAATAGTACGCATTTATAATTCTGCAGGGTTTATCCTTAAGATTAAACGATTTTTAAATGAATCTTTATATTGAGATATGAATGTTCAAGAAAGAAAAAGAGCAAAATTTGTGACAAAGTGTTATTAAAGAGTTATTTATTTATTTAATTATTTATTTACGGAAGGCCATTAGAACATAAGAATTATTTATAATTATTTTAAAAATATAAACTATTAATTTTTGGAATGAGTAATGTGAAGTATTCTATAATGATGAACTTAATAAAATTCCTTGCTTCACTTGTGAAGTTCATCAATGTAGATTATAGTGACGTGGTAGTTTATTTAAATAGAAAAAAATAGATGCTTTTTAATGTTTATACCAATTATTAAATCAATTATTAATAGGATGAATTAAATTCTCACTTAACCCTTGGTGAAATATTTTTATGTTAATTAGAAGGTTTTAATAATTAACCTTCTAATTAACATAAAATGCTTCAACACTGATAGTAATTTCAAATAACAATAATAAGTACATCGATTCTCTATTGGTACTGGTACTCTTCTTATATTTGATTTATATTATTGCATTTTTGAGTTCAAACATTTTTGTTTTCAACTATAAATTCAAGCCTAAGCTACCGTTTGATTTATGTAAACAAATAGGACGGCCGGTATTTACGACTCCCGGTAATAAAACCTTTATTGTCGTTCGTTATCCAAAGCGTGGCTCAAAACAAACGGGGCGTGATTTATGCCCCATTGTGCCCTGTTGCGTAATCTATAAAGAAAAATAAATGTAATAAAATAATCCGGGCCTAGACGTCTTGGCCGGGATTAGAGAGCTCACAATTTTTTTTTTCCTTTTGTTTATATACACCATCACAAAACGAAACTGTAACGTTAATCTTACCATGTCTGAAGAATTGAAGAGAAAGCAAGATTAATTTATTTATTGGGTTTAATGATAAAATAATACAGTTTATTGTTTTACCAATAATTAGAGAATTACGAAACATAAAAGAATGAGATCAAAAATTAGGAGTTAATTAAGTTTTGTTCGTTAAAATTATTAGTTAATTTCCTTTAATCAACGGTGAGGAATTTAATATTTAATATATTACTATATTGTCTAAGCGTTTCACTAGATTCCTATGAGAGTTAAATACTCTAAAGTATAACGTCTTTTCCTGTCTCCAACTGCGATACACTGATGAGATCCAAAATAGATCAAAACTGGCCCGTGACTGTTGACAGGGAACAATTATTCCTTTTATTTACGTATGAGTATATACTGTTAGACAATAAAAATATTATTACTCTTATAATTATTATTATTGTTAGGATTAAAATTGCAATTTGTTCAGCATGTTCATCTAGCAGCCAGTCACAGTCACACCGAATGCCGGCCGGTTTATCGCCGGTAAATCAAAAACTTCATTTCGTACTTTCGTTTCATCCGTCGCGGACCGTAAAAGCCGCATTTATTGGCCATTTCACCTTGGAGCCCATCGGTCGCGACTTTTACCGCGAATGAAAAGTAAAAATCCGTTAGATAACAAACACGGCCGCTCGACGGACGTGACTTACACTTTTAATTGTCCCATTAAGTAATGACAGCGCACCGTGAAATTTTATCAATCGAAACCATCGGGCTTTCAATTAACTACAACGACGCTTTTTTATTACTCGAATTGATTGAATCAATTGTTAAAGTTTAATCGTTAAAAAGTGTGAGTTTATTAATACTTTCTGAATGTTTAGAAAGGATAGGATAGTGACCACCTATCCACCTTACTAATTTAATCATACTTTAACCAGTGTAACGTTTATAATTACTCTTAAGCTACAAGAGTGCTTATAAAATCATTAAAACAATTAGCAGAATAAATATAATACTTTCGCTACTACATTCTTGATGAAACATAATCACAGAGGTAGATTTGTAAATGAAAGACTTGTTTTCTTCCATAATTAATTTATCAATTTCCTGATATACGTTTCGTCAATTAATAATGGAACAAAACAAGTGTTTCATTTACAAATCCACCCCTACAATTAGCATAATTTTTTAGGGAAATAATTAATACAAAATTGCCTATCGATTATCCTTGCATTCGAAGAAGGAGCACCATCTTGTTAGATACACAAGTTCCAAATTAACACTCTTCATAATCATCTTCTTTAGTATATTATATAAAATCATTGGTGTTATTTTCATTCAAAGTATTATCGTTATCGATTAACTGTAATCAATGGGGACAATAATAGGCGATGATTCATCCAGAAACTTCTGCTTACGCGCCAGTAAACGTACTCATTATTTGTGTGAAAAATATTCGCCTATCGAAAAATTTCGGCCTTATCAACGTGCAGAGAGTGTCGCGTTGCGAATTCAGCGTAACACTTATCGTATTGGTGACTGTTATCATTTATTTATACACAGATAAGAGAGTAATTTACGATGCGAAAGGCTCTGTAATTCAATATGTTGTAACGATGCGTAATACGAGATGCAGAAGGGAGAGAAAAATATAATAGCGAATTCGTCACGTATCGTATTTTTTTAAATTATCAATAATTTATTTTTTGATTCTGCAAACTTAATAGAATACACCAAGTAAATGCCTTTAACAATGATTTCAATTTAGAATTCATTACAAAAAAGCTATCAACACTTACTGACTGGAGTTATTAAATGCAGATTATAATAATCCGAAGCAATTAACTTTAAAACGAAACAATAAATACCTACTGATCTATATATGTATAATTCTTCAGAAATATATAGGAAATAGATTATCTATAAATTTTCACAATTAAATCTGTGAAATAAGAGCACACAAAATTACCAACAAATTTAACAACTTTAAGAAGCCACAGGCATTTTTCATATTATTAGCAGACAGACAATTGAAGGCTAGGCTAATAACAACAGATATCAATTGTTTAATAGGTTGGAAGGCAGAACAGACACCTCACACCTTTATTATTATGTAACATTATACACGATAATAAAACTCGTGTTCTTTATGCAATTAATTTATTCAACTTTGACCAAATATTCATAAATAGTTTTCCAATTTCAGTGTGAGATCTTTTTTTTTTCGAATGCGTTCTTTTTAGAATTTTTTTAACTTGATTGATTTTATTATCTATTTTTTTAGTTTGGAAAGTAAACGTACATATATTTTTAACATCAACATTTGCAATCTTTTTTAATCTTTATACCTACCTATTATTATCTTCGCCTTCCTTCTCTCCATCTTTAATTTTAATCAAGCAAAATTTATAATTTATTTTCTACTAATTTCAAAGTTTTTCTTGAAATAAACTAAACACAACAGACAATTAACTGCAATAAACACTAACATTTAAATATTTAAAATAGTGAAACAAAACCAGGTGTTTAATTAATCTTCTAATTGAGAAAATAGATAGCTGGAAAGTGAATACTAAAAACCAAAGCTAGAAAGTTAAAACTTCAAAACTAGAAAATGAACGCTGAAGACCAAAAATCGAAGACTAAAAACTAAAAACTGTAATCAGCAAACTAAAAAGTATAAAATAGATTTAGCGAAGTGGAAATTAAATATTGAAAACTGATAACTGAATATTGAATACAGCAAAATGATAACTAATGATTGACAACCAAAACCTGAAAATTGAAAATTGAAAAATAAAAATTGGAAACCGGAAATAATTAGAAATGAAAAATGGAAAACTAACATCTGAAAATTGCAAACTGAAAGATCAAATTGAATAAAAGTATTTTAACTAAAAATGTATTACTAGTGATGAATAAAAAATAACTGATATCTGAAAACTGATAACTGAAAACTTAAAAACTGACAACTGATAACAGACAAAAGATAGCAGACAACAGACAGATAACAGACAACTGAAAACAGGTGATAACAACCAGTATACAACAGATAATATATGACATCTGACATATAATCTGTGACAGATGATAGATGGCAGATGACAGATGGCAGATGACAGATGGCAGATGACATGACAGGTGACAGGTGACAGATATCATATAGCAGACAACAAACAGTAGACAGATAGCATATGATTTATGAGAAATTATAAATGACAGATAACAGATGGCAAATGACATATGTCATATTGTACATAACACATAACATAATATATGACAGATGACATATGACATACGGCAGATGATAGATGACAGATAACAGATTAATAGATTAACAGATAAACAGTCAACAGACAACATATGACATATGATATGTAACATATAAAAGATATGCAGATGGCCGATGACAGGTAACAAATACCAGACAACAAACCGCAGATAACATATGTTAGATTACAGATAACTGAACAGATTCCAGACAACAGACAGCAGAGAGCAGGCAGAAGACAACAGATAGGAAACAGTAGACAACAAATAACAGATAATATATAATATATGTCAAATTATAGATGACAGATAACAAATGACAAATGACATATGACACAGGATTACTAGTAACCAATAAAAAGTAACTGATATCTGATAACTGAAAACTAAAAACTGAAAATTGAAATCTGAACTGATAACAGATGAAAGATAAAAGATACCAGATGACAGACAACAAAAAACAGATGATAGCCAGCAGACATCAGATAATATATAACATATGACAGATTATAAATGACAGATTACCGATGACAGGTGACAGATGACAAATAACAGATACCAGATAACACATAACTGACAGAGTACAGGAGAAAAGAGAAATATTACAGACAGCAAACAGTAGACAAAAGACAACAGATAACATATGATATATAGATTATAGATGACAGATAACAGATGAAAATTGACATATGACATATGACATATGATACGTAAAACATAACATGATATATGATAGATGTCAGATAACAGATAACAGACAACAAACAACAGACATTAGACAGCTGTCAGAAGACAGATGATAGATAAAAGATAACAGATAACAGATAATAGATAACAGATAACAGATAACAGATAACAGATTACACATAACACATAACAGATAATAGATAACAGATAACAGATAACAGACATCAGATACCATATATCAGATAACGGATAACAGAAAACAGTCAACAGTTAATTAAACAGCAGACAACTAGACAACAGAAAACAGACAACAGACAACAGCCAGCAGTCAAGACTCAACAACAGTCAACAGGTAACACACAACACACAACAACATATGATGACATATGGCAGCTAGCATATGAAAGACGTGCAGATGATAGATGAGCGATAGCAGATAACAGATAACAAACAACAGACAACAAATAACTAAACTACAGACAACTAGATAACAGAAAACAGACAACAGACAGCAGACAGTAAACAACAGTCAACAGAACACACACAACAGACCATAGACAAAATGTGACATATGACAAATTCACTATTAGGTGTTGTAAATATATGACAGCTAACATATGAAAGATATGCAGAGATGACAGATAACAAATACCAGACAACAAACAACAGATGACATATGAAAGATGACAAATGACAGATGACAGATAGTAGAGTACAGATAACAAAAGACAACAGATACCAGATAACAGACTACAATCAACTGATAACTAGACAACAGAAAACAGAGAGCAAACAACAGAAAACAGTCAACAGACAACATATGACATATGCCAGATAACATATGAAGGATGTGCAGGTGGCAGATGACAGATATCACATACCAGACAATAAACAAGAGATAACATATGACAGATGATAGATAATAGATAACAGATAACAGAACAGGTACCAAAGAACAGACCGCAGACAGCAAGCAAAACTCAGCAGGCAGCAAACAGTAGACAATAGACAACAGATAACTTATCATAAATAACACATTATAAATGACAGATAACAGATGACAAATGACATATGACATAGGATACATAACAGATAACATGATATATAACAGATGGCAGATGACATATGTCAGTTGACAGACAACAGACAGATGACAGATGACAACAGATACTAGATAATAGTCAACAGACAACAACAAAAAACGCAACAGTCAGTAACAAGAAACAACAAACAAAAAACAACAGATAACATATGACATATGACAGATAACATGTCACATATGACATATTAAAGATGACGGATAATAGATAACAAAACAGATACCAGATAACAGACAGCAGGCAGGAGATAGCAGATAGAAAATAGTAGACAATAGACAAGAGACAACATATGATATACGGCAGTTGACAGATGGCAGATGACAGATGACGGATAAGAGATGATAGGTGACAGATAGCAGATGACAGATAACAAATACCAGACAACAACCAACAGATGATATATGACATATGACATATGACAGATGACAGATGACAGGTAGTATAGTACAGATAAGAACAGATAACAGATAACAGATACCAGATAACAGATAACATACAACAATCAACTGATAACTAGACATCAGAAAACAGTCAACAGACAACAGTCTACAGACAACATATGAAATATGACAGATAACATATGAAGGATGTGCAGGTGGCAGATGACATATATCACATACCAGACAATAAACAAGAGATAACATATGACAGATGATAGATAATAGATAACAGATAACAGACCGCAGACAGCAGGCAAAACTCAGCAGACAGCAAACAGTAGACAATCGACAACAGATAACATATGATAAATAACAAATTATAAATGACAGATAACAGTTGACAAATGGCATATGATACATAACAGATAACATGATATATAACAGATGACAGATGACATATGTCAGTTGACAGATAATAGATAAGAGACAGATGACAGATGACAACAGATAAAAGACAACAAATATTAGATATTAGGCAACAGACAACAATCGACATATAACTAGAAAACAGACAACTAGACAACAAAAAAAAGGCAACAGTCAGCAACAAGAAACAACAAACAAAAAACAACAGATAACATATGACATATGACATATAAAAGATGATACCAGACAACAGACAGCAGGCAGGAAATAGCAGATAGAAAATAGTAGACAATAGACAAGAGACAACATATGATATACGGCAGATGACAGATGGCAGATGACAGATGACGGATAAGAGATGATGGGTGACAGTTAACAGATAACAGGCGACAAAAAACAGACAAGAGACAGCAGACAACATATGAAATATGAAAGATGATAGATACGCGATTACAAAGAAGTCAATCGTCAACCAACCATGAACAAGAGAAACCAGCTGTTACCTGATAACTAACAGCTATTAGCTGATAAGTAACATCTAATAACTGATTTAAAGAAGGTAAAAAAAACAAATAACGATTAATAGTCAATAAAGATTGCAGGACACAAACAACAGAAACAGAAAAAAAGAACATCAAACAAGACTTAGCAGTTAACAATGAAAAGTTAACAGATAATATGACAATGTAAAACATGTTTCTCTGTTATCTGATAAATAATTGATACAATATTATAAATGGCTAGTATTAATAAACAGTAAAGACTTAGAAGTATTTAAAATATTACATAAAAGAGACAGTAAAAATAATGAAAAGTTATCAAATATTAGTTAACAGTTCACAGGTAACAGTAAACAAAAACAGATAATATAATACTGGAATCAGATATCTAATAACTTAAACCAAATTATAACCGATCACAGATAAAACATAACAGCAACGAAAAGTTAACAGATTACACATGACAGATGACAGATGAAAGGTGACAAATCAAAGATTAGAAATTACAGACTTAGGATTACAGATTAATAATTATGGATTGCAGATTACAGACAACAGTCAATACTCTGAGGATAGATGATAAATAACAGATAACAGCTGACAAATGACAAATATCCAGTATAAGATACTAGATAACTGGTAACAATTGTCAACAGATCATGGACAACATAAACTAGAAAAAAAGGTACTTGACACCTAATAGTTGATAACTGATAGCTAATACCTAATAACTAATATATAATAACTAGTTATTAGTAATAACTAATAATGAATTTCATAAGGTAAAAAAAACAATTAACAGTTAGAAACACATTTCAGAAAACAAACAATAGAAATCAGCAAACGAACAACAACAAAAAAAGACTTCAAACAATACTTAATAATTAAAAGTCAATAGATAACAGACGGCGTGGAACATGAACCAGATAGCTAACTGTTACCTGATGACTTTTAACTGACATATGATAACTGATAACCGATACAATATTACAAATGATAAAAATTAATGAACAGTTAAAAGTTAGAAATTTTTAAAATGTTACAGATAATATATGGTAAAAATTAGCAAAGGAACAAAAGTTAACCAGGGAAAGGTGAGACAAATTACAAATAACTAATGACAGATAACAGATAACAAACAAGTCAAACGTCAACAGGCAATGGATAATAGAAACCAGAAAAAACCTAGCTGAAAACTCATTCATAACCAATAACTGACAGTTAATAGCTGATAACTAATTTCTAAAATTATTATACGATAACTGAAAACTTGTAAGTAATAATTGATTTTCAGAAGGTAAAAAAAGAATTTACTGTTAACAATTATAAACAGATTGCAGTAAACAAACAAAAGATATCAGTAAATGGACAATAGAAAACAAGACATCAGACAACACTTAGCAGCTGATAATTAAAAGTCAACAGATAACAGACAATGTAAAACATGAATCATGAGGCTAATAAAAAATATATTAGTTTATTTTCTACAACGACGTAAAGAACTTCAATACATTTTATTATTGCTGATTACTGAAAACTGTTACTGTGTGTTTTCTGTAATATGTTAAAAACTTCTAACTGTTAACTGTTTATCAATATTTGTCATTTATAATATTCCATTGGTTATCAGTTATTTGTTAGTTAATAGTTATACTGACAAATGATAACTGATAACCAATGGAATATTATAAATGGCAAATATTAATGAACAGTTAACAATTAGAAGTTTTTAACATATTACAGAAAACACACGGTAAAAATCAGCAAACGGACAACAAAAAAACCCTTCAAACAATAGTTAACAGTTCACAGTTACCAATCAAACGAAAATAGCTAACATACAATATAATACTAATAACTTATAACTGATTACTGACAAATTATAACTGAAAACAGATAAAATATAACAAATGATAGATGACAGATGAAAAATCAAAGATTACAGATATGTGATTAAAAATTAGAGATTGTAGATTAAAAATTACGAATTGCAGATTATAGATAACACGATGATTTAAATTCTCACTTGTTCCGTTGTGAAACATATTTATTTAACCCTTATAAAAGTCAACAGTCTAAGGACAACATAATAAAGAAAACAGATTGATTGATTACTAATAAGTCACAACTAATAACTGATAGCTGATCAGGAGATTACAGAAAACGGACAATAAAAACAGGATCCGGAAATCATTTAGTAACCTATTACAGAAAATTCGCACAAAGGCAAAAGAAAATAGACATCAGTAAGCAGTTGATAGTTCACAGGCAGCAGTCAATATAAAATGTAAAATAGAAAATATTTGTTTGTGGCCATAAATTTTGAATATAATTTTAAAACTGTATTCAAAGTTAATAAACTACAAACTTCTTAATTATCTACCATTTGGTATGTATAACGGTATAACATAACCTAGAAAATTTCTAGAGAAGTTTTTAAGGTAATTTTATAAACTTAGAAAAAACAATGTTATAATATTATATGCAGAAAAACTCCTTTAAGGGAAAGTCTCTATAAAATTTTATAATACTGAAATAAATGAACATTGGAGACAGAAAATCATGGAAATTAAAATAATACCGAACTATAACATTAGACTTCTATTAGCGTTTAGGTAAATTTTAAATCGCTCGAAAATATTTTATAAACTAAAGAGAAATACTCTAAAATGCGTCAATATGATAATACCATAAAACTGCCATATATTGATGCAAAAGCAGACTTAACAAGAATATTCTGGAAACGATAAAATCCGAAAATTTTAAACAGAAATCCCATTAACCAGAAAATTTTATAAAATATTTTAAACCTAAAATAAATGTACAATTATAAAATTCTGGAAACGCATTTTAAAAATACTAGAACGGAAAAAATCAAAGAGAACATGCCAGAAAAAAAAATCAGTTGATAAGACAGACAAGAAATATTATCAATATTTAGAGTACTTTAGTAACATTCTAAAACCCTTTAAAGCTTTAAAATCTTGAAGATTGAAAGTATGAAAAAGGAAACGTTTGAAAATTATAGAAGTCCTTAAAAAATACTTACTGAATTGTAGCAAAAAGCAGAAATATAAAATTGATAAATTGTAAATAAAAGTTTGAGAGAATTTTAAAACCTTGAGGAAAATTTAGTATAAAAACATGATTCGATTATTTAAAAGAAAAATACGAAGATCATTTTAGATCTAGATCATTAGAATTACTATTTCGTATAGGATGAGTTGATTTAAAGTAATTCCATAAGATATTTAATAAAACAATGAAATATTTTCAAAAATAATTACACTTTTATAAATCAATTTTTCCAAAACACTGAAAAAAAATCTATTAATAAACTGATATCCATAAAACTTATAGATTAATGCTCCAATCAAAAAAACCTTTTTTCCAACCTTTCTATCTATTCCCAAAAAATTAATTGAACACATTACGTAATTGAATAAATCCGAACGCGAGTTATTCGTGTGGGCAACGTCAAGTAATTTATTTATATTATTGAAGCGCGCGCGGAATGTCCGAAACGTCGTAATTGTTAATACACACTTTCACTCAATGTCCAAATAAATAAAAAAATAAATAAATTTGAAAAACAGGTAATTACGACTCGTTTGGCAACCATAATTGAATTCTTCGTCAATTAATTAACGATTTAATTCGAATATTCGTTTTAATTTATAGTTCTCTTGAACGAGAAGAAGAAGTGGATAATTAAGTTTAATTCAAATTGATACACATTTCGTAATAAATACGATTTTAAAGTATCTAAAATCGTATTTATAATTCGATTGTTGATTAAAACACGAATTAATACGAAAATGTTTCACCACGGGTTAAGTGAGAAATTATTTAATCGTATTGATAAGTTCATGCGCAAGACATTATTATTACACAGTTATTGTATAAAATCACTACAAACAGTTAAAAAAACTATGGAAGATTAATTTAAGAGAAATAAATATTTAGCATTTTTTATCTATAAAATTTCTTAAGAAATCCTCATGAACTAATTTGTAAAACTATTGAGAAACAAAAGTTTATAATTTAAATTTTAAGATTGTGCAACATAATTTTGTTTATAATTTGATTTGCAATTTTTTAATAAACTTTTATTAAAATATTTGAAGAATGAAAACGACGAGCAAAATTTAAAATATGTGAAAAGATTGTGTAACATAATTTTGTTTTATTACATCAATCAATGTAATAAATTTAAAAAAAAACTCTTAATTAAGTTAAATCATGCCATCAAATCTTCAATTAGGTACATTATTCAATACATAAATAAATCAAGTTTTCAGACAGATTAGACAATTTAAATAATGATATTTCGAAGCTCTGATGTTTGCCTTTAGAATCTAAGTCTGAATCTTTAAAGATTGTTGATAAAAGTGTTTGGCATTAGGAATTCAAAATTTATCAACAATATTTCTTGTAAAATTGAAACATAATGAAATAATAATTCAAAGATTATTTTGCAACAATTGAAACTTATCTTGACTACTTTTTTTAATATAGTTTAAATGAATTCATCAACATTTCATTCTTCTTAATGAAAATACACTTTTTCAACCATCTATAATGTTCCCAAAATATATTGTTTTGACATTTCAATAACAAATATCTTTTTGCGATGTAATTTATATAATATAGAATTTACTTACCTCAGCACTCTTGATACTCTTCAAGTTTCAATCTGCAATTTTTTTTCAAAGAAACAACTGCACCGCGAATCGGACGTTTCGATTAAAATCGCAACACATATATGTATTTAAAAAAATAAAACAAGCAATGTAGGTTATGTTTTTCGAGTTCGCGAGGCGCGCGCTATATTTAACGTACTAGAGAGAGCGAGAGAGAGTTGCGCGCGAGCTGAGGCGTCTCGACACTTTCCTCACTTAAGGTGCACTGGCGCTACGCGAGGCTCGGACTGGCGCAGGTGGGACTCAAACCCGCGCCGACGCTCCGCAATAATTACACCATTACACCATCTCTCTGATAAGGGATGGACGCTGCACATTATTCGCTCATCGTCCGTATGGATGACTCACGCTGGTCGAAATAGGAGTTCCCTGTAGGAAGTTGGCTGCGACTTTTATTTTCTTCAATTTTCGCACAACTTGCATCGCAGGAGGCGGAAGGATATGGGTGTTTAAGGCATTCTTGGAAATTCTCGGATTACTAACGCGCTCCGGAATGTTCTTATCTTAGCACGAATTACGCAAATTTTATGATTAATCAATGTACTACTACAATTTACACATAAATTTTATTTTTAATTAATGATTAAACAATTAAATATAACAAGTGATTACCAATTTATACTGTAATTATACAGTAAAAAGTTCATTTATTAATAATACTAATTAAAAATCTATAAACATTGATAAATTCTGTGGTAGTACCATCGAACTAATCATATTTATCTAGGGCATATACATACTTTAATGCATCTTTAATCAAAATTAATTATGCTGGGATAAATAGAAACATTTAAATAACAATCTGCATAGGTAGTACTTATAATCTTTCTCTCAGTATCTATATACCTAAATGATTAGAAAGGCGTTTGGCGTTAATAAATGTATTATTATTTTTATTATGACTTCTATGCATCTTTTAATACATATTTAAAAATCATAATTTAAACTAGGATTAATGAAAACGACTACATAACAACTTTCATATGTAGTACCAATAAATTTTCATTTTCAGTACCTATATGCCTATATAATAATATTAATTCATAGCCTGTACATCTTGTAACACCTTAAAATTAACTTTAATTAAATTAACATAAATTGTTACATCTATATAACAATTTTCATAAGTAGTACTAATAATTATTCTATATATCTACGTAGTAAAATATATTACTGTCCAGTCTTGTAAAAATTAACTAATAATACAAGAAGATACTTTTTAAGAAATACTAATAAAGTTGTAATCTTAATATAATCTTAATGGTACTTTTAGAACAATACTTATAATATTATAATAATATTTACGAAATTTCAATTTAAAAAAACTATATTATTTCACGATTAATCTTAACCACAAAAAGTAATTCATAAAAAGTACTAATCTATTAGTACCCTTATACATAATGGCGTATGTAAAATAAATCAGAGCGTTGCCAATATAATAATAAATACTATACCGCATAAAATTTATTCTAGTATAATATTTGATTGATTGCTTTGGTAGTACTGAAGATATTTTATGTCCTTAATGAAACATTATATTGGGTTAGTAGTACCATACGTAAATAAATTACTCACTAAACGCATTATTAAAAGATGTGATTATTTTATTAGTACTAAAGCATACGTCGTTTTTATTACGAAAAAATTGTGCTTATTTTATTGGTACTAATGATATTTTTTAAATTTATCATAAAATGTCATTATTCAGGTTATGGCTTTGTATAAAAGTGGTTTTTTAATAACAAAATATTTGCGTGATATTTCAACAGGCAATAAATAAATATATTCGGTGGTACTACCTATTAAATATTCCCAACATAATAATAAAGACAATATAATATAACTGGTTAATAGTTGAGCAGTTACCATTAATTCTAACTGATTGTTTTGATAGTACCGAAACTTTCTCGTTTCCTTAATAAAATATAATTTTAGGTTAGTACCATATGTAAATAACTTACTTATTAAACGCATAAGACTTTTCTATCATGAAAAAATATAGTTATTTTATTAGTACTCATGAAGTTTCTTTCTAAATGTAATCAGAGAATGTCATTATTGAGGTTATGGCCATTTATAAAAGAGTTCATCTTTAATAACAAAATATTTGCATGATATTTCAACAGTTAATAAATAAAATATTCGTTAGTACTACTTATAGAATTATTGCCAACATAATATTATATAATAATAGGAAATTGGTTAGTACCTGAGCAGTTTCTTTATTTTAGCTGACTATTTAGGTAGTACCCAAGCTCTTTCGTCCCCTCAATATTATTTTAGGTTAGTATGATACGTAAATAAGTTACTTATTAAACCCATAATGAAGTTTGTTTTTATTTTTAAAATAAAAAAAATGTGAATATTTTATTGGTACTAACGATTTTTTTTAATTGATTGATAAAATGTCATTATTCAGATTGTGGCCTTTTATAAAAGAGTTAATCTTTAGTAACAAAATATTTGCGTGATATTTCAACAGGTAATAAATAAAATATTCGGTACTACTACCTATAAAAATGTTGCATAATACTAATACATAATAATAAAGACAATATAATATAATTGGTTAATAGTTGTGCAGTTTCCATTACTGATTGTTCAGGTAGTACTGAAGCCTTTTCGTCCCCTTAATATTATTTTAGGTTAGTACCTCACCTAAATAAGTTACTTATAATTTTTATTATAAAAAAATGTGATTATTTCATTGGTACTAATTAATTATCTTCTATATTATAATCATAGAATGTCATTATTCAGGTTGTGGGCCTTTTATAAAATTTCAACTTTGATAACAAAATATTTGTGTGATTTTTCAACAGGTAATAAATAAATATATTCGGTAATACTACCTATAAAAATGTTGCCAACATAATAATAAAGACAATATAATATAATTGCCAAGTAGTTGAGTAGTTACCATTAATTCTAACTGATTGTTTAGGTAGTACCGAAGCTTTTTCGTCCCGTTAATATTATTTTAACTTAGTATGTAAATAAGTTACTTATTAAACCCATAATTAAATTTTAGTTTTTGTTTATTTTTAAAATGAAAAAATGTGAATATTTTATTGGTACTAACGATATTTTTAAATTGATTGATAAAAGGTCATTATTCAGATTATGGCATTTTATAAAAGAGTTCATCTTTAATAACAAACTATTTTCGTGATATTTCAACAGGTAAAAAATTAAATATTCGGTAGTACTACCTATAAAAATGTTGCCAACATAATAATAAAGACAATATAATATAACTGGCTAATAGTTGTGCAGTTTCCATTACTGATTGTTCAGGTAGTACCGAAGCTTTTTCGTCCTCTTAATATTATTTTAGGTTAGTACCTCGCCTAAATAAGTTTATAATTTTTATTATTAAAAAAATGTGATTATTTCATTGGTACTAATTAATTATTTTCTTTATTATAATCATAGAATGTCATTATTCAGGCCACAACCCTTTTATAAAATTTCAACTTTAATAACAAAATATTTATGTGTTTTTTTCAACAGGTAATAAATAAAATGTTCGGTAGTACTACCAATATAAATGTTGCCAACATAACAATAAAGACAATATAATAGAAAATTGATTAGTAGTTGAGAAGTTACCATTGATTCTAGTTGATTATTTTGGTAGTACCGAAGCTTTTTCGTTTCCTTAATATTATTTTAGGTTAGTACCATACGTAAATAAGTTACTTATTAAATACATAATTAGTTTTTTTTTTTTATTGTGAAAATATGCGATTATTTTATTAGTACTAATCTTTTTTTTTATTTAACCATTCAATCTTATAAAAGATTTTACTTTTAATAATAAAATTATTTGCTTGATATTTCTACAAGTAAAAAATAAAATATTTGGCAGTACTACCTATAAAAATGTTGCCTACAAAATAATAAAGACAACATAATATAATTGGTTAATAGTTGTGCAGTTTCCATTACTGATTGTTCAGGCAGTACCGAAGCCTTTTCGTTCCCTTAATATTATTTTAGGTTAGTACCTCACCTAAATAAGTTACTTATTAAATCCACTTTGAAGTTTTTAATTTTTATTATGAAAAAATGTGATTATTTCATTGGTACTAGTTAATTATTTTCTTTATTATAATCATAGAATGTCATTATTCAGGTTGTGGCCTTCTATAAAATTTCAACTTTAATAACAAAATATTTGTGTGATTTTTCAACAGGTAATAAATAAAATGTTCGATAGTACTACCTATAAAAGTGTTGCCAACATAATAATAAAGACAATATAATATAATTCCTAAGTAGTTGAGTAGTTACCATTAATTCTATCTGATTGTTTAGGTAGTACCGAAGCTTTTTCGTCCCCTTAATATCATTTTAGCTTAGTACTATACGTAAATAAGTTACTTATTAAATCCATAACAAAGTCTTTTTTAATTTTATTATGAAAAAAAGTGATTATTTTATTGGTACTAATGTTTTTTTTTGTAAATTTAATGATAGAATGTCATTGTTCAGATTAAGGCCTGTTATAAAAGAGTTTACCTTTTAAAAGTGTTGCCAACATAATAATAAAGACAATATAATAAAATTCCTGAGTAGTTGAGTAGTTAGCATTAATTCTAACTGATTGCTTAGGTAGTACCGAAGCTTTTCTGTCCCATTAATATTATTTTGGGTTAATACCATACGTAAATAAGTTATTTATTAAACCCATAAGTCCTTTTTACCATGAAAGAAATGTGATTATTTTATTGGTACTAATGATTTTTTTAAAATTTAATCATGGAATATCATTATTCAAATTATGGCCATTTATAAAAGAATTAATCTTTAATAACTAAATATTTGCGTGATATTTTAAGAGGTAATAAATAAATATATTCGGTAGTACTACCTATAAAAATGTTGCCAACATAATAATAAAGACAATATAATATAATTCCTAAGTAGTTGAGTAGTTACCATTAATTCTATCTGATTGTTTAGGTAGTACCTAAGCTTTTTCGTCCCCTTAATATTATTTTAGCTTAGTACTTTACGTTAATAAGTTACTTATTAAATCCATAATGAAGTCTTTTTTATTTTTATTATAAGAAAATGTGATTATTTTATTGGTACTAATGTTTTTTTGTAAATTTAATGATAGAATGTCATTGTTCAGATCAAGGCCTGTTATAAAATAGTTTACCTTTAATAATAAAATATTTGCGTGATATTTCAACAGATAACAAATAAAATTTTAGGTAGTACTACCAATAAAAATGTTGCCAACATAATAATAAAGACAATATAATATAATTGTTTAGTAGCTGAACAGTTACCATTAATCCTAGCGGTTCGTTTAGGTGGTACCGAACCTTTTTCGTTCCCTCAAGATTATTTTTGGTTAGTACCGTACGTAAGTAAGTTGTTTATTAATCGCGTATGTCTTTTTTATTATGAAAAAACTGTGATTGTTATATTGGTACTGATATTTTTTTTTTTTTTAATTTATTGTTATAATGTCATTATTCAGGTTATGGCCTTTTATAAAAGAAAATAAAAGTAATAATACAATTTAATTATTTTATAAAAGAGTTCATCTTTAATAACAAAATATTGGCGTGAATTTTTAACAGGTAGTGAATAAAATGTTTGTTAGTACCACCTATAAAGATGTTACCGACATAATAAGAAAGGCAATGAAATAAAAAATTGATTGACACTTAAGGATTTACTATTTATTCTGGTTGATTGTTCTGGTAGTACCCCAGATTTTTCGTTTCCTTAATGAAATAATATTTAGTACAATACGTTTGACTATTATTCAAAGAGTTGATTTTTAGTAACAAAACATGTGCTTCAATTAATAGAATTTTGGGTAGTACTACCTATAAAAATTTTCATTTTTTTATAATAACTAAATATAAATATATTTTTTATAAATAAAAAATTTGCATGACGTGTTTACAAGGAATAATTATAATCTCATAGATTTTATAGGATAGTACTACCTATAAAAATAATGTAATAACAATAATAATATTGATGCCAAATGTAGGATGAAATAAAACACGATTTTCTATGTTTTTTACCACGGTATATTGATACCTTTGATCGACTCAACTCCATCGGTCAATTAAGGTATTTTTTGCTGTTAAAAAATGTGATTGTTTTTGTAGTACCGAAGTTTCTTTCGTTTATTCAATTGAATGTTATTATTTTACGTTAGTACTATATGTAACCTAAATTATGCGCGAACTCAATTTGCTATGAATAAATGTGATAACCTTATTAGTACTTTTTATTTTATTAATTTATTTATATCTTTGGTCTTCGTTCTTAAAATAATACATAAAATACAGAAGAAAAAAAAACAAATTACTAAGTTCTGTTTTCTTTTAATCTCATCATGAAATTCTATTATTCTGGCAGGTACCATTTATAAATTTGGTGATGTTTGAAATGATATTCACTTATGAAATTTAAAAAAAAAATAATAGCTGAAAATAACATTTTACGTCTTAACTTGAGTACTTGAGTAGTACTAGGCCTTTAATAACTACTTTAACTTATTTATATATGGTACTAACCAAAAATAATCTCTTTTAATATAAGAAATAAAAAATATTTCGGTACTACTAAGAAAATACACGTGTTAATAGCAGAAAATGGTATTCCATGGCTTTACTTGAGTAGTACCATTAAGGTAATAAATTCGTTTATAAATGGTACTAACTATAAATATTTGCTTTACATTCAAGAAATTAAAAATATTTTGGTACAATTAAGAAAATACATTTGTTAATAGCAGAAACTGACATTTCATGCCTTGACTTGAGTACTTGAGTAGTACCATTAAGGTAATCAACTCGTTTATATATAGTACTAACCAAAATATTTTTTTATCATTACAAAAATTAAAAATATTTCGGTACAATTAAAAAAATACATATGTTAATAGCATAAAATGGCATTCCATGTCTTTACTTGAGTAGTACCATTAGGGTAATCAACTCGTTTATATATAGTACTAACCAAAAATATTTCCTTTGCATTAAAGAAATTAAAAATATTTTGGTACTATTAAGAAAATGCATTTGTTAATAGCAGAAACTGACATTTCATGCCTTGACTTGAGTACTTTAGTGGTACCATTAAGGCAATCAACGCATTTATATATGGTTCTAACCAAAAATAATATGTTTACATAAAGGAAGTTAAAAATATTTTTTTACAACTACAAAAATACATTTGTCTATAGCAGAAAATGTCATTCCACGTCTTGACTTATATACTTGAGTAGTACCATTAAGGTAATCAACACATTTATATATGGTACTAACCAAAAATAATCTTTTTCCATTAGAGAAATTAAAAATATTTTGGTCCAATTAAAAAATACATTTGTTAATAGCAGAAAATGACACTTCATGCCTTCACTTGAGTACTTGTGTAGTACCATTAAAGTAATCTCATTTATAAATGGTACTAACCAAAAATAATTCGTTTCAATGAAAAAAATAAAAATATTTTGGTACAAATAAGAAAATTCAATTCATAAGTTTTTATAAATAAAAAAAAATAATAAAACAATTGCCATCAGTGTCAAACTTTCTAAATTTACTCAAAATTAGTGTGTTTCTCTATTCTGTGTAAATTTTAAAAATCCTACAGCTGAATTTTAAATTAATTGCATTTAAAAGCGAGACAGAACAATTTTACTTTAATAAGATTTTACATTGGTAAAAAAATAAAAAAACAATTGCCATCGGCGTCAAACTTTCTTAATTTACTCAAAATAAGTATGTTTCTCTATTTTGTGTAAATTTTAAAAAATCTTACGGCTGAATTTTAAAATAATCGCATTTAAAGACGAGACAGTAAAATTCTAGTTTCACAAGATTTTGCATTGGTAAAAAAATAATAAAACAATTGCCATCAGTGTCAAACTTTCAAAATTTACTCAAAATTAGCCTGTTTCTCTATTCTGTATAAATTTTATAAAATCCTACAGCTAAATTTTAAAATAATCACATTTAAAGAGAAGACACCAAAATTATATTTTCTTGTCTTAATAATAAAACCTTAAATTTATCTTTTTTAGTACCAAAAGTACATGAGTGAAAATTTAAAATACCACTTTATCTACAACTCTTATAAAATATACATTTAACATTTTCCACATTTGCATTAATTGCAACAGCAAATATTAACACAAACCAGTGAACTGATAAAAATAATCGACGAGCAAATTAATTCCTATCCCCAATTTAACCGTCGAAGCGAGAACTTTCAGTATTAATTAAATAATTAAATTATTCACACGCAATAGTCGATTTTTTTCGGTGTGAATAATTATACACTTTAAAATTATAATAATTGATTATTATGTAGTGAACCATTATATTAATTGCGGGCTTTACACTTTCGAAAACTTCGGCTTCCTCCATTAAGAATTCGGACGTGTGCGTGCAATTTCGTGTTACGTTCCACGTGTGGAGGTAATAATTTTCGGTGCCCGAAAAGTCGAAAATATTCTAGATAGTGGTGCTTTAATTATCGTGCGGAATTTGATGCTTACGGACACGAAAAGGGCTTTTTTACATTTTAAATTGTTGAAGAAAGCCTACATAACTAGTTTATGTATTTAATCAAGTAAAGGTAGTTAAATAATAAGGTGTAAATGATTATTATGTCACAATTAAATCGTAAAAAAATGTGAGGACAATTTAAGAAAATTAATAAATGGCAAGGTCACCTCATTTAAAAGTGGCCTCGCAAATTTTTCTGTCTTCAAAGGTGACACTGGGATATATTAATAACATTAGATGAATTTAAAAAGCAAATAAAAACGTTGAGGTTACATTTGAATAGGATTAAAATGTGACCTCAACGTTTTTAATTTCATCTAATTTTATTAAAATATCCAATTTGTTGGTTTTGAAGCAAAAGTATGACAAGGTCACCCAAATGGAGTTTTTTTAAACTTTACTAATTTCTGTATTTAAGCAATATTCTAAGTGTTCTCACGTTTTTATTTTTTATATATTGAAAGTAAAATATGATGTCACTTATTGGTTGAGGTCTTTTTATGTCTTTCATTATGGAAAAATTTTAATAATAATTTTAAGATGACCTCATCGTTTTTAAAATCATCTAATTTCATCCATTGTTATTAAAGTAAGAAATGTAGCGAGGTAATCGTATATTATCGTTTCATTGTTATAGTGAGATTAACTGGAAAACAATTTCACTTTTATTTTCCTTTTACCAAATGCCCTATAAGCAAATTTTGAAGAGAAAAAGTGTTAGATCACCGTGAAAGAAGGTGACTGCTATTTATTATTATGTAATTTTTATTAATTTTGATATTATTAGAAAATATATGTCGCTTACTAAAAAAAATGACCGGGTCACTTAATTGTCAAATGACATATTTTTGTTATTTAAAAGTTTATTAATTTTTAACTTATCTAATTTTAATAAAAAAATGACATGTTATTACAATATAAATTTTATAAGGTCACCTTAGAATAAGATTATTGTCTAAATTTTATAGATTTTATCTGGTGTTTTTGAAAATTATGTGTATCACTCTTAAAAAAATAGTAAAGCCACTTTGTCAATATATAACTTTGGTTTTTATTTGCATTTTTTCAGTTGCTTTTTGTTGATTTTTCTTGATTTATATCTTTTTTAACAAAAAAATAATGAAAATTTGACAAGTACAATCAAAAGTCAGGTCACCTTATTCAATTATTATTTTATGTCATTCTAAAAAGAATAATCCGTCAAAAATTATTATTATTATTTTTCCAATTTTACCAAGTGGTATTACAAAACCACAAGCCAAATTTTAAGAGAAAATCTGTTAGGTCACCGCGAAAAGAGGTGACCTTGCTATGAATTATTATGTCATATTTATTGATTTTTATATTATTAGAGATTATGTGTCGCTTCATAAGAAACATAATTACGAGATTACTTTATTATCCAATATTTTTTTTATTATTTAACTTATTATGTAATTTTAATTGAAAATCACTTATGTCGTTACAATAAAAACTTTACACCTTAGAAATTATAGTGTAAATTTTATAGATTTCGTCTGGTGATTTAAAAAAAAACTGTATGTCACTCTTAAAAAGAAAAAAATGGTAAAGCCACTTTGTGAATATATAACCTACTTAGAGTTGTCTAATATTATTGTTAATTTCACATTTTAACATAGTTGACTTCAATAGAAAAAAGATATTGAAGCGTCGAATTTTATTTGCATTTTATAAATAGTTATTGAATTTTCTTCAGTTCAGTCTTATTTAATTAAATAGATTTTCTTAAAATACAGAAAACGACTTTAATAAACTACATAACTAATATAAAACATGTGACAAAAATAATTAAAAGTAAGGTCACCTTATTTCCTCATTTGTCAACACTTTTATTTATTTCATTTTATATTATTAATTTTTGCTACACCTAATTAGATTTTAATGGACAAAACAAAAATAGAAATAAAGCTAGGTCATCTTGATATAATGTGACCTCATATTGGTTTTTCGTTTGTATGTGTCTATTTTAAAACTTTAAATAATACAAATAAACAATATTAATAAAAATACTACAAAAAGTGGAAAGGTCGTCTGGAATTAGATGACCTAGTAATAATAGAATTTTATAACGAGGTCACCTTTAAGTAGGGTAAGAAGCCAAGTTTTGTCTTGGCCAATTTTCATTGATTGTATAATTCATTTTTGTATTGTATTCTTATGGAAGATTACTGTGGATAGTCAGAAATAACTTTTTTTGGAAAAGTAAAGTGACCTCATGATGTTTCTTCTAATTTTATTAATTTCATTTTTATTACACACAAATAATAATTTTCAATAGAAATATCAATTTTATGCGAAAATGCCATGAGCATTTAGCGAAATAAGACCTCGTTTCGTTATTTTTTTCGTATAACTTTTTAAGTATAATGACCTTGAAGAAATAATGTCAACGTCACATTATTACTTTTGTCTAGACATCTTTTTCAATAAAAAATATATTTTAAGTGTAGAAAGAACAATTTTTATTCTTGTTTTTTCTCGTTTATCTTTAATCTATTTTTCTTAAAATTCAAGGAAGAAATAAATGTTATGATGACCCTGTAATAAAATGAGCTCACCATTTTTTTGTACATCTAAAATTAAGTCTGGTAGTACTGAAAAAAAAAAAGTGCCAAGGTCACACTGTAATAAGATGACCAATCATGACTATTTTCTATTAAAAAAAACTAATTTTATTAAGAAATCGAGTATGATAACATTGACAGTATGGTGACCTTCAAGAAATAATATCAAGGTGACATTATTATAAGATGATCTTTTTCAATGAAATACAATATATATTTAACAAAACAAAAAATAGTAAGGTCACGTTATTAAATAGCAATCTTTTTTCCCTCGTTTAACTTCAATATAATTTTCTTAAAATTCAGGTCTGGTGACCATGAAGAAACAAATATCATGGTGGCACTGTAATAAGATTTATAATTAGATGTACAATTGTAAATCTAGTAGTATTAAATAAACAAAATATCAAGGTCACACTGTAATTAGATGACATATTTATTACTATTTTCTGTAAAATTCTGATACCATGGACAGTATTGATGTAAAATGTCAATGTCATACTGTAATGACCCCACTGATTGTGACTGCATACGGAGGTGTGGTATTATTGAAGAGAAAAATATCAAGATCATACTGTAATAAAATAACCTCACTATTTTCTGTACCATACCAACGGTATTGAAATAAAATATATCAAGGTCACATTGTAATAAGATGACCTAATTTTTTTCGGTTCATCTGAAAACAAGCTTGCTGGTATTGAAGAAAAAAATGTCAAGGTCACACTATAATAAGATGACCTTAGTAATTTTTGAACATCTAAACGGGTTTTAATGATAGACTAAAATTGACAGCATATAATTGGCAGCTGGTAATTGATAGATAATAATTTTCAATTAACAAATTGATAAATAAAAAGGACAGTTGACATTTGATAGATAGATTAACAGTCGATATTAGACAATTAATAATTAACAAACGAAAATTGACAGTTGAATTATAATAACTGACAGTTGACATTTAAAGGATGAAAATTAAGAGTTGACAATTTTCAGTTAACACTTGATAGTATATAATTGACAGTTGATAAATAAAAGACGAAGATTTTCAGTTAACAAATTGATATACAGGGTCCTGCAACAGTGCGTCAAGCTTTCCTAGCGCCTTTCTCGTAAGAGATAGAAAAAAATGTTTCATATAAAAATTTATTGAATTAAAAATCTCTATGCCGTAAAATTATTTTAAAATATACAGGGTGTCCCAATTTTGCGTTATAACAAAAGCCAACATTTTTTTAAATGGAACACCCTGTATATTTTTTCATTTTATAATTTGGATAGTATTTTATAACTTAAACCTTATTTTGGTTTTTAATTTCGATATGGCATTTCCGAGTTATTGACGTTTTTCTGAAAAAAATGTAAAAAGCGGAGGTTCACAAAAAAAATTATTCTGATGTTGTATTTAAAATTTAAGAAATTTTCTTTTTCCTATGGTTTGTCATAAGTACTGTTTATGTACCAGTGTTAAAAATTTTCACTTTTGAGGAACCCTACCTTTGTATCAGACACGCCATTTTCTAAAATTTCAAATTGTCGTAACTCTTTTTTTTTAAATGGAATCATATAGTTTGTTTAATTTCATATTATTCTGCATCTAATTTCCTACAAAAAATATTAAGCATACCCTATACCTAAAATTGATATTTTTCAAGATATAAAAAAATGTATATTTCAAACGGTCCTTGAATACGAATTTGTTTTTGAATAGATAGCCATGACTGAAAAAATGGATCTGTCAATTAAACAATTAGTTTGACATGTAAATCTCTCTGATATTTTCTGCAAAGTCATTCTCTCCGTTTCGCGGTAAAAGAGGCAGCAAATTATCATCATGGATTTCGAAAAGAACGAAGGGAGGCGGCTGGATATTGTTTATTGGTGGCTAGAAATTACACCACACGTTACCCCGGCAGAAGACATCCGGAGGAGAAATGTTTTAGGAACTTGCTCAATAGATTTATTGACATGGGTGAATTACAAAAAAAAAACAAGAAAGAAAAAAGCCTATCATCAGTACAAAGCATTCTGAAGAAAAATCGATATCATGCATATCATTTTCAGCTACATAAAGAACTGAGTAATACTGATCTGGGGAAGACAAAAAATACAGGAGGAGTTGCGTTTTTCCAATATATTTTATTCACGGATGAGGCGACATCCCATAACAACTGATCTGTCAATAGGCACAATTTTCACTATTATACAACTGATAATCCGCATTTTATGAGACAAGTTGATCATCAGTATCGACGGTCTTTGAATGTCTGGGGCGGAATTTTTGGAAACCATGTAGTAGGTCCACATTTTTTCGAGGGCCATCTCAATAGGCCTATGTATTTGCACTTCTTGCAAATTGAATTACGCGGAACGTTAGCTAATATGCTCTAACAAGAAATATGGTGTGGTTTTAACAAGACAGAGCACCTGCCCAGTGGATTGGTAGGAATGGACCCACCAAATGGCCTGCTAGATCTCCGGATCTAAGAAAACCTCACGTTTTCTTGTGGGGATACTCAAAAGAGATTTTTTTATAAGGAACCACCAAATGGAAGACATTTTGAACATTTACTGTAGTATCGTCTCTCTTTTGTATTAATAATTTTGTTCACGGCTTTCGAATAAAATAATGAATCGTATTATCTGTTTCTATTTATCTCATATTGACACTTACTTACATTTTGTTAGTTATTTTGCCTCAGAATGAGCAACTCCGTGCATAGAAGTATGTATAATTAAATGGTTATTCTTGTGAAAACTATTAAATATCTCAACAACTATGGGGTTTAGACAAATTATTATTTGCAAAGTTTGGCATTTCTTTCTAATCTAATCGAATAATAAGAAAAATAATTGTTTTCGCCTATTTGGGTAGCGCTGAGCATGCATTCTTTAGGCTTGCAAACAATTAATTCCACTTTCTCCAGTAGCATATATCACATCAATTAATTATTTTTAAAAATTGCATTGTTATAATCGTAACATACAATGCAACTATACATACCAAACTTATTGTTTAATTGACAGATGCATTTTTTTCAGTCATGGATATCTATTGAAAAACAAATTCGTATTCAAGGACCGTTTGAAATATAAATGTTTTTATATCTTGAAAAATATCACTTTTAGGTATAGGGTATGCTTAATATTTTTTGTAGGAAATTAGATGCAGAATAATATGAAATTAAAAAAAATATATGATTCCATTTAAAAAAAAAGAGTTACGACAATTTGAAATTTTAGAAAATGGCGTGTCCGATACAAAGGCAGGGTTCCTCAAAAGTGAAAATTTTTAACACTGGTACATAAACAGTACTTATGACTAACCATAGGAAAAAGAAAATTTCTTAAATTTTAAATACAACATCAGAATAATTTTTTTTGTGAACCTCCGCTTTTTACATTTTTTTCAGAAAAACGTCAATAAGTCGGAAATGCCATATCGAAATTAAAAACCAAAAAAAGGTTTAAGTTATAAAATACTATCCAAATTATAAAATGAAAACATATACAGGGTGTTCCATTTAAAAAAATGTTTGCTTTTGTTATAACGCAAAATTGGGACACCCTGTATATTTTAAAATAATTTTACGGCATAGAGATTTTTAATTCAATAAATTTTTATATGAAACATTTTTTTCTATCTCTTACGAGAAAGGCGCTAGGAAAGCTTGACGCACTGTTGCAGGACCCTGTATAAATATTGACAGTTGATATTTCATGGATTAAAATTGATAGCATATAATTGACAACTGATAATTAAAAGATAAAAATTGACAGTAAATAATTGCCAATTAACAAATTGATAAATAAAAAGTGATATTTGACATTTCATAGATAAAAATTGACAGTTGATAGTTAATAATTGATACATGAAAATTGACAGTTGACATTTAAAACATAATTGTCAACTGTCGACGACAATTAATGAATGAAAATTGTGAGTTAAAAATGTATAAATTAAAATTGGCAGTGTAACTTATAACTTTTAGCCTAATACAAACTAAATTCGATGAAAAAAGAGTGAGGGCACTTTGGAGAGTGGTGACCTTGACAAATTTTCTCATTTAATTTTCATTTAATGGTCGTAAAAACAATTATATGACCTTGAAGAAGAAAGTATGCTAAGGTCACACTGTAATCAATTGACTACACTACAACTACACAACTAAAAGGAAAGACAATGGCAAACAAGTGTATTTAAAGCATTAAACAATTAAAATTTCATAAAAAAACAAACATTGTTTAAATATTATTAACAAAAAAGAACAAATAAAAATCTGCTAGAAAATATTTTTAGTAAAAAATGAAATTTCACTAATAAACTCACTTTATAAAAATGTACACATTACGTTTAGGTTGATTAATGGCTATTACAAATAAACTGCAATATATAAATAATAAAAGGTCACCTGGGAATTAAATGTTTAAGTTTACTTTTATTAGGAACACAAACTTTTGCTCTTAAAGAAAACTCTTGTATTATACAAATTTTTTAATTATTGGTAAGGTCACCTTTAAAACGGTGGTTGATCTATTTTTCCTCAAGATTAAATTAATGAAAATTGTGAATTAAGAATTATAAAAATTAACAGTGGACAATTGATGCATAACTCGTAACTTTTAGCATAATATTAATAAAATTCGACGAAAAAATAGTGAGATTACCTTTGCAAGTAGTGACCTTACCAATTTTTCCTGTTTAATTTTTATCTAATTGTCTTAGAAAACAAATATTTGACCATGGGAAGGAGTAAATATATGAAGGTCACACTGTAAATAATTGATAACCCTACAATTATACCGCCAGAGGGAAAACAATGACAAACAAAAGTAATCACGATGATGGTTGCGACCGTTACTACTTGATAATTCATGATATAAACACTTACTATGTTTTTTACCACTAACATAGTAAGTGTTTTACAAACAAACGTATATAAAATAATAAAATAAAATATTTTCCATCTACGAGTTAACGAATGAATAATTCTTATAAACTTTTAACAAAATATAATTAAAATTTAAAGGAAACAATTGTGAGGTCACGTTGAAAAATGGTGTTCACTATTTTGTCTCGTATAATTTTTAATTATTATTTGTTTGTCATTTTTCTGGTAAGAGAAAAGTTGGCTTGATTTGATCATCACATAAGAATCTATTTAAAAAAATATTACAAATTATTACAATAAAAATTTATTCACTCTCTTATTAAACTTAGTCGACTAGAAATGCAATCGATTGTTTGCAATCGATGTTTGCTTTTTTGGGTCTTCACTCTCTTATTGTTGTAGCTTGAATATAGACTTAAAGTTTTGAGTCAAATCCATATTTTTCTAGAATAATCACATACTTTCTTTTATTTATATCATATGTATTGACTTAAAAGATTATATAATATTATAATATAATAAAATATTCCCAAAATCAAAAAAGAAATCATGGTCTATTTAATTTCCTACTGTAAGTTATAAATTAATTAATAATAAATTAATAGAAACATGGACGAAAATGGTTAGGTCACGTTGTAATAAAGTGACCTCTTGTCTATTTAATTTCCTAATGTAAATTACAAACTAAATAATAAAAAATTGATAGAAACAACGATGGAAAATTATTAGGTCACATTGTAATGAAGTGAACTCTTGCCGATTTTTTATAAATTTGATGTTATTTTAATAAATAAAAGCTCTTATAATTAATTTAAAAAAAAGGCGTAAATAAGAATTCTTTAATTGAAAAAAAAAATATAATTGTATTATAATTATTATTTCTAGATTCATATTTAAATGTAACATTGGATAAAAGAAATAAGGTCACTTCAGAATAAGATGTTGGCTTTGTTTATTATTTATTAATTGGATTTAATCTTTTATTTGAAAAAAAATATAATGAGGTCACCTTGAAAAATAAAATTACTTTTTAATATAATAAAATAGAATAATTTTTCCTACACTTGAAAAGTGCTTTAATGAAAGACTTCCTTGCCTTATCATACACGCATATTTCTTTAGATTAACAATATTAAATCAACAAAAATTAGGTCAAGATTTTTTTAATCTATGCATTGAAATAAGGTGACCTCATCTTTTACTATGTCAATTTTACATTAATTTCGTTCTACTGTATTAATTTTTATACATCTAAGTCTTTTAATTATACCAAAGCTATTATAATTGTATGAAAACTTAATTTTTTCGTTTGTATTTATTTCAGATAACTGCACCAAGATTTCCAGTAGTATTAAAAATCGGCCACGCCCACGGCGGTCTCGGCAAGGTAAAGGTGGACAACCTGAGCGATTTCCAAGACATGGCGAGCGTGGTGGCTGTTTCCAAAACCTATTGCACGGTGGAACCCTACGTGGACTCTAAATACGACATTCACGTCCAGAAAATCGGCACTAACTACAAAGCCTTCATGCGCAAGTCCATCTCTGGCTGCTGGAAGACCAACACCGGGTCGGCCATGCTGGAGCAGATCACGATGCCGGAACGCTACAAGAATTGGATAGACGAGGTCTCCGATCTGTTCGGCGGCTTGGAGATCTGCGCACTGGAGGTGGTGGTCGGAAAGGATGGAAAGGAGTACATCATCGAGGTGAATGATAGCGCGTTGACTTTGTTAGGGGATTCGCAGGAGGAGGACAGGAGGCACATAGCTGACTTGGTGGTGGCGAGGATGCAGGCGCTTTGTAGACCAAGGAGTCCGACTAATAGTGAGGAACCAGTGCCGCCGCCGGTCGGGCCTAGAGGGATTTTAGGGAGTTTGACTAGTTTAACGTCGTCGCATTCATCGGAGCCACCGTCACAGCCTCCACCCACTGAACATCCGCCGTTGTCGAGTGTTGGAAGGAGAGACAGTCAAGGTGATTATTATTATTATACTAGAAATTTTATTTGTAATAATGAGATTTAAATTATAAAATTGCTAAATTTATTAGATTGAATAACAACTTTAACGATTTCTAAATAATGTGTTTCAGACAATAGTAAATAATCAAATGACTGTAAAGATTTATAAAAAATATTAGATGGTAGAGGCAATTACTTCGTGGTACATCTTGAATCATTTGTAAATGAGACACAATAACTTTGTTTTACCACTATATTTTTAAAAAAATCTTTAAAATTTAAGTAGTCCTAAAAGGATCTTAAATATTTTGAGACGTTACATTTAAGGTTCCAGTTACGGAATGACAAGAATACGCCTTCTCGCAAGACGAATATCCCGTTTCGGAGAGGCGATCGATTAACTTGTCTCGCGCAAGAACAAGAACAGATTAACAAATCACTTCCTCGTCGAGTATTTAATTATCTCCGAATGGAATTGTCTTAATTGAAGGATTGGCGTGCGGGAGGTCATGATCGGGTCCTGATTTATGGCCACCGGGAGGCCCGGGTCATGATCGTTGACGGTCGCACACTGATAACATTACAAAATTTATGGGTCATAGCGTGGGACCAAATTGTCCGACCTCCGCTAATTACTCCTCCGTAAATTGGTTTCGAGATGTTTTGACGAGCGGGTTAATTCCGTTATTCGATACGTGATTATTTCATAATGAACTTGTGAGTGGAACGTATTGAAATACAGAAAATCCGCAGTGATGACAATGTGTGCCTTGTGGTACACCATGATAGTGCTTTGATTACAAACGTTTGTGTATAATTTTTTTCTACAAATAATTTCTTACATCCTTTTGAACATAAATTGAAGTTTTAATATTCCATCTACCTCTAAAAGTGAACTGAATTTCATTTTCTCAATAAAGGATAATAACGACAATTGTAAAGGGTAGTAGGGTAATAAGAAATAATCCTTTATTGAAAATATAAAATTATTTCAGTGTCTGTGTCATAGTTGAAGAGTTTGTAATCACTGCCATTATGTTTTTTTTTATTGAATATCCAGTCATGTTTATTTCGAGCATAACCCACACAAATTGATTGACGTGCCTCTGTGCTTAAAATAAAATATCCAATTCAGTATTATTTCGATCGTGAATAAAAGCTGAGCAATACGGTTTTCACGCAAAACTCCCACGGTGATGACGTCCATTAGTTACGCCTTCTAGACTATAAAAGTGCATGGGTAATGACAGTTTTGAGATGATTGCTCTAATCCAATTTCATCCTTTACGAGTCTTCCTTTTTTGTCGCTTATAAATACCCGGCATAGGTGCGTAATTACAGTTAGTCGTAATTTAAATGGAAATTATAATCGTCGCTGGCTTTCAGCGCATTTGATAAATAAATAACGTCATCACTGTTAAAATTTATTTGCGTTAATATTTGGACCGATTTTTTTTTTGGTCGATGTAATTTTTTTGTAAATACAATTTCAAATAAAGTTAAAGGTATATAAATAGATTCACAAAAAGATATTACCTTTTAAAAAATTGTCATGTGTTTTACTCATTGAAAGGTGAGTTACAGTCATTGTTTTTTAATATTTTTATTTGTCAAATTTCATGAAAAATCAGTTATCTTACATATATCATTTGATATCTGTCAATTTTCATATGTCATCTATCACTCTTTACATGTCATCTGTAAACTGACATGTGTCATTTGTCAAATGCCATGCGGCATCCGTGATGGATGTCATTTATTACTTGTCACATGTCATCAGTCAACTAGCACGTGTCATTTGTCATATACCATCTGCTAACTGTGAAAATTCATGGTTCAAGAGTTAAGTGTCAACTGACATATGTCATATGTCATACACCACCAAACATCTATAATTTATCACTGACACAAGGCAACATTTGACTCTTCACTGCCATTTATCATCTGTCAACTGACAGGTATTATTTGTTATATACCACCCGCAATTTATGATTTTTGATCTGACTTCCGACAACTGACAACAGTTATCTATCAACTGAAATGTGTCATTTGTAACATGCCACCAGCCATTTATAATTTGTCATTTGACTTCTGACACCTGAAAACATTCAACTTTCAACTGGTATCTCTCATTTATCAACTGTCAGGTGTCAACTGCCATCTGACTTCTAACATCTGGAAACAGTCAACTTTTAATTGTTATCTGCCATATTTTATCCGTCAACACTCGTTTTATCTTTCAATTTTTCACTGTCATATGACAATTGATATTCGTCATTTGCTATCTGTGATTTTTCATTTTACTTCTGGCACTTGACAACATTCAACTTTTTACAGTCCTTGTGTCAACTAACATGTATCGTTATGTGACGTATGAAACCAGCCGCCTATAATTTTTAATCTGATTTCTGACACCTGATAATAGTCAATTTTCAACCGTCATCTCCCGACTGACAGGTGTCATTTGTCATATACCACCTGCTAACTGTGATTTTTCAATTTACTTCTAACAACTGACAACATTCAATATTAAACAGTCATCTGCCAACTGACATGTGTCATGTGTCATATGGCACCCGTCTATAATTTTTCATATGACTTCTGACACCTGATAAAATTCAACTTTCAACTGTCATCTGTCGACTGACAGGTGTCATTTGTTATATACCACATGTTATCTATTATTTTTTTGATATGACTTCGAACACCTGACAAAATTCAAAGCAGTAATCTGTCAACTGACATAAGTAATTTGTCATATACTTACAGCCGTCTATAACTTTTCATCTGACCTCTGATAATGATAATAATAATAATAATAATAATAATAGTTTATTGGTGCTAATTATAAAAATCTAACACAGGTCTGTGTCTATTTGTCGTCTGTCGCCTGACAAAATTCAACATTCAACAGTCATCTGTCAATTGACATGTGTCATTTGTTATATGCCACCAGTTATCTATATATTTTCATCTGACTTCTGACTTCTGACATCTGACAACATTCAATTTTCAACTTTGAACTGTCGTCTATCAACTGAAAGAGATCATCTGTCATAATCCAACCGCCATCTGTGATTTTTCATCTGACTTCTTACATGTGACAACAGTCAACTTTCATCTGCTATCTGCCATATTTCATCCGTCAACACTCATGTTTAATTTTATAATTTTCAACAGTCATATGTCAATTGACATTTGTCATTTGTCATATACCATCTGCCTACTGTGATTTTTCATTTTACTTTCGAAACCTGACAACATTCAACTTTGAACAGTCTGACACCTGACAATATTCAATTTTCAACTGCCATCTGTCATCTGTCAAGTGAAAAGTGTCATTTGTTAAATAACACGTGCTATCTATGATTTTTTATTTGACTTTGACACTTGACAACATTCAATTTTCAATTATCATATATCAATTGACATGTGTCATTTGTCATATACCACCTGTTATTCATGATTTTTTATACAACTTCTGACACCTGACAATATTCAACATTCAACAGTCATTTGTCAACTGACAGGTGTCATTTTTCATATGCCACCTACCATCTGTGTTTCTTCTTCTGACTTCTAACATCTAACAACAGCCAACTTTTAACTGTTATATGTCATATTTTATGCGTCAACAATTATTTTTTATCTTTCAATTTTCAAATGTCATATGTGAATTGACAAGTGTTTTACTTCTGACATCTGACAACATTCAACTATGAACAGTTTAACACCTGACAATATTCAATTTTCAACTGCCATCTGTCATCTGTCAAGTGAAAAGTGTCATTTGTTATATTACACGTGCTATACATTTGTTATATAAAACCTGCTATTTTTTTACACAATTTCTGACACCTGAAAAGATTCAACTCTCAACAGTCATTTATCAACTAACAGGTGTCATTTGTCATATGTCACTTACCATCTGTGTTTCTTCTTCTGACATCTAACATCAGATAACAGTCAACTTTTAACTGTTAACCGTCATATTTTATCCGTCAACAATAATGTTTTATCTTTTCATTTTCAAATATCATATGTGAATTGACAAGTGTTACCTGTCATATACCACATACCATCTGCGATTTTTCATTTTACTTCTGACACCTGACAACATTCAACCTTCAACAGTCATTTATCATCTGTCAACTGACAGATGTCAACTGTCATATGCCATTAGCCATCTATAATTTTTCATATGAGTTCTGACAACTGACAACATTCAACATTCAATCACCTGACAGGTGTTATTTGATATACACCACCTGCCATCTATGATATTTGATTTGACTTCTGACACCTGAAAACATTCACTTTTCAACTGTGATATATTAATTAACATGTTGTCATTTGCCATATACCATCTGTTGTCTGTGATTTTTCATTTTACTTCTGACATCTGCCAACATTCAACTTTTAACAATCATCTGTCAACTGACATATGTCATATGCCATCAGCCATTTATAATGTTTCATCTGACTTATGACATATGGCAACATTCAACATCTAACTTTCATGACTACCTACCATCTGTGATTTTTCACCTGACTTGTAAAATCTGACAACAGTCAACTTTTAACTGTTATCTGTCATATTTTATCCGTCAACACTCATCTTATATCTTTCAATTTTCAACTGTCATATATCAATTGTCAGGTCCTATTTGTTATATGCCACTAGCCATCTATAATTTTTCATCTGACTTCTGACACTTGACAACATTCAACTTTCTACTCTTATATGTCATTTGACATTGTCATTTATCATATACCACCTGCTATCTATGATTTTCCATTTTATTTCTGATACCTAAAAATATTTAACTCTCAACAGTAGTCTGTCAATTGACATATGTCATATAGAACCAGTTATCTACAATTTTACATTTTACTTCTGATATCTGACAACATTCAACTTTTAACTATTATATGTCATCTATGATTATTGATCTGACTGCTGACACCTCACAACCTTCATTTTTCAACTCTCGAATGTCAATTGACATGTGTCATTTGTCATATACCACCTGCTATCTATGATTTTTCATTTTACTTTCAACAGTCAAATGTCAACAGTCTATCAACTGACATGTGCCGTGTGTAATATGTTACCAGTTATCTATAATTTTTCACCTGACTTCTTAGATCTGTCAACATTCAACTTTAAACAGTCATCTGTCAACCGACATGTGTCATGAGAAAGTCCGATGTGATTCAGCGAATAACTCTTATGACATGTGTCATGTGTCTGTCAACTGACAGGTATCATTTGATTTGTCAAAAGCCATCTATAATTTTTCATCTAACTTCTGACATTGGCCAGTCAACTTTTAAATATTATCTGCAATATTTTATCCGTCATTTTCATCTTCCAAATTTCCACTGTCATATGTCAATTGACGTTTGTCTTTTATCATATACCACCTGCTATCTGTGAATTTTCATTTTACTTCTGACACCTGACAACATTCAACTTTCAACAGCCATGTGTCAACTGACATTTATCATGTGTCATATGACACCAGCCGCCTATAATTTTTCATCTGACTTCGGACACCTAATAATATTAAACTTTCAACTGCCATCTCTCATCTGCAAAATGACAAGTGTGATCTGTCATATTCTACCTACAAGGTTTACCTGTCATCTGTCATATTTTATACGTCAACTGTCAAAACTCATCGACTGTGACAGGTGTCATTTGATTTGTCACAAGCCATCTATAATTTGTCATCTAAATTCTGACATCGGTCAGTCAACTTTTAACTGTTATCTGCCATATTTTATCCTTCATTTTTATCTTCCAAATTTCCACTGTCATATATCAAATGACATTTGTTATTTATCATATACCACCTGCTACCTGTGAGTTTTCATTTTACTTCTGACACCTGACAACATTCAACTTTCAACAGCCATATGTGAACTGACATGTATTATGTGTCATATGACACCAGCCGCCTTTAATTTTTCATGTGACTTCTGACACTTGATAATATTAAACTTTCAACTGCCATCTCTCATCTGTAAAATGACAAGTGTCATCTGTCATATTCCACCAGCAAGGTTTACCTGTCATCTGTCATATTTTATACGCCAACTGTCGAAACTCATATTTTATCTGTCATATGCCTTTTTCGACAATTTTCTATTTGTCTTTTATCAATGTGCAGTTATCTGCATTTCATTAATGTTACTTATCATCTGCCATCTATTATTGGTACTCTTTCATCTATCAGTTGCCTTTTATCAACATCCATTACTTGCCATATGTCATCTGTCAATTGACATGTGTCACCTGTCAGATTCTATCTACCATATCTTATTTTCTATCTGACTTCTGACATCTGATAACATTTAACTTTAAACTGTCATCTGACATGTGTCATTTGTTACATGCCGCTTCTCATCAGACTGTAGCATATGTCATATGCAACCAGATATCTACAATTTTTCATTTTATTCCTGACAACTGACAAAATTCAACTTTTAACTATCAATTGTCATTTGTTACCAATAAAAGGAAGTTAACCACCAAGGGAAAGAAAGTTAAATACAAAGAAAAATTTAATAATAAAATTATTGTTTATAGCAATGAAAAGTTGCTTAATATAGAAAATATTTAAGTAATTGAAAATTAAGATAATGTTATTTGTTATATACCACGTGCTATGTTTGATTTTTGACCTGACTTCTGATACTTGACAACAATCAATTTTTAACTGTCTTATGTCAATTGACACATGTCATTTCTCATCACATTTGTTAGCTGTGATTTTTTATATTACTTCTGACGTATATCACCTGTCAACTGTTATTTTTGAATGTCTTTCATCAACTGTCATCTGACAATTGTCATTTGTCAACTGTCATCTGCCAACTGTCATCTGTAATATGCCTCGTGCCATTCAACTTTCAACTGTCATCCGTTAACTGACATGTGTCATTTGTCGTATGCCACCAGGCACTTATATTTTTTCATCTGTGTTCTGACATCTGACAACATTAATTTTTCAACTGTCATCTATCATCTATCAATTGACAGGTGCCATCTGCAATCTGCGATTGTTTTGACTTGTAACATCTGACAACATTCAACTTTTAACAGTTATCTGTTATATTTTATCCGTCAAAACATATGTTTTTTTCTTTGAATTTGCAACTATCATATGTCAATTGACGGATGTCATTTGTCATGTACTACCTTCTATTAGTTATTATTCATTCTACTTCTGATACCTAATAGCATTCAACTCTATCAGCAGTCATCTATCAATTGAAATATGCCAACAGTTATCTATAATTTTCATCTGACTTTTGACATCTGATATTTCAACTGTTATTTTTCATCTGTCAACTGACAGGTATAATCTGTCATATACCACCAGCGATTTATAATTTTTCAACTGACTACTTACACTGGACAACATTCAATTTTAAAATTCTCATCTATTATCTGTCAACTGACAAGTGATCTGTGACTTTTCATTTTACTTTTTTACCTAACAAAATTCTACTTTCTAGTCATCAGTCATTGACATGTGTCATATGCCACCAGTTATCTATAATTTGTTATATCCATCAGCCATATATCATCTTTAATTTGACTTCTAACACCTGACAACATTAAATTTTTATCTTTCATATATGTCATATCTGACACCTTTACCTCTCAACAGTAGTCTGTCAATTGACATGTGTCGTATGTTATTAAGAACCAGTTATCTACAATTTTACCATCCGCGAACTTCTGACTACTCATAATTTTCACTCTGCAACTGTCATCTGTCAATTGACATGTGTCACTTGTCATATATCATCTGCTATCTGTGATTTTTCATTTTACTTCTGAAAACATTCAACTATCTAACTGACATGTGTCTCAAGTCATATTTTACCAGTTGTCTATAATTTTTCATCTGACTTCTTAAATCTCATAACTGACATGTGTCATGTGTCTGATAGATGACATTTGATTTGCCACAAGCCATCTATAATTTTTCATCTGACTTCTAAGAACTGACAACATTGTAGTTTTAACTATCATATCTAATCTGTCAAATGACAAGTGTCATCTGGCATATTCCATCTGCCTTATGTGATTTTCCATCTAATTTATAACATCTATCACGTGTCATAATCTATCCGTCAACTGTCAAGACTCATCTTTTATCTGTCATATGTCCCTTATCGACTGTTTGTTTTTGTTTCTCTTATCTCAATGTGTTGTTGCATTTTATTAATGTTACTTGCCAACTGTCATGTATTATTGGTATTCTTTCATCTATCAATTGACTTTTAATATGTCATATGTGATCTGTCAATTAAAATGTGTCATTTGTCAGATACCATTTACCATGCTATTATCTAACTTCTGACATCATCATTTGACATATGCCATTTTCATCCGTCTTCTGACATTTGACAACGATCAAGTTTTAACTGTTATGTCATCTGTCAACTGACGGGTGTCATCTGCCATCTATGATTTTACATCTAACTTCTAACATTTGACAACAGGCAACTTTAAACTGTTATCTGTCATATTTTATTCGTCAACACTTATGTTTTATCTCTAAATTTTCAACTGTCATATGTCAATTTGTCATATTCCAAATGTTGTCTGTGATTTTTCATTTTACTTCACCTGACAACATTCAAAATTCTACAGTCATCTGTCAACTAACATGTGTAATTTGTCATATACCACTAGCCATTTATATTTTTTCATCTGACTTCTGACATCTGACAACATTCAATTTTTAACTGTCAACTGACATCTATCTGTGAACCACTATGTGTTATGTGTCTATCAACTGACAGGTGTCATTTGATTTGTCACAAGCCATCTATAATTTTTCATCTGACTTCTGACATCTTACAACATAGTAGTTTTAACTGTCATCTTTCATCTGTCAAATGACAAGTGGCATCTTTAATTCTAGCTATTATCTCTGATTTTCAATCTAACTTTTTACAGTAAAGGTTTACCTGTCATCTGTTATATTTTATTGGTCAACTGTCAAAACTCATATTTTATCTGTCGTATGCCCTTATCGGCTGTTTTTCATTTGTTTTAAATGAATGTACAATTATCTGCATTTTATTAATGTTACTTGTTATCTGTCATGTATTATTGGCACTCTTTCATCTATCAATTAAATTTTATCAACATTAATTACTTGTCATATGTCATCTGTCGATTGACATGTGTCATCTGTCAGATTCTATCTACCACATGCTATTTTCTATCTGACATCTGATATCAGATAACATTTAACTTTAAACTGACACCTGACATGTGTCATTTGTTACATGTCACTTCAACATTCATTACTTGTCATATGTCATCTGTCAATTGACATGTGTCATCTGTCAGATTCTATCTACCACATGCTATTTTCTATCTGACATCTGATATCAGATAACATTTAACTTTAAACTGACACCTGACATGTGTCATTTGTTACATGTCACTTGTTATCTGACTTCTGACATTTTACAAAATTCCATTTTCAAATGTCATCTGTCTGTCATGATATGTGTCCCCAGTAAGCCACCTGTCATCTTTAATTTTTCATCTTACTACTGACACCTGATAATTTTCAACTTTCAACTGTCATCCATGTCATTTGTCATATGCCACCAGCCACTTTTATTTATCCATCTTTTATTTATTTTCTGACATCTGACAAATTTTCAACTGTCACTTATTATCTATCAATTTACAGGTGCCAGCTGTCATATGCTACCTGCAATCTGTCATTGTTTTGACTTGTAACATCTGACAACATTCAACTTTTAACAGTTATCTATTATATTTTATGCATCAACACTTTTTTTCTTCAATTTTCAACTGTCATCTGCCAATTGACAATTTTCAACTGTCATCTGCCAATTGACAATTATCATTTGTCATGTACCACCTTCTATCTGGTATTATTCATATTACTTCTGATACCTAATAGCATTCAACTTTATCAACAGTCATCTATCATTTGAAATATGCCAACAGTTATCTATAATTTTCATCTGACTTTTGACATCTGATATCTGACAGCATTCAATTTTCAACTGTTATTTTTCATCTGTCAACTGACAGGTATTATTTGTCAAGTGCCACCAGGGATTTATAATTTTTCAACTGACTACTGACAACATTTAACTTTCTATTGTCAGATGTCAATTGACATATGTCTTTTGTCATGAAACATCTGTATCATATATCATATGCAACCAGTTATCTACAATTTATCATTTGACTTCTGACAACTGATAACATTCAAATAACATCTGATCTGACTTCTGACAACTGACAACAATGAATTTTCAACTGTCATATGTCAATTGACACATGTCATTTTTCATATACCATTTGCTAGCTGTGATTTTTCATATTACTTCTGACCTATATTACCTATCAACTGTTATTTGTGAATTGTCTTTCATCAACGTTAATCTGTCATTTATTACTTGTCATATATCATCTGTCAACTGTCGTGTGTCATCTCTCATATGTCACCATGCCATCTATGGTTTTTCATATGACTTCTGATACTTGAACACATCAAACTCTCAACTGTCATCTGTCAACTATCAACGGTCAACTTTTATCTGTAATATGCCTCCTGGCATCTGTTATCTGACATTTAACATCTGACAACAGTCAATTTATAACTATCATCTGTCATATTTTATACGTCAACTGTCAACACTCATTTTTCATCTGTCATATGTCACCGGTCAACTCTCATTTGTGGTTTGTCTTTTATCAATGTATCTTTACCTACATGTTTGTGATGTTATTTGTCAACTGTCATGTGTCATTGGTACCCTTTCACCTATCATTTCACTTTTATCAATGTTCATCTGACATTTATTACTTGTTGTATATCATATTTCATCTGTCAATTGACATGTGTCATCTGTCATATGCCATCTACCATCTGCGATTTTTTTTATCTGACTCCTGGTATCTAACATCTAAAATACAACTTTTAACTGACAACTCACTTGTGTCATTGCCATATGACATCTGATATTTTACAAAATTCAACATTAAACTGCCATCTGTCATCTGACATGTGTCACTAGTCAGGTGCACCTGTCATCTATGACTTCTGAATGTAGGATTGTTATCTGCCATTTGTTATGTTTTATCTAAATTATGTCATCTGACAACAGTTGAGTCTTAACTGTCATCTGCGATTTTTTATGTGTCAACTGTCCACTTTCAGGTATTAGCTGCCAATGTCACCTATCAGTTGTAATTTGTTTTTTTTAAGTGTATTACTATCTGCCTTTATTAATATTACGTTTCGTCTGTTATATACTCTTTCATCTATCATTTGACTTTGATTAACTGTCTTCTATTACTTGTCATATGTCATCAAACAACTGACGTGTGTCATCTGTCATATGTCAACATGATATCTGTGACTTTTCATCAGACTTCTGATACCTGACAACACTCAACTTTTAACTGACAATTGACATGTGTCATTTCTCATACGTCATCTGTCAACCAAATTTGTTCAATGTTTTTGGTTACAGTAAAGTTTTAAATGAGGTTTAAACATTATTTGAGAAAACCTTTGAACCTAAAAGAACGTCAGCTTTGATTTATCAATTTGACTTTAACTTTTTAACAGACGCCCTTTTTGGCTAGGTAGGTAATATTTTAATAACCAATTTGCAAAAAGTAAGACAAGTATAATAAAATTTTATCAACATCTAAAGTTGGATTTACATTTTACGATCGTGTTCTGCAATACGCTGTTTTTTTGATCGATAATCCCTAACTTTGAGTAACGTTATTTTGGTAATAGTAAAGTTGAAAATGATTGAAGAATTGGAAAAATATAAGTATAATTTTACTAAAATTAAAATCAAAAATTTTGACATTGTGTCATAAATCTGCAATCGTCTTTCTCAAGGGACGACAGCTTTGGTCAATCAAATTCTTTTGAACGCAATTTTTCTTTCGGACAAATTGAAAGAGGTTTAATACCTAATTTGTTAAAGGTAATATTTAGAGATGAATTAAAGCAAAATTTATCAAACTGTGAAATTGGATTCAAATTTTACCAACGCCTTTCTGTAATACGTCGATTTTTGATTACTAATCCTCAATTTTAAGCCACGGTGTTTTGGTGACAGTAAAGTTGGAGATGATTTAAACACAAATTTACAAAGCCTTAAATGTTTGAATTGTTTTTTTTAACTTAGATTAGAGGAATATCAGTTTAATGACGATTTTTACAACAATTAATAAAATCCAAAATCTTGATGAAGATGATGGTGGCGACCGTTACTATGTGGTAGTCACGGTCGCCACCATCATTTTAAAGAGTAAATAAAAGTATCAAAACATCGAAAGTACTTTTGTTTTCTTTCTAAAATCTTGGATGATTGTAGTTACCAAATTTTTTTATTGGAGAAAGATCTTTATAATTAATATTGTATATATTTTAGTATCTCAAACGAGCATCGTTAGCGGAGGCCCACCGACCTCTGCCCGTCTCCCCGACCCACCCCCTCGCCCGGGTTTCCAAAGACAGGGCAGTCAATCTCAGGCAGTCCCCGAAGACTCAGAGGACACCATGAAGAACCTACGGAAAACATTCGCCGGCATCTTCGGCGACATGTAATCCTCGGTTGAGTAACTCATTTACGCGTCGCTATAATTTCGTTTTCCGTCATCATTTTTCCCGTCGCGACCTGACACCGACTGTCAACGTCAGGGTCAGTGTCAGGTCGCCGCCGAGAGACGCCGACGCTCCTCACCACAACCTCAGCGCACTTTCCCTGCTGGTGTATAGAAAGTAAGCATTAATAACGCGTTTATCGGGCGAAACTAATTAGCGACGCATGGTCGCGCATCCAAAAACAAAAAAGTACGACCAAAAGTGGGATGCGCCGTTAACGTTTCGCCTCTTTAAACTTTCCAAAAATTATTATTTTTTGTGTGTGTGTGTGTGATTAGCGTCGGTAATATCGGGAAATTAAATAAATAATTGGTCCGCCAAGCAATACGTTATGTTTTCATGATACTAAAATATGTTATCCACTGCCTCGGGCTAGGCGCATGTTACAACAACAATACAAAAAAATAATACAAAAAAAAACATGCGCCATTGTTATGTTAGTATAGTTGTTACAAGAAGTGTATGTTACTTGGTGTCATTAATATATAATTAATATAAGCTATTTTGTTACGAGCTAGTCTCCAGACAAAACAAGAAGGTATTTCCTCCTCTGATCTATGTTCTTCATCTATTAACATATAAGTAGGATATTTATAATGTAAAAGGACAATATTTTAACTGTTGTATAAGTATACTCACACACTGTATGTTATCCATTTACCAAGAGATATTAATGAAAATGGGAAAAAAAACCTGTAACTGTTTTACCGTGTATATCCAAAAAAACTCATCCGTAATCGTTTTTTGAAGTAACTTTGGAAAACACACACAAACACACATTACACGCAAAACGTGGTTGTTCATCGATTGTTAGAGCAACGAAATGTTAGGAAATTTAAGGAGTTATACAAATGGAAACAAACGACCCAATTCAGAATGAGAGAGATGATCGATTTTTGACACTAAATAATTATGTTGTTCAATGAAAGTACCAAATTTTATTAAACAAAATCCAAAGCTCTGTTTTTTGGGAATTGTTCCAAACAATTAGAGTTTTATTAATGTATTTAAATAGAAGAGAAAAGACAAGAGAAAGAGAAAGAAAGATAAAAGGGATGAAGAGGGAAAGAAGGAGAAGAAAAGAAAAAGATAAGATGAGAAGGAAGGAGAGGAGATCAGGAAAGGTAAAAAACTAAGTGTTGTATAATGTAGAGAGGTTAGAGAGAAGAGAAAATATCATAGATCAAGCAAGGATAAAGCAAGTAAAGAGGGAAAACGAAGAATAAAGAAATTGGAAAAGGAGAGAAAATGCGATAGTTCAAGAGAAGAAACAGGTTTTCGAATGAGAGAGATGGTAAGAAAAAGGTGTAGTAGAGAAAAGTAAAGAATACATGAATAGGGGATGGAAAAAAGGTAAGGGAGAGAAAAAATATTAGAGATCGAGAACAAGAGAAGTTTTCCGAATGCAAAAGTACTCTAAGATTAATTTTAAGCAAGAAAGAATTCTAAAAGAAGTATGGAAGTTTAATTGTTTTTCAGAGAGAAGAAGAATGTAAAGAAAGGAAAAACAGGTAAAGGACACATAAAAAGAGAAGGGACGGAAAGATAATAAAAATAAGTGGAAAAGCAGTTTAGTAAGAAATAGGAGCTCCAAATATATAATTTGCAATAGCTGTCTGAATTGTTCTCAAAATTTATAGTGCTTTTTAAGGCAAAGAGCTAAAAAAACAGAAGAGATGAGGGGCTAATAAAACAGGAAAGATTATAAGGCAAAAAAAGCTTTTGGAACGAAACAGAAATTTTGCAAGGAAAAGAGAACTTCAAAAAATTACGCCATACATAAATGTTATTAGTTTCCTTCATCACTTGCCCAAAGAAAAACATGCTTAGAGAAGTGAAGATGATGCAGAGCAGATCAGAAAATATAAGTCTATAAGGAATAGAGGAAAAAAGCTGGGAGAAAAAATAAATGGAAAGAAGAGTAGAGAAGAGCACAGAAGATATGATACCGTTTTGATTGGTAAAGTACTTGATGAGTATCAGCTTTATAGTAAGGAAAAGGACTCTAGAAATTAAATGAATTATATAAACATAATTTTCAATAACTTCAATGAGAAAAATGAATAATGAGATTAAAATATTAGAGATAACAAAAGCCAAGGTTCCTAAAGAAAAGCTGCTTAAGAGAGGGAAGATTGATAAAATGACAAAAAAGGAAAAGATCTTAGAGAAGAAAATAGAAAGGAGGATAGAAAACAGAATATAAGCTTTGCGATCTTTTTGAATAGTGAAGTTCTTGACGAGTATCAACTTTATAGAAACGGAAACAACTCTAGAATTTAAAGCATATTAACATAGTTTGCAAGTACGTCCCACCATTACCATCACAACATAAAATTATCGCAAGAACAAACGTGTCTAAAATGAATAAAAAAAAGAAAATTAAAGTCGATGTCTATAAAGAAAAGTCTTTCGAGGAAGTACAGATTAACAAGAGCAAAAGAAGAAATGATCTGAGAGAATAAAGTAGAGAGTAGTATAGAGGTAGGGATAAAAGCTATAAGATCATTTTTAGTGGTAAAAAGCGTGATGAATATCTGCATTATAGGAAGGAAAAGAACTTTAGAATCTAAACTGAAGCTATTCAATATCTCTCTTCGTTAACATCAAAACTTAGAGAGAACATAAAGCAAAACGCATCTCAAATGAGCAAAGAGAAGAAAACATTGAAGAAAACGAAAAACTGTGCCTCTAAGCAAAAATCTCTCAAACAGATAAGGACTAAGCAAAGAACACCAAAGAATCAGGCTACATGAAAAAAGAGAAAAAAGCAAAGTAGTAAAATAGAGAAAACAATAAACGCTTTAAGATAATTTGGGTGATATGAGTTTCAACTTTGTATAAAGGTTAGTAAAAGTAAAGGAAGGTAACAAAGTCGGCAATACCTTAGAGAGAGAGAGAGAGAAAGAGAAAGAGAAAGAGAAAGAGAAAGAGAAAGAGAAAGAGAAAGAGAAAGAGAAAGAGACAGAGAAAGATAAAGAGAAAGAGAAAGAGAAAGAGAAAGAGAAAGAGAAAGAGAAAGAGAAAGATTAAGAGAAAGAGAAAGAGAGAAAGAGAAAGAGAAAGAGAAAGAGAAAGAGAAATAGAAAGAGAACAAAAGGAACGAGAATAACATAATAAAGAAGATAAAAGAAGGTGTAAATAAAGTAAAAGAAGTCTCTCAAAGAAGTGATGAAAGAGAATAGAAGACAACAAGTTATAAAAGCAAAAGACGACAGCAAGTTATAAAAGAGAAGAAGAACACTAGGAGGAAATGTTCTGAGAAAATAAACTAGCAAAGGAGAGTGTAGAAAAAAATGAAAGCAATAGTGTTTTTATGTGTTAAAGTATAAGCTTTTAAGAAAAAAAAAACATCTCTAAAAGAAGAAGAAGAGAAGAAACGAAGAGGAGAACAAAAAGAAACAGAAAAGAGAAGGGAACAAAAGCGTAAGGAAAAATATCTAGAGGAGAGGTGAGGGAATTCAATTCAATTTAGTTCTTTATTCGTGCTACACATGTCATACAAAAGGAAAACAAAAAGATGTATGATATAAGAAAAGAAAAGGAAAAAGAGACAATTAAAGAAGAAGAGAAATGGTTAAAAAGAAGTGACGATAAATCAAGTAAATGAAATAAAAACAATTTACAATGTTTTTTTTGTCGATTCCTCCAGGAAAAGAAAAGAAAGAGAAGAGAAGGAAAGTAAATCAAGAGAAAAAATAATGGAAGAGCTTTATTTTACTCTTCCAATATCTTTTCTCTTCTTTTAGTTTCCTTCACTTCACTTTCTTTTCTTTTCCTGGAGAGATGAGAATTTTTAAGAAAGGCAAAGAAAAAACAGGTAACTAAAGCAAATGGAAAAGAATTAAAGAGAAATGAGGAGAAGGAATGGAAGAGTAGAGAAGGGAGAGAGGGAAAAAATGGGAAGAGAAAAAAAAAGATAAAAAATGAAAGCAATAGTGTTTTTATGTGTTAAAGTATAAGCTTTTAAGAAAAAAAAAACATCTCTAAAAGTTAAACATTTAACATAGTTTTTGATAGCTTTCACAATTCCATTAAAGCTTGGAGAAATCACAACGAAAAAATATTTTCTCAAACAAGTAAAGAAAAGAAAATGGAAAAAATCTTACATGAAGTTAGACTCTAAAAATGAAAATAGGAAAGGAGAGAAAAACATCTATAAGAAGAAAAATGAAATAGAATTTAAAATATGAGAGTTTTTCAGGTGATAAAGTATTGAGTAACAACTTTATGAAAGGAAGAGCTAAAAAAATAGTTTCTAGGAAAGAAAAAGAAATGGAAAAAATTCTCACATAAAATTTGACTAAAAACAAATACGAAAAGAAAGGAAAAAAAATACATTAGAAGAAAATTGAAATAGAATTGAAGATATGAGAGTTTTTTTTAGGTGATGAAGTATTTAGTAACAACTTTATGAAAGGAAAAGCTAAAATAATTAAGAACGTTGACACATGTTTACAAAGAACAAGTCTATCAAAGAAGAATGAAGAAGAGAATATTAGAAAAGAAGAAACATTTCTAGAAAAATGCAATGATTTCGTTATAATCAAATAAAATCAAAGGTTAAAGTGTTCACAAAAGGAAAAGTCTATTAAAGAAGAAACGAAAAACTCACAGATACAAAATAGGAAATTTGAGTTTAAGTGTTGATAAAAAAAGAAAAGAAAAACTTACAGCTACAAAATAGGAAAAATGAGTAAAATTATTGATAAAAAAAGAAAAGAAAAACCCACAGACACAAAATAAGAAAAATGAGTAAAATTATTGATAGAAAAAGAAAAGAAAAACTAACAGATACAAAATAGGTAATTTGAGTAAAAGTGTTGATTAAAAATGAAAAGGAAAACAGAGCTGAAATTTCAAAAAAGAAGAGAAGGTTTAAAAAGAAAAGGCTCTAGAAAGTAAAGAACGTTAATATAGTTTTCAATAGCCCTCCTTGTTACTAGCAAAAATTGAAGTGTTTGCAAAGAGTCTCTCAAAAGAAAGAAAAAAAATTGGAAAAAGTATAAAAAGATAAAAAATAATACAAAAAAGGAGACATTTTAAGGACACCTTAATAATTTATTTATGACTTTCAAGACGATCTGAAAGAAAGTCTCTTTAAGAAGTGATAGGAAAAGGAAATTAGGCAAAAGCAAAAAAAATTGAAGAACACAGCTAGGAAAAGTACAAACGGAAAGAAATGAGAGGGATGAATAAAATTGATAAGAAGAAGGCTGTTCATAAAAGAATAAAGAGGGAGAAATACAGCTAATAAAAGAAAAAGGAAATGTTATACAAGGCAAAAAAAACTGGAAAAAAAATTGAAAAAATAAAGAAAAGAAAACGAAAAACGTTTTTTCTTCCTCGTTTCTTTCCTTTTTTAATTATTTTTACCTAGCAAATATTAGGATTAGTAGGTTGAGATAGATTTTAATAACTTTTACCAAAACCATCAAAACTACCAATGTTTCTAAAGAAAAGAAAAATAGCAAAACAGGGACGAAAAGAAACGAATGATAAGAAAAATAAAGGAGGAGATAAGAGAGTAGAGAAGAAAAGGTTTAGAAAGGAAAGAGAAAGGAAGAACATATAATTGAAGCCAAATTAGAAAAAAAACGGAAAAAGAAATGAAGGAAAGGGGAAGTAATGGAAGAGTATTGAAGGGGGAGGGGAGAAAGAGAACGGGGAGAGACTGAAAGAAATGAAAGAGAAGAAAAATAATGAAGAGGAGGAAAGAAAAGACTTTTACCAAAACCATCAAAGCTACTTTCAAAGGGAATAAAATAGCAGAATATGGAAAAGCAGAAATCAGAGGCGAAGAAATAATAAGAAAAAGAAGGGAGGAAGAAAGCGAGTGAAAAAAAGGAAAAGTAGAGAAGAAAGAAGAGACAACAGAAGCAAAATTTAGAAAAAAAGAAGGGAAAAACATAGTGATGGAAGAGTAAAGTAGAGAGGGGAAGAAGAAGAAAACGAAAGAAAGGTTAAAAGAGGGGAAGAGATGGATAGGGTGAAAGAAAGGGAAGAAACGGGAACAAAAGCGTAGGGAAATGTAATGAGAGGAGAGATGAGGGAATTCAATCCAATTCAATTATTTATTCATGCTACAAATGTCATACAAAAGGAAAAAAAAAGAGGCACGATATAAAAAAAGGAAGGGAAAGAAAGACAATTAAAGAAAAGGAGAAACAGTTGAAAAGAAATTAAAATAAATCAAGTAAATGAAACATAAGAGATAAAAACAATTTACAATAGCTTTTTTGGTGGTTTTTCCGGGAAAAGAAAAGGAAGAGAAGAGAAGGAAAGTAAAGGAAGAAAAAAAATAATCCATTATTTTTTCTCTTGATTTACTTTCCATGTCTTCTCTTTCTTTTCTTTTCCTGGACAACCACCAAAAAAAGCTTTTGAAGCATTGTTTTTATCTTTTATGTTTCATTTACTTGATTTATGATGAGAATTTTTGGGAAAGGCAAAGAAAAAACTGGCAACTGAAGCAAAATTAAGAGAGGAAAATAATTAAAGAGAAATGAGGAGAAGAAATGAAAGGGCAGAGAAGGGAGAGGGAGAAAGAAAGGGAAGAGAAAAAAAGAGGAGGAGAACAAAATGAAATAAAAAAGAAAAGGGAACAAAAGCGTAGAAAAAAGAAGTGATGAGAGGAGATATAAGGGAAGACAAGGAAGGGAAAGAGAGACAATTAAAGAAAAGGAGAAACAATTTAAAAAAATGAAGATAAACATAAATCATCAAAATAATAGCTTTTTTAGTGGCTATGTAGGAAAAGAAAAGAAAGAAAGTGGAAAAAAACGGAAACGGGTAAAAGAGTAAAGTAGAGAAGTAAGAACAGGGAACAGAAGCAAAATTAGAAAAATAGAAGGAAAGAGAAATGAGGGAAAGGCAAAGTAATGGAAGAATAGGAACGAGAGGGTAAGAAAACGACAGAAACCATCAAAATGCGAGGAGATCAAAAAAGCTAAATCACATAAAAATCAAGGGATAATAAAATTGAGAAGTTAAGACAAAAGGAATATTAAAACAGATTCTAATTGATTTCTTGTCAGCAACTAACAGAAAAGAACAGGCAAGAGAAACAAAATTAGAAAAAAAAAGGAAAGAGAAATGAGGGAAAGGCAAAGTAATGGAAGAATAGGAACGAGAGGGTAAGAAAACGAAAGAAAGGGGAACAGAGAGGAAAAGATGGATAGGGTGAAAGAAAGGGAGGAAATTAAAGGGAGAGAAAAAAATAATGTAAGGGCTCTACTTTACACTTCCATTAATTTTTCTTTTCCTCTACTTTCCTTCTGAAGCAAAATTAGAAGAAAAAAGAATTAAAGAGAAATGAGAAAAAGCGAAAATAATGGAAGAGTAGAGAAAGAAAGGGGAAAAGATGAAGAGATAAAGGAAGAGATAAAATAATCGAAGGGCTCTACTTTACCCTTTTATTATTTTTTCTCTTCCTTTACTTTTATTCTCTTCTCTCTCTTTGCTTTTTCTGGAGAGATGAGGATTCTTAGGAAAGGGAAAGAAAGAACAGGCAACTGAAACAAAATTAGAAAAAAACGAATAGAAGAGAAATGAGGAAAAGGGAAATAATGGAAAAGTAGAGAGGGAGGGTAAGAGAACGACCGAAAGGGCAAAAGAGGAAAAACGGGGAGAAAGGAAAGTTAAAAAGAATTGAAGATAAATGAAGGAACAGAAAAGTTAAACAGAAACAACAAATATTAAAACAAGGAAAGCAGGGCGACAGTAAAGAATAGAGGTGAAGAAAATAGAAGATAAAGAAAGGGAAATGTAAAGAAGATAAAATAGGAGGAAAATACAAAGAACATAAATATTAAAACAGTTTCCAACTGGTTTCTTAGTAGCTATTGAAAAAAAAGAGTCAAAGACAAACAACAAATATTAAAGCAAGGAAAGCAGCGAAAAGAAAAGAACAGAGGTGAAGAAAATAGGAAATAAAGAAAACGAAGTAGAAAAAAAAAGATAGGAGGAAAGTAGAAAGAACATAAATAAAAACAGTTTTCAACAGCTTTTATAGTAGCTATTAAAGTAATAAAATCGCACAAAAATTTTAAAAAAAATACAATTTTTAATAGCATAATACAAAAATAACATCCTTTTCTTAGGGTGCCATGGCCGTTATTTAACATCATGTTGGCTAACATCACATACACATATTTATCTCTAATAAGTAAATATCAAAACAGTTTTCAACGGCTCTTTTTTGATAACTATCAAGGAATAATAAAATTGAGAGGATAAAGAAAGGGAAACATAAAAACAGTTTCTAACAGATGGTAACCTTGGTAATCACCAACCAAAAAGAAGTTAGAAGGGAAGGAACGGAAAGAACAACAAATATAACAGTTGCCAATGATTTTTTTTAAATTTTAATAACCATCAAAATGCGAGGAGATCAAAAAAAGCTAAAACACATAAAAATCAAGGAATAATAAAATTGAAAAGTTAAGACGAAAGGAATATTAAAACAGTTTCTAATAAATTTTTTGGTAACCACCAACAGAAAAGAAGTTTAAAGGGGGAGGGGATGCAAAGAACAACAATTATAACAGTTTAGAATGTTTTTTTTTTTAATTTGAATTACTATCAAAATGCGAGAACAAAAAACCTAAAGCACATAAAAATCAAGGTATAATAAAATTGAGAAATTAAGACGATGGGAATATTAAAACAGTTTCTAATAGATTCCTTGGTAGCAACCAACAGAAAAGAAGTTAGGAGAAGGGAAAGAACAATAATAAAAACAGTTGCCATGGTTTTTATATTTGAATAATGTATCTTTCTTGATAAAAGAAAAACGGATTTCAAAAATTTCTTTAATAACTGACGAGAGAAAAGAAGAAAAACAGGAAACACATGAGGAGAAAAAAAAACAACAATTTAAAACAGCTTTCTTGGCAGTTATCATTAGAAGAAAGGATATGAAAAAGAACTCAATATTACAAGAGTTTTTAATAACTTTAATAGCCATCAAGAGAAGAGATCACAAGAGAAAACAAGATGGAAGATCGCAAGAGAAAACAAGAAGAAGAAGAAAAGGAAGAAAAGAAGATTGGCAGTTTTAATGAGAAGAAAAATTTCGGGTTGAGTAATATGAAGTGTACTATATTATGATGAACGAAATAAAATTCCTTACTTCACTTATTAGGAAGGAATTTTATTTCGTTCACCATAATGAGAATGAAAGATATGAGAAGAAACGAATATTAAAACAGTTTTTAATAACTCTGTTAAGAGCCATCAAGAGAACAGACGACAAGAGAAAACAAGATAGAAGAGGAAAAGACAAAACCGTATGATAAAATAGTTCTAACCGTTTTCTTATTAACTGTTGAGTTATGAGAAAATTATATAAAAGGGAAAAAGAATAAAAAACGAATAGTAATCAAGATAAATGTGAGAAGAAAAACAGATTCCAATAATTTCTTTAATAACTGATGAGAGAAAAGATGGAAAACATGTGGAGAAAAAGAAGAACAACAATTTACAATAGCTTTCTTGAAAATTATCATTAGAAGAAAAGATGAGAGTAAAAACAAATATTAAAATAGTTTTTAATAACCTTATAAATAGCCATCAAGAGAGGAGACGACAATAGAAAACATGATGGAAGGGAAGAAAATAAATCCACATGAAAAAATTATTTCGAACATTTTTCTATTTTTCTTAGTTGAGAACTGTTGAGTGACGAGAAAATTAGATAAAGAGGAAAATGAGAAGAAAACAAATTTCCAATAGTTTTTATGATAGTTATCAAGAGAAAAGAACAGAAAAGATTGAAAGTAGGAGAGGAAATAACAACAGTTAAAAGCGTTTTCAATAACTTTTTTGTAAAACTGTTAACATTAAAGGCTTCTACTTCATTATACATTATAAATCACAAATGAAACACTTTTTTACTTCGTTTGTATAATTGGAACTTTATTTAATGACTGTAGTTTCGACAATTTCAACTTGTCATTTTCAAACTAGAAGTTTATTTTAGACACTAAATAAAATTCCAGTTAGACAAACAAAGTAAAAAAGTGCTTCGTTTGTGAAATTATTTGTAGTTATGAAAACAAACATTAAAACCGTTTTCAATAGTTTGTTTTGGTGGCACACAAGAGAAGAAGAAGAAGCAGAAAAAAAGATACAATGGAAAACGAGAAAAGGCAAAAACATTTTAACAGTTTTCAAAAGCTACTTTGTGAAATGAAGAATAGATTACAGAATGAAGAAACATTAAAATAGTTTACAATAGTTCATTGGGGTAGCTTACAAGAAAAGAGGGAAAAGAATAGAAAAAACATAATGGGTAAAGAGCAAGAACAAAGAGTTTTCCTCAGCGTTCTTGGCGATTATCAAATGAAGAAACGATTACAGAAAGAATAAATCTTACAACAATTTCCAATAGCTATTAGTTATCAAGAGACAAAAACTAGAATAAAAAGAAGATAAAAATCTAGACATATAAACATTTATCAACGGTTTCTCTTGTAACTAATAAAAGAGGAGAAAATCAAGAAGAACAGATATTTCAACAGTGACAAGCAGCTGTCTTTGTAGCCATCAAAAGAAGAGGCGATCATGGAAGATGAAAGAACAAACTTGATAACTTTCGGAAAATTAAAAAATAAATGACTGAAATATTAAGTAAATAAGGGAATATAGAAGAGAAAAAGGAGGAAGAAATTTCTTAATAGGTTTCAAGCAAACAGAAAAAAAAATAATAGGAACAGAAGAGAAAAACCTAAAGTTAAAACCGTTTTCAGTGGCTTGATCAAGAGAAAAGAAGATTAGAAAAAATATATAAAAACATTAACGTTTCCAATAGTTAACAAAGATTCTAATCCTCTTTGGAGATAAGGAAGAATATTAGGATGGAAGAGATAAGTAGAGGTACGTAAGGATGACATGTGAATAGAAGAATATCAAAAACAAGAATGTTGGATGCATAATGACATTTTAAACAGAAATTAGATTTCTTTAGGAGGAATCTATAGTTATTACAACTATTAAATCTTAGAAAACTCCCGAAGAATAGCAAGTATTCCAAGATCATGGCAAGAAACAGAAAGATCTAAATGATAATGTACTGTAAGATATTTTAAAGAGAAAGCTATAAATTATTGAAAGGACTAAGATACAGCTATTGAAGATTGAAAGATTCTTTAAGAGTACTATGCACCCCTAAAATCTTCTCAAAATCGTTGTCAATATTGCTTTATCTTGTATTTATCTTGTATTGCATAATTATAAGTGTCAAAACTCGATCATCATCTAGGTATCTATTCAATTGATGAAGTTGCAGGAGTTCGTTTCGATCATACGTCGAGCCTGAACTGTGTCAATGCGAACGGGCCTTAATTGAAAATTATTAACGATTAAATGAAATTAATAAAGGTGAATGAGAATGTCTTGTAATTTCGGTAGATTTTACATGATTGATTAATCATAGACTATGGGTTTCTAGTAGTGGGGGCGCGTGCGAACCGTGCGCGAATGGTCGTAATATAATTAATAGAAACAAACAAAGGGACCACCCACCACCGGTGGTTCGTCTCTGCGGTCTCTTCAGGTGACCGTCCGGCGGACGGTTCGGCGCGCCCCCTCAGGTTGTTTAGCTCGCTTGCCTTTACGTTCGAGCATATTGTATAGCGTTAAATGAATGGAAATAAAAAATTAATAAAGCATTAAATATATAAATATGATTCATTTAAACCTTACCTTTTTTTCCCTAAAATTTTACCTTCTCAATCGACGATGAATATCGCATTTATTACTTTGAGAAATCTAATGATAACTCTAACTTCAGAATTGTCAGAGATCTTTATTTTCTTGTACATTATAAGAAGTTATATAAATAGCACAGTAAATATATTAATATGTGTGTAGTGCAATTCTGTACACAAAGGCAACTGAAATACAAAAGTGTTGTAATACATGTTGGTACACATCCAACTGCTTTTCTATTCGCTAACGCTCAGCATTTTGCAATCGTATACTACTTTCCTACCGTCACTCGTATATCAATTTTTATATTCAAATATTATTTTATCGTTTTTTTTACTTTATATGCTGAAAAATCTGTGCAATGAAAATAAATTGGTTACACTAACGATTCCACCTGTGTGTAGAGCTTTACTGATAGTTTATCAGTAGAATTATAAATAAAAAACTGAAACCAACACTGTGTGCTCACTGTGTGCATATCCGTTCGCTGATATCTGTCCACGAAAATTGATTAAAACATGCGGGTCATTAAAACGACGCACACAATTCCGCCTTTGAAACGTTTATTGTTCGACGAGTTCTACAATGTAAACGTAACGAAATTTTGGAATGGAAAATGTTTCAGCTGTGGTGAAATTTACCTGCTACTTATATAGTGAAAAAGAATGGTAAAATAAGTGGTGATAAAAGTATAGTGCAATAGAAGTGTGGTTTTTACAGTATTATTCAGGTATGATGAATATATTCGATTTATAAATTTGTAACTAATTGATATTTACGAATAAAGAAGTGTGGTTTTAATAATTCTTAATGTTGATTGTGTTTTTTAGAATTTAAGGAAAATACTGTTAATTACATTGTTTCTTTTTCAAGGTCACCCTTGCTGAACTTAATTTTTTACAATTTTTTAAATCGCCGATTGCAATTTTCAATTTTATCAATTCAAGTTTGAAGAATCGCCATTTTGTTTAAAACAACTTTAAGTTGAATTTTATTCTGTAATATCCAAACCACGTTTATTAAGAATAAATCTTGAGATTTTCAAGGTCACCCTTGCTAGAATTAATTTTTTACAATTTTTTAAATCACCGATTGCAATTTTCAATTTTTTTAATTCAAGTTTGAAGAGTCACCATTTTGTTTAAAACAAGTTTATGTTAAATTTTGTACTGTAATATCTAAACTACGTTCATTTAAAATAAATCTTGAGATTTTCAAGGTCACCCTTGCTGAAATTAATTTTTTACAATTTTTTAAATCGCCGATTGCAATTTTCAATTTTACTAATTCAAGTTTGAAGAGCCGCCATTTTGTTTAAAACAACTTAATGGTAAATTTTATTTCACAATATCTAAACTATGTTCATTTAGAATATATCATAAAATTTTCAAGGTTACCCTTACTGGAATTAATTTTTTACAATTTTTTAAATCGTCGATTGAAATTTCAATTTTATCAATTCAAATTTGAAGAGTCGTCATTTTGTTTAAAACAACGTTAAGTTAAATTTTATACTGTAATATTTAAACTACGTTTATTTCGAATAAATCTTGAGATTTTCAAGGTCACCCTTGCTGGAATTATTTTTTTACAATTTTTTAAATCGCCGATTTCAATTTTCAATTTTATCAATTCATGTTTGAAGAGTCGCCATTTTGTTCAAAACAACTTTAAGTTGAATTTTATTCTGTAATATCAAAACCACGTTTATTTAGAATTAACCTTGAGATTTTCAAGATCACTCTTGCTGAAATTAATTTTTTACAATTTTTTAAATCGCCAATTGAATTTTCAATTTTATCAATTCATGTTTGAAGAGTCGCCATTTTGTTTAAAACAACTTTATAATGAATTTTATTCTGTAATATCTAAGCTACGTCCATGTAGAATAAATCTTGAGATTTTCAAGGTCATCCTAGCTGAAATTAATTTTTTACAATTTTTTAAGTCGCCGATTGCAATTTTCAATTTTATCAATTCAAGTTTGAAGAATCGCCATTTTATTTAAAACAACTTTATGTTAAATTTCATTACGTAATATCTAAACTACGTTTATTTAGAATAAATCTTGAAATTTTCAAGGTCACCCTTGCTAAAATTAATTTTTTACAATTTTTTAAATCGCCGATTGCAATTTTTAATTTTATCAATTCAAGTTTGAAGAGTCGCCATTTTGTTTAATACAAATTCATGTTAAATTTTATTCTATAATACATAAACTACGTTCATTTAGAATATAATAAATCTTGAGATTTTCAAGGTCACCCTTGCTGAAATTAATTTTTTACAATTTTTAAAATCAGCGATTGCAATTTTAAATTTTATCAATTCAAGTTTGAAGAGTCACCATTTTGTTTAAAACAAGTTTATATTAAATTTTATTCTGTAATATTAAAAATAAGTTTATTAAGATTGAATTTTAAGATTTTCAAGGTTACCCTTACTGAAATTAATATTTTACAATTTTTTAAATCGCCGATTGCAATTTAAAATTTTATCAATTCAAGTTTGAAGAGTCGCCATTTTGTTTAAATAAACTTTATATTAAATTTTATTTTGTAATATCTAAACTACGTTTATTTAGAGTAAATCTTGAGATTTTCAAGGTCACCCTTGCTGAAATTAATTTTTTACAATTGTTTAAATCGCCGATTGCAATTTTCAATTTTATCAATTCAAGTTTGATGAGTCGCCATTTTGTTTAAAACAACTTTATGTTAAATTTTATTCTGTATTATCTAAACTACATTCATTTAGAATAAATCATGAGATTTTCAAGGTCACCCTTGCTGAAATTAATGTTTTACAATTATTTAAATCGCCGATTGCAATTTTCAATTTTATCAATTCAAATTTGAAGAGTCGCCATTTTATTTAAAACAACTTTATGTTAAAATTTATTCTGTAATACCTAAACTACTTTCATTTAGAATTAATATTGAGATTTTCAAGGTCACCCTTGCTGGAATTAATTTTTTACAATTTTTTAAATCGCAGATTGAAATTTTCAATTTTATCAATTCAAGTTTGAAGAGTCGCCATTTTGTTTAAAACAACTTTATGTTAATTTTTATTTTGTAATATCTAAACTACATTCATTTAAAATAAATCTTGAGATTTTCAAGGTCACCTTTGCTGAAATTAATTTTTACAATTTTTAAATCGCCGATTGCAATTTTCAATTTTATCAATTCAAGTTTGAAGAGTCGCCATTTTGTTTAAAACAACTTTAAGTTGAATTTTATTCTGTAATATCCAAACCATGTTTATTAAGAATAAACCTTAAGATTTTCAAGGTCACCCTTGCTGGAATTAATTTTTTACAATTTTTTAAATCGCCGATTGCAATTTTCAATTTTATCAATTCAAGTTTGAAGAGTCGCCATTTTGTTTAAAACAACTTTATGTTAAAATTTATTCTGTAATATTTAAACTACGTTCATTTAGAATAATTCTTGAGATTTTCAAGGTCACCCTTGCTGAAATTATTCTTTTAGATTTTACTAAATCGCCGATTGCAATTTTCAATTTTATCAATTCAAGTTTAAAGAGTCGCCATTTTGTTTAATACAACTTTATGTCAAATTTTATTCTGTAATATCTGAACTACATTAATTTAGAATAAATCTTGAAATTTTCAAGGTCACCCTTGCTAAAATTAATTTTTTACAATTTTTTAAATCGCCGATTGCAATTTTCAATTTTATCAATTCAAGTTTGAAGCGTCTCCATTTTATTTAAAACAACTTTATGTTAAATTTTATTATGTAATATCTAAACTACGTTTATTTAGAATAAATCTTGAGATTTTCAAGGTCACCCTTGCTGAAATTAATTATTTACAATTTTTTAAATCGCCGATTGCAATTTACAATTTTATCAATTCAAGTTTGAAGAGTCGCCATTTTGTTTAATACAACTTTATGTTAAAATTTATTCTATAGTATTTAAACTACGTTCATTTAGAATAAATCTTGAGGTTTTCAAGGCCACCCTTGCTGAAATTAATTTTTTACAATTTTTTAAATCGCCGATTGCAATTTTCAATTTTATCAATTCAAGTTTGAAGACCCGCCATTTTGTTTAAAACAACTTCATGTTAAATTTTATACTGTAATATTTAAACTACGTTCATTTAGAATAAATCATGAGATTTTGAAGGTCACCCATGCTAAAATTAATTTTTAACAAATTTTTAAACCGTCGATTGCAATTTTCAATTTTATCAATTCAAGTTTGAAGAGTCTCCATTTTATTTAAAACAACTTTATGTTAAATTTTATTCTGTAATATCTAAACTACGTTCATTTAGAATAAATCTTGAGATTTTCAAGGTCACCCTTGCTGAAATTAATGTTTTACAATTTTTTTAAATCGCCGATTGCAATTTTCAATTTTATCAATTCAAGTTTGAAGAGTCGCCATTTTGTTTAAAACAAATTTATGTTAAATTGTATTCTGTAATATCTTAACCACATTAATTTAGAATAAATCTTAAAATTTTCAAGGACACTCTTCCTGAAATTAATTTTTCACAATTTTTTTAAATCGCCGATTGCAATTTTCAATTTTATAAATTCAAGTTTCAAGAGTCGCCATTTTGTTTAAAACAACTTTATTTTAAATTTTGTTCAGTAATATCTAAACCACATTAATTTAGAATAAATCTTGAAATTTACAAGATCACCCTTATTGAAATTAATTTTTTACAATTTTTTAAATCGCCGATTGCAATTTTCAATTTTATCAATTCAAGTTTGAAGAGTCGCCATTTTGTTTAAAACAACTTTATGTAAAATTTTAATCTGCAATATTTAAACTAGATTAATTTAGAATAAATCTTGAGATTTTCAAGGTCACACTTGCTGAAATTAATTTTTTACAATTTTTTAAATCGCCGATTGCAATTTTCAATTTTTTCAATTCAAGTTTGAAGAGTCGTCATTTTGTTTAAAACAACTTTATGTTAAATTTTATTTAATAATATCTAAACTACGTTCATTTAGAATAAATCTTGAGATTTTCAAGGTCACCCTTGCTGAAATTAATTTTTTACAATTTTTTAAATCGCCGATTGCAATTTTCAATTTTATCAATTCAAGTTTGAAGCGTCTCCATTTTATTTAAAACAACTTTATGTTAAATTTTATTATGTAATATCTAAACTACGTTTATTTAGAATAAATCTTGAGATTTTCAAGGTCACCCTTGCTGAAATTAATTATTTACAATTTTTTAAATCGCCGATTGCAATTTACAATTTTATCAATTCAAGTTTGAAGAGTCGCCATTTTGTTTAATACAACTTTATGTTAAAATTTATTCTATAGTATTTAAACTACGTTCATTTAGAATAAATCTTGAGGTTTTCAAGGCCACCCTTGCTGAAATTAATTTTTTACAATTTTTTAAATCGCCGATTGCAATTTTCAATTTTATCAATTCAAGTTTGAAGACCCGCCATTTTGTTTAAAACAACTTCATGTTAAATTTTATACTGTAATATTTAAACTACGTTCATTTAGAATAAATCATGAGATTTTGAAGGTCACCCATGCTAAAATTAATTTTTAACAAATTTTTAAACCGTCGATTGCAATTTTCAATTTTATCAATTCAAGTTTGAAGAGTCTCCATTTTATTTAAAACAACTTTATGTTAAATTTTATTCTGTAATATCTAAACTACGTTCATTTAGAATAAATCTTGAGATTTTCAAGGTCACCCTTGCTGAAATTAATGTTTTACAATTTTTTTAAATCGCCGATTGCAATTTTCAATTTTATCAATTCAAGTTTGAAGAGTCGCCATTTTGTTTAAAACAAATTTATGTTAAATTGTATTCTGTAATATCTTAACCACATTAATTTAGAATAAATCTTAAAATTTTCAAGGACACTCTTCCTGAAATTAATTTTTCACAATTTTTTTAAATCGCCGATTGCAATTTTCAATTTTATAAATTCAAGTTTCAAGAGTCGCCATTTTGTTTAAAACAACTTTATTTTAAATTTTGTTCAGTAATATCTAAACCACATTAATTTAGAATAAATCTTGAAATTTACAAGATCACCCTTATTGAAATTAATTTTTTACAATTTTTTAAATCGCCGATTGCAATTTTCAATTTTATCAATTCAAGTTTGAAGAGTCGCCATTTTGTTTAAAACAACTTCATGTTAAATTTTATACTGTAATATTTAAACTACGTTCATTTAGAATAAATCTTAAGATTTTCAAGATCACCCTTGCTGAAATTAATTTTTTACAATTTTTTAAATCGCCGATTGCAATTTTCAATTTTATCAATTCAAGTTTGAAGAGTCGCCATTTTGTTTAAAACAACTTTATGCTAAATTTTATTCTGTAATATCTAAACTACATTCATTTAAAATAAATCTTAAGATTTTCAAGGTCACCCTTGCTGAAATTAATTTTTGATAGTTTTTTAAATCGCCGATTGCAATTTTCAATTTTATCAATTCAAGTTTGAAGAGTCGCCATTTTGTTTAAAATAACTTTAAGTTACATTTTATTCGGTAATATCTAAACTACGTTCATTTAGAATACATCTTGAGATTTTCAAAGTCACCCTTAGTGAAATTAATTTTTTACAATTGTTTAAATCACCGATTTCAATTTTCAAGTTTATCAATTCAATTTTGAAGAGACGCCATTTTGTTTAAAACAAATTTATGTTAAATTTTATTCTGTAATATCTAAACTACATTAATTTAGAATAAATCTTAAAATTTTCAAGGTCACCCTTGCTGAAATTAATTTTTTACAATTGTTTAAATCGCCGATTGCAATTTTCAATTTTCTCAATTCAAGTTTGAAGAGTCGCCATTTTGTTTAATACAACTTTATGTTAAATTTTATTCTATAGTATTTAAACTACGTTCATTTAGAATAAATCTTGAGATTTTCAAGGTCACCCTTGTTGAAATTAATTTTTTACAATTTTTCAAATCGCCGATTGCAATTTTCAATTTTATCAATTCAAGTTTGAAGAGTCGACACTTTGTTGAAAATAAATTCATGTTAAATTTTATTATGTAATATCTAAACTACATTTATTTAGAATAAATCTTGAGATTTTCAAGGTCACCCTTGCTGAAATTAATTTTTTACAATTTTTTAAATCGCAAATTGCAATTTTCAATTTTATCAACTCAAGTTTGAAGAGTCGCCATTTTGTTTAAAACAAATGCATGTTAAATTTTATTCTGTAGTATCTAAACTACGTCTATTTAGAATAAATCTTGAGATTTTCAAGGTCATGCTTGTTGAAATTATTTTTTTACAATTTTTTAAATCGCCGATTGCAATTTTCAATTTTATCAATTCAAGTTTGAAGAGTCGACACTTTGTTGAAAATAAATTCATGTTAAATTTTATTATGTAATATCTAAACTACATTTATTTAGAATAAATCTTGAGATTTTCAAGGTCACCCTTGCTGAAATTAATTTTTTACAATTTTTTAAATCGCAAATTGCAATTTTCAATTTTATCAACTTAAGTTTGAAGAGTCGCCATTTTGTTTAAAACAAATGCATGTTAAATTTTATTCTGTAATATCTAAACTACGTTTATTTAAAATAAATCTTGAGATTTTCAAGGTCACGCTTGTTGAAATTAATTTTTTACAATTTTTTAAATCGCCGATTGCAATTTTCAATTTTATCAATCGAAGTTTGAAGAGTCACCATTTTGTTTAAAACAACGTTATGCTAAAATTTATTCTGTAATATCCAAACTACGTTCATTTAGAATAAATCTTACGATTTTCAAGGCCACACTAGCTGACATTAACTATTTACAATATTTTTAAATCGTCGATTGCAATTTTAAATTTTATCAATTCAAGTTTGAAGAGTCGACACTTTGTTGAAAATAAATTCATGTTAAATTTTATTATGTAATATCTAAACTACATTTATTTAGAATAAATCTTGAGATTTTCAAGGTCACCCTTGCTGAAATTAATTTTTTACAATTTTTTAAATCGCAAATTGCAATTTTCAATTTTATCAACTCAAGTTTGAAGAGTCGCCATTTTGTTTAAAACAAATGCATGTTAAATTTTATTCTGTAGTATCTAAACTACGTCTATTTAGAATAAATCTTGAGATTTTCAAGGTCATGCTTGTTGAAATTATTTTTTTACAATTTTTTAAATCGCCGATTGCAATTTTCAATTTTATCAATTCAAGTTTGAAGAGTCGACACTTTGTTGAAAATAAATTCATGTTAAATTTTATTATGTAATATCTAAACTACATTTATTTAGAATAAATCTTGAGATTTTCAAGGTCACCCTTGCTGAAATTAATTTTTTACAATTTTTTAAATCGCAAATTGCAATTTTCAATTTTATCAACTTAAGTTTGAAGAGTCGCCATTTTGTTTAAAACAAATGCATGTTAAATTTTATTCTGTAATATCTAAACTACGTTTATTTAAAATAAATCTTGAGATTTTCAAGGTCACGCTTGTTGAAATTAATTTTTTACAATTTTTTAAATCGCCGATTGCAATTTTCAATTTTATCAATCGAAGTTTGAAGAGTCACCATTTTGTTTAAAACAACGTTATGCTAAAATTTATTCTGTAATATCCAAACTACGTTCATTTAGAATAAATCTTACGATTTTCAAGGCCACACTAGCTGACATTAACTATTTACAATATTTTTAAATCGTCGATTGCAATTTTAAATTTTATCAATTCAAGTTTGAAAAGTCGCCATTTTGTTTAAAACAACTTTATATTAAATTTTATTTTGTAATATTTTAAATACGTTCATTTAGAATTAATCTGGAGATTTTCAAGGTCACCCTTGCTGAAATTAATTATTTACAATTTTTTAAATCGCCGATTGCAATTTTCAATTTTTATCAATTCACGTTTGAAGAGTCGCCATTTTATTTAAAACAACTTCATGTTAAATATTATTCTCATATATGTAAACTACCTTCATTTAGAATACATCTTGAGATTTTCAAGGTCACCTCTGCCAAAATTCATTTTTTACAATTTTTTAAATCGTCGATTGCAATTTTCAATTTTATCAATTCAAGTTTAAAGAGTCGCCATTTTGTTTAAAACAATATTAAGTTAAACTTCATTCTGCCATATCTAAACTACATTAATTTAGAATAAATATTGAGATTTTCAGGGTCACCCTTGCTGGAATTAATTTTTAACAATTTTTTAAACCGTCGATTGCAATTTTCAATTTTATCAATTCAATTTGAAGAGTCGCCATTTTGTTTAAAACAACTTTATGTTAAATTGTATTCTATAATAACTAAACTACGTTTATTTAGAATAAATATTGAGATTTTCAAGGTCACCCTTGCTGAAATTAATTTTTTACAATTTTTTAAATCGCCGATTACAATTTTCAATTTTATCAATTCAAGTTTGAAAAGTCGCCATTTTGTTCAAAACAACTTCACGTTAAATTTTATTCTGTAATATCTAAACTACGTTCATTTAAAATAAATCTTGAGATTTTCAAGGTCACCCTTGCTGAAATAAATTTTTTACAATTGTTTAAATCGCCGATTGCAATTTTCAATTTTATTAATTCAAGTTTGAAGGGTCGCCATTTTGTTTAAAACAACTTTATGTTAAATTTTATTCTGTAATAACTAAACTACGTTCATTTAGAATAATTCTAGAGATTTTCAAGGTCACCTTTGCTGGAATTAATTTTTTACAATTTTTTAAATCTCCGATTGCAATTTACAATTTTATCAATTCAAATTTGAAGAGTCGTCATTTTGTTTAAAACAACTTTAAGTTAAATTTTATTCAGTAATATGTAAACTACGTTCATTTAGAATAAACCTTGAGATTTTCAAGGTCACCCTTGCTGAAATTAATTTTTTACAATTTTTTAAATCGCCGATTGCAATTTTTAATTTTATCAATTCAAGTTTGAAAAGTCGCCATTTTGTTTAAAACAACTTTATGTTAAATTTTATTATGTAATATCTAAACTACGTTAATTTAGAATAAATCTTGAGATTTTCAAGATCACCCTTGCTAAAATTAATTTTTTACAATTATTTAAACCGCCGATTGCAATTTTCAATCTTATCAATTCAAGTTTAAAGAGTTGCCATTTTGTTTAAAACAGCTTTATGTTAAATTTTATTATGTAATATCCAAACTACGTTGATTTAGAATAGATCTTTAGATTTTCAAGGTCACCCTTGCTGAAATTAATTATTTACAATTTTTTAAATCGCCGATTGCAATTTTCAATTTTATCAATTCAAGTTTGGAGAGCCGCCATTTTGTTTAAAACAACTTCATGTTAAAATTTATTATGTAATATGTAAACTACGTTCATTTAGAATAAATCTTGAGATTTTCAAGGTCACCCTTGCTGAAATTAATTATTTACAATTTTTTAAATCGCCGATTGCAATTTTCAATTTTATTAATTCAAGTTTGAAAAGCCACCATGTTTTTAAAAACAACTTTACGTCAAATTTCATTCTGTAATATCTTAAATACGTTCATTTAGAATAAATCTTGAGATTTTCAAGGTCACCCTTACTGAAATTAATTTTTTACAATTTTTCAAATCGCCGATTGCAATTTTCAATTTTATTAATTCAAGTTTTAAGAGTCGCCATTTTGTTTAAAACAACTTTAAGTTGAATTTTATTCTGTAATATCCAAACCACGTTTATTAAGAATAAATATTGAGATTTTCAAGATCACCCTTGCTGGAATTAATTTTTTACAATTTTTTAAATCGCCGATTGCAATTTTCTATATTATCAATTCAAGTTTGATGAGCCGCCATGTTTTTAAACACCACTTTATGTAAAATTTTAATCTGCAATAACTAAACTACATTAATTTAGAATAAATCTTGAAATTTTCAAGGTCACCCTTGCTGAAATTAATTTTTTACAATTTTTTAAATCGCCGATTGCAATTTTCAATTTTATCAATTCAAGTTTGAAGGGTCGCCATTTTGTTTAAAACAACTTAATATTAAATTTTATTCTGTAGTATTTAAACTACTTTCATTGAGAATCAATCTTGAGATTTTCAAGGTCACCCTTGCTGAAATTAATTTTTTACAATTATTTAAATCGCCGATTACAATTTTCAATTTTATCAATTGAAGTTTGATGTGTCGCTATTTTGTTATAAATAATTTAATGTTAAATATTTTTAGGTATAATTAATTCTTGTTAAGATGACTTCACGTTCTCGACGTATCCGCAGTTTGGAACTCTGCAACGCCGACGTTTTCGGCCAGATTGTAGTTACGAAACAGACTCTACCGTTGAGAAATCCAAGGGTGCGATCGGCCGTTTGGGCCCAGTTAAAACCGCCACCGATTCACCCCGATGACGACCCTAAGGAATACGAGAAGAGGAGAGCGTCGGTGCTTCTGGATCAACTCCTACTAGAAATTTATTCCAATTTACCAACCGGATGTTCGGATTACAACTCGGCAACATCGTCGAAATCCCAGCGGGCTTCATACAAAGACGTCGCCCATTTAAAGGGACAGGGTTCGTATTTCTTACCTACTTCAATAATTTAAAAAAAAATACAAAGTTTTATTATCACTAAACTATTTATAAACCTGGTATTAAATGTAACTCGACTCACTAAGTAGTTATTGTCTACGCAAGCGGCGTATTCCCAATTACGGCCGTTGAATAATGCGCCGTTTATTCTGAAAATATACCTCGGGGATGAATCGGGACAATGGGGTGTCGGCGGGGGTGGGTACGTATCTCTCGCCCCGGTTTGACGATGGCATTTGACGTAAATGGGACGATATGCTGCGGGAAACCGAATCGACTGAAAACCGAAATAGTCCTCGACATTTCAATCAATTAGTCGGTGTCTTATTTTTGGACACCCTCTTTCCCTCAATGTGTGTGTGTACGTGTATTCGATCAATAACTAATTGGATAACTCGATTATTTACGAGTCCGGGGTTCAATTAAAATTAATGAGCGTTCGCTGCGAGGTCGTTTACCGGAAGTAAATCAGTTAGTTATCAATTGATGACATTTGAAATGTCAAAAATTACGTTTGGATGGTTTTAGTTTAATAAATTTATTGTTATTTCCTATTTTTCATAAAAAAATACTAAATAGTTAAAGTATGATTAAACTTCGTAAGGATCTAGAAGAACTAATCATTGCAACAAGTTATAGCCCTCAAGGTCATACTTTAAGGTTTCAAGGTCATGCTTTGAGAAAAAAATGTGGATTGACTTGCAACTAGTTAGAGCATCAAATTTTTCAATTTCAAGGTCATATTTTAAGGTTTCAAGGTCATTATTTGAAAAATATATATAAGGATTAAATTGCAAAAAGTTATATTCTCAAATTTTTCAAGGTCATATCTTGATGTTTCAAGGTCATTCTTTAAGAAATAAAAAGGGGATTAACTTACAAATTATAACCTCTAATTTTTCAAGGTTTCAAGGTCACATTTTGAGAAAGAAATGAGGATTCACTTCAAGTGATTTGTTTTTGCTGAAAAACGCTTTACCCTTTTAGCTTTTGAAGTGGTTTTTCTGAGGACTTTTTTAGAGTACACCCATCGGTTCACGATAGGACTGACATCTCCCTTCAGATAGTTAATAATTTGCTCCTTCAGGAATTTCTCCAGAACGTTCTTGCTGTCTGTTGGTGTGAGTTTTGAAGCTAAAGGTTGACTTTCTGGAATTTAATTGATAGGCTAAAAAGTTGGTAACGTTTAGAAGAAAAAAACATATTTTTTGGTAAAATTCAATTTTATCATTCAACGATATACCGATTATAGAGATTTTCCAATTTTTCGATATCATTTTTGTAGTATGATTTGGCTTGAACCTCAAAATAGTCCTCTGTTTCGGCGATTACTTCTTCATTGGTGCTATATTTCTTTCTCTTGAGGTCTACAAAGAAGAAATAGTGGCTGGGGGTTAAATCTAGAAAATATAGTAAGTGGTGAACCAATTCGTAGCCCAATTCATTGAGATTTACCATAGTTTTGATCGACTTGTTACAAGGCACATTGTCTTGGTGAAACAACAATTATTTTTTCTTCAAATAGGGTCGTTGCGAACGGTTGCTTCCCCTAGAGCAGAATCCGGATAACACTTATCAATCTAAGTTTTTGTTCCAACACTATTTTTACACATTAAATAAACAGGGTTTCATTAAAACACGAAATTCCATTGTATCCACTTTTTTTCCAAAGTTGCTTCACTCAAAATGCTATAACTTACAAACTAATTGTTCGGTTGCTGTCAAATTTTGACACCTATCATTCGAAAATGTTTTCATACTGCAAATCATATGGAAATAAATCTAGTGGCGACCTCTCTTAGAAACGATAAGAACTTTTCGGCCGAACTTTTAAGTTATCTGATCTTTTCTTGTTCTTCTTTGGGCCATCAATTTTTTTACAGTGTTAAGCAGTCAAAAATATGTTTGGCCCTAAAATCGCTACCTGATCACCAAATAGTACCTGCAGATGCGGAAACTATAACAGAATTTCATCCAAGATACTTCTAGAATTTCATCAAAATGTTCTTGCTATCTGTTAGCGATCTGCTTGTAGTTTTGACTGCCTTAAATTACTTTTTCCTGGAATTTAACCCAAGTGATTTGATAGCTAGTTATCTTACCTCTTCTAGTTCCTCTTTGGACCATCAATTTTGACACTCAACAAGATCTTTGTTTGGTCATTAAATCTAAGGCACTGATGTACTTGTTGTACCTGATACTGTTGAAAAGTTCTGAATTGTTCGCTCGTATCAAATGGTACGGCTTTCTGTTTTTCCCGCCTGCAGATTCGAGATCTGTAAGAGAATCCTTTTCAAGATACTAATTTTCTCCTTCAAGAATTTCCCCAGAATGTTCTTGTTGTCTCTTAGTGACCTCATTGTAAGTTTTGGCTGCCTTTAATTACTTTCTTCCTGGAATTCAACCGCAGAAATTTGATAGCTAAATTATCTGACCTTTTCTTCTCCCTTTTTGGACCTTCAATTTTGGCAGAACTGATCAGACACAACAAAATCTTTATTTGATCATTAAATTAGAGCCTTATTGGTATACCTGATACTGTTGAAAAGTTCTGAATTGTTCGCCAGTAACAAATGGACGGATTCCTATTTTTTCTACCTGTAGATTCAAGATCTGTAACAAAATCCTATTTAAGATACTAATCTGCTCCTTCAAGAATTTCCCCAGAATGTTCTTGTTGTCTCTTAGTGACCTCCTTGTAAGTTTTGGCTGCTACTTTTTTCCTCTTCTTGTTCCTCTTCTGGCCAACAATTTTGGCAAAGCTGCTGTCTCTTAGTGACCTCCTTGTAAGTTTTGACTGCCCTCAATTACTTTTTTCCTCTTCTTGTTCCTCTTTTGGCCAACAATTTTGGCAGAGCTAATCACACTTTATTTAGATCATTAAATCAGTGTCTAATTGGTTTATGTGATACTGTTGAAAAGGATTTCTGTTTTTCGAGATGTGTAACATTACTAATACTAATCTGATTCTTCAAGAATTTCCTCAGAATCTTCTAGCTGTCTGTTAGCGACATCCTTGAACATTTGACTGTTCTTAATTACATTTTTCCTGGAATTTCACCCAGGCGATTTGGTAACTAAATTATCTGATCTCTTCTTATTCCCCTTTAAACCATCAATTCGGCATATCTGGTTGCACTCAACAAATAGAATCCTATACAAGATACTAACCTCTATCTTCGAGAATGTTCTTGCTATGTGTTGGCGATATCCTTGTGAGTTTTAAGGTTAAAGGTCTATCTGCCCTTTTATTACTTTTTTCCTTGAATTCAACAAAGGCGATTTGATAGATAAGTTATCTAACCTTTTCTTGTTCCTGTACGAACTATTATTAATTTTGTAATAACTGATCGCATTCAACAATATTATTAATAATTTTCTACAACGTTAGGGACTTTCTTACATTTTTATTAACAATATTTTTGTTTGATCGTTAAATTAGTGCCTAATTGGCATACGTGATACTGTTGAAAGGTTCTGAATTGCTTGCTCGTATCAAATGGTACGGCTTCCTTTTTTTTTCCCATCTGAAGATCGGGATCTGTCACAGAATTCTATTCAAAATACTAATCTACTCATTCGAGAAAATTTTCTTGCCGTCTCCTAGTGACCTCCTTATAAGTAAGTTTTAAGGTTGATGATTGATAACCCTTAATTACTTTACGATGAATTCTCACATAACCCGTGGCGAAACATTTTTATTTCATATCTCCTTGAGAATGACCAACCGTCGAAACTAGTTGGAGAAATATATCAAAAATTGTGAAACAACACCAAGAGTTTAATTAACCTCTAACCTTAATTACTTTTTTTGTGGAATTCAAGCTGAGTTATCTGACCTTTCCTTGTTTCTCTTTGTACTATTAATATTGAAAGAACTGAGCGCACTCAACAACGTCGTTGTTTGATCATTAAATCATTGTCTAATTGGATTACGTGATACTATAAGAAGGTCCTGGATTTTTCACTCGCACCAAAAAGGTATGCCTTCCTTAATTTTTTCCTTCTTCAAGTTCAAAGTTTGTAACAGACTGGTTGCAATTCCTTTTTGAAGTTAAGATTGACCTCCAGCCTCTTTCATATTAGTTGTATGTCTTAGGGTACCCCCTTGAAATATTTGTTATAGTTTTGAGATCCCTTTTAGAAAAATTGTAGATTTATAGAATTCGTGGCTAAAACACTATATTCTCGGCCTTCATAGTAAGGCCGGGAATATAGTAGATAATTTAAGTAAGAGGTTCGTTGTTTATAAGTGACATAGACACAATAGTAGCCATCACCTGTCGATCTAGATATTGATACTGCCTAATTAGTATACCTAACAATATTGGAAGGTTCTGGATTATTCGCTCCCATCAAATGATGCCTTCCTTCCCTTTTCCGCCTGCAGATGTAGATACGTGTGCGATGTATCTCAGTACACCTCCCTCTAAAGTTATTTTTTGCAGTAGTTTTAATTTCTTTCTAAAAACAGATGAAGTTTATAAAATGCTCTGTATAAGTGACATAAACACGATCACGTTTTGATACAGGTATTGATACAAAAACTACTGGTACAGATAGGATTTTTAATGGATTGTTCGTATCAAATGATACACTTGTTTTTCTTCAGTTTGCGGATCGAGGATCTGATCAAATATAGTAATCTGCTCCTTCGAAAATTTCCTCAATTTGTCTGTACGGTATAGGTTGCTGACAAAGCTAGCGTGCCCGCTCATTAGCTGAGTGAGGTGGTAAATCAACTTCCCGTTCTTTCTCTCGATCCTGCACATTAGGGATCAATGTTTTAATCCAATTCTCTTTGGCCCGTCTCTCTGCCTTTATTGCTAACTTGTCACGGTTTTCCTTCTGTACCCAGTAGGTTTCGGCCTTCTTGATGATGTATAGGTCTCCAGGAACCATTCCGGCTAGGACTTCACTGCACCAATCGACACCGTCCAGTATAATTCTTGTTATACGCAGACAGGCAACCCTTGTGCCCTGACTGCATTCCTCCCTATTTTTATCGTCTTGGCCCAAACTGGAACAGCGTACGACATCTTCGCTTTGGCCGCCGACATTAGCAGTCATCTCCGCCCATCACCTGCTCCTCCTACATTAGGCATAATGGCCTGTCGATGTAGATATTGCTACAAGAACTTATAATACAGTAAGGATTTTTAATGGACACTCTCTGATTTATTACTAACAATCTGATTTATGTTTATGTACATTTTGGCTTTTCACCACGCACGGTCATTTTTGGATCCGAGAATTCATGAGGAGAAGAAGAAGAAATCCAGTCTAACAGTTTTTAGGCAGCAACTAGGACTGCACTGCTCCCTCTTAGCAAAGCTTAAAGTTTAATATGAAACTAAGAATCATATATTATTAAATTTTTTCCATTGTTGTATTTTGATTTAAGATAAGGTAAATAACGATAAATCAGAAGCAATAGACGAGAAAAAGAACTCGAAGGAGAATTTGAAGAGATGAGTTTTGGAAATCCTAGCAATAACGGAGACAAAGAGAAAAGGCAATGAACTAATTAAATTAGACAATGGGCACATAATGATCTTTAACGAGGTAGAAGAAGGAAAAAGAGCAGCAGCAAGAGTCGGATGCATAATTCATAAATCCTTGGAGCACCAAATTTACAATTGGGAAGCCAAATCAGAACAAATTTTGCAAATAGAAATACTTGAAGTTGACGTGATGTCATGATGACATTTATAGAGTAATGTCTAGAATTTCCTTTATAAAAGGAACAAAATAAAGCATATTTGCTGAATTAGAAAACCAAGAATAAATCCAGAAGCACCCACTTGTGTGTGGAAGGATATGGGTCGAGTGGAAGATCATTGAGAAGTAGTGAACTCCGCCTGTGATTCCTGCGGCCAAAATGTTTGTCTGATTTTATTTTATGTATATATTTATTTAATGTTAGCAGGAAAAACAAAGCCAATAAAGAATAAAGAATAAAGACCAAAATAAAAACAATAATCATAGCTTATGGACCCAATGAAGATGAAAAAGTAGAAGAAAATGATACATTTTGGAAAGAGTTAGACCTAGTAAACGAAGAAGCAAAATGAAGAATATATGTTGCTGGAAATCTTAATGCAAGAGTAGGAATTAAAGACGATGAGTATGAGAAAGCACTAGAACTATAAGGAGAAAGAAACAACAATGGAAAACGGATGCTAGATTAAAACACAATGAACAACCTGATAATAACGGACACATTGTTTTAAAACAAGAACAAACATAAATATACAAGAAAAGTGAGTGGTAGAAATGAAAAGTCCATTATCGACTATGTAATTGTAGAAGCAAGAATCAGGAAACGAAACAAAGAGGTTAACACAAAAACAAGAACTTATAAACTAAGAGATAGAGGAACAAAAGAAAAATATAAAGAGGCATTCGAAAACAGTATAGAAATAATTGAGGATAAACTAAAAAATAAAAATTTTGAACATATGTGGGCAACTCTAGAAATGTTAGCAAAAGTGTGTGGAGTAAACAAAGGAAGCAAGAGAAATAAACAAACAGCATGGTAAACGGAAGAGATAAAAGAGCGAATAAAAAAAAGGTAAGCATGGAAAAATTATATAGACAACAGGATAACTGAAAATTATGTCAAATATAAAGTTTAAAGAAGAAGTATAAAATAAAGTATCAGCGGCAAAGTAGAAACAATGGAAGGAATTTGGGGAAAAACTAGATCAAGAAAGTAAGGGAAATCAAAAACTGTTCTACAAAGCAATGAAGACATAAAAGGGAAATAAAACACAATAGCTAAAGCTTTTAAGAACATAGGTGGGGATATAATTAACGAAAAGAAGGAATCATGAAGAGATGGTAAGAATTGAAAAGCTTTTAATTGAAAAGCTTATAATCCTAGGTTTCCCACATAGCGTAATCGACTGGCTTAAAAGTTTTATAACGAATAGGCTTCAGCACGTAAGGTACAAGGAATACATCTCCAGAGCGATATCGGTGACCTCTGGGGTCCCTCAGGGATCACACTGTGGGCCGATTTTGTTTCTCCTGTTTGTTAACGATATTGTAAACTATATCAAAAATTGTCGACTCCTATTATATGCTGACGACCTTAAGTTATTCAGAATAGTTGACTCACTTCATGATGCGAGTCCTTTACAAGCCGATTTAGTTCATTTAGACAACTGGTGCAAGGATAATGACCTCTTTTTAAACACTTCTAAATGCTACAGTATGTCTTTTACTAGAAAACTTGCACCAATAAAGATTGGGTTTACTATCGCTGACGTACCTCTTCAGCCAAGAACTGAAATTAAAGATCTGGGAGTAGTGTTCGATGGTAAACTCACTTTTCATAATCATGCCTTGACTGTTGCAAGGGAAGCACTAAAATCGTTGGGATTTATTAATAGATTTTCTGGTCAGTTCTCAGTTGACACATTTAGAATATTATATCTAAGTCTAGTACGCTCGAAACTTGAATATGCGTCTACAATATGGTCACCCCATTATGAGAATTGGTCGTATCACATAGAAAAGGTGCAAAACAAATTCCTACGAATTGCAGCATTTAAAATGGGTATACCCCGTGCCCTAATAAAATATGAACATATTCTACATCAACTTCAGCTACCAACACTAAAATCCCGTAGATGCTTCAATGATATGTTGTTTTTGTACAAACTTGTACACGGAAAAATATCGTGTCCAGAACTATTAGCAAAATTAAATTTTTATTTTAAACCTGGGGGTTGTAACACACGTTCCAACTATCTTTTCAGGCTGCAAATTGTAACAAAAACATATTGCATGAATAATCCTATGTATAGAGTTCAGAAAATCGCAAATACTCTAATTAATAATACTAATTTCTGTTTGTTTAACTCATCTTTGGATGTATTCAAGAGACGACTAAGGTCACTTGTTACTGACGTACACTCCAGCTGAGCTGCATTATCACTATTAGGGATAAGCGCATGCGTATATAAGTGTGAGTATGTAAATATTGACTATATACAGTGTCAAATAATTATATAATTTATACTACTTTTATTAGATTCTAAGATGTATATGTTTAAGCTTATATTGTATCGCATTTTATAAAGTGTTTATAATATGTTTTTTTTGTATCTTAAAGGGAGTAATCCCGTCAATAAATAAATAAATAAATAAATAAATAAATAAATATTTCCAGGAGCTATTACAGGGAGAAAATGCTTAAGAAGGAAAGTATGAAAACAATAATGAAGAATATGAAGATGACAAGAAAGACCTAATAAGTATTGAAGAGCTAAGAGATAATAGAAAAAATTAAAAACCTAAAAGCTCAAGGACGTTTGGTCTTGTCCTTGAGCTTTTACGTTTTTAACAGGAGAAATAATAAAAAAACATAAGGAAAAAGGGAACAGAGATACAACAAATAATGAGAAGTACAGCAGATAACCAAAAATTAGCAGATGGCGCTAATTGTACCAATACCCAAAAAAGGAGACAGAAAGAATTGTGACAACTATAGAGGTAAATTCGCCCGAATTGTTAATCCCTTTAGAAGTAAGACGCCTTACCGTCTAATATAAATAATCCGGAATTACCCATCACGGTCATTCTTCTACAGCTATTGATAAAGTTTACATCATAAACGAAATGTACATTTAACGTATAAAAATAAACTGTGGAAAAAGTGATTACAAGTGTTTTTTATTATTACTATACATCTTCACGTATCTCAACAATCAATATTATAAAACTTACAAATATAGAACGAAACGTTAGAAAAATGTGGTATATGAGGAACAAGAGAATGCTCATCGTCTCTTGTTCCTCTCCTATTATCATAAAAAGAGGGAGAATATATAACAATTATCCACATATAAATAATTAGAAATAAATATAGACAGCAAAGGAACCAAGGAACCGAAAATAAACACAAGAATAGAAAAAGCATCAAAATTCTACTACATATTAACAGATTGATTTATAAACCAACGACAAATATCGTGAAGCACTAAACCAAAGATATTTAAGTCAATATATAGATCGGTGCTTACCTATGGATGCAAATTGTGAACGTCAACATAGGAAAACAGGATACAAGCAGTTGAAATGAAATATCTAAAAGGAGCCAGAGGAGTGAGAAAAAGAGATAGAATAAATAACAGAGAAATAAAAAAAGATCTAGGAGTATAGTCTACACTAAACTTCATAGAAGAAAGATAGTTGCACTGGTGGGGACATCTACAGAGAATTGAAGAAGCACGAAAGAGTGTGGGAAGCAAAAACACAAGGAAAAAAGGAACTAGGTATATACAGACTATTATGAAACTAAGTGATGATAAGAGCAATAGACAAGAGAGGTTTAATATAGATGGAAGCAAAAAATATACCGGAAAATAGGGAAAAGTGGAAAATATTTGTGAAGAAATAGGGAAATAAATCCAACATCTTTATGGTAAATGGGTATCAGATTATATATATTGTTAGATGAGTACCAGGCGATTTTATAGCTGATGCATCTTTTTGTTCTTCTTTAAACTATATTTCTCAGAGCTAATCACACTCAACAATACCTTTGATTGCTCCTTTAATCACTTCCTGATCAGTATACTTGATATTGGTGGAAGGTCTTGAATTATTTGCTTGCATCAAATAGTTTGCTTTCCTTACAGCAACGACATCTATAACATAATGGTTGCAACTCTTTTTAGAAGTTAAGTTTGTCCTCCAGCCTCCTTTATATTAGCTGTTTACGGTGCCTCATCCTCTGAGGTTTTTGTAGTTTTGAGATCCCTTCAAAAAAATATAAGTTTTATAAAATTCCGTGTCGAGTCACAATGCTGCCGGTCTTACTGATAATTGAGAAGGTACTGGAATTGTCTTCTAACCTAACAGTAAGAAGGTTCGTTGTCTATGATTATAGCGAGAGTACCCATCACGTATTGATGTGGATATTGATACAAGAATTTCTGGTTGAGGTAGGATTTTTGATAGATATTCCCTAATATATCAAAGGCACATGAGAAAGGTTTTGACTCTTCGCCTTCGCCTCTTCGATTACTGATGATGCCAAGAGGGAAGAAATCTATTCCAACAGTTTTTTTAATACCTTTTATTCATTAAGAATTAGGAATTAAAATTAATGCGATTATTTCATTTCAACCTTTAGGAACAGAAGAGCTCCGCGCGTCGATCGGCGGCTTGGAGGGTCACGTGGTCCGCATCGGTAGCATCCTGGTGCGCCAGCTGAAGCGTCGCGACGCCCTGCGTCGACAGAGAGACGCTCGGTATGACGTCATCAGCTACCTCCTCCGAAAGCGTGAGTACACAAAATCAATAGCGAAACACGGCGCTGCTGCGTCTGCCTGCCTGCCTGCCTGCCTGCCCACCACCACATACACACACACTAGTCGTCCTCGTGCAGGACGGACGCCTACTACGCCGGAGCGGTCCAGGACACCACGGCGTCGCGACGTCCAGGACCGCAATCCTAAATATACACGCGTAAACAAAAAAACAAAATCAGTGATGTACAGCAACGGTTATTACGCTTAAGAGTGGACGGGGACGTGCGTGCACGCGACACGACGGCGATGACCTCCACCACCACCTCCTCATGAGTGGGATAATAAACACGCTGAAGAAGGCGGCCGCTTCTGGTTCCAATTTTCACAGGAATGCAGGTACGGCAGAACCTCCGCGAGGTTGTGTTTACATCGGAGGGCGCACGCTTCGGATATCGAATTCCGCCGTTTTGTGTATGTGCGTTAGATTGAGGTTAACTCGATTACGCGCTTCCTACTCCTCCTCCTCCTCCTCCTCTCCAACGCGGCCGTGGAATGGAATGGAATGCACGTCCTGAATTTTCCTCGTGCCTCGGCCGAAAGGGAAAATCAATTTGCACACGCTATTCCCGACGTATTTATAGTAAACAGAATTATATACTTAAATTAATTATTCTGAAACTCTTTCACGTTATTAAAATTGTAGATTACAATTGGAATAGAGTTTAATTAGGGTGGCGCAGATAAAACCGGCCCCTTTACTAAAACTAACATTATTGATTGAAATTCATTCATAACACTAAACTAAATAAAGCAATAAAGTGCTTTAGTTTGATGAATAATCACGTAGTAACGGTCGCAACCATCCTAATGATGATATCGATTCAAATGATCAAATAGTTTAAATATGTGTGTTATGTTATATATAATATGTTTTATTCAGTGTTTATTATGAATTACCACGTGGTAACGGTCGCAACCATCATTATGATGAACAGTACATAAAGGTTAATTGAATTGTCAGGAGATAAATAATTTTCAAAGCTGTATTTGTGTGTGTGTTTATTATCTTGCTAAATAATCATTAAAACCCTCGCTTGTGTTACATAAATTGTAGGGTGGGTTCGAGGCCACCCACCCACCCTACATATACATTGAAATCCATAACACAAACCCTTGTTTGGTTTGAAAAAATTCAAAATTAAAATAGTAACGTATTTTTGGCAGATTTTAATTAAATTTATATTTACTTAATTAAACTATCCTTCTATGTTATTACATTATAAAGTTTACGTAATTTTATTACTTGTGAGAAAAACCCAATTGACTTATTGTACAGATAAACGTGTATTTGTTGCTAAATTAAAATTAAAATAGCGTATTTCCGACCTATCTACAAAAATAACTTTAACACAAAAGATTATCCATCAAAACTTATCTTATAATCTCATCTGTTTAGAAATATTTAAAAATGACTAGCGAATTATTGACCTATTTCAATAAAATTAACGCATTTTACGTTTAGCTTTGAAGAACGTAAATAATTCAATGAGTTTTGAACAAAACCTAATGGTTTATTTTAATTAATTATAAGTCAACAAAATTTAAAATAGCGTATTTCTGACCTATCTACAAAAATAACCCGATGCAAAAAAATAATAATTTTACCACTACAACTTAAATTATCATTCAATCAACATAAAATTATTATACCTTGCATATCCTATACGTATAATTAATCAAACAGTTATTACTTTAAAATCATACATCGTATATTTATAATTACGATCAAAAACAAACCTCGTATATTTATAATTACGATCGGTACTTATTTTTTCTGAGCTCAACATAATTGAGGACATTAATAAGCCTTAAATTCCTTGCTCCTTGTATAAAATTCTAAATTTTCTTAGCAATTAAATTATATCTACATTAATCTAACGCTTAAAATAGCACGGTCGCGGCTCACATTGAATTTCCCACAAAACTAATTACGCCGCGGCGGAAAATTCTCGCGAGGGGGTGTGCGAGTGGGGTGAGGGTCGAGGAGGACGGGGGCGTAGCCTCGCATAAGGCATGGATTAATTACAGAAATGGAGTTACACCAGCAACTTTTCTAATTCCACGAGACTTTCATTAGGTCGCAAAATATAACAATCTGTTAGGTAAAATTGAAACAAAAAATAGTACGTTTGGTCTAAAATTAATAATTTTCCAACATACCCTAAAAGAATTTAAGTAACGCATCCAGAAACAAAAGTATAACGCTTTAAATATAGAATTTAAAATGATAAAAATTGCAACTCGTGATTTAAATATTTGTAAAAAGTGAATTATTTAAGGAATGTATATAAAAGTTCGTACACTTATTTACAATTAGTGCTTCTTTTAAAATCTGCTTAAAAATTTGATTTATCTCGCCTAGAAACAAAATTACAATGTTTCAAACAGAGAATTCAAAATAATGAAATTTGCAACTCGTGATTTAAAAATATGTAAAAGATAAATTATCCATGTAATTGATTTAAAAAATAAGAAAAACTATTTAGAATAAATATATTTTTAACATACTCAAAAATATTTTATATAACCCTGCCACAATCAAAATTGCAACGTTTCAAACAAAGAAATCGAAATGATGAAATTTGCAATTCGTGATTTAAAAATTTGTAAAAAGTAAATTATACACGAAATTATAACAAAAGCTTGTATATTCACTTAAAATTAGTACATTTTTAGTATTCTCCAAAAGAATTTATCTATCTTAGCTACAAACAAAATTGCAACGTTTCAAACAAAGAATTCAAAATAATTAAATTTTTACCTCGTGTTTTAAAAATTTATAAAAAATAAATTATTGACATAATTAACACAAAAATTAACAGGATTGTTTAAAATTAACTTATCTTAAATATATTATAAAATAATTGACGTAGTTTAGCCACAAACAAAAGAGCAACGCGTCAAACTTAGAATTAGCCATAATGAAATTTTCAACTCGTGATTTAAAAATTTGTAAATAGTGAATTATTGAAGGAATTGATAAATAAATTCATATAATCATTTACAATTAGTACCTCTTTTAAAATCTGCTTAAAAATTGTATTTATCTCAACTAGAAACAAAATTACAACGTTTCAAACAGAGAATTCAAAATAATGAAATTTGCAACTTGTGATTTAAAAATATATAAAAAATTAATTATGCATAGAATTGATTTAAAAAATAAGAAACACTATTTAAAATTTATATATTTTCAACATACTCAAAAATATTTTATCTAACCCTGCCACAAACAAAATTGCAACGTTTCAAACAGAGAATTTATAATAATAAAATTTGCAATTCGTGATTTAAAAATTTGTAAAAAATAAATTATTCATAGAATTAAAACATAAACTTGTACATTCATTTATAATTAGTACTGTTTTTAGTATTCTGAAAAAGAATTGATCTATCTTAGCTACAAACAAAATTGCAACGTTTCAAACAAAGAATTCAAAATAATGAAATTTTCACCTCGTGTTTTAAAAATTTATAAAAAGTAAACTATCAACACAATCAATACAAAAATTAACAGGGTATTTAAAATTATATTATCTTTAATATTTTATAAAAAAAGAATTGACGTAGTTTAGCCACAAACAAAATAACAACGCGTCAAACTTAAAATTTGCTATAATGAAATATTCAACTCCTGATTTAAAAATTTGTAAAAAGCGAATTATTGAAGGAATTTATATAAAAGTTCGTACAATCATTTACGATTAGTGCTTCTTTTAAAATTTGCTTAATAATATGATTTATCTTGCCTAGAAACAAAATTACAACGTTTCAAACAAAGAATTTAAAATAATGAAATTCGTAACTCGTGATTTAAAAATACGTAAAAAATAAATTATCGATGGAATTGATTTCAAAAATAAGTAAATCTATTTAGAATTAATATATTTTTAACATACTGAAAAAGATTTAATCTAACCCTACTACAAATAGAATTGCAACGTTTCAAACAAAGAATTCGAAATAATAAAATTTACAGTTCGTGATTTTAAAATTTGTAAAAAATAAATTATTCACGCAATTGAAACAAAAACTTGTACATTTATTTAAAATTAGTATTTCTTTTAATATTCTTGAAAATCATTAATCTATCTTAGGTACAAACAAAATTTTAACGTTTCAAACAGAGAATTCAAAATAATGAAATTTTAACCTCTTGTTTTAAAAACTTATAAAAAGTAAACTATTAACACAATCAACACAAAAATTAACAGATTTGTTTAAAATTAATGTATCTTTAATATGTTATTAAATAATTGACATAATTTAGCTACAAACAAAATAGAAACACGACAAACTTCGAATTCGAGATAATAAAATTTTTAATTCGTGATTTAAAAATTTGTAAAACGTGAATTATTCAAAAAATTGATATAAGAGTTCATACAGTTATTTATAATTAGTACTTCTTTTAAAATGTGCTTTAAATTTTGATTTATCTCACCTACCAACAAAATTACAACGTTTCAAACAGAAAATTTAAAATAATGAAATTCGCACTCGTGATTTAAAAATTTGTAAAAAATTAATTATTCACGGAATTGAAACAAAAACTTGTACATTTATTTAAAATTAGTATTTCATTTAATATTTTTGAAAATCATTAATCTACCTTAGCTACAAACAAAATTTTAACGTTTCAAACAGAGAATTCAAAATAATGAAATTTTCACCTCGTGTTTTAAAAATTTATTAAAAATAAACTACTAACACAATCAATACAAAAATTTACAGGTATATTTAAAATTAATTTATCTTTGATATACTATAAAATAATTGACGTAGTTTAGCCACAAACAAAAGAGCAACGCGTCAAACTTAGAATTAGCCATAATGAAAATTCCAATTCGTGATTTAAAAATTTGTAAAACGTGAATTATTTAAAGAATTGATATAAAAGTTCGTACAGTTATTTATAATTAGTACTTTTTTTAAAATATGCCTTAAAATTTTGATTTATCTTACCTACAAACAAAATTACAACGTTTCAAACAGAAAATTTTAAATAATGAAATTTGCAATTCGTGATTTAAAAATTTGTAAAAAGTAAATTATTCACGGAATTAGAACAAAAGCTTGTATATTTATTTAAAATTAGTACATTTTTAGTATTCTCTAAAAGAATTTATCTATCTTAGCTATAAACAAAATTGCAACGTTTCAAACAAAGAATTCAAAATAATTAAATTTTCATCTCGAGTTTTAAAAATTTATAAAAAATAAACTATTAACACAATCAATACAAAAATTAAAATTTTTGTTTAAAATTAACTTATCTTTAATATATTATAATAGAATTGATGTAGTCTAGCTACAAACAAAAGAGCAACTCGTCAAACTTAGAATTAGCTATAATGAAATTTTCAACTCGTGATTTAAACATTTGTAAAAAGTGAATTATTCAAGGAATTGATATAAAAGTTCGTATAATCATTTGTAATTAGTGCTTTTTTTTAAATTTTCTTAAAAATTTGATTTATCTCACCTACAAACAAAATTACAACGTTTCAAACAGAGAATTCGAAATAATGAAATTTGCAACTCGTGATTTAAAAATACGTAAAAAATAAATTATCCATGGAATTGATTTAAAAAATAAGAAAATCTATTTAGAATTAATATATTTTTAACATACTCAAAAATATTTAACCTAACCCCATCACAAACAAAATTACAACGTTTTAAACAGAGAATTCGAAATTGAGAAATTTGCAGTACATAATTTAAAAATTTGTAAAAAGTAAATTATTCAATAAATTGGATTATAATTATTTATAATTAGTGCTTCTTTTAAAATTTGCTTTAAAATTTGATTTATCTGGCCTAGAAACAAAATTACAACGTTTCAAACAGAGAATTCAAAATAATGAAATTCGCAACTCGTGATTTAAAAATACGTAAAAAATAAATTATCCATGGAATTGATTTAAAAAATAATAAAAACCATTTAGAATTAATACATTTTTAACATACTGAAAAAGATTTAATCTAATCCTAGTAAAAACAAAATTGCAACGTTTCAAACAAAGAATTCAAAATAATAAAATTTGCAATTCGTGATTTAAAAATTTGTAAAAAATTAATTATTAACGGAATTAGAACGAAAACTTGTACATTCATTGAGAATTATTACAATTTTTAGTATTCTTGAAAAGAATTTATCTATCTTAGCTACAAACACAATTGCAACGTTTCAAACAGAGAATTCAAAATAATGAAATTTTCTCCTCGTATTTTAAAAATTTATAAAAAATAAACTATGAACACAATCAATACAAAAATTAACAAGATTGTTTAAAATTAACTTATCTTTAATATATTATAAAAGAATTGACGTAGTTTAGCCACAAACAAAAGAGCAACGCGTCAAACTTTAGAATTAGCTTTAATGAAATTTTCAACTCGTGCTTTAAAAATTTGTAAAAGGTGTATTATTTGAGGTATTGATATAAAGGTTCGTACAATTATTTACAATTAGTACTTCTTTTAAAAATTGCTAAAGAATTTGATTTATCTCGCCTAAAAATAAAATTACAACGTTTCAAACAGAGAATTCAAAATAATGAAATGTGCAACTCGTGATTTAAAAATACGTAAAAAGTAAATTATCCATGGAATTGATTTAAAACATAAGAAAATCTATTTAAAATTGATATATTTTTAACATACTTAAAAATATTTAATCTAACCCTGCCACAAACAAAACTACAACGTTTCAAACAGAGAATTCGATATAATAAAATTTGCAACTCCTATTTTTTTGTGTGCGTGTGAGGTAATCTGGATATAGAAATGGATGCACACGTCTCGTGAGGGGCGGCTTGCAACTTATATAAGGTGCCCTATACACGTATACGTAGTTGGCGTCGCGACGCCAATCGATAGGCCCCGTTTTTGCATATTTCCACCGCGGGGCGTGCATTATTCACGTTTATTCGCATACCTGTATATCGTGTGCTGCGAACCGCAAAACGATATAGTCGTAATAAAAATGATATTTTAAATTGGGTTTATTGAGATTATTAAATATATTTTTATTTCTTTTCAATATTTATTCCATAAACATTATAAAACTTTACAAAATTTGCTTTTGTCTGTCCTTTTGAAATGTTGCAATTAGGAAAGAGAGGTATTCTTCAATAGAATTATGATGGATTTTATGTTGCACATCATAGAATGAGTTGTGGCATGCTTGCCGTCTAATAAAATCAAGAAAGTTTAAGCAGGATGTTTGAAACAGCCAACTTAAACTATAATTTCTTTCCTAAACTAAAGAACTTTTTAAGGATGTAAGCAAATGATAACATCAAAAACAAGGTTGATGCTTTATTAAATAGACTAACAATTGATTTCTAGGATGAGATTATGGTCAATCAACTCTCATTCAGAAGAATGCCTTTAGAAAAACTTGTATTACTTAGAAAAGTAGTAAAATATTTGTTATTATTATTATGAACTTTAATATCTACTTTCGATTTAAGATTAGTGGATGAATGAGACATTGATATTTGAACAAGGACAATCGATTCTGGAGACGAGAACGTTTCCAAAGAGTACACAGAGCTGATTATCGATTAACCCACGGTGCATTTTCCCATCGCAAAGACGACCGTTTACATGAACGGTGCGGAAATCCGAGCGACCATTTGCGGAGGAATTATTGGACCACAAAGGTCGAGGATGCGTGGAATACGTGCTAAGTGGTGCATTAAGTGCACAGGAGAGGATAAAACTGTAAAGCCTTGCGAGGCATTCATTTTAAACCCTCAATAAACACGATGGTATCCATTCCTTTAAATATATTCTAAGATTGTTGTATCTATATCAACCGAAAGTTATTGATTAATCAAATTTAATCACTTCCAATTGAGAATATTAGTCAATCCAATTTTGTGAACAATACAATGGGCAAAGACGTTCAAAATAATTGACCGCTGGTTAGGTGCGGTGCCCCATTTGCGTAATCGCATGATCGACGCATAATTAACCGTGGCCGCTCGTAAATTTAATGTTCGATTAAATGTACCGATAGACGTTTTGGTGTCGAGTTATTCCCACAGAAGTACCGGCACGCGATAAATCCCGCGACATGAAATAATAATACCGGTGTGTATGACTGTAATTGCCCGCCGTTTAGAAATCCGTAATCGTTAGTTATCCGTGCCGTAGACTTTTACGTCTCGAAACCGCTAATTCCACACATGTCTGGCTTGAATGGTTCAGCAAAAAAAAAATCAAATTATGGTGATGTGGCCGTCGTGATACGTTTCCAGCATGATGAAATTTGTTTAATGTGAAGGTCTGATTAAATTTTTAGAGGGATAAATCTAGGTCTTTTCAGATGGTACGAAAGAATATTACGTAAGCATCAATTACATCCTTTGGAAAGGAACATGTCTAATCTTTTTGTTAAGTACGTGCGTTTATAATAGTTAAGACTGAAGTAAAACACACTGCTCACAATAATAATTCAATTGAGCCTCTTGTGAGAAGTACAAAGCTAAAAATAATTGACATGCTTTATCGTTAGTAAATTTAATAATTATCATTCTAAGAGAAAACAAATTTTTGATAAGTTCATAGGAATACGAATTACGCTGACTCATATCTGGAGGAGAACTGAAGCTACGAGCATGATTTAAAAACAATATAAATGCCCTTAACAAACTGTATCAAATCCATAAAGTAAATGATTAAACCCGGCGCATCCACCAAAGGATACCCCGGCGAATCCACCAAGATGATTAACGATTTTCGATCTCATCTTTGGTTGCTATTTCTATCGAATTGACAATTAATGAAGAGAGAGGGTCTTTTCTGCAATCCAAGAACAAACAAACTGCTTATAAACTATATACTTTGATTAGACATACATATTTTTAAAAGGTGAAAATTTATTTTGGAAATGTTTAACCAAATAATAAGTAAGAAAGTTTTTAAGAAATACGAAGGAATACTCTCCTTATACACCAAACATTATAATTTGGTGCTCAATATGGGGCTCTAGGAAGAATTAGGTCCACTCACTCAGCATTATTTTTTTTAACATTATCTACCCTAATACTTCTGTTATGTTTGGAAACAAAAAGATAATTTTGGTGGAAGTAGATTGTATGTGTAAGGTGGGTAAGCGGTCTCTAACTCACCCTCCAATCAGTAAAACATACCTCCATTTTGATGATAAAATATATAATATTTGGGTTTTGAGAGGATATTTTTGATTGCTAAACTTGCAATCTTTACCATCTTGGCCTTTGAAGTAGGCGTGAATGCTAGTTGAACAACAGTGATGGCTGAAGCTAACTTCTTTTTCAGCTGTTTTATTGATTTAAGAGACATCCAACAAAATTCTCGTAATTTAGAAAAGAAACGCCGGAAAAATACGAATTTAGTAGGATGTCTAGTCAAAATTGAAGGATAATATTTAAAATTTCTTGAAAATTTTAAAAATAAATGCTTTTGCCACTGATCTAACATTTCGAAAGGGAAATTTGTAAAAACTATTAAATAAAGTAATGAAACAGTATAAAATTATTTGCTGTGAAAAATTTAAAAATTAAGAAACAATATGCAGATAATTGCATATTTTAAAATCCTTTACAAATTGGCGCCCAATATGGGGCCAGAAGTGTTAAAACAATATCATACAGCTTGAAAATATTATAACAGCTATTAAACAACCCACAAAAAACCATGACAAGTTAAGAAATTATTTGAATGCTATTAACAAATAAAAATGTTTTCTTTATTCTAAATATTAACTGTTGGGAAACAGTTAAATCAGAAAAAAACAATCCTGGAGAATTAATTATGAACGGAAGATAATTTCTATTAAAAATTCATAAAAATTGTGCTGATTCACTTAAAGTTCAAGAAAATTTCTTTTAACGACCTCTGCAAGTTTAAGATATCAATGAAATAGCCGTAAATTTGTGTGGAAAGTGAACGGAAAATCAGAGAATAAAACTAAAATTCCATCTAATTCTAAAATTATTGTTTCATATCAGATCCAATAATATTCTCCCAAGAAAGGAAAACAATTAATTAAGAACTGAAGTTAATTTCTACAAAAGATTCATGAGAATAGTGATGTTTCACTTCATGTTGTCATTTATTTATTAAATAAAGTGGTGAAACAAAGTCATCGTATCTCCTTCTTCATTATATTAAAGATGTACCACCATGTAAACGCCTCCAAATATATATGTATAATAAAAATAGAAATAGAATCAACGGGGAAGTAGAAAAATTTCTGTTAGAAAAAAATTAGCTCTACAATATCAAATCTACAATCACAAAAAATATATTAAAAGTTGCAATAAATAATTTGAGAAAGTATTTTAAACTGAAGAAATTATCTTATAAAATGTTTCTCAATATTTTCAACGATCCTCAAGAAACGCCCAAAAATATGTATCGGTATGTATCGGTTTGAGCTACGATAGTTGGTTATGGTATGTACGCTCCTCCGCAATGAACCAGAGAATCGAATTCCTAAGTAAAATCATTTCATGATTCAGAAATTCAATCTACAGAAAAAGAAAACTAAAAAAATGTTTGAGTATTTAAATATTCAAAATTTATCACGCAATGAATGCCTCAACCAATGATTAATTAAATGTTTGAGTGTGGAAAAATTCTATAAGTCCAGAAAAAACATACCGGCAGTTGTACAATCCTATACAAATTGTCGCCCCAGAAGAGAAACAATCTCATACAGCTAGAATATTGAAAAATAACAGGAGTTAGTAAAAAACGGTTGGATGAAAAAGAAACTTCAGATGGCAAATTCTGAGGAATTAATAATATCAAATAATGATATAATAATATGTCTTTATTTATAAAATAATATACATGAATAACCGTACATTATAAAGAATAACGTAAAAAATAGAATCTTGTTAACGTATTGTATCGTTATACCGTAAACTAAAGTGAAAAATGAAACATGAAAATGTTTTCACTGAAGGAAGGACATCTAAAAGTCTTAATTATCATAAATTGATACAAAACTAAGAGAAAACTTTGGAAAAGATATACAATTATGGAATTTATAATAGAATAATGAATTCACTTTATGCTGTCATGAATTTAATGGATAAAGGAATCCACAGAAAGTGAAAAGTTCATAAAATAAATATTTCTTAATTATTGTTCCCTGTCAACAGCCACGGACCGATTTCGATCTATTTTGGATCTCATCGGCATAGCGCACTTAGAGACAAGGAATCTAAATATCGTAATAAATATTTCTGTTTAAAATAAAATGAGTACTAAAAAATTTTACTCATCAAGAGACAAATTAGTAGAAAACGCATTACAAATATAAATCAGTATCTACGAATAGTACCTTATTTAAAGGAGTAGGATAGCAGACAATACAATGTTAGATATGCTCTACAACGATCTGTAAGTAAATTCACACTATGAATCAAATAATCCAAGTTGCCGACTAAAAAGATAATTTTCATGATTTGAAAACCATGAAAAAGTTGTTAAACGCGGCTTGTAAATGCATTAAGATTTAACACAAATAACCTAAATAAGTATAAAAATATGTTCCAAGCGATAAGTGAGAAATATATTAAAGAAATACGTATGTTCTTTCGATTTATCAAACCTAACAAATTGGCACCCAGCGTGGAGCCCGAAGAATGAAAATACCCAGCTAGGAAATTTTTAAATTACAACATCAATTGATGAACCTTTGGGATGGTAATTATTGAAGAGTAAATAAGGAAATGAAAATGATATAAATTAAAAATTTATGAGAATGTTATAATCATATCTAAGATAAGAAAGAATTCACTTTGTACTAACATTAATTAATTAATTAAGAAAGAGATAATTCAATGTCATAAATACTTCTATTTGAAGAAAACGAGTTCTACAAGCTTTGCTTATCAATGACAAAATAGTAGATTGGTGGGAAAGCAAACAGAAATCCATAAAAAAAAAACATGAAAATTTTCAGAAAAAAAATTCCACTAACAATGTTTCCCGTTAACAATTTTTAGGAAATGTATTCTTAAAAAACCTAAGATAGAAGATAATGCAATCCTGAACATACTATTATAAAGTGACTTAACAACACTGAGAAATTTAATTGCAGAAATAATCCCAACAAACCGAAACTCTAAAACTGTGTGTCACGTCTAAGATTTTTTCAAAACATCTCGCATCCGGTTCCGAGATAACCAGAGCTATTCGATAGAGGTATATTAACCAGTTAACGAAGTTTGAAGAGTATACTCGTCATCGATCGATTTTCATGACAGAAAACTAACAACAAACAAATTTCTAATGGGAAACCTACAACTCAGAAAATTTAAACCACTAAAACAACCATAATAATAGATAGAAAGAAATATAGACGCTCTTAGATATCACATCCAACACAAGAGCAATAAGAACCAAACTAGAAATTGATTTCATCGTAGTTTCTTAAATAATACTGTATTTTTTGTAACAAAGCAAATGATAGTAGACATACAATTAATTCTTGCTTGAAATATTTTGTAAAGTATTCTAATGCATGCAGAATTGAAAGTTTTAATATTAAATAGCTACTTTTATAGTGTTCCTCTTATAGAACTCTTCAATGTGTTAATACTAATACAACATCTGAAGCTAGAGTTTAGTTAGGCCAGGTTGAGAAGAATGTTTTTTTCATAGGGTCGCTCCCCCTGTCTGAGAACTGCCCTAAACCAGTAATTGAAACCTTCGTTCCTTAACAGATAAGGTGAATTTTTATCTCGTTATCGTAAAAGTGGTGGATTACAAAAGCCTGTTTTGATTTCTCAAATGCGTACTGTTGTAGTTTCCCTAGGAATAGATGTTCTTCTTTTTTCACCTCGATAAGTGACTGACTATAGGTTTAAGTTATAAGTTTCAATAAATAATGATGATGATATCTTTGTCAGCGTCTTCTAATTTGTAACAACTGCAAACTTCGGGAGATTCACTTTTATGCATTATATTGTGTCCGAGGTAAGAAGTTTCTGTACATCCAATATAAGATATTTTTCTCTTTTATCTTGATACGAAACTAATATTTGCGTGAAGACCTTCTGTAGATCCACAATATGTTTCTCTAAGGTTGGATAGGAAATTATTATGTCGTTCAAATAAGCGTAAAGAGTAACGTCCAGTGGAAGCTGCACAATCGGTCAATTAATCGTTGGAAAGTTGCTTATGAGGAAAGTTTTTGTTTAATTCATAGACGCCTTTGGCAGTCTTTTGCTAACCTTATAGCTTTATGGGGGCTTACCAATCTTGATAGCAAAATTGAATGGTCATGAATTATTTTGTAGTGAAGAAATATCCTATATTTTTATGATTGATTCTACTTAATCTACGCATAGTAGTTGTTCGCAATCTTCCTTCGAAACAATGATTACAAAGACTGATGAGGACGATTTTTTATTTTAGACGATATCCTGGTCTAACATTTTATTTACCTATTTCTGTTAGTTAAATCAAATGTTGGATCAAGGTATCATTCAAAGTTCTGTATCGACCTTGTGGTTATATTTATTGCGAAAATGGTATATTACTGATGATTAAATAGAGCTACCTTAAAAATCTACATTCTACCGTCTATACAAAATAGGTTACGGCCCTAGATATCAGCAGATCCCCAAGAAACTGAGACCAGCCATCCAGATTACGCAGTGCACCAGTAACTCCCTAATAAATAATAAACCCATTATGCAACATATTTCTTTGGATGACAATGATTTTATGGTCAATACTGGAGAAACACAGAAATGATTAATACAATTACGCTAACACCAACTTCTTGACAATAGAGGAAGAACTTACATCAGGCATCCAGAGATAATGTACCAAACTGACGGTTTCGACCAAATTGAAAGTCAGTTTTTTCAACAACCACACAAAACTACTCAACATCCGATTGGAAAGCTTAAGATATTTTATTAGCTTCAACAAATTAAGAGGAATACAGCTAACGTACACATCACCAACTAAATAATCTTCATTAGAAGCTACAGATATTGTCATACTGTACAATCAAATAACATCTCTATAAGAAGTAATGTCATTGCAGAAGCTGTTTCAATGCGAAAGAGCATTAAATCATATCTTAAAATTATTCAAATCTATATAGAAATTTGTTTATGAGTTACGTGAAAATATGATTAATACTTAATTAAAACACCAACTCTTTCTTCACAAATATTCAAATCTAAATAACCGTCTTATCTATAAAATAGATCAGACGGTGATTTAGATTTGAAGAAGAAATGTCTGTATTACAGAGAAGGAAGATGAAGCTTTAAAGCTTCATCATCATTCACACTAATATTCCAAATGTTATCGCTGTATACTAATGTATATTAATCAGTCGGAAGTTTATGGTACTCTACATAAAATGTTTTGTTGGAAAACTGTGCGAGCAGACATCTACATATAAAACAATGTCTTATATGCCAACGCTTCAAGTTTAAAATGATTTAAGTAGGTTAGTACAAATCACAGTACCCAGTTAATAATTTCAAACGTTAGCCTTCGATTTATTTAGACGAATCCTGAAATTAACCTAAAGATTTATATCGATGCTTATCATTCAAACAAGCCGAAAAATGTACCTTACAATTATTAAACCAAATGAAATACCTCGATTATGCATACCAGACAAAGAACTGCAGTGGAAGGCACTAGCTACTGCTTAGATGCCCAACAACTTTGTTTCTTAGCTATGATATAATTCATTAAGAGAATAAACTTAGACATCAAAACCTGCCTTGCATTCTTGGCAAAAAAAGAACACATCAATTAAATAGAGAAGCTACCTAATGCCCAACGTCCTATAGAACATAATAATTCAAATGTCAGCCTTTGTTTGATTTGGCCACTCTTGGAGACCGCTGAAGGGTTTACATCGATGCTTGACGTTCAAAATAACACAAAAACATGGTCTAAAATTACACCTTTAAAACGACCTTACTAAATTTTGATACACTATAGTATTCATCAATAATATCTGTTTCAAAATCTACATCTTCTAAGAATTAAAACATTGCGATTAAATTTTCTAAAGTTAAATTCACATAATAGTGAAATAAATAAAACAATTCAAGCTCTGTGAAGTAAAAAGCTTAAATTAATTCAAGTATCATCTCACCAGTCGGTTCAGCAATTTGATCTGAAGAGGATACACCTTGAAGCAAATTTGAAACAGATAATAATTCACACAGATACGAATTACTTTTCACCACGTCAAGAAATATCGGATCTCTAAATACGCTTGCTAAATGTAGCAGGAAATCCTCGCTAAGATATCCACAAAGTGACGAAGATAAACTGCATCAGATTCATAACGTTGAAGATTCAAAACAGCACCTTCATGCATCCTTTAACAAAATTCGCGCTGCCACCGTCAGAAGAAGAGGATATTTGTGAAGATATAGAAGTAGAAAAATATCTTACAAATTTTAAATAATGATTTGCACACAAACTGCTTAAGTTTTATTACCAATCTCTTTTGTTTGTCCTTTTTGTTTATCTCTTGCTAGGTTTATATTTTTTTTGTCAACTGATTTAGTCACTTTTTGTAATTCATACTTGCTCTTAACAACATTTTGTGTGAACCTTTAAAAGAAATTGCATTGAAATAACATCATCAATACTTGTTCTGCTACTCTCTTGATGGAACCAAATTTTCACGTGTCAGTTATCTGAAAATAAAGAAATAGAACATAACAAGAGTTTTACTTCTCCCAATTTGAACAACATTTGTGTAATATTAACTAATCACAGTTTCTTTTAAAGCTCTTGATTTCAAGATGTCTCACAAAAAATGGCTTCCATTATCAATCACACTATGTTTGCGGTTATTTAGTTTTTTTGCTACTGTTCAACATCTACATAATACTTTCTTGATTTTTTTTTAAATTCTATTATAGACCTTTTATCTATAGTTTATGAAGTCTGGTTCATCGATCTATTTTTTGTGTTTGTTTTACTTAGTCTTTTGGTCTCCTATCAATTGAAATTAACCTCTTAATTCTAAAAAAAATAAATTGCAATTGTTGTAATTGTACTTCCAGAAAATCTCTCGATAACCTCTGAGTAATACAAACATTACACTTAATCGCGTAATCATTTTTTTTCGATAACGGAAGCCGATCGATACTTCCGCGTTATTGATGGCGATTACGGGAATTAGACTCTCGCGCAAAATTTGCACACAATACCGACTCGATTATTATTGTTTGTTGATCGGTGATTGTATGCCCCTTACCTTGGAAGCCTCCGGCTTAATTTATTTCGATAGACGATCGGTGTCATTAGTTCGCCATGGCTGGATGTCAACGGAGCTGACGTCCAATTACGCCAATTATGCCAATTGGCGCAGATCAAAGGAAACCCCGCTGTTGTTATATCCGTGAAATACAACTCCAATTACCGAACGAATCGCGTACATAAGTACATAAATTACCGATTGAAAGGGGTTTCGCTGGATGGTTGTGTAACGCTGGATCCGATCGTCGTTCGCCGAGATAATTCAATTTTTAATTGATGACTGCGAAGGAGACGCGGATGTGAATCGGTATTAATTCAATCACATCAAAAGATTCATTATAATATTGAGTTACTTAATTAATAATGAAATCGCAGTTGGTGCATATAGTTAATTTGGTGTATTTTATTGATTATAGGGTAGGATAGTGGCCATCCACCCATACAACATATACAGTTTTATCCGAACCAAAAGTTTCAACGATAGTTTTCATGTAAATTATATTTTAACTCAATTAGAGGTTAATTAAACTTGTGGTGTTGTTTCACAATTTTTATATATTTTATTATAGGTTGATTTAATTTCCAAGATTTTCTAAAGAAAATGCTTTATATGGAATTGAAAATTAATCAAAACTTCTAGAGTCTTGTAAATAGAAAAATCTAAAACTGCTGAAAAATTCTAAAACCTGCAATGAATGACAAGTTTGGATTAGAAAATGTTTCTAAAATTATATAAATTTGGGAAGGAGGAGCTAAAGAAATCTTAAAATCTGCAAAAAATATAAGCCGGAAATGTCAGAAAATTCTAAAATGTTCCTTTTTCACTTTGTTTTGTATAATTGTGCTTAATTTGAAATTATGTTTTCTCATAAAAAATTATCTTCAAGAGTTTATTCGAGACGTCTAGTATGTGCCAGTAATTTTGTTTCGTTTTTATCGTAAATTTTCAGAAAAATCTCTTCCAGGTTTCTAGGAAATTTTTGAAAGATTTTAACAGCTGCTGGTAACTTTCTTTTGGGTTTCTTGAATTTTTCGTTCCTGTTGTTTCCACAGCAACCTTTCTTCGAAGCATTTCTTGCTTCATAGTATCAGCATTTTCCATGAGTGTCTCTTCCAAATTAGGATAATTTAATTGGATATCTAGCAAAACACGTTAGAGGCAGATATAAAAACGAATGATGGATGACTTAAAACTAATAAGGTTTAAGCGAGAAGTTAATTTTCAGAAAAATATTCTTTTAAATTTTAGCATTTTCCCGCACTTTTTGTTTTCACAGCAAGTTTTCGAGACCATTTCTACAATTTCTTGTTTCAGTTTATCAACATTTTCCAACAATTTCTTTTCCATATTGCGAGAATTTAGATGCCTAACGAAATACTAAAAATATGTTCACCAAAACAATTTGAAGTTAGATATTTTCAGAATATTCTTGACTGCGTGTTGTCTTTTTATATTTTTCGGTTTTGTGCCCAAGTATTTTACAGAAACTGAATCTTTTTTTAACTTCTTTTGGTCTTGTACTTCTATTCTATTCTATATTGTTTAGGACGTTGGTGGTCTTCTAAGAACTTTTCTGATTTTCTGATTCATCATATGAATTTATTTGTAACTGAGGAATTCAATTCTTTTGCTCGTTGTGAATTTATAGCATATTTAAGATTAATGTCTGTCATTTCAGGTCTTTAAGAATGGTGTATTTCATGATTACATACTAATTGATATTTAGAGGTGTTTTAATAGGACCATTGAAGACCACCAGAAACATTTTCATGGCATTTTCTCTTGTGATTTTTTGATTTTATGCCCACTCTCCAATTTCAATATTATAAACACTCATTTTATAAATAAATAAAATTGCAACAGAAAATTGTTTAGTAAATAATATATTTTAAAATTCTCCTTGATTAAATATTTAATTTTTCAAGCTTAAGCGTTGATTTTAGAGATTGTAGGGTCTAATAGTTGACTCCTACCCACCCTACATATATACTTTTATTCAAACCGCTCGTATCATTTTGATAATTTTGGAACGACAACCGTGCTACAGCTAGAATTGTTTAAAAACCTTATAGACAGTGTTAAAGCTTAAATTTAAGTGGATATGTAGGGTGGGTGAGTGGCCACTATAATTAATTACAAAAATATCATTTACATATTTGGAGCATCCCAAGTGAATTATGCCATATCTTATTATTGATTCTATTGTTGAGTGATAAGTACATAAGATAGCGTACGTACTTAAAGTTTTTTGTAAGATTCGTAAAGCATAACACTGAGTGCTGACTTTGTTACAAAGATCCTCTAGGTGAGTTTTTCATGATAAAGTGCTATCCAGATGCATTCCTAATAATTTGATATCTGATGAAAAATTTATTGATAGTTTGCTATTAATTATCAGTTTTTATGTCAATGGTTTTTCGGTAGTTTGATATAACATAAAGTTTGTTTTTTACGTATTTAAAACAAGTTTATTTTTTAAACACCAATCATTAATTGTGTCTAAAGCAGTGTTTATTTTAATTTTGAGAGAATCACACTCTTTGGCCGATACTAAAATGTTTGTGTCATCAGCATAACTAGCTATAAAATAATTATAATATTTACCCAGGATAAATATATCATTTAGAAATATTAAAAATAAGATAGGTCCTAAAACACTACCTTGAATAACACCCATTTTTAGCGTTACACTGTCTCATCTATAGATTTCAACATTTGAGTTAATTTCTACAAATTGTTCTTTTTGTGTTAAATAAGATTTAAACCAAGTATTGGTTACACCCCTTATGCCATAATAATATAATTTATCTAATAGTGCATGATCTATACAATCAAAGGCACAATTAATATCAAGAAAAATACCATATGCTAATTTCCCATCTTCTAAACTTTCCATAACTTCTTTAATGTAGTGGAAGAGTGCTGTGTCTGTACCTTTACCTTGTTGATATCCGTGTTGATTTATATGTAGTAATTTGTGTTTATTAAAAAAATTATCTAATCTATCTGCTACTGTAATCTCTAATAGTTTTGAGAGAGATGATAAAAGGGTTATTTTTCGATAATTTTCCTAGCATTGAGGATCTCCTTTTTTATACAATGTTTAATTAAACCAAATTTTAAAGATTTAGGAAACACACCTATTTTAAATAATTCATTAATGAGATTGCTAAGATTGCTAAGAGATTGCAATATAGTTTATAGTATATTTTAATATATAATTTTAAATATTATCTACTCCACAACTCTTTTTGTTTGATAATATTTTTGATTTTGTTATAATATCCTGTGGCGTGACGGGATTTAAATAATACGAGTACTGATTCATTTCAATTAAATTAATGTAAGGTACATTTGGTCTGTTTCTTTGAATTTTTTCCGGCTTTTCTTTAAATTGCACATTAAATTTATTCGCTAAAAGTCGTGGATCTAAAGTTTCTATATGCAATGAATTCTTACTTTGGTTAGACGCAAGTTCTCTTACAGATTCCCACATAGCTTTTATTTTATGTTTTGCACTAAGAATTTTATTTTCATAATATTTTTGTTGAGTTATTTTTAATATTTTATCATATTCTGTTTTATATTTTGTAAGAAGATGTTTATATTGTGGATTGCGAACAGACATTATCTTTAAAATAGATAATTTGTTTTTAAGTTTTCTTAATTGCATTGTGCAATAAGAGACCTTTTTAGTTTTTCTTCTTATTTTAACACGTGGGAATGCGCTATAAAAATTATTTAAATATATATTTAAAAAGTATGACCACTTAACGTCAACATCTGTTTGTGAATCTAATATTTTCCAACGAAATGTATTTAATTTATCGTCATTTATGAGAAACCTACTATGCAATGAGGGTATTTTGTGTGTAGTTTTGAGGCTGACAATTTGTGCAGAATGATCTGAAATTCCAGCATGAATTACTTGCGATTTGCATTTGTTAGCAATATTTGTAATGAAATTATCTAAACAGCTCTCGCTATTCTGTGCTATTCTTGTAGGTTCCCTAATTAAAAGTGAACAACCGTATGAATTTAGCAGGTGTTTCATTTGAGAAGAATTTTTATCATTAAGGTATTTATATTAAAGTCACCTCCTATAAAAAATACAAATGTGTATTATATAAGAATTCTAAAAGTAATGACAGATTTAAGAAAAATTCGTCTTTGTTTTGACCGGGCACACTGTAAACGCACAATATTATAAAATGGTTCTTTCCTATTTTACATTTTCCAGCCGCACACTTCATAACCGACTCGACGGACATGTTAACAATTTCATCAATTTCCGTAGCTTGGATACTATCATGGATGTAAATTGCAGCTCCTCCGCTCATCTTGTTTTTTCGACAAAATGCACTAATAAGTTTGTATCCTTGTATTGACGACGATTTCATGCTGAGTTTATTCTCCCAATGTTCCGTTAAGAGAATAAATTTCACTTGATTTAATTCACTAACAAAATGTTCAATTTGATTTAATTTCGGTCTAAGCGATTGTACATTTTGATGAACTAGTTTAATATAACTTTCACTGTTAATATTTATCGTTGAATTTGACTCATTCCAGCTGATTGAAAATTTTCTTCTTGAGGTAGGGACTTCTTTGGAAAATAGTACTTGTCAACATAAGTACCTTTCGGCCAGTAATCTAAAGCCCGAAAAATATCCGGTTTTTCGAATGGAACACCAATTTTAAAGGCGGATCCCATTTTTTCCGACTTTAAATTCAATATTGGGAGAAGTAATACACTTGTTATGTTCCATTTGTTTATTATCAGGTAACTGACACGTGTTTCGGTCCTTTCGATAATAAACAAATGGAACATAACAAGTGTATTACTTCTCCCAATATGAAAATTTGGTTCCATCAAGAATGTAGCAAAACAAGTATCGAATTTATTTAAATTCAATTTTTCGCAGATATAGTTTCCTTTCTCGGTTTCATGTAGGCACTCCATATATCTTCGCATATAACATCATTACTTACATTCGCAATGAATATCCAACTTTTTTTGTCAACCACTTTTAACTTGAGTTTTGGGGAATTACATTGATTATTTTCGTCGATCGTATTTTTTTTCGTTTTTCTTGCAAATCCTCATTTCTTGCACATCCCATGTATTATGATCCTTTTCAATGTTAATTATTTCATTAAATTTATTTACCGATGTAATTTCAAGAAGTACATGGTTTACTTGGCTTGTATTTGTTTTGTTAATTTTTTCCCTTTGTATCTCATTAGACTGTTTTTATCGTAATTTGGATTTAGTGGAAACGTCTCGATTTTATTTTCGACTGTGGAATTTCCGATTTGATTTAATGTGAGTTGTGATAATGGTTCTGCCATCTCTATTGAATCCTCTGAATGTATTTGATTTTGCCACTATCCCACCCTCCAACACTCGATTTATAAATAAAATTGCGAAAGAAACTTATTTAGTAAATAATATAATTTAAAATTCTTTATGATTTAATATTTAATTTTTCAAGCTTAAACGTAGATTTTGAAGATTAAAGGGTTTGATAGTTGACACCTACCCACCCTTTATATATGTACCAGTCTTATTGTTTTAATATTTTTGAAACGACAACAGTGTTACAACGAAAATTGTTTAAAAACCTTATAAATAGTTTTGTAGTTCAAATTTAAGTGTATATGTAGGGTGGGTGCGTGGCCACTATCCCACTCTTCAATTTCTCTGGTATAAACACTCAATTTATAATTAAATAAAATCAACAGAGAATAGTTTAGTAATTAAATTAATTTAAAAAATTTTATGATTATATATTTATTAGCTCAAGCTTAAATGTAGATTTTACAGTTTGGAGGATATGATAGTGACCACCCACCCACCCTACATATACATTTTGAATTCAAACCATCTGTACCCTTTTGATGTTCTTGAAACAATAGCATTACAGCTGTAATTGTTTAAAAACTTTAAAAGCAGTGTTGTAACTGAAATTGAAGTACATATGTAGGGTGGGTGGGTGGCCACTATCCCACCTTCCAATTTCAATAATATAAATAGTCAATTTATAATTAAATAAAATCACAACAGAAAATAGTTTAGTAATTAAATTCATTTAAATTTCCCTATTGTTATATATTTATTAGCTCAAGCTTAAACGTAGATTTTACAGATTGGAGGGTATGATAGTGGCCACCCACCCACTCTTCATATATATTTTGATTCAAATCATTTATATACATTTCATGTTCTTGTAACAACAGCGTTATAGCTATAATTGTTTAAAAACTTTAAAACCAGTGTTGTAGCTTAAATTAAAATATATATGTAGGGTGGGTGGGTGGCCACTATCCTACCCTTCAATTTATATAACATCAACCACTGTTTTATAAATAAAAAATGTGACAAAAATATTCTATTGATTCATTTTATTTAAAGCATTTCATTACAAAATAATAATTCATCACCAAGAATTGTTTAAAAACCTTATAAACAGTGTTGGAGATTAAATTTAAAAGTATATGTAGGGTAGGTGGGTGGCCACTATCCCACCCTCCAATTTTAATAATATAAACAATCAATTTATAATTAAATAAAATCACAACAGAAAATACTTTAGTAATTAAGTTCATTTAAAATTTTCTATGATTACATATTTATTTGTTCAAGTATAAACGTAGATTTTAAAAATTGTAGGGTATGATAGTGGCCACCCACCCACCCCATATATATATTTTAATTCAAACCATCTGTACCCTTTTGATGTTCTTGAAACAATAGACTTACAGCTGTAATTGTTTAAAAACTTTAAAACCAGTGTTGTAGCTTAAATTAAAATATTAATGTAGGGTGGGTGGGTGGCCACTATTCCACCTACCAATTTCTATAACCTTAACCACTGTTTTATAAATGAAAAATTGCAACAGAATTATTTTATTGGTTAAGTTTTATTGCAAACTCCTTGTGATAAAACATTTATTCATCAAAGCTAAAACGTTTGTTCTACAAATTAGAGGGTGAAATGTTGGCCACCCACTTATTTTATTAGTACAGTTTTATTTAAACCACTGATATTCTTTTGATCTTCTAGGAACAACAACAGTATCACTGCTAAAATTACCAAAAATATTACAAGCAGTGTTTTAAGTGAAATGTTTATGTATATGTAGGGTGGGTGGGTAACCACTATCCCACCCTCCAATTTCAATATTATAAACACTCATTTTATAAATAAATAAAATAGCAACGGAAAATTTTTAGTAAATAATATAATTTAAAATTCCTTATGATGAAATATTTAATTTTTCAAGCTTAAACCTAGATTTTACAGATTGTAAGATTTGATAGTTGAGACCCACCCACCCTACATATGTACATTTATTCAAACCCCTGATTGTTTTCATATTTTTGGAACAACAAGAGTGTTACATCTAAAATTGTTTAAAAACCTTATAAACAGTGTTAGAGCTTAAATTTAAGTGGATATGTAGGGTGAGTGTGTGGCAACTATCCCACCCTACAAACTCTATAATATTATCAAATAATTTATAATAAAATTAAACCGCAACAGGAAATAGTTTAATGTTTAAATTCATTTGAAATTCCATATGATTATATATTTATTAGCTCAAGCATAAACGTAGATTTTACAGATTGAAGGGTATGATAGTAGGCACCCACCCACCCTACATATATATTTTAATTCAAACCATTTGTATCGTTTTGATGTTCTTAAAACAACAGCGTAACAGCTGTAATTGTTTAAAAACTCTAAAACCAGTGTTGTAGCTTAAATTTAAGTATATATGTAGGGTGGGTGGGTGGCCACTATCTCACCCTTCAATTTCTATAACATCAACCACTGTTTTATAAATGAAAAATTGCGACAAAATTATTTTATTGATTAATTTTATTATAAACTCCTCATGATAAAATTTTAATTCGTTATAGCTTAAACGTTAGCTATACAAATTGGAGGGTGGGATGCAGGCTACCCACTCATCCTATTATTACAGTTTTATTAAAATCACACATTTATTTGATCTCCTAGAAACTACAACATTATCACTGTTAAAATTGCCCAAAATATTATAAACAGTGTTTCAGGTGAAATTCTAATGTATATGTAGGGTGGGTGGGTGGCCACTATCATACCCTCCAATCTGTAAAATCTTTAAGCAATTTTCATATTATAAACAATCATTTTATATATAAATAAAATTGCAACAGAAAATTATTTAGTAAATAAAATAATTCAAAATTCCTTATGAATAAATATTTAATTTTTGAAGCTTAAAAGTAGATTTTACAGATTGTAGGGTTTAACAGTTGATACCCACCCACCCTATGTATGTACTTTTATTCAAACCACTCATTGTTTTTATATTTTTGGAACAACAGCAGTGTTACAACTAGAATTGTTTAAAAACCTTGTAAACAGTGTTAGAGCTGAAATTTAAGTACATATGTAGGGTGGGTGGGTGACCACTATCCCACCCTCCAAATTCTATAATATAATCAATCAATTTATAATAAAAATAAAATCACAACAGAAAATAGTTTAGTAATTAAATTCATTTAAAATTCCCTATAATTAAATATTTAATTTTTCAAACTTAAACGTAGATTTTACAGATTCAAGGGTATGATAGTGGCCACCCATTCAAACCATTTGTACCCTTTTGATGTTCTTGAAACAATAGCGTTACAGCTGTAATTGTTTAAAAATTTTAAAAGCAGTGTTGTAGCATAAATTAATATATATATATGTAGGGTGGGTGGGTGGACACTATCCCACCCTCCAATTTCTATAACCTTAACCACTGTTTTATAAATGAAAAATTGCAACAGAATTATTTTATTGATTAATTTTATAACAAACTCCTCATGATAAAACATTTATTCATCAAAGCTTAAACGTTTGTTCTGCAATTTAGAGGGTGGAATATTGGCCACCCACTTATTTCATTAGTACAGTCTTATTTAAACCACTGATATTCTTTTGATCTCCTAGAAATAGCTTAAAGATTTTACAGATTGGAGAGTGGGATAGTGGCCACCCACCCACCCTACATATATATTTTAATTCAAACCATCTGTACCCTTTTGATGTTCTTGAAACAATAGGTTTACAGCTGTAATTGTTTAAAAATTTTAAAAGCAGTGTTGTAGCTTAAATTAAAATATATATGTAGGGTGGGTGGGTGGCCACTATCCCACTCTCCAATTTCTATAACATTAACTACTGCTTTATAGATGAAAAATTGCACAAAAAATATTTTATTGATTAATTTTGTTGCTAACTCCTAACTAACGTTAGTTCTACAAATTAGAGGGTGGGATGTAGGCTACCCACTCATCCTATTATTACAGTTTTATTAAAATCACACATTTATTTGATCTCCTAGAAACTACAACATTATCACTGTTAAAATTGCCCAAAATATTATAAACAGTGTTTCAGGTGAAATTCTAATGTATATGTAGGGTGGGTGGGTGGCCACTATCATACCCTCCAATCTGTAAAATCTTTAAGCAATTTTCATATTATAAACAATCATTTTATATATAAATAAAATTGCAACAGAAAATTATTTAGTAAATAAAATAATTCAAAATTCTTTATGAATAAATATTTAATTTTTGAAGCTTAAAAGTAGATTTTACAGATTCTAGGGTTTAACAGTTGACACCCACCCATCCTATATATGTACTTTTATTCAAACCACTCATTGTTTTTATATTTTTGGAACGACAACAGTGTTACAACTAGAATTGTATAAAAACCTTATAAACAGTGTTAGAGCTTAAATTTAATTGCATATGTAGGATGGGTGGGTGGCCACTATCCCACCCTCCAAACTCTATAATATTATCAATTAATTTATAATAAAATAAAACCGCAAAAGGAAATAGTTTAATGTTTAAATTCATTTAAAATACCCTATGGTTATATATTTATTAGCTCAAGTATAAACGTAGATTTTACAGGTTTGAGGGTATGATAGTGGCCACCCACCCACCCTACATATATATTTTAATTCAAACCATCTGTACCCTTTTGATGTTCTTGAAACAATAGCGTTACAGCTGTAATTGTTTCAAAATTTTAAAAGCAGTATTGTAGCTTAAATTAAAATATATATGTAGGGTGGGTGGGTGGCCACTATCCCACACTCCAATTTTTATAACATCAACCACTGTTTTATAAATGAAAAATTGCAACAGAATTATTTTATTGATTAATTTTATTACAAACTCCTCGTAATAAAATATTTAATCATCAAAAGCTAAAACGTTTGTTCTACAAATTAGAGGGTGGAATATTGGCCACCCACTTATTTTATTAGTACAGTTTAATTTAAAACACTGATATTCTTTTGATCTCCTAGAAATAACAACAGTGTTACTGCTAAAATTGTCAAAAATATTAAAATCAGTGTTTTAGGTAAAATTTTTATGTATATGTAGGGTGGGTGGGTAACCACTATCCCACCCTCCAATTTCTATATTACAAACCAACGTTTTATAATTTAAAAATGCAACATTTGAAAGAGCAATTGCTGGAAAGTTCCAAAAATATAAAACAAAAATTATGAGAGATTCTAATGAGATACAGTATGAAATGTTTTTTATTTTTGGAAAATTAAAAGGAATTTGCTAGAAAATTCTCTAAATTAAGTTAAATAAAAACGAAATTTCTGATTAAATCAGATAAGAATTTCTGAAAAATTGTGGCAAAATTTAGAACAAAAATAAATGATGCAAAATTTATAAATCTTTAAGAGAAATTTCTGCAGATTTCTAGAACTCAAAAATGAAAATCTTAAAATTGGGCAGAGAAGTTGAAAGTTTACGATGGAATAAAATAAAAATTGCGTTACCCTAAAATGAAAAATGGTGGAAAATTCTTGTTAAATGGAAGAGAGTTTGCTGAAAAGAATTAGAAATCGGAAAGAAAAATCGCTCAAAAAAGTTGTCACAATTTAAGAGAATTATACATAAATAAAATGCGCTAAAAAATACAAGAAATCTAAATAAAAATTCTAGTACTTAGAAGAAAGTTCTTTCCAGTTGGAAGCAAACTTTTAAGAAACTGAAAATATTTCATCAGATAAAACAAGAAATTCCACAGAGTATATTTGCTGGAACGTCTAAAAATCTAGAAAAAATATTGCAATTTAAGAAAGAAATTGCTGAAAAGTTAAATAAAATAAAACAGGAATTGATAGAAATGTGGAAGTGATATTCTAGAAGTCTCGAACGAAAAATATTTGATAAAATAAAATCAATAAGCCAATGAAGAAAACAAGAAGAGAAGAAGCATAGTAATTGTCCTATTATCAGATGTAATACTATTAAAATCAATAGGAATTCGCTAAAATAATCTATAAATCTGGAAGACAATTGTGTAAACTTGATAAAAGCTAAACAAGAATTTCAGCAAAATTCCCACAAGACAAAGCAAGAAATTTTTATACGTTGAAGCTTAAATATTAATTTTACAAAATGAATAACCCACCCACCCTACTCAAATCAAAATATTATTTTATTTCCTCATCATTCCAACTTTATTTAATATTTACAACCGATCCTGAATCCATTTAGAAATTAACACTTCACGCAATCTCCGGATGATAATTAAACGCGAAATTACGTGTCGCAATAATCAACGGTGGCGGTAGGAGGAAGTGTGAAAGAGACACGCCTGGATTTACGTACAGTTTCTTCTTGTTCATCCCCATTGTTGCCCTCTCGCGTATCTCTGGTGTTGGATATAAAACAAGGGGATTTACGCGCCCCCTCCAGCTTTTTCATTCGTGACGGACGGAAAAATCGCTCTCGAAGTCTCCGCAGGTGACGTTAAAAAGCACTTCTTTTGTAGGCGAGTTTAACGCGGAACGGGAATTCTCATCCACCCTTGTGGAATAAGGAGACGTGTTCTGAATCCGCCATGCAAATTGGTTTCGAGATATGTGCACGTGTAGGGATGGTAATTGAAAGGAAGGAGATGATATTTTTTTGTTGTGCGAACATATTACTATTGAAATAGTAATGAGTTTATTCATTAAATTCACTTTTTTTAAGGACGGACCGCGACTGGAATTTCCAACCAATACGAAACATATAAGTACTTTATTTAATTTATTCCAGTGTGAAGTTTAAATCACTTGAATTCATATTTGCTTGTCCAATTACGAATTAATTTGTACGTGCACACCGTTCTGCCTCCAGCAGCAGCCGCCCCCATTCGTTGCCGCCACTGGCTGGCGATGACGGCCGTTTCCCACGGCCTTTAATAAACGAGATAACGCGGGGAAATTAACGCGCGAAGCAAAAAGCAAACATGTAAACATTGCGGACATAAACAGCCCTCGACGTCCTCCCACACGCACCGAAATGACGGTCGGATCGATGAGGGGGTGCAGGAGGGGGGTGGAGGAGATGAATGGACCCGGTGCGAACGGCTGAATAAAGTAAACAATATTGAGAAAATTGTTGATGAGGAAATAAAAGAAAGATAGCAGACCGGCTGCATTCAATTAGTTGATGCAGGCAAACTCTATCCTCTTCAATCGACTTTCCTCATCATTATTTGACCAAAATATTTTGAATAACCTATTGTCTTCCATAAAGTTTGTAATTACACAGCAAAGCCACGTCTTCATTTCATAAGCTTAGAAACTTCTGCTAACTTAGACAACGGAAGCGAGTTTGAACACTAGCCGCGAAAGCCTTTAACTTCTGGCCTTCAACATCGGCCAGATAAGGTCAGCCACGTGAAACGCAAAGGTCTCGGAAAAAAAGGGAAAGTAAGGATTTTGCGGGCGTAATCACCACCGCAAACTTTAAACGAGTTACAAAAAGTTGCTTCAATGATAAACTAAAGCGCTGCATCTCGAGATAATTTCCTCTGCGAAATTGATACCATAACTCTAAACAACGCTAAACTATCAATTACGTTTGTAAGAATTTTTTTTTCTTCTTATAAGTGTGTAGTTTCTATGATTGTACTTTTTTTCTTGTTGTAGGTGTGCCGGAATTTTCGCCGGAGATGCGCTTCTCGATAGAACCGCTGCCGGGCGACTCGGGCTTCTCGCAATGGCACTCCGCCATGAAGATGGTGTCGCAGCTGCCGGAGGGTATCCCGCCGGAGTTTCGGAGGCGGCTGTGGCTCTCGCTGGCGGAGAAGCACCTGTCGTCGAAGGGCATCGATTGGTCGCGCGTGGAGAGGAACTGCTTCAGCGAGTGGTCGCACCCAGCGGACGCAGAGTTGGGCGTGCAGATCGTCAAGGATCTGCACAGAACGGGCTGCAGTCTCTTCTGCGGGAAGGACGGCCAGGAGAACCAGGCCCTGCTGAAGCGCGTGCTGCTCGCCTACGCCAGGTGGAACAAGGCTGTCGGTAAGTTTCATTCAAACTAAAAAAGAAAACATTAAGATGAATTAGGGGAAAAGGTATTGAAAGACTTCAGTCATTAAAAATTTTCCAATAAAATATTCTAATAAATTAAAACCCGAATGTGTTATATATATTAGTATCTTCTACTTCATTATACATTTTTGTAAATTGAATAAAACACGATAACTTTGTTTGTATGAAAACTAGTTTCAAGTTATACAAACAAAGTTAACAGGTTTTATTCAATTTAAAACAATAATGTATTTTCTTCACAATGTATATTTCTGGTGATCGTTGCCAATATTTAACTGTATTTCGGTTAGAAAGTATAAAGAATGACTTAAATAATGAATTTTCCATCATATGAACCAATAATAAATATAAATTAGAAAAAATAGTAAACCCATAATTGGGCTCCACATTAAGCCCCTTATTGGGCCCCAAATTGTAAACCTAGAATAAGATCGAACCAAATAAATTTGTGTAGAAAGTGTTAGTGTTTTATTCCAAATTGGTGCTTTTATTCCAAGTTTATTAATTTAATCTTCACGTAACTCAAGAAAGAATTCCCATATTGTACCCTTATGGATTGTCCAAGGTCTTCTATATGCCTAAATGTACCTAAAAAGCAATTGTAAACTAATTGATTAATGTTTGAATTATTAAATTTAAATATGCATTGTGAACCTCTAAAATAACTTCCAATATTTTGCTCCTGAGGATAAGATTCTGTTTACGTTTTTCCTAGCCTTCTGAATTTATAAAGTTATGCCTTAGATGTCCATTATTACATACAAATCACCTCTAATATTTTCCTCTGCGTCCGTTTTTCCTAACCTTCTGAACTTTTAAAATTACACCTCGGATTTGCATTGTTCCATACAAAAGCTCTAGCGAATATTTTGAAATTTCTTTCAATTCTTCTCCTTGCATTTCATCAGGAACTTATTATTTCAATCCTTCTGAATTTCCTTCACGTTCCAATAACGTTCTTTACTAATTTTCCGTACCTGACTGCGTGATATTGAAGTTTTTTTTGTGTAGAATTTGCGAAAGGTAAAACTAAAACTCTACGTGAACCTAAAATTGTTTCCAAAGATTTTTCTGAAGCATTGAATTTTTGAATGAAGAGAATTTTCTAGAAAACTCTAAAACCGTTAAAAAAAAGCTTTGGAATATTTTCAAAGACATAATTTATTTAAAAATTCGAGGCATTTTTTGACCTGTGTAAAACGTACTTGTTAACACACCAATATTAAATAAATAAATAAATAAATAAATCACTTTAGAGTTTTTTCAGATAAGTCGTTTCTTAGAAAATTCAATGTTTCGAAAAATTGCAAAGAAAAATTTAAAGAGGAATTGTTAAATACTTCTAAAAACTTTTAAAGGGAAATTTATCAAAATGAAGCATGAGAATTTTTGCCAATTTAAAAGAAAAACTTAAATTTAAGAAAATTTAATGGGATTTCTAAAAATCTTGAAGAGACATTTTTGGAAAATTCTAAAAACGTTAAAGAATGAAATTTAAAGAATAAACACTCGAAAAAAACTAAGGGAACTTATTGAAAATATCTATTTTTTCTTCAAGGAAAATTTAAAACTAAATAAAGTATAGCAAAAAATATTTTGCAATTTGGTAAAAAAAAACTCTCGAGAAATAGAAGAAAATTTACTGGTGTGTTTAGAAATCTCATAGCGATTTAGAAAATTCTAAAACTGTTAAAAATTCCGTAGAATTTTTTGACGCCAGAAGAAAATTCATAAAATTTGGACAATAATTGAAGAAATGTTATTAAAAACTTGTTATAAAATTTAAAAGAAACTTTACAAATCAGGTAAGTGAGAGAAAAATGGTAAAGGTTGATAAATAACACTGTGAGAATCACTTCTGACCGATCTTGGTGGTATGGGGAGTCTGAAGGTATGAGAGATTGGAGAGAGAGCAGTGGTGGTTTATAAAGCAGATATTAGGGGTGGAGAAAATAACTAAATACGTTAATTTTTAGTTGCTTTTGTAATTTTTAAACCAATTCCATGAGTTTAATTTTCTTAAATTTTAGTTTGCAGTGTTGCCATTTGGTTTATAGCTATGATGTGGCCATTGTTTCATGAAGATATTATAAATACGTTAATTCTCAATTGATTTTGTAATTTTCAAAGTAATTTCACAAGTGGTTATTTATTTACAATTTTCCAAACTACCGAGTGCAAATTAATTTCTCTAAATTTGAGTTTGCAGTGTTGCAATTTGATTTCTAGCTACGATACGGTAATTTTTTGCAAAGGATATTGCAAATACGTTAATTCTTAATGGATTTTGTAGTTTTCAAATTAATTTCAGTACTGGTTATGTTTTTACAATTTTCCAAGTCACTGAATGCAATTAAAAAATTACTTAAATTTGAGTTTGCAGTGTTGCCATTTAGTTTATAGCTGGGATACGGCAATTGTTTTATAGAGAAATTGTAAATACATTAATTCTAAATGGATTTTGTAGTTTTTAAACTAATTTCACTACTGGTTATGTTTTTACAATTTTACGATCCATTGAATGCAATTTAATTTACTTAAATTTGGGTTTGCAGTGTTGCCATTTGGTTTATAGCTAGGATACGGCAATTGTTTTATAGAAATATTGTAGATACGTTAGCTCTTAATAGATTTTGTAGTTTTTAAACCAATTTCAACGCTGGTTATTTCTTTACAATTTTCCAAACCACCGAATTCAGTTTAATTTCATTAAATTTTAATTTGCAGTGTTGCAATTTGGTTTCTAGCTATGATACGGCAATTTTTTGGGAAAGATATTGTAAATACGTTAATTCTTAATGGATTTTGTAGTTTTCAAACCAATTCCACTACTGGTTATTTTGTTACAATTATCCAAACCACCGAATGTAGTTTAATTTCCTTAAATTTTATTTTGCAGTGTTGCAATTTGATTTCTAGCTATGATACCATAATTTTTAGGGAGGGACATTATAAATACGTTAAGTCTTAATGAATTTTGTAGTTTTCAAACCAATTCCAATACTGGTTATTTTTTTTACAATTTTTCAAACCACCGAATGCAGTTTAATTTCCTTAAATTTTAGTTTGCAGTGTTGCAATTAAATTTCTAGCTATGATACGGCAATTTTTTGGGAGGGATATTGTAAATACGTCAATTTTTAATGGATTTTGTAGTTTTCAAACCAATTTCGCTACTGGTTATGTTTTTACAATTTTTCAAGCTACTGAATGCAATTTATTTTACTTAAATTTAGGTTTGCAGTGTTGCCATTTGGTTTATAGCTAGGATACGGCAATTGTTTTATAGAGATATTATAAATACGTTAGTTCTTAATGTATTTTGTAGTTTTCAAACCAATTCCAATACTGGTTATTTTTTTACAATTTTCCAAACCAGCAAATGCAATTTAATTTCCTTAAATTTTAATTTGCAGTGTTGCAATTCTGATTTCTAGCTATGATTCGGTAATTTTTAGGGAGGGATATTGTAAATACGTTAATTCTTAATGGATTTTGTAGTTTTCAAAGCAATTTTACTACTGGTTATGTTTTTACAATTTTCCAAGCCACTGAATGTAATTAAATTTACTTAAATTTGTTTTTGCAGTATTGCCATTTGGTTTATAGCTAGGATACGGCAATTGTTTTATAGAGATATTGTAAATACATTAATTCTAAATGGATTTTGTAGTTTTTAAACCAATTTCACTACTGGTTATGTTTTTACAATTTTCCAAGCCACTGAATGCAATTTAATTTACTTAAATTTGGGTTTGCAGTGTTGCCATTTGGTTTATAGCTGGGATACGGCAATTGTTTTATAGAGATATTGTAAATACGTTAGTTCTAAATGGATTTTGTAGTTTTCAAACCAATTTCACTACTGGTTCTTTTTTAACAATTTTCCAAACTACCGAGTGCAAATTAATTTCCCTAAATTTGAGTTTGCACTGTTGCAATTTGATTTGTAGCTATGATACAGCAATTTTTAGGAAGAGATATTGTAAATACGGTAATTCTTAATGGATTTTGTAGTTTTCAAATTAATTTCACTTTTTGTTATGTTTTTACAATTTTCCGAGAAATTTATTAAATTCAAAACTCGAGAAACAATTTCAATAAAAACAGAGCTGTCCAAATCAAAATGTTGAAATTATTTTATACGAGACTAATTTTTCAGTTAACTTTTTTCCCAAAATTGTAATTGAAATCGTTTATAGCAAAATTGTTAGTTTAAAAAAAAAGAGATGATGTATTTGAAGAATGTTGACCAAATCGTTAAGATTTTATACTTTTGCCTCCAAAAGAAGGAAATCAATAGCTAATGCTATTGATTTCCTTCCTGACTAATGTCAGTTTTCCTCCAGCTCAAAACTAAAGGTTTTTATTGTTCTGAACCATAGAATAATAGATCTGTACGTGTTCTATATTCAACAGCGTTTATTCTAAAATTAAGTAAGTTCACTAGGCAATCCTTTTTAGCGTTTGTGTGGTATTGAATTTGAAGAAAGTTAGTCAGAATGTGGGAAGAAACATTCTCGAAAAAAATCCAAAAGACAAGTTTTCGAAAAATTTGAACCGTTGAAGAAAAAAAATAAATTTTCTTTAAAGCCTCAAAAATTGTTCATGACATTGAGAGGATAAACTACAAAATAATTATCATAGAAATGGTGGAAAACTCTCTAGTTTTAAAAAATTTGTTTTACATGAGAAATTTTTAATTTAACAAAATGAGAAAAAACTAATATTTAAAAATCTCAAAGAGAAATTTGAAATTAAAAAAATATTCGCAATTTAAAAGAAAAACTTAAAAAATAGAATTTTTAAGAATAAAAGAAAGAGTACTGGGATTTTTGGAAATCCTTAAGAGTTTCTAGAAAATTTGATAACTGCAAAAAAACCTTTTTTAGAAACCATTCAAAAATTAATATTTTGTAACTTGAAAGAATTTCTGACAAATTCTCAAAAAAACAAAAATGAAACTAACAGATTTATGAATCTCAAAAAGACGTTTCTGGGAAATTTTAAAACTAATTGTAAAAAATTCTTGCAATTTTGAAAATGAACTACTAAATAATTTCAATACAGTAAAGCTAGAAACTCTTTCAAAATTTTAAAAATAGTTGAAATTCTAGACATTTCAAAATGACATTTTTAGAAAATTTTAACTAGAATAAAAATTCACGAAAACGAAAAAATTTTTTAGTAGATTTTTTTAATATAGAAAGAATATATTTGCATCTCTTAAAAGATTTTTGATATATAGAAGAAATTCGATATATCTCAAAGAGTTAAACCACAGAATAATTTTAATAAAATAAAACCAAAAATTGTGGAAAATGCTCAAAGAAATGAAGAAAGTCATTGCAAAAATATAAAAGTTAGTTAAGAGAAATTTAAGAAAATGCAACAAGAGAATATTCACAGTTTACAGAAAAAAAAACAACTGTTGGAAAATATATGAAAAACAGTAGATAATCATCTCGAAGAAACATTTTTGGATAATTCTAAAACGCTAGAAGAAAACCATTGAAAATTTTAGAAACCTCAAAAAAAATCATAAAATAGGAAGGTATATAAACTACTGAATAATTCAACAGAAATTCTGAAAAAATCTCGAAAATTTTAAGACCATTTAGTTTTTTAAGAGAAATTTGAGATTTAAAAATATATGGTAAAAAAATCATTTCGATAGGAATGGTGAAAAATTCTAGGGATCCAACTTTTCTGAGAGATGAAATTTAGCAAAATATGACAGTTTCGAATAAAAACTTCTGAAAAAATAAAAGTAAAAGTACTGGAATATATAGGAATCTTAAAGAGATATTTCTGGAAAGTTCTAAAGCTATTTTACAAAAAAAAATCTTTTCAGTGCGCTCAAGAAAAATCTTACTACAATTTGGATCTGGAAAATGTTATTAAAATAACATTAAAAATAATGGAAAATGTTCAAAAAATTGCTAAATTCTAAAGATTTGTTAAAGGAAATTAGGGAATGCTTGCAATTTGAAATAAACAACGCTTAAAAAAATTGAAGCGTAGAAGAATTTCTAGACATCTCAAAAAGACCTCTAGAAGAAAAAATCGTTTTAAATTGTTAAGTAGCTTCAAGAAAACTTACAAAATTAATAGTATAAACTACTGAATATTTTCTGTAGAAATTGTAATTGAAGAGAATCTTATTTTTTAAGAGATTTTTTTTAAATTTCCAATTTGGAAGAAAAACTTCTAAAGGATGCAAAAAGTTCTAAAACTCTTACAAGGCTCAGAAAAGTTTCTGGAATAATTACAATAAAATAGAAACTTGAAGAAAAGAGAATTCTAAAGAGAAATTTATAAAAAATTAATCCACTGAAATTTAGCGATTTGAAAGGAAAAACTCTAAAAAAATACAATCATTTCTAGGCATCTCGAAAACAGGCTTTGTTTTATACTTTTTTTAATGCCTCAAGAAAATTCATAAAACTTCGTAAATTAACTGTTGAATAATTTTAATAAGATATAACAAGAAATACTAAAATTTTTGGAAAAAATTAACGAAAGATGGTTGAAAATTATAATTTACTAAAATGAAACAAGAAAATGTTTCCAGGAAAGTTTTAGAAATTCTGTTTTAATTTCTAAAACTTTCCTGGAAAAATTCGCCAGAAATTGAAAACGTCCTTTGAAAAATGCTGTAAAATTTACATTATAATAATTTTATAAATTATGTAATTTGCATAAAAATATTTAGTAAAAAATTTTCTGGAAGTAAAATTAAGTATCAAACGGATGAAATTGTCTTAAAAATGCAGTTTCCGTCGATTTAGTTTTTAATTCCTTCCCTTCCTATGTGATCTATAATGGGAAGTACGGAAAAACTCACCACCAAAAGTTATATATAGATGAACATCTAGAAAATTAAAATAAATTATGAAGAATATCTGACGTGTGTTAAATTTCTCATCACAAAGGCCAATAATATAAATAATTAAGTGTGAGGCCCCGCATAGGGCCCCACATTAGGTATCGCATTAAGACCCATGTTACGCTCCGCATTGGGCTCCATAATAGGCATCCGCATAAAACCCCAAAATTGGAACCCAAATTTAACACAAGAAGTTAAAAACACTAAACATTAAGAAATAAAACTAATATATTTATATATTGTAGTATTCGTAACATTTAAATATATCAATAAAATTCTTTCATGTTGTAAGATATGTAAGAGATTACAGCAAGAAAATCCGTGCCTCGTACCGTATTAGTAGTAAGTAGGTGAAGGGATTTCCCTAGTCCTACAAGATACGACGGAGCATTAACGAGGGCTAAGTGGTTTGTGAACTGGATACCCCACAGTGTTAAATGTCTGCTCATCCCTTAACGCCATAGCCGGCTCACTTGTGGATTTAGCGAACTCGCTTTTTGCCTGATGGGTGCAACTGACGCGAGCGCGCTTATGATTAAGATTAAGACTTTCAATTTCAAAGCTTGAATTATACAGTAATGTTGCCTGAAAACTTGAAACCCTATGACTAACACAAAGGGAGGGATAATTAAACATGGATTAGTTGATTATCACTAATAATTAATTGGAAATAACGTAATTGTTATAATGATCTTATTACATTAAGTTGAAAATCTATTCAATGTAATCTAAATATTAATTACTCAATTAAGGTAAATAAAAAATTTATATTATCTAAATCATAAGTTAATAGATCTATTTAATAATTTAAATATAAACGCATCAAATCTACATCTGCATTATAACGTAAATTCTGACAAATACAATTGATTGCATATTTTAAAAGATCACTTCCTTTAAAGCTAATAGTGTTGAAAAATCCTTAACTGTCGCAACAATAATTTTAGTTATAATGAAAGTCTGTTGATTTCCTTGCATATTAAATACGTAGTACCGCGGGGTTCTATTTTAGGACCTCTTTTATTCTTGATGAATGATCTACCTGACTAATCAAAAATTTAAATTTGATGATTAAAACGTAATTTCCCTTTCGTTCGTGTGGATGATGATTACCTCAAGCGTAAAATGCATAAAAATTAAAGATTAAAAACCCGCGGTGGGTGGCGTAACGGCAGTGATTATAATTAGCATAGTAACTGCGTGACGACGGAAAAACCCCAGTTGATGTTTTTTTTTTTATTTCCTTCTCCTCCTCTCTCGAGTGAAAAAGATTTCACCGGCCAAAATGCATCTAATGGGATTAAAACACCACCCCCATTGGTGAGGGGTGGCGCGCGCGCTCTCCCACAGATTACGTGCCGTCGCGCCCCAATTCCCCATCACTCCACCGACGGAATGTAATGGAATTCGTAGGAAAATTGGACATGCTTAATGAAGTTAATACGTTTCCCACCTAAGAGACATAAACTGACAATTTGCACAATCTGGGGCATAATATTATTACAAGTTGATGGACGTTGAAAATGTGGTAGTTTATTTTAAAACCAAAGAGTTAGCCACATTTTTAACTGATGGTAACTAACCATTATATTTCAGCAAATATTGTTATCAATTATGAACACCTAAGTACTACGAATTAAACAGGATGCACCATCTTGTTGGCAGAGTATTTATATGGTAAATTAACTCTGCCAACAAGATGGTGCATCCTGTTTAATTCGTAGTACTTGGGTGTTCTCAATTGATAACAATATTTTCTGAAATATAAATTCTCATACAATTTGCAGAAAAAATTTAAACATCAAAAACTTAACAATGTAAAGAGAAAAATAATTCTTTCTCTTTACTCTCACTCTTTATTAAAGGTAGTCATCCTAATACGCTAGAATTGATGTCCATAAATAAAATCACAAACACATTTTGTAAGCAATTTCTCTACAAACAAATACATTGTGTTCGCTATGATTATCAATCTGTTTTTGTTACTCTCTCTATCTCTCTCTCTCTCTCTCTCTAAATTTACGACGTCATTATCTGGTCTGGGTACAAGTCGGTCGCGCGTGAGCCCCCTTTCGGGCGATGTCTTACATTACGGTCGCGCCTTTTATGAATCGCCCATTCAACACGAACCACCATAATAATACGTTTTCATGTTGCTACCATAATCTCCCCCCCCATCTCCCCCTCGCGCACAGCTTCCGACGCCCCGTTTAACGAAAATGTCTATACGAAACAAATGCCGCCATAAAAAGTAACGGCGGTCATATATTACGTCCTGAAGTTTTTACTTTCCCTTTGCGAACGAAGGGAATGTGTTATAAAAAAAAATGAAACATGCATCTAATTTATTACTTGTAATCATTGCAGATGATTCTTGAAGAATTTATTTTCAACATTCTAACAATTTTACCGCAGAGAACATGAAAAACAATGGAAAATTATATTTTGTTTTCATATCTTACGTTTATCTTTCTAATATGGAGAACATTTCTGTGAAAGAATTTTCAAAATCGGCGCAATAGTTCTAAAGTTATGGTAGAGAACATGAAAACATTTGAAAATTAATTTTTGTTTTTACATCCGACATTAATGTCTGTAATAAGGGGAACATTTTTATGAAAGAATTTTTAAAATCCACGTAATCGTTCGAAAGTTACTACCGAGAACATGAAAAACAGTTGAAAATAGAACTATGATTTTACATCCTACCTTAAACTTTACAATAAGGAGAACATTTTAATGAAAGAATTTTTGAAATCGACGCAACCATTTGAAAGTTATAACAGAGAACATAAAAACGAATTGAGAATCAAATTTTGTTTTTACATCCCATCATAATCCTTACAATAAGAAGAACATTTTTATGAAACAAATTTTAAAATCGCCACAACCATTTTAAAGTTATAGCATAGAACATGAAAAACAATTGACGATCGAAGTATTTATACATCATATTTTAATCTTTGTAGGAAGGAGAACATTTTAATGAAACAATTTTTAAAATCGACGCAACCATTTAAAAGTTATAACAGAGAACATGAAAAACAATTTAAAATCAAATTTTTGTTTTTACATCATAACTTAATTTTTGTAATGAGGAGAATACTTTTATGATAGAATTTTTAAAATAGACGTAGACGTTTGAAAGTTATGACAGAGTACATGAAAAACAATTAAAAATAAAATTTTGTTTTTACATCCAAACTTAATCTTAATAATAATGGGAACATTTTATAGAAGAATTTTAAAAATCGCCATAACCGTTTAAACGTTTTAATACATGACATAAAAACCAATTGAATATCAAAGTTTGTTTTTACATCCCACCTTCATATTTGTGATAAGACGAACATTTTTATGAAAAACAATTGATAATCGAATTCTGTTCTTACAGCCTAATCTTTAACATAAGGATAACATTTTAATGAAAGAATTTTTAAAATCGACGAAACCATTTGAAAGTTATGACAGAGAACATGAAAAACAATTGAAAATCGAATTTAGTTTTTACACGATACCTTAATCTTTTCAATACGGAGAACATTTTTATGAGAGAATTTTTAAAATCCTCACAACCGTTCAAAAGTTACCACAGAGAACATGAAAAACATTTGAAAATCTAATTCTGTTTTTTCATCGCACATTAATCTATGCAATAAGGAGAACATTCTTATGAAAGAATTTTCAAAATTGACGAATCCATTTGAAAGTTATGGCAGAGAACATGAAAAACAATTGAAAATCAAATTTTGTTTTTACGTCCCACCTTAATTTTTACAATCAGAAGAACATTTTTATAAAAGAATTTTCAAAATCGACGTAACCGTTTCAAAGTAATTACAGAGAACATGAAAAACAATTGAAAATCAAATTTGGTTTTTACACTATACCTTAATCTTCACAAGAAATAGAACATTTTTATGAAAAAAAATTAAAATCGACGCAACCATTCGTAAGTAACAACAGAGAACATGAAAAACAATTGAAAATCAAATTTTGTTTTTCCATCACACCTTATACTTTGTAATAAGAGGAACATTTTTATAAAAGAATTTTAAAATCGACGCAACCGTTTTAAAGCTCTAACAGAGAACATGAAAAACAATTGAAAATCAAATTTAATTTTTACACCATACCTTAATCTTTTCAATACGGAGAACATTTTTATAAACGAATTTTTTAAATCAAGGCATCCATTCGAAAGTTACAATAAAGAACATGAAAAACAATTGAAAATCAAATTTTGTTTTTCCAACACACCTTAATATTTACAATAAGGGGAACATTTTTATAAACGAATTTTTAAAATCAAGGCATCTATTCGAAAGTTTCAACAAAGAACATGAAAAACAATTGAAAATCGAATTTTGTTTTTACACCATACCTTAATCGTTTTAATTCGGAGAACATTTTTATGAAAGAATTTTTAAAATCAAGGCAACCATTCAAAATTTACAACAAAAAACATGAAAAACAATTGAAAATCAAATTTGTTTTTACATCGTACCTTAATCTTTACAATAAGGAGAACATTTTTATGAAGGAATTTTTAAAATCAAGGCAACCACTCAAAAGTTACAACAAAGAACATGAAAAACAATTAAAAATGAAATTTTGTTTTTCCATCACACCTTAATTTTTACAATAAGAGGAACATTTTTATAAACGAATTTTTAAAATCAAGGCAACCATTAGAAAGTTACAACAATGAACATGAAAAACAATTGAAAATCAAATTTTGTTTTTCCATCACACCTTAATCTTTACAACAAGAAGAACATTTTAAAGAAAGAATTTTTGAAATCGTTACAACCGTTTTAAAGTTATAACAGAGAACATGAAAAACAAGTAAAAATTAAATTTTGTTTTTACATCCCAATTTATTTTTTTCATTAAGTAGATGATTTTTATGAAAGACATTTTAAAATTCCAGTAAGCGTTCGAAAGTTATAGCAGAGAACATGAAAAACAATTTAAAATCAAATTTTGTTTTTACACCATAACTTAATCTTTAAAATAAGAGGAACATTTTATTGAACGAATTTTCAAAATCGATGTAATGGTTTGGAAGTTATAGCAGAGAACATGAAAAACAATTGAAAATCGAATTTCGTTTTTATATTCTACCTTAATATCTGTAATAAGTGGAACATTTTCATAAAATAATTTTTAAAATGGACGTAACCGTTTGACAGTTACAACAGAGAACATGAAAAACAATTGAAAATCAAATTTTGTTTTTACATCTTACCTTAATCTTTACAATAAGGAGAACATTTTTATGAAAGAATTTTTAAAATCAAGGCAGCCATTCTAAAGTTACAACAAAGAACATGAAAAACAATTGAAAATCGAATTTTGTTTTTACATCCTACTTTAATCTTTAGAATAAGAAGAACATTTTAAAGAAAGAATTTTTGGAATCGTTACAACCGCTTGAAAGTTATAACAATGAACATAAAAAAAGTTGAAGATCGAATTTTGTTTTTACACTTTACCACTTTACCTTAATCTTAGTAATAAGGAGAACTTTTTTATAAAATTTTGGTTAAAATCCTTATAAAATTAATAAATACACTATTACTATTATTATAAACAATTGCAATTATTTTACTGTTATCTTTTTCATGGCTAACTATTTTTTTATTTATAATAAAATTTAAAATGACTATAACTCTTCTATTTTTAGAAATAACTATGTCATATGTGATATCAAATTAAAGAGAAAAAAATAATCTATTGAATGAGATGATAGCCAACTACGGTTTCCATTTTAAAAATGTAATTTTGCGTTATATCTCGGAAAATAATGGTGATAAAAATTTTCTGAATACTTTTTTATATCTGCATAAAATTATCTAAAACTTTGTCTTTTACAGTTTTTTCCTATCTATTATAATAACCGAGATATAATGATTTGAAAAAAATTGACACTTTTTACTTTTATCAAAATATCTAGTTACCCTTGGCTTTTTTGAAAACTTTGAAAGTGAATTTTTATTCATCTCGCAAATCGACACTTCTTTCCCCATTTAACCGTTTTTCTATCTCTTATAGTTTCCGAGATCCCGAATAGAGAATATCTAAAAAAAAAACTCATCTAAATGATTTAACCTTGAAAATTTCAATAAGGTCAGGTTTTGATGGGAAACAAAATAATTAACTGTTTCCTTTGCTTTTGTTTATAATTAGCCCAATCTATCAAATCTTCGAAATCCCCAAAGGAGAACGCGTTCGCCTCCAATTAATAAGCTCCGGCTCATTACGCCAATCTGGGGAAATACGAAGAGAAAGCCGAGTTCTTGTCGTATTAAATTTTGTCGTCGCGATTAAAACCACCTCCCGGGGACCCGTTTTTAATTAATGCAATCAATTCGGAGAGCGAAAATCGATCGGTGCGGGGTCAATGTTTACATAATTTCCCCGAGGGAATTTACAAAAGTCGCAAAGCTCGATTGATATTATATTTACACACGAATAATATATAGACTTTCATTAATTAATAACAATACTTTTACTCAAGTTTTCCTTTTGCTTAATTTTTTAATAATTTAATGTTATAAATAACGATTAAAAAAAAAAGATTCTGGTCTGATAGTGGTATGAAACAATTCCGGGTCTCTGTCGAGGTTCGAACCCTAGCTCAAGGCCGTTTGACGGTCAGAAGGTCGAAGTGAGCTGGGGGGCGGCTCGGTGAGAGGGCAATTCCGGCCTCGTGTTATCTTCACTCGGACTCTGATATTCCAAGAGCTAGGTTCATTCGAACACTTCCTTCGGTCCCAGACGAAGAGTTTCGACCAACAACCCATCCTCAGAATCCGACCTCCCTGTAGCTGGATTACAAGAGTGCGCCAATCTCCCGGTCTGCTTATGTTTTACTAAACATCCAACACGAGCTGAAAAAGTTTGGAAATTTTATAAAATACAGAATTACTTTATTAAAACTAACATTTAAACAATTATATAGTTAAATACAATCACTTTAGTGAAGAATTCTTTTTTAAATTTTCAATTTGAGTTCATAGGCAACCTTATTTACACGAATTATTTGATATATTATTAAGATGTGTGTTATTAATAGTATAATTATTGTAAAAATTTATTAAAAAAACAAAAAAATCCAAACAAACATCGAATAATATGACAAAGACAATAATTAAGAATAGAAAATAACGACAGTCAAAAAAAAAGAAAATAGAGATAACAGAAAACAAAGAATTAGCAAATAATTGATTAATGAAAAAAAACATTAATTAACAGCCAAAACGGATAATAAACAAATCACAGATAAAAACAAACAAAACAAATAATTAAAAAAAAACAGACAATTATCCATTAAATATTGTCAAGTATATTATGACATCAGTCAAATATAATGTATACTGTTAATACTGTCAATATTCAAGTGTCAACATTCAACTGTCATCTGTCAATTATAAAGTATCATTTGCCTAATATCAAGTGATAATTTTCAAATAACAAATACCAACTGTCAACTAGCAGTTTTTAAGTGTCAACAATTAACTGTTAATTTCTAACTGTCATCTGTTAATTAAAAAATACCATTCGTCTACTATCAAGTGCTAGTTCTCAAGTAATAAATTCAAACTGTCAACTGTCAGTATTTAAGTTTCAATTTTTAACTGTTAATTACTAACTGTCATCTGTCAATTATAAAATATCATTTATCTGCTATCGAGTGTTAATTCTCAAGTAACAAATACCAACTGTCAACTGTCAGTATTTAAGTGTCAATATTTAATTGTTAATTGATAACTGTCATCTGTCAATTATAAAATATCATTAGTGATCTGTTAAGTGTTAATTCTCAAATAATAAAAACCAACTGTCAACTGTGAATATTTAAGTGTCAACATTTAACTGTTAATTGCTAACTATCATCTGTCAATTATAAAATGTCATTGGTCTACTATCAAGTGTTAATTGTCGAGCAACAAATCCAAACTGCCAATTGACAATATTTAAGTGTCAATATTTAAGTGTTAATTGATAACTGTCATCTGCCAATTATAATATATCATTAATGATCTATTAATTCTCAAGTAACAAATACCAATTGTCAACTGTCAGTATTTAAGTGTCAACATTTAACTGCTAATTGCTAACTGTCATCTGTCAATTATAAAATATCATCTGTCTGCTATCGTGTGATAATTCTCAAGTAATAAATTCCAAGTGCGAACTGTCAATATTTAACTGTCAATTGTTAACTGTCACCTATCAAATATAAAACGTCATTTGTGACAAAAAAACAGGCGACTACTGACGAGTGAGAAATGACAACTGTCAGTTGACAGTTGTATGACAGCAAACGATATCCTATAATTTACTCGTGTATAAATAAAATCAACTAAAATTATTAACAGGTAACAGATGACTACTAACGAGTGACAAATGACACCTGTCAGTAAAATTATTAACAGGTGGCAGATGACAAAAAAGATTGAAAAATGACAACTGACAGTTGACAGTTGAATTATAGCAGACGATATCATCCTACAATTAACTCGCCTAAAAAATAAAATCAACTAAAATCATTAACAGATGACAGATGACAATAACAGCTCGCTACTAAGGAATGACAAATGACAATTGTCAGTTGACAGTTTAATGATAGCAGACGATATCATTCTACAATTTACTCGAGTAAGAAAATCAAATCAACTAAAATTATTACATGGTGACAAATTACAAAAAACAGGTGACTACTGCTGAATGACAAATGACAACTGTCAGTTGACAGTTAAATGATAACAGATGATATCATCCTACAATTTACTCGTGCAAATGAATAAAATCAACTAAAATTATTAACAGATAACAAAATGACAAAAAACAGGTGAATAATGACGAGTTACAAATGACACCTGTCAGTTGACAGTTGAATAATAACAGACGATATCATCTTACAATTCACTCGTTTAAAAAAATTAAAGCAAATAAAATAATTAACAGATAATATATGATAAAAAAAGGTGACTACTGACGTGGGACAAATGACAACTGTCAGTTGACAGTTGAATGATAACAGACGATATCATCCAACAATTTACTCGTGTAAAAAAATTAAAGCAAATAAAATAATTAACACATAATAGATGATAAAAAAACAGGTAACCACTGACGTGTGACAAATGACAACTGTCAGTTGACATTTGAATTACAACAGACGATATCATCCAACAATTTACAAGTGTAGAAAAATAAATCAAATGAAATTATTAACAAATAACAGATAACAAAAAACAGGTCATTACTGCCGAGTGACAAATGACAACTGTCAGTTGACAGTTAACTGATAATTTACGACATCATCCTACAATTTACTCGTGTAAAAAAAAATGAAATCAACAAAAATTATTTACAGGTGACAGATGACAAAAAACAGGTGACTACTGTCGAGTGACAAATGACAACTGTCAGTTGACAGTTGTATGACAGCAAACGATATCATACAATTTACTCGTGTAAACAAAGAAAATCAACTAAAATTATTAACAATGGCAGATGACTACTGGCGAGTAACAAATGACAAATGTCAGTTGACAGTTGAATGATATCAGACGATATCATGCCACAATTTACTCTTGTAAAAAAAGAAAATCAACTAAAATTATTAACAGGTGACAAAAAACAGGTGACTACTGACGAACGACAAGTGACAACTGTTAGTTGACAGTTGAATGATAACAGACGATATCATCCCACAATTTACTCTTGTAAAAAAAGAAAATCAACTAAAATTATTAACAGTGGCAGATGACAAAAAGCATGTGACAACTGACGAGTGACAAATGACAACTGTCAATTGACAGTTGAATGATAACTGACGATATCCTCCTACAATTTACTTATGTAAAAGAATCAACTAAAATTATTAACAGGTGACAGATGACAAAAAACAGTTGACTACTGATATTATCCTAGAATTTACATGCGTAAAAAATAAAATCAACTAAAATTAATAAATGGTGACAGATGACAAAAAACAGGTGACTACTGCCAAATGAGAAATGACAACTGTCAGTTGACAGTTGAATAATAACAGACGATATCATTCTACAATTTACTTTTGTAAAAAAAGAACAAAAATGAAAAAAAGCATGTGACTACTGACGAGTGACAAATGACAACTGTCAGTTGATAGTTAATTAATAACAGATAATATCATTCTAGAATTTACATGCGTAAAAAATAAAATCAACTAAAATTAATAAAAGGTGACAGATGACAAAAAACAGGTGACTACTAACGAGTGACAAATGACAACTGTCAGTTGACGTTTGCATGATGGCAGACGATATCATCCTACAATTAACTCGCCTAAAAAATCAAATTAACTAAAATCATTAACAGGTGACAGATAACAATAAACAGCTGACTACTGACGAATGACAAATGACAATTATCAGTTGACAGTTTAATGATAGCAGACGATATAATTCTACAATTTACTTGAGTAAGAAAATCAAATTAACTAAAATTATTACATGGTTACAGATTACAAAAACAGGTGACTACTGCTGAATGACAAATGACAACTGTCAGTTGACAGTTGGATGATAACAGACGATATCATTCTACAATTTACTCGAGTAAGAAAATCAAATCATCTAAAATTATTAAATTGTGACAGATTATAAAAAACAGGTGACTACTGCTGAATAACAGCTGTCAGTTGACAGTAGGATGATAAGAGACGATATTATCCCACAATTTACTCGTGCAAATGAATAAAATCAACTAAAATTATTAACAGATGACAGATAACAAAAAACAGGTAACTACTGACAAGTGAAAAAAAATTAATGTCAGTTGACAGTTCTAGAATAGCAGGCCATATCATCCTAAAATTTACTTGTGGGAAAAATAAAATGAAATATAACTATTAACAGATGACAGATGACAAAAAACAGCTGACTACTGACGAATGATAAATAACAACTGTCAGTTGACAATTGAATGTTAACAGACGATATCATCCTACAATTTATTAACAGATAACAGATGACAAAAAAATAGGTGACTAGTGTCAAGTGACAAAAGACAACTGTCAATTGACAGATCATATAACTGTCAACTGACAGTTGTCATTTTTAGATATCATCCTACAATTTACTCGTGTAAAAAATAAAAATCAACTAAAATTATTAACAGGTGACAGATGACAAAAAACAGGTTACTACTGCCGAATGACAAATGACAACTGTCAACTGACTATTGTATGACAGCAGATGATATCATTCTACAATTAACTCGCATAAAAAATAAAATCAGCTAAAATTAATAACAGGTGTGAGATGAGAAAAAAAAGGTAACTACTGAAAAGTGACAAATGACAACTGTCAATTGACAGGTGATTGATAACAAGCGATATCATCCTACAATTGACTCGTGTAAAAAAATAAAATCAAATAAAATTATTAACGAATAACATATGCTAAAAAACAGGTGACAGTTGACAGTTGAATGATAGCAGACGATACAATCATCCTGCAATTAACTCGCGTAAAAAAAAATCAACTAAAATTATTAACAAATGGCAGATGACAAAAAAAGGTAACTGCTGACAAGTGACAAATGACAACTGTCAATTGACAGGTGATTGATAACAAGCGACCTCATCCTACAATTTACTTGTGTAAAAAAATAAAATCAAATAAAATTATTAACAAATAACAGATGCCAAAAAACAGGTGACTACTGCCGATTGACAAATGACAACTGTCAGTTGAATGATAGCAGACGATATAATCATCATGTAATTAACTCGCGTGAAAAAATAAAATCAACTAAAATTAATAACAGGAGACAGATGACAAAAAAAGTTAACTACTGACAAGTGACAAATGACAACTGTCAATTGACAGGTGATTGATACCAAGCGACATTATCCTACAATTTAATCGTGTAAATAACAAGATCAAATAAAATTATGAACAAATAACAGATGACAAAAAAACAGGTGACTACTGTCGATTGACAAATGATTACTGTCAGTTGACAGTTGAATGATAGCAGACGATCCAATCATCCTGCAATTAACTCGCGTAAAAAAATAAAATCAATTAAAATTATTAAAAGGTGACAGATGACAAAAAAGGTAACTACTGACAAATGACAATTGTCAATTGACATGTGATTAATAACAAGCGACATCATCCTACAATTTACTCGTGTAAAAAATAAAATCAAATAAAATTATTAACGAATAACAGATGCCAAAAAACAGGCGACTACTGCCGATTGACAAATGACAACTGTCAGTTGACAGTTGAATGATAGCAGATGATATTAACATCCTGCAATTAACTCTCGTAAAAAATACAATGAACTAAAATTATTAACAGATGACCGATTACAAAAAAAGGGAACTACTGACAAGTGACAAATGAGAACTGTCAATTGACAAGTGATTGATAACAAGCGGCATCATCCTTCAATTTACTCGTGTAAAAATATAAAAACAAATAAAATTATTAACAAAGAACAGATGCCAAAAAACAGGTGACTACTGCTGATTGACAAATGACAACTGTCAACTGAATGATAGCAGACGATATAATCTTCGTGCAATTAGCTCGCGTAAAAAAATAAAATCATCTTAAATTATTAACAGGTGACAGATGACAAAAAAAGGTAATTACTGACAAGTGATAAATGACAACTGTCAATTGACAGGTGATTGATAACAAGCGACATCATTCTACAATTTAATCGTGTAAAAAAATGAAATTAACCAAAATTATTTACAGGGGACAGATAACAAAAAACAGGTGCCTACTGGCGAGTGACAAATGACAACTGTCAGTTGACACTTACGATATTATCCTACAATTTACTCGTGTAAAAAAATGAAATCAACTAAAATTTTTAACAGGTGACAGATGACAAAATCAGCTGACTACTGACAAGTGACAAATGACAACTGTCAGTTGACAGTTGAATGATAATAGGCAATATCATCTTACATTTTTCTCGCGTAAAAAATTTAAATCAACTAAAATTATGAACAATGACAGATGACAAAAAACAGGTGACTACTGACGATTGAAAAATAACAACTGTCAGTCTTTGTAATGAATGTCAAATCTCATTTGTCAATTGCTATCCGTCAAAAATATCGATAATTATGTATTAAATAACCACTGTCAGACGTGATGAAATATTTATATCTATCATTACCAGATATAGACTTTCAACTGACAGTTATTAATTATCAACTGTCAACTTCAGTTGGTCTATTCCTATTGCATTTGTAACTGCTTTAGTCAAGTGTTTGCTGTCAAAGGATTCATTTAAAACTGTAAAATATCAATCGTTCCATTATAATTAAGATAATGTCATATGACACTATATATTTAAGGTCACACTATTGTCAGTTGGATTTTAACGATCTGACAAATAGTTAGACACCTTTTTAAAGGGCTGTAGGTGCTCAGACTGCCCTGTGAACGCTCCAAACAGTTCTGAGTCAAGTTTGAGCGACCGTGGTGGAGTGAAAGTGCGTCTCATACGTAACGCACTGCCGTGGTGGGATAGCGGAGCGCCCACGTTAATGTTTAACTATTGGGGTTTTCAACAAAACAGCTACTTTCATATAAAAATAGGAATAGGAAGGTAAGAAATAATAAATTCTTAAGCTAATAATAGTCACGAGAAAAATGTTGAATTATACAATGTAATGATTTTCAAGCTTATTCAAGAAATAATTTATTTTTAAAACAGTTACAGAAAAGAATGCGTGTATATTATAAGGATATAGGGGCGCACGTTTCACCAGGGTGGGTGTTGGTAGGGGGCGCCGTTCGATTTTAGAGGCCACAAATGAAATTGCACCGCAAGCAGTCACGCATAAATCAATGGCATATTTACGACGGGCTTTAAAACTTTAAAAGGGCGCACATATTTCGCCACGCATGATGTATGCCCTTCAGCGTAGTGATTTCAGCACAACACACCCTAATGATCCTTTCAGGCTACAGCATAAAAATCATATACTATTTTGAAGGAGCCTTCAACACCTATGAGGAAATGTGATCATGAAAATTCTTTGAAATATCATTTAAAAGAAATATCGTTTTTAAAATTCGTTTTAATAATTCTGTTTAATAATAAGTGCCACATCATGCTTAGGTATTAAAAAAATATGAAAGAAAAGGCAGACAAGAAGGGATAAAATATTGGATTCAATTTAAGATTCAAAAAAATATGTTTCGTACATTTAATATTCTACTCATGTTAATATAACAATAACAATGTTACTGTTTCGACGGACGGATTTAATATAAATATTATAAATTCATACATAAAAGGTCATACCTTTATTAGGTGGGCATAAAAATTATTATTTATTACAATTGAGGAAACTCTATCTCTTATTTACTAAATCCTTTTTGGACGCATATGGCGTGAAATACTTCTTCACCGCTGCGTTTTTCAGTGTGAAAGTTTCATGAGGAGGCGATCGAAACCTATAGATCTTTTGATTATACGCGCGAGTAAATAATTCAGTGGTGTTTTTTCGCAGAGGCCTTTTTTTTCAGAAGGTAGGGGGGAAAACCGGGTGCTTAATATCCCGGCAGCAATTTATATACATTTTTATTTGCCGTGAAGGTCATAAAATCTCTGCCTTAATAAAAAAATATCGCCGGAATAAATAATCCGGTTTTGTACGCACGAGAAACTTCGTTTTCCACGAAACTGTATATATTTTGATGGTGATTTACTCGTATTATTAACGTCAATCTTATATATTAGAGAAATGTAGATGAAAATTTGTGGCCTTCGAAGAAAACTGGAAAAAATTGGTAGAGAATTTTACTGAAATAAATGAAATTATTATATAATTATTACTGAATTGGTGGAAAATGTTTGGAAATGGGAAAAAATCTGGAAGAAATTAGAAATTGTAGAATTCACATCTGAAGAGAATGCTGGAAAATTTTATAAACCTAGTAGAATATTTTCTGAGAAGATCTGGAACCCTCAAAGAACATTTTCCTAACTTAGAAGAAAAATTGCGACAAGAATCTGGAAAAAAAATTAAGTAAAATCGGTTAGGAAACGAAAAAAAATATGAAGAAGTAAATGTTTGAGAATTTGTTGGAAAATTGTAAATCCAACCAAAATTTCTTCAAATTTGAAAAGAAAATTGTTGATTTTTGGACAAATATTTAAATCTAGAAGAGAAGATATTGGAAAATTCTAAAATTTGCTAGAAATTTTAGAAATCCAAAAATTATTCCAATATTTCTCCAAATTTCGAAGAAAAATTATTATTTGTTTGAACATATAGTAAAAAACGGAAATTTTTGATTATATAACAAAAATGATTAAAAATGGTATAAAATCAAACCTCAAAAAACTCTAAATATCTAGAGAAGAAATTGCTGGAAAAACTATTGAAAAACTTTAGAAGTACATACTGATAATTTGAAAAAGAAAATGCTTGGAATCTAGAAAAATAATTTCGACAAAATTCTAGAACCCACAAAGTAAATTTTCCAATTCAGATTAGAAGTTTTGAAAAATTTTGATAAAACATATAAGTATATAATCCTAGAAATCTAGATGAAAAACTGTTTGGAAAATTTTAGCAATCTGGAAAAGAAATTACTGGAAAACTCTAAAAAAAGAAAGAACACTGTATAATTCTTGATAATGTAAAACAGATGATAGATAAGTCTAGAAATATAAAGATATAAAAATCTAAAGTCCTTAAAGAATAATAATCTGAAGAAGAAACTGCTGTAAAATTTTAGAAACCAAGAAGAAAAAATGTTGAAAATTGGAGAAACTTCTTCCAAATTTAGAAGGAAATTTCGTTAAAATATGGAAAATAATTGTTGGATAATTTTAATTATATAGAGAAAATCACAATAACACTCAGTTTATTCCTTACTTCACTTGTTTATTAAGTGTTAAATATACATTTCATTCACAACGTGAACATTTATATCAATATAAAACATTTAACATTTAACGCTTAATAAACAAGTGAGGAATGAACTGAATATTATTTTCATTTACAAAACACTTCAGTAAACTCAAACCAACAATAATGATTATATAGAGAAAAGAAAGTAGGAAAGTTAAAATTGTAAAAGTGAAAAATAAATAAAAATGGTAGAAAATCATAGAAAAATAAAACTGTAGAACAAAGAAAATTCTAAAACACTGGAGAAGAAATTGCTGGAAAAGTATAGAAATCTAGAGAAATAATTTCTCCCAATTTGGATGAGAAGTTCAGAAAAATTTCGATAAAATAAAACAAGAATTGTTGTAAAAATGGTATACAATCTTAAAAACCTAGGAGAGAAGTTGTTCGCAAATTCTAGTAATTTGGAGAAGAAGTTGCTGGATAGTTCTAGAAATCTAGAAAAATAGTTTATGAAAAATTCGAGAATCCTAAAAATAAAATAAACAAATAGAGCTTAATTCTCCAAAATGTAAGGAAGATGTTAGGAAAACTTAGAAATTTGGAAGAAAAAGAAATGTAAGATTCTAGAACCTCCGAAGGAAATTCTAAAAATCGAAAGAATAAAATAATTTTGGAAATCTAGATGAAAAATTATTGCTAGAAATTTCAAGAACTCAAATTTTCCAATTTGGAAAATAGTAAAATAAACTTTGATTTACAGATACGGTATTATGTAAATTATTACTATTATTTAAAGAAAAAGAAAATTTCTTTCTTGAAAATTGAATAGAAATAGAAAAAAAATTATTAGGTACGGATGTATATATTGACAATGAGTTGACGGTGAAAGAAAGGAATATGCAGATGGAATTGAGAAAAGTGGCTAGAGAAAAGAGAAGAGGAAAGTTAGTGAAAGTCGGATATGGTAGATTGAATATTGATAACAAATGTTTATTATGGAATGAGGTGAAAGAACAATATAAAGAGATAATCGCAAAAAAGTAATAAGAAAAAAGTATTGGGAAGACAAGTGGTTATTAAAACTGGGGTTCTGGAACGTGGCGGGAATAAAATCAAATTGCAGGGGGAAGAAGTGGCAGAAGGATTTTGAAGAGTGAATTGGGACAGGGTACGTAAATAAAAACTGGGAAGAAGTGAGACAAGAAATTGAGGATGAGGCGAGCAGGGGAAATAAATGTATAGTGGGTGGGGATTTTAAAGCAAGGATTGGAGAGAGGTGTGGTGGAGTAAATAATCAAGGCGAATTGATACGAAGAAGGTCGCAAGACAAACATATTAATAATGAAGGAAGAATCTTGGGAGACTGGATTTTGAAAGAAGGGTGGGAAGTATTAAATGGATGCACAGATGGTGATTGGAAGGGGAAAAAGACGTACCTGGGCAACAAGGATCATCAGTTATCGATTATGTAATAATAAAGGGCATAGAAAAAATGGAAATAAAAAAAAATGGAGGTAGAGGAGGTGCTGGGATCGGACTATTGGCCGATAACTACTGAGATATGGATGAAGGATTATGAGAGTAATGTGCAGAAACACGATGGCTGGAAGATAGCAGGTGGAAGAAGAGCTTTAGAAAACTGGAAAATATAAAGTGGGGAGATATTGAGACCATGGAAGAGATGGAAGGGGCCATAGCCAGATATGGGTACAGAGTGAGAGGAGGAAGTAGAGTACAGCACCCATGGTTTTATCTGGAGTGTGATGAGGCGAAGCGGAAAGTAAGGAAAGCAGTCAAAGATTGGAGAGTGGGACGGGGTGAGAAAAGTTTGGTGGTGCAGAAAAGAAGAAGATATAGTAAGATGTGTGAGGAGAAGAAGCTCCAATCAATCAAACAAATAGAAATAGAGAGGAGGAGGTGCCGAAATGAAAAGGAATTGTGGTCGATATTAAAGAGAGGAGTCAAAACAATGAAGCAGGAGATATCATTAGCAGAGTGGGTGGGACACTGTGAGAGGATGTGTGGGAGGCCGGCAGGGGTAGGGGAGTATCAACACATGGGGGAAGTGTTGATGTTTACAGAGGGAGAAGTAGAAAGGGCTTTTGAGGAAATTAAAAGAAGCAAGGCAGCGGGACTCGATGGGCTGAAGGCCGAAATGTGGAAAATGGTGGAAGAAGAAGGAAAAAGGCAGATCGGGGTCAAATTGAACAGGTTGTGGAGAGGCGAGTTGGAATTGCTGGACTCATGGCGAGTAGGGGTAATGTGCCTGGTACACAAGGGGGGCAACAAAAGAGAGATTGGAAACTATAGAGGAATATCAATCGGTGCACATGAATGATATTCCTACAAGATAGCCATGACGGTGGTAAAGAGCCGGCTAGAAGAAGATGTGGAAGAAAATGGGATATTGCCGGAAACGCAAGGCGGATTTAGGAAGGGAAGGGGAACGCGAGATCAAATCTTTACGCTTGCAAGGGTGGTTGAGAGGATGTTAGAGAGAAAAAAGAGTGTTGACCTGAAAGCGGCCTAGGCAAAAATTGATGGAGTATCTGAAGAGGAGAGGTGTGAGTAGTGTGACAGTGGAATGGGTGAGAAGGGTGTATGAAATGACATGGTTGAGAGCGAAAATGGGGGAAAATATGTCAGACAACATTAGAATGTGGAAAGGGGTAAGACAGGGATGTCTGCTCAGCCCTTTGTTATTTAATATATATATATATATATATATATATATATATATATATATATATATATATATGTGTGTGACCTTGAAGAGGTTCTGAGAAAAGGGCAGACGGCCGGGGTACTGATTGGGAGAAAGTGTGGATGCTGACGTATGCTGATGATGTAGTGTTACTGGCGCGAGAACGGGGAGAAATGATAGATATGTTAGGAAGAGTTGAGAGGTATATGCATAAAAGAGGTTTGTGCGTGAATGTGAAGAAAACAAAATAGATAAAGTTTAGGAATAGAGGAAGAGAAGGAAGAGTTGAAATGGGAAGGAGAAGTGATTGAGAGAGTGAAAGCATTTAAATATATGGGATTTGTGTTTACTAGTGGCAAAAAAGAGGTGGGGAAATCTGTTAGAGGAAAACTTCCTAATGACGTGCAAACTGTGGGATGCGTGCGAGAAGCCGATATTGATGTATGGTGTGGAAACATGGGGAATGAAAGAGTATGAATGTATTGAGAGTAAGCAAACGACGTTCTTGAAGCAGCTACTAGGTGTGGAAAGATCAACTCCCAAATCCGAAGAAAGGGGGTCTGAGAGAAGGATGCTATTAATAGTAGTATTATTATTAATTAATTATATATTATTAATTATGTAGTATTATTATGTGTTTAAAGATGCCAATAAAGGTCTTTTTTTTTAGAAAAAAAATTCTAAAATGGCTAAAATTCTTTTAACATGTAGCAACAACTAATAAATATTCGTAAATGAAAACGAAAAAAATATCATAGACATGTAGAAGAAAAATATGTTGGAAAATTTGAGAACCCTTAAAGAAAATTCTGAAAATCCGAAAATTCTAGAAATAGAATAGAAATAGCGGAAAACAAAAATTTTAATTTATCAAAATTTGCAAGATTAATTACTAATCATAATATTTATAATATAGACCATGGTATTTAATAATTTACCATTTAAAATAACAGTTGACATGTTTATCAAATTCAGTTAATTATAATTATTTTCTCAAATTTAGAATAAATTTCTAACAGTGATTGTTAGTTATGATTTTTTACAGATAAAAGTTGAAAATGACAGTTAACTATAATGACATTAACAATTGACAAATAACATTTAATAGCGTCCAGTATTAATTGACATTAACGCTTAATTATATTTATTATATGAATTATGACATTTGATAGTTTACCATTGACCTTTTCAAATGACGAAATTACAGCGACAGTCAATGTTTGTAAATGACAGTTGTTAATAATAACTTTATCACATTTGACACTGATGGGAAATTTATAACAACTGGTATTCAACAGATAACAATTGAAATTGACAGTTAACTATTATGACAATATAACCTATGAAGTATTGAGAAGTAACATTTAACAACGTTTGTCAATGTTAATTATTACGACAATTTAACCTCTGAAGTATTGGGAAATGACATTTAACAACGTTTATCGGTTAATTAATGACAATAACAGAAACAGTTGACTATTATTACCTACCAATGATAGTTAGTTATTATTATTTTATTGTCATTATAATTTGACAGTGACGTTAAGTAAAATTGATATTTGAAAACGTCTACAACAAACATATGACAATTGATTATTTATTTTGACAGTCGATAATTTTTATTCAATTAGTATTTGACAAAACACAACAATTTGACTTGCAATCAACTTGATAAAAGACTAAATTATAATATTATGATATTAAGCAAAGATTTTGAAATAAACAGTTAACTGGACAATAGACTAAATTTTGATAATTTTCATTACAGATATTTGACAGAAATCTATAATTTAATTAAACGGGCGTTCGAAAATTTTAAATCCTAAAGTTTATTATCGGATTTCAACAATTCAACCTTTATTTCTTCGCTAAACGTTTGAAAAGTATAATTCTAATTTAATAATAGACAATTTTGACATCTGACAATCAATTTTTACAATTTGCAATTTCGATTCTTTTAAACGTTAACTTTTGACAGCAATAGCTTATTGTTCCCTAATTAACTTTTGACAATTTTGAATTCTATAGATTAGAATCGACAATTTGCAATTTCGATTGTTTAAACATAACTTTTTTTTTGCTAAACTGACTTTTGGCAATTTTTGACTATTTTGAAGCCTATAGATTAAAATCGACAATTGACAATTTGACAAAAAATAATTTATTATATTAACTAGTAACAATTTAAAATCTAATTCTTATATTGGCAGTAGATAAATAGATAATTTATAATTCTGATTTTTCATCGTTTGAAACATTATCTTTTGGCAGAATTTGATAATTTTGAGTCCTAAAGGTTAGTTCCTTGACAATTTGACAACTAATAATTTATTTTATCAGCTGGTAAGCCATTTGACAGTTGATTGTTTGATAAATTACTCAGAGAATAAACATAAGAGAAGCAGTGGATAAAAGCTTGTCTAAAAAGCCTAGGAATATCATTCCCTGATGTGGATTCTTTTGTCTTGAAGGCATTCAGTGTATGAAGAATTACCAGGATTTTAAGAGAAGGCAACTCTTCTCGAGAGAGAAGATAAAAGATTAAAGGGAACAGCCACATTATCAGGTGATAATGAATGAAATTTTTAGGAGGCTATCAAGGTATAAGCAGATGATGATCTATATTAGTTGACCAAAATCTTTGACAGCTGCTCAATGAAAGGGATTAGAACTTGAAAATGTAATTGAGCAAGACTGGTTGTGCTGCTCAAGTAGGAGAGAATATTTAAAGAATCTATAAAACGATATGCCTACTGATGAAGAAGGAATAGGTTTCGAAAACTGATGAAGAACGACTCTCGACTCTATCTGAAGGAGTGAAAAGAATTGGTTTCACCGATCAGCTCATAGTCGTAGCAAGTGACATATCAGAAACCTAAAATGGTGAATCGTACATTGGGCGATCGCCTTCAGTAAGAAACATAGTTTCACCCCACGTATATATCCAAGGTCACTGAGGTGAATGAAGAAGCGGTGCTCAGTTTAAAGGCATTTTTTGTAATTTATAATTTTTGTAATACCCCTTATAATTATGTTCGTTCTAATGGTAAATCTAAATTGGGAAATCGAAAATTAGGACCAATTCGAGCGTATTTCCTCCGGATACGCCATACGCACAAAACATAGGCCCATCATCACCATCGCCTTATGAATTATTTACACCACATCCGAACCGAAACTTTCCATCTAATCGCTTGTCTTTGAAGTCCTCGAAAGGTTAATTCGATCGCTGTGCCGAGAGTCTGTCAGGAGGGTGGGCGGGGGTCAGGTTGAAACGATCATTCCATTAACATTAAGGGCACACATATATATATAAACACACACACACACAAACACAAATATCCGGATTGCTACGATCTATATCGCCTCTCGTCTCGATAAATATTTAAGGGATAAATAAAAGCGTTACGACGGAAACGTTGGAAATTGTAATTTCCTTCGCCCCCCGCCCCCCCTCCAACATCATCGTGATGAAGTGAGTGGTGGATACAGTAAAAAAAAAGGTAATACGATTTCGAGTTTAATGTGATTTAAAAGTACTTCTTACATTAAGGATTTGAGTACGTTTTTATTTAATGGAATATAAATCCTTCAACTTAAAGATTTGCAAAGAAAAATAATTTAATCAATACTTTAATTTTTTCCTAAAACACGTTTTTACTTTTTTGTATAACTGGAACTTAAAGTTCCATATATTTAACGAAGTAGAAGCCTCCACAGTTAACAGTGTCCGAAAATTTTCTTTTACACTTTCACAGCTTGAATGTAATTACCTAATTGTATTGAGTATTCAATTTTCATTTTTTTTCAGGTTATTGTCAGGGATTTAACATGCTGGCGGCGTTGATCCTCCAGGTGACGGAGAAGTGCGAGACGGACGCCCTCAAGCTGATGATCTACTTGATCGAGGGCGTCCTTCCCGACTCCTACTTCGCCGACAGCTTGAGGGGACTCTCGGTGGACATGGCGGTCTTCAGGGAACTGCTGAGGACCAAGCTGCCCAGACTGTCCAGGCACTTGGATACCTTACAGGTCGCCAGTAAGGAGGGCACGACCAGTTACGAACCCCCGCTTACTAACGTCTTCACTATGCAATGGTAGGAAGAATTAAAAATTAATAATTTTGACATTTCTTACCTTTTGCTAATGAAATATAGGAGTTACATGAAATTTTTATTACAAGTAATTGTAAAGAATTCAAAAGTAAGCAAATTAAGTAAAGACTAAACCTTTTAGTTTTCAAGAAAAATATAGGGAAAGTACTATGATGGCCACATGACCATTTTAATTATTCTTTACCAATTTGTCAGTGACTTTATTAATTTCAATTTTGTGTTTTTAGTCAACTTTTTCAACAATTGAAGTAAATTTCACATTTTAATGATTTAAATATTATCCAACAGTTTTCACTTATTTCTTAACCGTTTATTCAATAAATTTGTCAAGATTTTACGAAAATGTTAAATGTACGGTTTTTTTTCTTTTATCAAAAACAGTTGATTAATGTTTCAAAGAAGAAACAATTGAAATTATTAAATCAACTAAAGAATAGTTAAAAATAGAAATTAAAGGCAGTAAAGGTATTTATTTTTATTTGTAGAAAATTTTTATTTGTGATTAATTGCTATTTTTAATTATTGTTTTCCATATTGTTAGTTGATTCAATCATTTCATTTGTTTCTTTTTTGAAGCTGCTTTTAATTGCTTTTAATTAGTTTATACTTTTTTTCTTTTGCAAAATATTTGGAAGTCAAAAAAATACTAACTTGTAGTATAATTGTTCTTGGAAAAATCCATACATGTTTTAATTTAATTTTTAGAAGAAAATTTTAACTGTTTGAAATAAAGGTGTTAATGTAAACAAGTGTACATAAATTATTCGTCCAATTAATAATCTTTCTTGAAAGGAATTTTAAATTTCAATAAGATTTAAATAGATTATAAAATTTATGTCAAATTTTTGAATATGTTTTACTGATTGGAGAGTAGGTTAGAGGCCACCCACCCACCCTACATATGTACCTTTATCTAAACTACAAATACTGTTCTAGTTTAAAAGAAAATTAAAATAAATTTTTTATTAATAATAATAAAAATATATTAACATTGTTTTAATAGAAGTTTCAATATATATGTAGGGTGGGTGGGTGGCCTCTATGTCACTATCCAATCAGTAAAACATCAAACAGCGTTCACTGAAATTATTTATTACATTAATTCAATTTATTCCTAATGGAATTCTAAATTTGAATTAGGTTTCAAGAGATTATAAAATGTATGACAAATTCTTGAGTGCGTTTTACTGATTAAAGGGTAGGATAGAGGCAACCCACCCACCCTACATATGTACCTTTATTTGAATTACAATTGGTGTTTAAGTTTTAAGCAAAATTATAACTAAATTGTTAATAATAATTTTGAAAATATATTAACACTGTTTCAATAGAAATTTAAATATATATGTAGGGTGGGTGGGTGGCCTCTATCACAACGTTGAAACAGTAAATCATTAAAGAGCGTTTACTTAAATTATACATTGAATTATTTCTTAAAAGAAATTTTAAATTTCAATAATATTTAAATAGATTATAAAATTTATGTCGAATTTTTAAGTATGTTTTACTGGTTGACGGGGTAGATTAGAGGCCACCCACCCACCCTACATATACAGCTTTATTTAAACTCCAATTAGTGTTTTAGTTTCAAAGAAAATTAAAATGAAATAGTAAATAATGATACTGATAAAATGTAAACACTGTTTTAATAAAAGTTTAAATTTATATGTGTATATAAGGTGGGTGGGTGTACACTACGTCATCCTCCAATCAGTAGAGTATTAAATATCGTATTTATTCAATTAAATTAATGCTATGTTTCCTAAAATGAATTTTAAATTTCAATAAGAATTAAAGAGATTATAAAATTTATGTCAAATTTTTGAATATATTTTACTGATTGTACACCCACCCACCCTACATATTTCTCACTAATGTTATTTTGATTGGAGGATATGATAGTGAACACCCATCCACCCTTCTTTAATTTTTTTTAATCAACTACAATGGCGATTTTATTTTGAGAAACTCCTCATAAATTTTCATTGGAAACAAAACTAAATGTTTGTAGTTTACGTACAAAATTATATGTAGGTTAGGTGGTTAGCCACTATCCCATCCTCTAATCACTACAGCATCATCTAGCCATCACCTGAATTATTAATTAAGTTCGGAACGATTCGCAGTTTAAAAAGTTTATATTTCATTTTATAAATCAATTAAAATTTTCAATCTCCAGTTTAGACCAAAATAATTGGACAATTAACTTAACACTCGTTAATGTTGTTCTAGTTGAAGGGTGTGATAGTGGCCACCCACCCACCCTACATATATATTTTTTATCAACTACAATGGTGATTTTGTTTTGAGGAACAATTCATAAAATGTTTGTTTAAAATTTTAGAAACAAAACGACTGTTTATAGTTTATGTATAAAAATATATGTAGGGTGGGTGGGTGGCTACTATCACACCCTCCAATCAAAACAACATCAGCGAGAATTTGATTTAAAAATTAATTATTACAAACTTATAAAATTAAATATTAACTTTCTAAACCTTAAATAGTTTTCATTTGAATTAATGAATTATTATGGTAAAATCTAGAGAATTTTGTAGTGATTGAAGGACGTGATAGTGGTCAAACACCCTGCCACCATACATATTTATTATTTACATTAACCTTGGTGATTTTTTCTTTTTGAAATTTCGTAAATTCCATGGTTTTAATTTTTTAATTATAATTTTCCTTCAAGCTTTCTTAAAATGTGCAATTCCTAAAACACAATTTTTATTTTCAAGGGATTTTTTTACAAAATCTTAAAGTCAAATGCTTTTAATTTTTTTATTATCATTAAGAGCAATTAGTTTTGTTTATATTTACAAAATTACAAGGCGTTAGCTTTTGTTTTTCCCTCAATTTTCAACGTGTTTTCTTAAAATGTGCAATTCACAAAAATCAATTGTTTGATTTGTGGGTAAGATTTTTACAAAATCTATGGGAAAAATATTTTTAAATGTATTGTATTATTAAGTGGAATCAATTTTGTTCATATTAACAAAATTACAAGTCGATGGCAATTGTTTAATTATAATTTTCCTTCAAGCTTTCTTAAAATGTGCAATTCGTAAAATACAATTTTGATTTTCAATGGATTTTTTTACAAAATCTAAAAGTCAAATGGTTTTTAATTTTTTAATATCATTAAGAGCAATTAGTTTTGTTTACATTTACAAAATTACAAGGCGTTAGCTTTTGTTTTTCCCTCAATTTTCAACGTGTTTTCTTAAAATGTGCAATTCACAAAAGTCAATTGTTTGATTTTTGGGTAAGATTTTTACAAAATCTGTTGGAAAATATTTTTAAATGTATTGTATTATTAAGTGGAATCAATTTTGTGTATATTAACAAAATTTCAAGTCGATGGCAATTGTTTAACTATAATTTTCCTTCAAGTTTTCTTAAAATGTGCAATTCGTAAAATACAATTTTGATTTTCAATGGATTTTTTTACAAAATCTAAAAGTCAAATGGTTTTTAATTTTTTAATATCATTAAGAGCAATTAATTTTATTTATATTTACAAAATTACAAGTCGTTAGCTTTTGTTTTTCCCTTATTTTTCAACGTGTTTTCTTAAAATGTGCAATTCACAAAAATCAATTGTATGATTTTTGGGTAAGATTTTTACAAAATCTGTTGGAAAATATTTTTAAATGTATCGTATTATTAAGTGGAATCAATTTTGTTCATATTAACAAAATTACAAGTCGGTGGCAATTGTTTTACTATAATTTTCCTACAAGCTTTCTTAAAATGTGCAATTCGTAAAATACAATCTTTTATTTTTAAAGGAGTTTTTTACAAAATCTGAAAGTCAAATGGTTTTTAATTTTTTAATATCATTAAGAGCAATTAGTTTTGTTTATATTTACAAAATTACAAGGCGTTAGCTTTTGTTTTTCCCTTATTTTTCAACGTGTTTTCTTAAAATGTGCAATTCACAAAAATCAATTGTTTGATTTTTGGGTAAGATTTTTACAAAATCTGTTGGAAGATATTTTTAAATGTATTGCATTATTAAGTGGAATCAATTTTGTGTACATTAACAAAATTAAAAGTCGATGGCAATTGTTTAATTATAATTTTCCTTCAAGCTTTCTTAAAATGTGCAATTCGTAAAATACAATTTTTATTTTTAAGGGATTTCTTTACAATATCTGAAAGTTAAATGGTTTTTAATTTTTTTAATATCATTAAGAACAATTAGTTTTGTTTACATTTACAAAATTACAAGGCGTTAGCTTTCGTTTTTCCCTCAATTTTCTACAAGTTTTCTTAAAATGTGCAATTCACAAAAATCAATTGTTTGATTTTTCGGTAAGATTTTTACAAAATCTGTGGGAAAAATATTTTTAAATGTATTGCATTATTAAGTGGAATCAATTTTGTATACATTAACAAAATTACAAGTCGATGGCAATTGTTTTACTATAATTTTCCTACAAGCTTTCTTAAAATGTACAATTCGTAAAATACAATTTTTATATTTAAAGGATTTTCTTACAAAATCTAAAAGTCAAATGGTTTTTAATTTTTTATTATCATTAAGAGCAATTAGTTTTGTTTATATTTACAAAATAACAAGTCGTTAGCTTTTGTTTTTCTCTCAATTTTCTACGAGTTTTCTTAAAATGTGCAATTCACAAAAATCAATTGTTTGATTTTTGGGTAAGATTTTTACAAAATCTGTTGGAAAATATTTTTAAATGTATTGTATTATTAAGTGGAATCAATTCTGTGTACATTGACAAAATTACAAGTCGATGGCAATTGTTTAATTATAATTTTCCTTCAAGCTTTCTTAAAATGTGCATTTCGTAAAATATAATTTTGATTTTCAATGGATTTTTTTACAAAATCTGAAAGTCAAATGCTTTTAATTTTTATATTATCATTAATAGCAATTAATTTTGTTTATATTTACTAAATTACAAGTCGTTAGCTTTTGTTTTTCCCTTATTTTCTACGTGTTTTCTTAAAATGTACAGTAATGGTGGTTTTAGTTTGATGTACCTTTTACAAAATTCTTTTGAAATTTTGGAAAAAAAACGACTGTCCGTAGTTTGTGTGCAAAAATATATATAGGGTGGACGGGTGGCCAATATCTTACTCTTCAATTAAAGAACATTTACTTATAATCTAATTATTTTAACTTTTAAAATTAATAATTTATAAATTAAATTATTATCTTTAGATTGTAAATCATTTTTAATTTATTTTATTAATATTTCAGGTAAAGGCTCTATCCCACCCTCCAATCAGAAAAACCTCATCAAAAATTATTTGAAAAATTTGTATGAATAAATCTCTAAAAATTGTAATTATTTTCTGTTTGTTTACATTTTACAACTATTAATTAAAACCCTAGCTTATGTTTTACTGATTGGAGGGTGGATAGAGGCCACCCACCCACCCTACATATACATGATAACTTTCATTGCCAATCGTTGATTATTTTGCTGCTAAAAACAGTCAAACCCTTTATGTAATAAAAAATAAAACAAAATCAAAACTTAAGTTAAAATATAAATAATTTTCTATAGCTAATATTTTCTAATTTAGATTTAAAGTCTGCCCACCCATCATGTAAAATATTTTTATTAATTTTCTCACTCAAAAATTTTACATTTTTAATTTCTTTTTTATTCACAGAGTTTTGATAATTAATTTTATTAGAAACCGCGAGACGATCAACAATTGGAATTTATATGTATATGTAGGGTGGGTGGGTGGCCTCTATCCACCCTCCAATTAGTAAAACATAAGCGAGGGTTGTAATTAATAGTTGTAAAATATAAATAAACACAAAATAATTGCAATTTTTTTAGGATTTATTCATAAAAAAATTTCAAATAATTTTTGATGATGTTTTACTGATTGGAGGGTGGGATAGGCGCCACCCACCCACCCTACATATACATAAAAACTATAATTACTGATCGCCTCGCGGTTTCCAATAAAATGAATTACAAAACTTTTGAAAGAAAAATAAAATTCAAAAAGTAAACTTTTTAAGTGAGATAATTAACAAAAAAATTTCACGCACGATGGGTGGGCTGACTTTAAATCTAAATTAGATAAGATTAACTATAGAAAATCATTAAATTTAAACTTAAATTTTGAGTTTGTTTTATTTTTTATTACACAAAAGGGTTTTATTGTTTTTACCGGCAAAATCAACAACGATAAGGAATTATAGTTTATATGTATATGGAGGGTGGGTGGGTGGCCTCTATCCACCCACCAATCAGTAAAACATCATCAAAAATTATTTAAAAATTTGTATGAATAAATCTCTAAAAATTGCAGTTCCCTTTTAAGATTTTCTTCTTTCTTCCAAATTTTAGAATCTTTAGAATCTAAAGATAAAGATATCGATTCTAAAGATACGATTAATTAACTTCTCACTTCTAAAAATTCTAAAGATTCTAAAGATCCTAAAAGTTCTAAAGACTCTAAAGATTCTAAAATTTCTAAAGAGACTTGAGAAACTACATTTTTTTTTTTTTAATTAGAAGAGAGACGAGAGGAATTCAAAATTTTTCTGAAATTCAGAACTTTCTATTTTTTTTTAAGAATTAGAAACAATAGATTGTAAAGATACTAAATATTTGAAAGATTTTAAATATTCTTATGATTCAAAATTTTTCGAGACTCGAGTAACTGAAAATTTTAAATGATTTAAAATCTTCCAAAGGTTTCTAATCTTCTGAAAATTCCGAAAATTCTAATTTTTCAGAAATTAGGAGAATTGAATAGAAAAGATTCTAAATATTCCAGAGATTCAAAATATTCCAACTTTTAAAGATTCTAATGATTCTAAAGAAACTAAATAAATAATAAATACAAATACAATACAAATACATAAAAATTGTAAAGATTTTAATGATTCTAAAGATACTAAAAATTGTAAAGATTTTAATGATTCTAAAGATACTAAAAATTGTAAAGACTATTTTTTTAACGAATTAGAAGAATTAGATTGCAAAGATTTTGAATATTTGAAAGATTCTAAATATTCCAATAATTCAAAATTTCTCGAGATTCGATAAACCGAAAATTTTAAATGATTTAAAATCTTCAAAATGGAAAACTTTTGAAAATTCTGAAATTATATTTTTTTAGGAATCCGTTTAATCGAAAAGATTCGAAATAAATTCCAGAGATTCAAAATATTCCAAAGATTTTAATGATTCTAATAATTTTAAAGATACTAAAAATTATAGAGATTCTAAGGATTCTATTTTTCAAGAATTAGAAGAATTAGATTGTTTAGATTCTAACGATTCTAAAGATTCTATTTTTTTAAGAATTAGAAGAATTAGATTGTAATGATTCTAAATATTTGAAAATTTTAAAGATTCTATTTTTTAAGAATTAGAAGAATTAAATTGTAAAGATTCGAAATATTTTTAAATATTCTATATATTCTAATGATTCAAAATATTTCGAGACTCGAGAAACTGAAAATTTTAAAATCTTAAATTTTAAAATTTTCGGAGATTTAAAATCTTCGAAGAGTTTCTAATATTCTGAAAAATTTGAAATTCTAATTTCTTAGAAATTAGAAAAATTGAATAGAAAATATTGTAAATATTCCAGAGATCCTAAATATTCGAAAGATTTTAAAGATTCAAACGATTCTAATGATTTTAAAGATACTAAAAATTCTAAAGATTCTAAAATTTCTAAAGATATCATATACTTGTTTCTCATTAATCACTTGGTGAAACATTATGTTAATATATAGGTTTTATAATTATTTCTAAAGATGCTGAAGGTTCTACAGATTGGAAAAATTCTAATGATTTATTAATTATTCTAAAATTTCTAAAAATCAAATCAAAATCAATAGTTCATCCACGAAGACATTTCTGAGATTCTAATTTTGTACGAATTAGAAGAATTAGGCTCTATATAAACTCGAGACTAAAAATTCTAGATGCTTTCAAATCTACAAAGATTTTTAAGCTACAGAAAATTCTGAAATTCTATTTTTTTAGAAAAGATATAGTTTGTTTTGTAAAGCTTCTAAAGATTATACAAATTCTACAAATTCTACAGTTTTTACAGTTTCTACAGATTTACAAATTGTACAGGTTTCTAAAGATTCTAACGATTTTAAGTTTCTATAAATTCAAAAGATTCTAAAGATTTAAAGTTTCAATAGATTCCAAAGATTCTAAATATTCTAAAAATCCTAAGGATTTGAAATATTGTAAAATTTCTAAAGAGACTCGAGAGACCAAACATTCTAAATGTTTCAAAATCTACAACGATTTTTTAAGCTTGTAAAAATTCTGATATTTAAATTTTTTCAGGAGTTATTAGAATTAGATTGTAAACGTTATAAATGTTTTAATGTTTCTAAGGATTCGAAATATTCTAAAACTTCTAAAGAGACTTAATGTTTTAAACTCTACAAGGATGTTAAACTGCTGGAAATTCAAAAATTTCTTTTTTAGGAATTAGAAGGATTAAATTGTAAAGATTCTAATGATTGTAAATATTCTAAATATTATGAGATTATAAAGATTCTAAGTATTCGAACGATTGTAAAATTTCTAAAGAGATTCGAAAGACTGAAAATTCTGAATGTTTTAAATTCCACACATAGATTTTATGGCTCATTGAAATTCTGACATTCTAAAAGTGTTTAGGAATTAGAAATAGTAAACATTCTAATAATTGAAAAAGAGACTCAAAAGACACCGAAAATTCGGAATTATGTAAAACCAACAAAATTATCTGAATATCTAAATTGAAAAAACAAAAGATTCTAAAGATACGATTTATTAACTTCTCACTTCTAAACATTCTAATGATCCTAAAAATTCTAAGGACTCTAAAGATTCTAAAAAGACTTGAGAGACTACGTTTTTTTTTTAATTTAGAAGAGAGAAATTCTAAATATTTTTGAAATTCAGAACTTTCAATTTTTTTAAAATTTGAAGAACTGGATTGTAAAGAGTATTTGAAAGATTTTAAAGACTCGAGAAACTGAAAATTTTGATTGATTTAAAATCTTTGAAACTTTTCTAATTTTCTGAAAATTCTGAAATTCTAACTTTTTAGAAATTAGAAGAATTGAATAGAAAATTTTTAGAAGTTCTCTTTTAAGATTTTCTTCTTTCTCTTTAACTAGGATTAGATCCTGTTCTTTCTTCAACATTTATAGCTGCATTTGGGAGTTGAGCTCCAGCTCTCATACCATCTTCTTCATGTTTTTTTTTTTGAGTTACATAAAAACATTTCTGTTGCCATTTTCGAATTACATATTGATTTATATATATTTTTTAATTTGTAGGTTCCTCACATTATTCTGCAATTGCCTACCACAACCAACCGTCCTGAGAGTGTGGGATCTGATCCTGCTGGAGGGTAACGAGATCCTGTTGCGTACCGCGCTGGCCATCTGGCAGGTATTGGCCGATAAGATCATGACGGCGAAGAGTGCGGACGAGTTCTACTGCGTGATGGGGATGCTGATGCGCGAGATCCTCGAGTTCGATCTGATAGATGCCAACACGCTCATCAAGGGCATCGTGACTATAGGCCCCCTGACGGAGTTGCACAACCTGCGCGAGCACTACCTCTACAACATCAACCCCTGGGGCGGTTCGATACCGGCCGGTGATTCCGATAGGAGGATGAAGGTGTACCACAAGGATCGCCTCGTTTTAGACATCGGCGTCCTGAAGAAACAGTACACGAAGTTAAAGCAGCGCCAGAGGCAGGCGCATATAATTTTTAACACCGCGGTCGCTAGACAGACCGCGCGGCCCACACCTGTAGCCATGAATCATTTGTTGTTAGGTAAAAGTGCTTTAGTACCCGCGAAACGCTTAGGGCCTCCTAAAGGCGCGATACCCCCCGCTAGGCAGCCCGTTAATATCCCACCCCCGCAACCGCCGAAGACTTTACATTGGAAGGACACCAGGCGCGACTCCTCATCCTCCTCCACCTCGTCATCAGACACCGAGCTCTGCGATGAACCCGACGCGGAGGCCTCCTCCGATGACGACGACCCGAAATGTCAATTGCCTGATGACAATCTAACGGAACCAAGTGATAAAACTCTTATGATTGAAGACAATACAAAACAAACCAGTGCCAGTGCTAGTGAGGACCTCGTGGACCTCGAGGCGAAGCCCGATCTTGATAATCAAATTGAAATAAAAAGTGATATTTTTGATAATTCGGAAACCAGTAGTAGTGACTTATACGACTTGAACGTGCTGCAACGTTCCGACAGCGTCGCCTCGGAAGACGGTTTCGATTTCGAGAAGTTCCTAGAGGAGCGCGTCAAGTCCTTCAAGGAGAAGACGTTTTCGAGCGAGGAGAGCATCGAGGACACCTCCGAACAGGAAAGGTTGAGGTACGCGCGGAGGAACAGCGTGCGCGCCCTCGAGATCATCCAGGAGAACTCGCTGATCCTCCACAGGATCCTACAGTGCCAAGCGAGGATGACGCCCACACCACCACCCACCGACCCAGAGGACCAAACCATCCCTAACCTCGACCTCGATTTGATCCCGCGGGACGACGACGACGCGACCCCCACGAACGAATTCACGGCCGGCCGCGACCTAATCGATTGCGTTCAAATCGAATCCAGCTTGGTGAGCCGCAGCGCGTCCTTGGAGGGCATCATCAGCAAGTATTCCACGATTTCCAAGGAATCCGACAACCGCAGCTCGATCGGATCCGATGAGAGCATAGAGGAGGTCGACTATCATCTAGAAAAATACAGGCAGAAATTAGGCTCACCGATCACCGAAGAAAACAACTCGTTATTAGGCGAGGAAACTAAAAACAAAGAGAGCTGTGAGAAAATTAACAAATACATACAAAACGCAATCAGTAAAAATAACTATAATCAGATTGACCTTAATATATCTGAAGGTATTTCCAAAGATAATCGTACTAACAAAAATAATTTATCAAAAGATTTGCTTACATCATCATCAAATTTTAAAACAGATTCCATAAATACAGTCAATTTAGAAAATACAACATCTACAATATTACAAAGTGTTGATGATGATGATGATGATAAAAAACCAGAAGAATCAATTATACTTGGTGTAAAAACTTCAACTGATAATGAAAAACAAAAAGAATCAATTGTAGTCAGTGCAGAAAGCTCACTTGATTTAAATACATCAAGTACAGTATTAAAAGAAAATCCGATTATTAAAGGAGATAATTTACAAAACTTGATTAATACAAATACTTCAACTCAGGAAGTTGACGCAACTACTAAAAAACATGATGAAGACACCCTATCACTGATCACCAAAGAAGAGTATGAAAACTTTAGGGCGAAAATCTTGGAAGAAACGTATCTTCCAAATAAAACCATCAAATCGAGTAAAAGTGAAGATCAAGAAGGTTTGGAAGACGCGTTTCTTCTAAACAAAACCATTCAATTGAGTAAAAGTGAAAATCAGGAAGATTTCCTAAACAAAGCCGTTCAATTGAGTAAAAATGAAGATCGAAAAGATTTTGAAGAGACGTATCTTCTAAACAAAACTATTCAATTGAGTAAAAGTGAAAATCAGGAAGATTTTCTAAACAAAACCATCCAATTAAATAAAAATGAAGATCGAGAAGATTTAAAAGAGATGTTTCTTCCAAACAAAACCACCCAATTGAGTAAAAATGAAGATCAAAAAGATTTGGAAAAAACGTTTCTTCTAAACAAAACCATTCAATTGAGTAAAAATGAAGATCAGAATGATTCCAAACAAATAAAAAATGATACAATTGATAAACAGGAGTGTGAAAACTTAAGATCGAAAACGTATACAGCAATCAAAAGCAAAAACGAAGATCAAGATCAGCATGGAGCAAAAATCTTTGAAGAGACGTACGCTCCAATCAAAAATATCCAAAATGAAGTTCAAAAAGATTCCACACAAACAAAACGTGAAGCAATTAATACACATAAAGATGGATCAAAAATTTCAAGTGAAAACATCACATCGATTAACAAAGATTTCGCCATTCTACAACAAAGCGTGCACGAGCTTAATCGAAGCCTTAATTACCGCGATGATGATTACCCTTCTTACCCTTCAATCAATCAAAACATTAACGAAGGAAAAAGTGGTGAAGATTACCTACAATTAAGCTCCAATACAAATTCTGGCGATTTCTACAAGAGTTATCAAAGTGCGGAAAGCGTCGATAGGAGCAGCCTAAATTTAGACAGTTTGGTGAAGTACAATTTTGACGATGATTACGAAAACGAGGTGTTTATGGATAAACTCGAATCACCGAAATCCTTGAAAGATTTTTCCGAATGTAGACGACCGTCATTACCTGTTGTAGAGGAAGAACTTGAGGACTGTGTTAAAGTTAATGATGAATCCAATAAATCCGCAAGTAATAAAATTAGCGAAAGAAGTAAATCTATTAAATCCGTAAGTGATAAAATTGATGAAGGAAATGATGTTAAAAATTTAAAAAGTGAAGATCAGATAATTAACAAACCCACAGAAGTGTTTGTAGGTATTGATTCAACTGTAAAGATTATAGGGGAAGTAACTGAAGAAGGCCAAAAATTGTTTGATAAAAATTTTAAAGGATTTGACGGCCTAGAAAATCTAGAAAGTTTAATTAATAAATCTTTAACCTCCAGTGATGAAATAAATGTAATAACAAACACTTCTAATGAATCAATTAAAGCAACCATAGTAGATGATGAAGAACGCAAAGAAAATAAAGAAACTGTCAAGCCAAATTATTATAATTACACTACGAATTATGAAAACGAATCAAAATCTTCACAAATTAACGTAATCGCAAAAACTAATGAATCAATCAAACTAAGCAACATTCAAAAACCTATAGTTGATGAAAGTAATGAAAAACTTGAAGCAAATAAAGATAATATTACCTCAAATTATTATAATTACAGCACAAATTATGAAAATGAAAAGTCTTCAACTGACGAATCAAAATCTTCACGAAGCGAAAAAATTTCGACCTACAATTTTGAATTTCTGGATGAACTCTGTAGAAAACAGATTGCAAAAATTAACGAGGCCGCATGCGGTGTTGTAATTACCAAAGCAGGAGAATCCAAAACTATAAAAGATGATGATTCCTCGTACAATACATCAGATCTTGTAGGTGATTCAAAAAATTCTAAAGATCGTGAAGGTGAAGAGCAAAATGATTATTCCAAAAATATTAAAACTTGCTACAACTTATCATTTGATAAAAGTAGGGAGGATTTTAAAGATTTAGAAGAAGTAAAAGAGAGCATTGATTATTCCAAAAGTATTAAAACTTGTTACAATTCATCACCAACCGAAACACAAGATAAAAGTATAGTAGAAGTAAAAGATGTGGAAGATTATAAGGATGAAAAAAGTAACGATTATTCCAAAAATGTTAAAACCTACTACAACTTATCACCAACCGAAACAAACAAAACCATACACTCAACATCTCCTAGTAAATATAAATATGAAATAGAATCCCCGGATGAGTCTACATATAAAACATCATCACCTCTAAAATGTAGATACCAAACAACTTCACCTCAAGAGCACGCAGATTCCTCCTCATTATCAACAAAATCTCTACTCAAAGAGGAATCCTCATTTAAACCCCGTGATGACAATTTAGAAACTTCAGGAGAAATTTTGACAACTACTATCGAATCAACAATTGGTACATATAAATCAACCCCATATTTATCAGATGTACAAGACGAAACAACTACCAAACCAAATCTATCTCCATCCAAACAACACCACTCACCGACCGGTAATAACAAAAAGTACAAACAACCACCATCAACTGGTGAGGAGGCCATGATAGAAATCGCAAAGACCTCCAAGTACACCAGCATCCTGGAATACAGCAGGAATTTAGATGAACGCTTCAACAACTTAATTCTAAAGGCCCCAGGGCCGAACCTTAATTATAGCTATAGCCTAGACTCAGAAGACACTCCATCCTCATCCTCCAACCTCCTAAGATCGCCGAGCGTGGAAGGCCAGTCCTCGCCCAGATCACCGAACCGGTCACCAAGTCACGCTTACAACCCCTTCCCGGTCAACATCAGCTCCCGCCAGAACAAAGAGGTGGCGGTCCGTCTCGGCCTCTACAAAAAGTCTTAACAATTTCTCTCTTTACTGCAAGTAATTCGCTTCAGGAATGGATAGTGTCGCTGTTGATGTTTAGCGATTCTAATATTATATACTGTGATGATTATGATGATGTTGATGATGATGATGATGAGTTTTGAAATGCGCAGCGGTTGCCATTTTGTAATTTTCGGAAAACGCTGCGCCGCGTCCTATATATTAAAAAAAAATTACATAAGAAGAGAACATGAGAAATATGTAGCAAATAAATAATATATTTACTTAATGAATTGTTAATTATTAATCGCAGTTGATTGAATAAATGTTGTTTTTTTTTCTTTGACCTTTTTTACAAATAATAATAATAACAATAAAGAAAGATTTAGAAGAGGTAAGTTTTCTTTGCAAAAGATTAAGATTAAGTTTAGTAGATTGTATACCAATTTCCCTAATCCAAAATCATCAGTTTGTTTTCTGTTAAAATTGCATTCGTATTAAACATACTATAAAAAAACCAAACATGTTTTTACAATAAGCCAGAATTTTGGGCATGAAAGTTTTGATCAACGCCAACTTTCTTATACCAAAACTTACACAGCAACTAAATTTTTGAACAGATTCTTTAGTCAAAATTTTTTTATACTAAATAAAAATCTTTGTCAGGAAATTCTAATAATGTCAAAATACAATCTTTAAAATATCTTCCGTTTCGATCAACGCCTACTTTTGCCAGACTCAAAATTGAAAACCCCGTAGTCGTAAATTTATAAAAACCAACCATTTTTTAACTTACTGTTCATTAATGTTTTCATTTCATTCTACTATTGAAAAAAAATCTGGACTTATGTTTCTACCATTTTGGACATGAAAATTTAGTTTTGACCAAGGCCATCTTTTATTTTTAACGTTAGTTTATATAATACAACATTGGAGAATATTTCTGCAGAACATATGTTTTTTTACATCATACTTTAGTTGTAATCAGCGCCATCTTTTGTCATAATACAGATTTAAAACCTTAATCAGTAATTTGTTTAGAGACTGTTACAAAATAAAAGTTTCAACTATCAAAAATGCAGAGTGCCTACTACCTCAAATATGTCTATTATTGAAAATATATTTCAACTGTCTAAAAATTTCAAATGCAAACTGTAAAAAATATTGGCCATCAACAAAAAGTAAAAGTTTTATTTCTCAAGAATATAAAATGTAAACTGGTGAAAGTATGTTTATGGATTAAAGTTAAAAATATATTTCAATTGTCAAAATATTATAAAGTATCAACTGCTAATAAATGTCAATTGTCAAACATTCTACTTTAAACAGTCAAAACATATAAATGTCAACTGCCAAAATACGTCTAGCATTAGAAAATATGTTTCAAGTATTAAAATTAAAATTTAATTTCTTGTCAGAAAATATATTTCAACTGTCAAAAAATGTAGAATGTCAAATGTCAAGAAACATGAGTTAACAAAAAGTACATTTCAACTGTCAAAAATCTTCAATTGATAAAATATTAAAAAATGACTAATAGCAAATGACAAATGACACAAGACAAATGGAAGAATATTAATTGTCAAAACAACACCAATTAACAAAAAGTAAATTTCATCTGTCAAATATCATCAATTAAGAAAATATAAAAGAATTAAATGTGACAAATGATAAATGACAACTGTCAAATGACAAATGTCAAGTGACAAATGACAAATATCTAGTGCTATAGTATTTATTGTCAATCAACAAACGAACAAGTAAAAAAATGACAAGTTGCCAAAACGTGATAATTTGAAAGTATATACTGTCAAAAGATATAAAATTTAATTTGAAAAAATTGCAAATTTCATTCCTTAAGAATCATTTTAACTGTCAAAATGTATCAAATGTCATTTGTCAATAAGAGTCAATTAACAGAAAGTGTAATTCAACAATATTTAAAATGCCTTGTATTAAAAAACATAAATTAATGGAAAAACAACCATCTAGTAAGAAATAAAATGTCAACTGTCATAAAAATATGACATATGTCAAATATCGAATGAAAAAATGTCAAATAACAAATAACACATGACCGATGACAAATAATAAGTGATATTTAACAAATGGTAATTGATAAATGATGAATTACATATGACAAATGACAAATGACAAATGACAAATGACAAATGACAAATGACAAATGACAAATGACAAATGACAAATGACAAATGACACATGACAAATGATAAGTGGAAATTAGGTAAAAACTGTCAAAAAACTTTACATACGGCAAATCTGAAATGGCAAATGAAAATGACAATAGATAAATAACAAATGACGATCTGACTTAAAAATGTGACATATGGCAAATAACAAATGAAAAATGAAAAATGAAAAATGAAAAATGAAAAATGAAAAATGAAAAATGAAAAATGAAAAATGAAAAATGAAAAATGAAAAATGACAAATGTCAAATGAAAAATGTCAAATAACAAATAGCACATGACCAATGACAAATGACTAATGACAAATATCAAATGAAAAATGTCAAATAACAAATGACATATGACAATTGATAAATGGCAATTGATAAATAATGAAATACAAATGACACATGACTAATAACAAATGATAAATTACAAATAACAAATAACTACTGACAAATGGCACATGACAATTTACATGAGACAAATAATGACAATTGACAATTAAACAATTGATAAATGAAAAATGACAAACAACAAATAATAAATGGTAAATAATTGATGAAAACTGACAAATTATAAATGTCAAACAAAAATTGATATATGAACAATAACAAATGACTAATGTCAGATAATTATTGACAATTGACAAATTGCAATTGATAAACGATGAATTACAAATGACAAATGACATATGACAAATAAAAATGACAAATGATAAATTACAAATGAGAAAAGACTATTGACAAATAGCAAATTACATTCGACAAATAATGACAATTGACAAAGGACAAGTGGAAATTGATAAAGGACAAATGACAAATTATAAATGGCAACTGATAAGTGAAAAATGACAATGGTAAATGATAAATAATTTAAAAAAACATAACAATTGACGATCAAGTTACTGATTTTGGAAAACAAATTAATGGAAAAAAATCATCTTAAGAAATAAAATGTCAACTGTCATAAAAAGTGATATACAACAAATAACAAATAAAAAATGACAAATGATAAATAATTAATGACAATTGACAAATAACAAATGAGCAATGACAAATGATAATTAACAAATTACAAATGACAATTAAGTTTCTGACATTTCAAAACATATGAAGGGAAATAAAACATCAACTGTCAAAAAACGTGACATATAGCAAATGGCAAATGAAAAATTACAAATGGCAAGTGACAAATGATAAATAATGAATGACAAATCACAAATGACGTTTAAGTTTCTAACTTTGGAAAATAAATGAAGAGCAATAAAATTTATGACAAATGACAAATGACAAATGACGATCAAGTTTCTGACTTTAGAAAACATATTAGTGGAAAAAATTTAACTAGTAAGAAATAAAATGTCAACTGACATACGACAAATAACAAATGAAAAGTGCCAAATGAGAAATGACAAATGACAAACGAATAATGACGGATGAAAAATGTCAAATAACAAATGATAAATATGATAAATGACAAATGATAAGTGACAAATAATAAATAACAAATGACGATTTCTAGTTTCTAACTAAATATAAATAATATATTAATAGAAAAAATTAATTATTAAGAAACAAAATGTCAACTGACAAAAAACATGATACAGCAAATAACAAATGAAACAAGACAAATAACTAATGACAAATAGCAATATGGAAAATGACAAATGACAAATGACAAATGAAATGACAAATGATAAATGATAAATGACAAATGACAAATGACAAATGACAAATGACAAATGGCAAATGTCAATTGACAAATGACAAATGACAAATATGATGAATACAAATGATAAATAACAAATGATTATCAAATTTCTGACTTTGGAAATACATTAATGAAAAAAATCAATTATTAAGAAATAAAATGTCAACTGACAAAAAACATGATACGGGAAATAATAAATGAAACAAGTCAAATAACTAATGACAAATAGCAAATGACAAATGACAAATTAAGAGATAATATGTCAACTGCCAAAAAACATGATACGGCTAATAACAAATGAAACAAGACAAATAACAAATGACAAATAGCAAATGACAAATGGAAAATGACAAATGACAAATAATAAATGACAAATGACAAATAACGATCGATAAATGACAAGTGATAAATGGCGATAAAGTTTCTGCCTTTGGAAAACCAGAAAAATGAATGGAAATAAAATAAGAAATAAAATGTCGATTGTCGACAAACGTGACATACAGCAAACAACAAATGGCAAATGACAAATAAGAAATGACGAATGATAATAATTAATGACAAATGTCACAAGTGACGATCAAGTGGCTGCCTTTAGAAAACACTAATGGTAAAAAATTCAACTATTAAGAAATAAAATGTCAACTGTAAAAAACGTGACATACAGCAAATAATAAATAGCAAATGATAAATGGCAAATACAAATGATAAATAATTAATGGCAAATAACAAATGACAAAAAATAAGTGCCAAATGACAATTGATAACTGAAAAGTGGCAATTAGGTGTCAAATATGAATAAAATTACTAAGATTAAAAATGTCAATTGTCAAAAAACTTGCCATACGGCAAATGTGAAATGGCAAATGAAAATAACAAATGTTTAACAATATTTAAAGCCAGACAATTAAAAAATTATTAGAAAAAATCATTTGTTAAGAAATAAAACATCAACTGTCATAAAAACGTAACATACGACAAATTACAAATGAAAACTGACAAATAAAAAATGTCAAATTGCAAATGACGATTAAGTTTCTGACTTTTCAAAGCATATGAAGCGAAATAAAATTTAACTAATAAGAAATAAATTATCAACTGTCAAAAAACGTGACATATAGCAAATGACAAATGAAAATAATAAATGACAAATGACAGATGACAACGACAAATGACCAATGACAAATGTCAAATAACAAATAACACATGAACAATGACTAATGACAAATATTTAAAAAAATCACAAATGACACATGATAAATTACAAACAACAAATAATAAATGACAAATTACATATGACAAATAATACAAATAACGACAATTGACAAGTGACTATTGGCATTTGATAATGATGAACTACAAATAATAAATGACAAATGACAAAGGAAAAATAATAAGTACCAATTGACAATTAATAACTGAAAATGGCAATTAGTTGGTAAATATTAATAAAATTACTAAGAATTAAAATGTCAACTGTCAAAAAACTTGACATACGGCAAATGTGAAATGGCGAATGAATATAACAAATGATAAATATTTAAATATAATTTTGGAAAACCAATTAATGGAAAAATCATCTGTTAAGATATAAAATGTCAACTGTCATAAAAACGTGACATACGACAAATAACAAATGAAAACTGACAAATAACAAATGACAAATGTTAAATTACATTACGATTAAGTTTCTGACTTTCCAAAACATATGAAGCTAAACAAAATTTAACTAATAAGAAATAAAATATCAACTGGCAAAAAACGTTTCATATAGCAAATAACAAATGACAAATGAAAATAATAAATGACAGATGACAACGACAAATAACACATGACAAATGATAAATGTTAAATAACAAATGACACATGAACAATGACAAATATTTAAAAAAATTACAAATGTCAAATAACAAATGACACATGATAAATTACAAATGACAAATGGCGCATGACACTGACAGATAATACAAATAACAACAATTCACAATTGGCAATTGAAAATGATGAATTACAAATAACAAATGACAAATGACAAATAATAAGTGCCAATTGACAATTGATAACAGATAAGTGGCAATTAGTTGGAAAATATTAATAAAATTACTAAGAACTAAAATGCCAACTGTCAAAAAATTTGACATGCAGGAAATGTAAAATGGCAAATGAAAATAATAAATGATAAATAATTAAAGCCAAATGACAATTCACGATAAACTGTCATAAAAATGTGACATACAACAAATAACAAATGAAAAATGACAAATGATAAATAATTAATGCCAAATGACAACAGATAATTGACAAATGGCTAATTACAAATAATTCAGTTTCTGACTTTCCAAAACATATGAAGTTAAATAAAATTTAATTATTAAGAAATAAAATGTCAACTGTCAAAAAATATGGCATATAGCAAATAACAAATGACAAATGGCAAATGAAAAATGACAAATGGCAAGTGAAAAATGACATATGACAAATGATAAATAATTAATGACCAATCACAAATGACGATTAAGCTTCTGACATTGAAAAACAAATGAAGGGAAATAAAATTTAACTATTAAGAAATAAAGAGTCAACGGTCAAAAAACGTCACATATAGCAAATAACAATTGGCAAATGACAAATGACAAGTGGCAAATAACAAATGACAAATGACAAGTGGCAAGTGACAAATGACAAATGACAAATTACAAATAAAAAATGACAAATGAAAAATGAAAAATGACAAATGACAAATGACTAATGGCAAATGACAAATGACAAATGCCTAATGACCAATTATAGATAATTAATGACAAATGACGATTAAGTTTCTGACTTTCCAAAACATATAAAGGAAAATAAAATGTAACTACTAAGAAATAAATGACAAATATGACAAATGATAAATTACAAATGACGATCAAGTTTCTGACTTGTAACATATATTAATAGAAAAAAATCAAATATTAAGAAATAAAATGTCAACTCTCAAAAAACGTGATACAGCAAATAACAAATGAAAGAGGACAAATATCAAATGAAAAATGGTAAATGGCAGATGGCAAATGACAAACGATCAATAATAAATGAAAATTAACAAATGACAAATAATAAATGACGATTAAGTTTCTAACTTTAGAAAACGTATGAATGGAAATAAAATTTAAATATTAAGAAATAAAATGTCAACTGTCAAAAAACGTAACTTACAGCAAATAAAAAAATCAAAAAACGTGAAATACAGCAAATAGAAAATGACAACTGTCAACTGTAAAAAAAACGTGACATACAGCAAATAACAAATGAAATGTCACAAATGACAAATGGCAAATGATAAACGACAAACGACAAACGACAAATGACAAATGACAAATGACAAATGAAAAATGACAAATGACAAATGACAAATGACAAATGACAAATGACAAATGACAAATAACAAATGACAAATAACAAGTGACAAATGTAGATCAAGTTTGTGACTTTAGAAAACATATTCATGGAAAAAAATGATAAATGAGAAATGACAAGTGACAAATGACAAATGACATATAACAATTAATAAATGACACGTGACGATCAAAATTTTGACACTTTATTGTCAACTGTAAAAAAATGAATAATATTTCAAATTCAATTCAAAAATATAGTAAATGCCTCTTTTAAAAATATAAAAAAGTGAAAAAACATAACTCTTGTATTGAGAATTTAAAATGTTAATTGTTGAAAATATCTGCTAACTCAACTTTCAAAACATTATTCAATACCAAATGTCGACAAACGTCAAACGTCAAAACGTAAAATTTACAATTTTGAGTAATGTGGAATGCGAATTATTTCGAAAAGTCAATTATCAAAAAGTACAATTTTAATTTCTTCTCAAGAATGTTAAAATGTCAACTATTAAAAAACTGTTTATTTTTGGACTGTATACAAACAAAACGAAGAATATATTTCGACTGTCGATTATGTTGCAATGGCCTTCCAAATAGTAAATAAATAAATAATATACCCTCTGTCAAAATATGTCAATTGACAAGAAGAAATGAAAATTATTGCATCATTTTATATAAATTTGCATTTTGTTATATGACTTACTATAAATAGTTAAATTAAATAAAGATCAACTGTCAAAATATGTCAATTAACAAAATGTAAAATATCCACTGTCAAAAAGAAATGACAGATGATAGAAGACAGAAAACAGATGACAAATGACAGATGATAAAGGACAGATGACAAAGGACTGATGAAAGATGACAGATGACTGATGACAGATGACAGATCATAGATGACAAATGACAGATGATAGATGACAGATAACAAATGACAGACATTTTGTTTTATAAGTTTTCATTTATTTTTGCTTGTCATAATTTTTGGACAAATATCTCTTCCTGCAATTATAAAGATAAAAACACCAATACTTCACCTTTAGCTTAGGAACGAAATTAGAAACTGTTTTAAAAATAAATACGTTTTGTTTTTCTTTTGCTTCACGACAAATCTTTATTATTTACGCGATCGTTTACGACGGTTTTGCAACGGGGTCCATTATCTGGCCGTATCGTGTGCCCTCTGACACCGACTTTATTACCAGATGACGTTAATAAAGCCGGCAGTGAGCCGCTGGGACCGTCTCTTTTCGGAAACATGTTCAGGATCGCGGTAAGAAATGTGCGGGCGGCGCCCAAAATCGGCCGGCTCAGGTGCTTCAGCAGCGCCGTCAAGAGTGACGAACCGCTGTTTCCCCAAAAGGATGACTTCCCCAACAGGCACATCGGCCCCAGGGACAGGGACATCGTCACCATGCTCGATTTACTAGGATTCAAAGTAAGTAATAAAGATCAATTAATTAAAGGTTTTGACCAAGAAGTTATAATTTTCTAAGAAAAGTTTTGCCTAAAATTGGTTGCTAAAAATACGATTTGATGAAATTATTTCTGTAATAAATTTAAGCTATATCATCAGTTACAAAAAGTATTATTTAATCAATCCCCTATAACTCAAAAATACTTCTTCCTACGTTTTTGTAATAGTTGAAGATCCTTAGTAACATAATTTAAATTTTCTGCTCTATTCATTCAATCTAACATTCAAAAAAATTCAATGTACAAATTTAAATTTACCAAATTAACCTTAGTTTTGTAGATCCCGATAAACTATTTTTGTTCTACTACAAATTATTAAAACCCAGTATTATCAACAATCACAGACTACTTGATGAAATTGATGTTTTTTTATTAATTAAATTTTTAGAGTCTGGACGAAATGACTGATAATGCAGTTCCAAAAAACATCAGCCTAAGTAAACCGTTGGAAATCGAAGAACCAACCAGTGAGTGTTTTTTTTTTAATTACCCTAATTACACAATATCAGCTGTTTTGAACGAACGATTGTAAAACCATGTCAGAGGTGACTTTGATAAGAGTCTGCTGGAGGTACTTGATAACTTTTTGTTTTGTTACTTATAGCCGAGTACGAGCTTATCAACAGAATCCGAAAGATAGCCGAACGTAACCAGATATGGAGGACTTATATCGGAATGGGTTACCATAATTGTTGCGTTCCGCACACGATCATGCGTAATATTTTTGAAAACCCAGGATGGACCACTCAGTACACGCCGTATCAACCAGAGGTCTCGCAAGGGAGGCTCGAAGGTTTGCTCAATTATCAAACCATGGTGTGCGAGCTGACTGGTTTGGAGGTGGCGAATGCGTCGTTGTTGGATGAAGGCACCGCCGCTGCAGAGGCTCTGTCGTTGTGTTTCAGGCATAATAAGAGGAGGAAGATGTTGGTGTCGAAAAAACTCCACCCGCAAACGATTTCGGTGGTCGAAACGCGTTTGAAGAGTTTAGGTCTTACAGTTGAGGTCGTTGATGTCATGCAAGCTGATTTTTCCAACAGGGACATTGCTGGCGTATTGTTTCAATACCCTGATACTAATGGTGATGTCATGGACTTTAGCGAAATTTCAGAAAACGCGCATAATAATGGAACGCTTGTATGTTGCGCTACTGATCTTTTAGCGTTGACCCTATTACGTCCCCCGTCTGAGTTTGGGGTTGATATTGCAGTTGGTACATCACAGAGGTTTGGTGTACCGTTGGGATACGGAGGACCACACGCTGGGTTCTTCGCTTGCAATCAGAGCTTGGTGAGGTTGATGCCTGGTCGGATGATTGGTGTGACGAGGGATGCTGCCGGTAGGGATGGTTACAGATTGGCGCTACAGACCAGGGAGCAGCATATAAGAAGGGATAAGGCGACGTCTAATATTTGCACGGCGCAGGCGCTTCTTGCTAATATGTCCGCCATGTTTGCTGTCTACCACGGACCTCAGGGATTGAAGGATATCGCCACTAAAGTTCATAATTTAGCACTAGTAAGTTAACAATGATTTTACAACATATCCTAATTATAAGTTAAGTCTATTAACATAACCTTTGAAATAGTCTATTTTCGAATATATTTAAAAACTTCAAGGTTTATTTTCTTAAAATCTCCAATTATCAATTTTTTGTTTCAATCCAACTTTTAATTCTCACAATTTCGTTTATAATTATTTTTTATTCACATTGGGAATGAATATTAGAAATTTCAAGGTCATTCTTAACGATATTATTTATTTTACAATTTTTTAAATCGTTTGCAGCAGTTTTCAATTATTTCAAATAAAGTTTTAATTATCGCTTTTGGTTAATTCATTTTAGATTTTAATCACTTTCTTTTACATCTTATAAAAAGTTTGTTTTAATATAATTTAGATACTCAATCATGGTCTATCTGCTGATGGCAACAAACTCTTCAACGACATGTTCTTCGACACGATCAAAATCGAACCGAAGATCGGCGTCGACGAGGTTAAAAGCCGCGCCCATGAAAAGAAGATAAACGTGCGGTATTTCGACGACGGAACCATCGGTGTCGCCTTGGACGAAACAACGAAACTGGAAGACATCGACGATTTATTCTACATCTTTGGCAGTTCGCAAAAGGCGGAAACCATCGCCCAGAATCCGGATGTTGTGCGCGAAAAATCGATTACAAGGAGCGATTTTAAAAGAACCTCACCATTCCTCACCCATCAAGTCTTTAGCAGCCACCATTCCGAAACTAGATTGGTCAGGTATATGAAGGTGTTGGAGAATAAGGATATATCCTTAGTGCATTCGATGATTCCGCTCGGTAGTTGCACGATGAAACTGAATTCCACCACGGAGATGATGCCGTGCTCATTCAAACATTTCACAGATATTCATCCGTTTGCACCACTAGATCAAACCTTAGGTTATCACCAGTTGTTTGCGGAACTCGAGAAAGATTTATGCGCGATTACTGGTTATGATAAGATCAGTTTCCAACCTAACAGCGGCGCCCAAGGTGAATACGCTGGATTGAGAGCGATACAATGTTATCACGAAGCTAAAGGTGATAAGCATAGGGATGTATGCTTGATACCAATCAGTGCTCATGGTACGAACCCAGCAAGTGCACAAATGGCGGGGATGCGCGTTGAACCAGTGAGGATCAAACAGGATGGTTCGATCGATATTGCTGATTTAAAATCTAAAGCGGAAAAGTTTAAAAATAGATTGAGTTGTTTGATGATCACCTATCCTTCAACGAATGGAGTTTTTGAAGACACCGTCGCTGATGTTTGTGATATTATCCATAAAAATGGAGGGCAGGTGTATTTAGATGGGGCGAATATGAACGCGCAAGTGGGATTATGCAGACCTGGCGATTACGGAAGCGACGTTTCGCATTTGAACCTACACAAAACCTTCTGTATTCCGCACGGTGGGGGAGGTCCAGGTATGGGGCCTATTGGTGTAAAATCACATCTAGCACCTTTCTTACCTGGACATCCAGTTGTTAATCCGTTAGGAGCGAATTCTACATCTTTCGGCGTTGTAAGTGCAGCACCGTTCGGTTCATCTGCAATTCTTCCTATTTCCTGGGCCTATATCAAAATGATGGGTGGTAGAGGGCTCCGTAAAGCTACACAGGTCGCCATCCTCAACGCTAATTACATGTCCAAGCGCTTAGAATCCACCTACAACACCCTTTTCAAAAGCCCTACATCGAATCTTGTAGCTCATGAATTTATCATCGATATTAGGGATTTAAAAAAGACCGCAAATATAGAAGCAGTTGATATCGCGAAACGACTGATGGACTATGGCTTCCACGCACCTACCATGTCATGGCCAGTCGCTGGTACTCTAATGATCGAACCGACGGAATCCGAAGATAAACAGGAGCTGGACAAATTCTGCGAAGCCCTAATTTCCATCCGCGAGGAGATTCGGGAGATCGAGGAGGGTAAAATGGATATTAGAACGAACCCATTGAAGATGGCGCCGCATACCCAAGAAATCGTCATTAGTAGCAAGTGGGAGAGGCCGTACACAAGAGAGCAAGCCGCTTTTCCTGCCTCTTTCGTTAAACCTGAAACCAAAATTTGGCCCACAGTAAGCAGAATCGATGATATTTATGGGGATAAGCATTTGGTCTGCACGTGTCCACCTATTTTACCAGAGTATGATTATTAAATAATGGGTTTTAATTATAAATAATTCTAAATAACAAACGGAAATGTTCAAGAAACTTAAATGTCTGAAGAATCTGAAGAATGTTTGAAAGTGTATAAGTATTAATTTTAAATGGTAACCAATTTTTATTTTGGTTAATAAAATGTAAATATATTTGTTACTAAAATTCTAAATCTTAAACCTTTCCCAATAACTAGAAGATCTATGTTAATAAGATGGAAATTTTAACTAAGACTCGAAAACTGACTTTTTGTAGAATCTTACCTATCTGATGTTAAAATTAAATCAAAATTTGATAGCAAGTTTCTATAAAGTGTGTCCTTAAATAGTAGTAATAAGTTTCGTTTATTATTCCTATTAAGCAAAAGATGGCGTTTGTTAAAACTGACGTTTAGTATTTCAAAACTGAGTTTTCGTAAAAACTTTCTTATACATTTTTATCTGCGGTCAAAATCAATAAAATTTAGAGAAAAACTTTCTAAAAGGTGTTTCCTTGTGAATTCGTAATAAATTATGTTTAAATTTTAATTAAACAAAACATAACTCTCTCTAAAACTGAAATGTAATTCGTGCTAAAAAATGACTTTATTTAACGAAATTTGCCTGTAAATTCTTTATTATAAGTCAAAATTAAATAAAACCATTACTGAATGTATAAAAATTTAACATTAATAGAAACATTGTAATTTTTTTTCCAAAATCAAGCGTACAAGTAATTTTAACAATAAGTCTTCAGAAATATATTTTTGAAACTTTAGCTTTTTAGAAAGAAAAGATGATATTGGTTAAAACCGAAATTTCATGTTCAAATTTTGTCATTTGATATATACAGGAAGATGCTTGTACATTATATTTTTTTAAATCTAAGAAATTTTAACAAAATAATCTCAAGAGATGTGTTTTCGAAACTTACAGGTGAAAACCGTTTAAACTTCATTGAAAGAAAAGGTAATAAATCAAATTCAGATACTTTATACCACAATTTAATAAAATTTTGATAAAACACCAACAAAAAGTTCTTTTGAAAATAGACAACTTGCAAAAAAGCTATTAAAATAAGTTTGATGTTCAATTAATCGCTCCTAACAGTAACATATACGCAAAAACATTAAGAAATGTAAATACAATCTTAATATAAACCTACAATATTATCCTTTTTGTAAATTTAATATGGAAAAAAAATCATTTATTTACATTTACATTTTACAGTTTACAATTTCAAACAATTGTGTATATTTGGTTGTATACATTTTAATAATTACAATTTTTGCATTATTTCGTGAATGTGGGCATTCTTGCGCGACGCTTTCTCAAACCATACTTTAAAGTCATTAGACTAATTGCTCGAACTAAATAATTTATTATTAAAGACATTTCACAAGGAAAGTTCTGTTTTGATAATTATTGTAATATTGTAAATAATCAATTAGTTATTTAATATTAATGTTGATGAGCTATTATGTAGTTAATTAAATATACAAATGTCATTATTAAGTGTTAAATTTCTATTAATACTACACAGAATTTAAAAACAATAAAATTTTGTATTTTATTGAACCAAAAAATTAATAAATTTAATGAAGAAACGCACTTATGAAACTAATAGTAACTTATAGGCTAAAACATTAAAACATGTAAATACAATCTTAATATAAATATACAATTTTGTAAATTAAATATGTTAAAACTCATTTGCTTTCATTACATATTCCACTGTTACAGTCTCTAAAATTTCAAACAATTGTGTATATTTGGTTGCATACATTCTTAATTAATAATTACAATTTTTGCATAATTTCGTGAATGTGTGCATTCTTTCACGACGCTTTCTCTTCCAAAACATAGTTTAAAATCATTAGACTAATTGCTTAAACTTAATAATTTATAATTAAAGACATTTCTCAAGGAAAGTTCTGTTTTGTTAATTAATGAAGTAATGTAAATAATCAATTAATTAAATATTAATGTTGATGAGCTATTATGTAGTTAATAAAATATACAAATATCATTATTAAGTGTTACATTTCTATTCATATTTCACAGGATTTCAGAAAGGGTAAAATTTTATATTTTATTGAACCTAAATTATGAATTTCAAGCTTTTCTTATAATTATCATTGGAATGTTGTTTAAACTACTGTAAACATTATTTGCTCTTATTTAATAACTGATTGCAGTTTATATAAACATTTTTATCAAAAAAAGTTTTCTACGCAATAAGCATCGTTAATACATTATTAATTACCCTGTAGTTAAAATTCAATTACTTTATCTTCTAAATTTTAATTATTTGTTTACTATTATTAGGTGTAACGCAACAAGCATTAACTTTGCTTGTTTATTTATTAATGAATTAGTAGATTAGTGAAATCAAATAAAAACATAGGTTTAATAAATTAAAACAAATTCAAACTGAATATATTAGTTATTTTTATTTAAATACATCCACTTTTTCTTAAATAAACTAGATTGTCTGTTATTGTATGAAGTTACATAGAAATCAAATGTTATTCCTTAAGTTATGTGTTTATTTAAACATTAGGAATAAACTTAGTCTTAAATTGAAACATAATAAATATACCCTATTGATATTGATGCTAGAGGAATATTTGTTATACTTGATGCAAAAAACTATAATTTTTATACTGGCTGCAATATTCTTTTTGTGTATATTAATAAATGTATTTTTTGGATTAAATCTTAAGCTGAGTTATTTGTTATTGTACAGTGCTTTGCATCAAAATATTACTGTTATTAGAACTTATCTTATTAATATTAGTGGTAAACTGAGTTTCATAATTGTTAAATGTTACTAAAATATATATTTTTCTTAATTTTTGATGATAAAATGAGGGAATCTAATGACAATCTACATTTATTATCTCAGTGGTACAAAATAAAGCTTCCAAACTGAATTAACTGATGAGGATTATTATATATAAATATTATAAATACTATGTTTATAAGGATTTTTAACTAAACCTGTTCAAAATTTCAAATTATCTCATTAGAACCCAAACACTGCTAATTTGGGAATTTCTTATGTTAATCGGGTTGCCTAATATTTAAAAACATTTTAACACTTTTAATAATACAAAAAACTCTGAAATGCAACATTCTGCCTTATTATTTGAAAGATATAGTACTAAGAAATCGTCATTAATCACCACTACAATGGTAAGGATTATGCCACGAAAATAAACATTTTAATAAAATTTATTTCTATGGTTTCATTCAATGAGTTACATAAAGATAATCTAAATTTATATTTAAAAAAATAACACAGAAAGATTTTATTTATTGAAAATGCCACTTTTTGTCTGAAATTTATAAATGAATTTAAATTAAAGTGTGATGAAAAGTTTTTAATGCTTTTTTTATAAATTTTTATCTTAGTTTTTTTATACTCATAAATCTTTTCTTCCTGAATTTTTATATCATTAAAATTCACCTATGTTATTCATTCAAACCTATTTCTAACTAATATTTCATAATATTATATTATTTTAAGCCTTACACCAAAAGGTAAAAAGGAGTAAGATTAAAATAAATATTATTTTAAATATAATTATGTTTTATTTATGGTTTAATGAGTTTACATATAAAATATATATTAAGAATATGAAATTTATAATTATATATTTAATAGATATAATTTCAGTGTATTTATTAATGAATGAAAAATCTATAAGATTTAAATCTTAGAGGTGTATACTTTATGGTACATTTTTAATATAAAATAAATCAATTGAATTTATCTTTGATTAAAACACTTAGACCCTTTCTTCAATATTTTAAAATATTGTGCTAAGTGTTTTAATTAAGTTATTATTATCTTCAAGTAACTCAATCAACCAAATTGAATTTATATTTATTATTAAGATCTCTATTATAAAATTATATTAAAATAACGTAAAATAATTAGTTGTAGTATAGTAAAGTTTATTGCGTAGAATCTGGAAGGAAAAATAACTTTAAAAGTAAATAATGTAATGAAATTAAATAATTATTAATTAATTTTTTTAATATAGGCAAAACAATAAACGCCAACACCGCTGCCACAGTGTCGACCTCTAGCGACGCCAACGGAGCGAAACGGCCAACATCACCGGTCACGTGACAGCGTCATTCGGCTACGTGTACACGTCGTGTGTTACGTTCCAGCCAAATATTCGAAAGTACCGTAAACTGTGCGGTGTGCGGCCACGCATTCGCCGTCAAACCACCGTCAGAAAAACTGTGTTTTGTTCTGTAAACGTACTGTGATCATCAACCGAACGAACCGCCACCAACAGACCCAGCGAAAATGGGCAGTAAGTATTTTAACCTAGAATTTTCCAGAAATATTTCCCGAACTCGGCCCTTAAACATATATATGTATACCTTAACGACCTGCTTACGTACACAATTGTAACGCCGCCCCGTTCAATTCTACATATCTCGTTTTTCTTTTCCAGTCAAATTCCTGGAAGTGATAAAGCCCTTCTGCAGCATACTGCCGGAGATCGCGAAACCCGAACGCAAGGTAAGGTTAAGCATTTTTTCGCACGCGCGTAGACGTGCCGCGGAATTTACGCGATTTCGCGGTGGTTTTCATTCATCGTTTCGCCAACAGCTGTGCCATGTCAAAAGCCACATTTTTTGGGTCAGTGTGACTCAACCTGTGGCGGTTTGGGTTTTTAGGGCCCATCCGACGATTAGAACGCCTTTCTTCCGGCCGTCCCCCGTTTAGAAAGTTGTGCTTTCACACAGAAATTCACTACAGGCCGATTGTAATCTTCTAATCGTAACATATGGGTCACTTGTTTGAAAATCGTTTGTTTTTTTTTTTTCATCCATTATGAAAAACAAAATTTGTTTTGATTTAATGAAAAGCCCTTTTGGTTGATGACTTTGGGTTGTTGAATGTGAGTATTTTTTTAATTTTAATTCATAAATTTCAATTATAACAATATGCCACAGTGGCTATTTATAATATAGATATCATATTTGAATGAAATACATTATGTAGCAGATTTTATTTTATAATTATTGAATTGTGGTTATGTATCTATTTTTCTTACACGAAGTCATGTATTTTTAAATTATATTCCTAAGTTTAAACATAGACTTAACATTTCGACACTGTCTATGTTTTATAATGTATTTTAATGAAATACATTACAATACAATTATTTAAATATTGGATTGATGTGGCTGTTACTTGTCGAAACTCCATTATAACACTTAAAGAAATACTGACACAGTATAGGGTTTCTGAAAATACAATTATTCTTATAATTATTGAATTGCGCTTGTGTATATGTTATCCCTAAGTGTTACGATCGAGTAACTTTTTCTGTTATATAAATAGTATTAATTGTTTAAGTTCAAGTTATATTATTAAATTGGGTAACTGGTTAATATAATATTTTTTAAGTGTGTATGGTTGTGGGGTGTTAGTTTTTGGTCCAGTTAACTGCGTCGCTCCGTTTTGAAAGTGTGTATTTCTGTGTACGAAATTCGCACTTTCAAAACTGAGCGACACAGTTAACTGGTTAATATTGATAATGCACTTATTGGATTTTCCTGAGTAACTTCGGACCGCCTCTGTGATGATTAACTGTTAAACCCTTCCCGCACAATTATTTTTGAACGTAATGTGCTCGTGCCTGAGACGTATGCGGGAAGTGGTTAATTGTTATATTAAATTTCACTCTGACAAGTTTTTTTGTATTGAATCGTATACTTTGCATAAATCACAATCAATATGTATTATTAAAATTTGTGAGTGAAGTTAAGCAACTAAATAATTAAGCACAGTTAGTTAAATGTTGATAATGAACTCATAGTGTTTAGAATGTACATATAGCAGTGAAAATAAAAGAGTTTTGTAAGGAATATAACTGTGCTTAATTATTCACATGGTTTTACTTTTTTCTCAATTTATTTTTACATGTTTATACAATTTTTCTAACTAATTTCAAAGGTGATATTAAAAACGATTACTCTTTTGGATATAAGTTTTACACATATTCAGGTTACAAGTTGAATCAAGAGTAGTGGATTTGGGTTTTATAGGGTGCTTCGGCAGCTTAAAAAATTTGCGCTTAGGTTTAAAAAGAAAAAAATCATATCACGAATAATAAAGCAAAGTAATTAATATTTTTCTCCTTCGTATATTTATATAATGTGTAAATCCATTATATACAATTTTTCTTCTCAAAATTTTGATTTATCAAATATTACAAACATTTTAATTAGAATAACATAACCTCAAAATGTGTCTGCCATTTTTGGAAATCTGTTTAAACAAAAATTCCTCAATTATATCGCACATAATCAAAAAAGTTCTTTTTTGATAAAAACTTGTTGTTGTTGATAACAAAACTTAAGGGATTTGTATAATGTTGAAATAAATATTGTAATAAGGGTAATTATAAGGGCTAGAATAATTGGAAGAAACTAATTATCTGTTTAATTAATCTGTAAATAATTTTTCTTATCAGATATTGGTTTTCCATTATCTTATTAGATAACTTGTGATTAGTTAATGTTCTTATTGGATAATGGTGTAAGAATTAGTAGCATAAATATTTAATAGGTAAGCAAAAGATGTTGAAAAGCTTCACATTCCAATCGATATTCTTAAATTATCAACATTATAATTTTTTTAAGCTTCTTTGCTAAAAAAAAAATGCAATAAAAGTTCTATGCAATGGGGTTTGATGGTAAGTCTTATGATATTCTTGGTAGTGATTGAAAAATAATTGTTATAAACAATAAAAATTCACTAATAATAAGACTCATTTGTTGTAGATTTTACGTTTTTTCTAATTATTATTGTTATAAACAAGTCCAGTTGAAAACTGCCCCTTTTTGTTTGTATGTAGTAAATAAAACCTTATGGAAGCCATTTCAATGTTTTACATTTGTTACATTATATTCGTGATATTAAACAAGGTGATTTACAATCATTTATACATTAAATTCGGTTGAAAATTACAGTTATTTTTGCAATTATTTATTAAGTCAAATTGCTGAACCACAACGTATAATTAATTTCGTGTTAACGTCCTGCCTTGATCTTGGTTTCCTTTATGTATCGTTTTGGCCAAAAAAAGTGTTATCATCTGTCCTTGGATTTGCATAATGTGACCCAAACATTTAAGACTTTGACCTTTGCTCTGATTGTTCGCACATTTCTTTTGATAATTTTTTCACTGCTATAAAAATCTGATAGTTTTGAAAAAAAAATAATTATAAAACTACACTTTCATACAAAACAATTATTTAATGCATTTTTTTTCTTATGTTACACAAAAACAGTTTGTAATTTTGATACAGGGAGGGAGAGTTCATGATTTACAGTATAAAAACCAAAAATATTTTTTGAAATGACGAATTATTTCCAGAAATTACAGTTACTGTTATTAAGAAAGTGTTATAATTGAATCGAGTAATTGATCACGAAATAACGGTGTGAATCGGTTAAATGTGAAGCTTGTTTATTAGGCTGTGACTCTAACTGACCATCAAATAAGTTAACTGCGTGTAAATGATTTAATCAGAGTTATCGTAATTCATTAGGACAGTTTTAATATTTCAGTTGAAATTAATTATATCCTCCACGCACTGTCTAATTCATGTTTTGTATAATATTTTTGTATATACATATACACCATGTCGGATAGAAAGCTAAAGTCTAATAAACATTAGCGACATAACCTAGATTCAATAATTTCACTTGTTTATTCTCTATGGACGCATTGACGACACTTGTTTCTGTTTCGATTATCTATTATTTATATTTTTGTGTATTTGGTAAGTGTAAACGAGCTTGTCATGAAGAATTAATCAGTCATCGATAATTTGATCTGTTTAATAAATAGTGTATAAATGGAGACATTTTCGTGCACATAAATAGTTAAATATTTATCAAATAACCATCATAAAAACATTGGGTAATTGTTAATGTTAAAATTTCAATCAAGACTGCAGTGAACAAAGTATCTATCTTATATCATATAAACGTTGAAACTGCTGGTAAATTTTATGAATAAAAGTAAACTTAAATATTGTTATGAAAACAAATAAGTATTACCAAGAGCGTTGTTAGTTCGGGTCAGCAATTAGATGGATGACCAGTACTATTCGCCAATGGGATTCAATTAGTGACGAGATGGTCCTTTAAATTAATTACACACACACAGAAATAACGCAGAGAAAAGACCACTTGGTTGGTAGCCAAACACTGCTGCCACTTTTAGTGAAACATCACAGCAACGCATTTCTTCCCTGCCTCAATACATTATGTATTAACTGAGCGTACTCTTGACCTACCTCAATAAACTATGCGTTAACCTAGCGCCCATTTGCTCGCTAGAACTAGCGTACCCTTGACCTACCCCAATGTATACTTTATTTGGGCGGGTCAGGAGTACGAGGAGAGGTCATTGCATTGTTGATTGGGGTAGGTCAAGAGTACGCTAGAACGAGTAATAATCAAGTTTATAAAGCTGCATTAAAATAATATTTCGTATATTATAGTTTAAAGTAACGATTATTACAATAATAGAAAATAGTTGAAATTAAAACGGTAAACAATTGAAATTACTAGAATTAAACAAAAAAAAACAATCAATAAAAGCTTGACGAATGCAAAGATTTGAAAATTATTAGAAGTAGTTTAAAAAAAATTGAATGGCACTTGATAAAACAGTTGAAAGTTTTAGGAATTTGCAAAAGGAAAACAATTAAAGCTTTAAAACAATTCGATGTACTCATGAAATCCATTAAAATTATTATCAACAATCAATCAAATCTGTTAAATATTTGACAAGTGAAAATAATTGATAAATTAATAAACGAACAGTTGAAATTGGCAAAAATTTATAAACAATTGAAGCTCTACTAAATTAGGCCTAAACTTAGTGACAATTTTCTCGCACTCTTGACCTACTTCAATGTATACTTTATTTGGGTGGGTCAGGAGTACGAGGAGAGGTCATTGCATTGTTTATTGGGATAGGTCAAGAATACGCTGGAATTTGATTGATCAAGTTTATAAGTCTGTATTGAATTAATACTCAGAATATTAGAGTTTGAAGTAACGATCACTGGAATTAATAGATGTCATCACCACTGATAATAAAGTTATTTACTTCTGCTGAACTGTTATTGTTTCTCAATTCAAATTAGCAAGAAAATCCTGTATTTTTTCATTGACCACCCTGTATAACACGGCAAATTACGTTATTTTTTAATCACTCTCTACTCCAATTTGCATAGTAATTTACCACTCCTACATTTTGGAGACATATTACCACCGAAATGGATATTAAATGGTGATTTCCATTCCATAATTTCCTGCGGACTTTATTGTTATATAATTACGCCGGCCCTAATCGCGTCAGATCCGTCATTTGTGCGTTATCAGTTTAACTGTTGCCCTTTCAATTATCGCAATCTTATCGCCGTCGATTAGAAACGTTGCTCTTCATCACAATCATAGTGAGCATAATTTAATAACATTTTTTATCTTTAATTTTTCAGATCCAATTCAGGGAGAAAGTACTATGGACGGCAATTACTCTATTTATTTTCCTCGTTTGCTGTCAAGTAAGTATATTTGTAACTAAGAACACTTGAAAAAAGAGTCACTTAAAAGCTTCAATCAGATGTTTCTTCAAACCATTAATTATTTCAGTTACCAAACGATTATATAACCTTAGAAATACTACGAAATGTTTTCGTGTTTTTCTAATTCTTAGAACTACTATTGCATTATTATTATTATTATGAAATCATCTTGCCAATTGTGTTGTTATAGTTAAGTTCTATTTTTTTGGTTTTACTTGAATGGTTTAATTATTTCAGATTCCATTATTTGGTATAATGAGTTCAGACTCAGCTGATCCCTTCTACTGGATTCGTGTGATCCTGGCGTCGAACAGAGGCACCCTCATGGAACTCGGCATATCGCCGATCGTAACGTCCGGTCTGATCATGCAACTGCTGGCCGGTGCTAAGATTATCGAAGTGGGCGACACTCCGAAGGACCGAGCGTTGTTTAACGGTGCACAGAAATGTAAGTCTTTTAAAAAAATGAAAACCAAACACGAAAAAGTAATAATCGACTACGATATTGCCATAAAGGCGCCATCTATTGATCCCAAATGGGACAATGAAGAACAATAACAATATTAAAGTAATTAATTCTGATTTTTTTTTTCTTCTAGTATTCGGTATGGTTATAACAGTCGGTCAGGCCATCGTATACGTAATGACCGGAATGTACGGCGATCCAGCTGAAATCGGTGCCGGCGTCTGCCTCCTTATCATCATCCAGCTCTTCGTCGCCGGATTGATTGTCCTATTACTCGACGAACTCCTCCAAAAAGGTTACGGTTTAGGTTCCGGTATCTCGCTCTTTATCGCCACGAACATCTGCGAGACGATCATCTGGAAGGCCTTCTCGCCAGCTACCGTTAACACCGGACGTGGAACGGAATTCGAAGGTGCCGTCATCGCCCTCTTCCACCTGATGTCCACCAGGCCGGATAAGGTGCGCGCGCTGCGTGAAGCCTTCTACCGTCAGAACCTCCCCAACTTGATGAACCTCTTGGCCACCATCTTCGTTTTCGCTATAGTCATATACTTCCAAGGTTTCCGCGTGGATCTACCAATCAAGAGCGCGCGCTACCGCGGACAATACTCCAGCTATCCCATCAAACTGTTCTACACCTCGAACATCCCCATCATCTTGCAATCGGCACTGGTTTCCAATCTGTACGTCATCTCCCAAATGCTCGCCGTTAAATTCCAAGGCAACTTCATCATCAACATGCTCGGAGTTTGGGCTGATGTTGGCGGCGGCGGCCCAGCACGTTCCTACCCCATCGGCGGCTTATGTTATTATCTAAGTCCTCCTGAAAGCGTGGGGCACATTCTCGAAGATCCAATCCACGCCCTCCTCTACATCGTATTCATGTTAGGTTCCTGCGCGTTCTTCTCTAAAACGTGGATTGAAGTATCCGGCAGTTCAGCGAAGGACGTAGCGAAACAATTGAAAGAACAACAGATGGTCATGCGCGGTCACAGGGACCAATCCATGATCCGCGAGTTGAACAGGTACATCCCGACAGCGGCGGCATTCGGTGGCCTCTGCATCGGCGCCCTGTCGGTTTTAGCCGATTTCCTCGGAGCGATCGGCTCCGGCACGGGTATCCTCCTCGCCGTCACCATCATCTACCAGTACTTCGAGATCTTTGTTAAAGAACAAAGCGAGTTGAGCATGGGATCTCTACTATTTTAAGTTTTTTTGTTAGTTATTTATGTATTTCATTATTTTTTTTTATTGAGTATCGGGCTTTTTTTTAAGCTTGACTGATAATGAAGGTATTGCTCACTCGAACCCACCCATATCGGCTTGCACGAAAGGATCATTTGAGAACCATCAAATTTTTCGTTTCACCATCCACACGGGGACAAGGGCTGCGTTTATTTGACGGCTGTCAAACGAAGTTCCGATTCAGCAAGTCGACCCGCACTAATTTCGTTGTTGTTCCGTGCGTCGGGTGATCAGTACTTTTAACGTAAAAAAAACGGACTATTTTAGTAGAGGTTGTCTACAAAACAAATAAAAACATTTTGTACTAAAACTGATAAAATCCTACGATAAAAAAAACAAATTCATTGTACAATACACATTTTTTGAGATATATATGAGATAAGGTAATATTTATGTGTGGTTGATTTTGTAATGTGTCTTCGAACCGTACGGATATTTGTATCATAATTAACTGTTGTTACTTTGTACATTTCCATCCATTTTTCCATGCATTTTTTTTTGTCATATGTTATTGCGAGTGCAATAAAGATTAAGAGAGAGAAACTTTATTTATTCGTTTTTTTTAAATTAATAACCACTTATTAAAACGATCCTTTACTTGGTTTTAAATAATTCGACTAATTTTAAATAATAACAATTATTTTAATAATCAGAAAAACACGAAAACATTCCGTAAATCCACAACAAATGAGTAAAAAGCATTTGTAGTCTTAATAAGACTCATTTGTTGCAAATTTGCGAAATGTTTTCATGTATAAAGTACTTTAATACAAAATTATTATTTTAGTAAATATAAAAGGATTTTGTACTAAAATTTATAATTAAAAGCAACTTGAGTAGAAACATCCAACTAATTCAAATTTTGGAATTCTTTTTAAGTTAAAACAACCCACAAAGCTACAATTAAACAAAAAATTCTATTCTGTTGGTATTTTCGAGTTACGTTACGTAAGAACTAATTAAATTATTGCGCTTTAAAAAAAACTCATTTTTTACTAGAAGTTGTTTGAAATATAAATTTTATTATACCTACCGAAATGTTAATAAACACTTTTAATGCCAACACTGCCTAATATACAGTTAATTTCATCAAAATTTCGACATAAGAGTTATGCAACCCTCTATACAAATAACAATTTTCGCATTCCAACGCAAGAATTTAACGAAAATATCGAATTTTGTATCAGGATCACAGAAGGACGAAGAGGTTATGTGTGCGCATTTAAAGAGGAAACAATCTAGGTATCTACTTAAAATATAAAAAATGATTACGCTATTACTACATAGATGGCAGTCAACAATATAATTTAGATTTTTTAAATTTGGTTACTCTAATCTTAATTATAATTTTCATACTAAACGTTTTAAATAAATTAAATGTATATTCTATTAATTAATACTATATTTAACTTTGAATGAAAGTATATGCGTTATTTTTAATTATATTAATACTAGCACCATCTATGAATCAAGTTCAATACTTTAAATGATAAAAAATGACTCCCAATTAAATTTAAAATACTCATTCCCAAGCAAATATTTTACGATAAATTATGTTATATTCAATTATGGCAAGGAATCTTTTAAACACATCGTATTTTTCTTTAAACAGAACATATTTTTTTATTACCATTAGCGTCATCTATTATTAGTATTTGTTACTTTTAAACCTCAATTAATTTTAAAACCTACGTTTTCAAACCGTTATATTAAAATAGTACATACAATAATAATCGTTAACTAAAATGCTTTACATTAATTCCGTTTTTTATATTAATTTAAAAGCTAATGCAATTTTAGTTTGCGTTACTATTAGCGCCATCTACAAGTAAAGTTCCGTACCTAATTATGATGTAATACAGATTCCTAATTAATTCAAAGGAATAAATTCAATAGTATACCTCTTTGCGTTTATGCGATCCGAATACAAAACTCGATATTTTCGCTGAATTCTTGCGTTGGAATGTGAAAATTACTGTGTGTGTTCGGTTGCCTATATAAGTAATAAATGATAACTGTACATATGTGCAAACAGATTAATATTAATAATAACTTATTTAAAACTTTAAAGAAATAATTAGAGGTTAATTAAACACTTTATATAATCACGAAGTGTTTAATTAACCTCTAATTAATATTAAAATGTTTCACCACGTATTAAGTGAGAATTTAATTCATCAGAAATAATTTATTATTTAAAAATTTAATAAATGTACAAATATTGAAATTACATAAACATTTTTGTAAATTTAATGAATCGAAATTTGAAAGGGTAGAAAATGGAGCGGAGTTCATAGAACTAGATGATTTACTACTCTAACCCTTAATTCTGAACGTTAGAAAAGTCCCTTAAAGCACCCTTTGAGGCTTAAACGGTTAGTAAATTAGTTAATTTGATTATTAATCGGTTATTTTAAATAATAAAGATTATAAATTGTTTTGTATATTTGGTTGCATATTTACATACATTTTTCAGGGTGAATCAATATTATATGGTTAGGACAATCGAATGGCGGTAGATAAACAACACAAAAAATATATATTATTCCTCACCAATATTTATTGCAGTCATGCAAAAATATTACATTTTTCAAAACGTTTAAATTACATAAGACGTAAACTCTAGAAAAGTACTCAAAGCTAAAAAAAGTGAACAAAAACAATCAATTATTCGGTTTAAAGAAAATAATAAACGGATAGGTAAAATCCTGTAATAAAATGAATATGTAAAAAGTAAACTGTCTACGCAGACGGGGGCTAAATATGTGCAGGTGGTGTTTCTGATCAGCGACGCTTCACCTGCGACCAGCCAGGTTCGACCTCTGATTGTGGTTCACGTGCTGTAACAAAAAAATATTTACTTAATTAATTGTAGTTTTATGCTTTATAGTAATAAACAGTTTTTTGCAGACTGGGCTATCTATCATATGATTGGATGTTTTCTAAACACTTTTCCTTAAAATTTCTTTTTATTTTAAAGTTTTCAGAAAGTTCTGGTTGAAAGTTTCAGTATTTTCCAACTTTTTCGTCAACTTTTTGAGAGCGTCAATTTTTGTATTAACTTTACCCAACATTATTTTTTTCAACATTTATACTTACGTTTTTCGGATCTTGTTATAGGTGGACGCCTATCTTCGCGTTTATCATCCTTCTTATCATCCCTTCGCCTTCCGTCATCTCTCTTACGAAGGTCGTCTTTAGACGAGTCCTTCGACCTCCAATCTGAACCCCCTCCTGTTGCAGTCCTGGGTGCGCTCCTCCAACTTCCACCACCGCCTGGCCTATCCTTCATGTCTCTGTCTCTACGCATGTCCTTTCCATCATCCCTACCCCTATCATCTCTGCGATCTTCACGGCGGTCATCTCCTCTACGGTCATCCATCCTTCGTTCGTCTCTGCGATCGTCTCTACGATCCTCTCTGCGGTCTTCACCCCTTCGGTCATCTCTGCGATCATCCCCCCTACGTTCATCTCTGCGAATATCTCTTACTTCATCTCTGCGAATTTCTCTTCCTTCATCTCTACGATTTTCTCTGACATCATCCCTGCGACCCTCTCCCCTTCCGTCGTACCTACGGTCGTCCTTCCTATCGCGGTCCATTCGGTCAAGGCGGCGGTCGTCTTTCATTGGTTCGTCGCGACGGTCATCACCTCCTCTCCAGTTATCTGAACGTTCTGTACGTTCTGCACGCTCAGGTTTACTAGACGGTGTATCCATAGAACGTAATCGTGCTGAAAAAAAAATTAAAAATAAAAATAAACCCTTAAAAAATAATTTTACTAATCATTACAACAACAACACAATATGTTGCAATAGAAAATTAAATGCAAAAGAATTACTTACTACATTAAATTATCAGTACATTATTAATAATAATAAATTTGATTATTGATGATAAATTATTTAATAACTTACGTGTCTTCCATGTGTCCTCTCTTCCACGCCAGCTGCTTTCCTTTTCGCGTTTATCCTTCATCGAGGATTCCCTCTCCTCCTGCAGCTTACGCTCGATCTCCTCCTCGCGCTGGCGCTGCTTAGCCGCAGTCCTCTCTAACATCTCCTGCTGTTCCTTGAACCGCTTCTCGCGCTCCTCCTTTTCGATCCTTTCCTTCTCCTCGCGTTCCTTCCTAGCGACCTCCTCCCTCAGTAACCTGGCCTCTTCTTCACGCTGCCGTTCCTCTTCGCGCTTCCTCTCCTCTTCCTCCTCCTTCTCGATGAGGTACTTGTGGCGGCGTTCCTCCTTACGCTTAGCTTTACGCACGGCCAAGCGCTTTCGGCGTTCCTCCGCCAGCATCTTCTCAAATTCTTTAAGTTTATCCTAAACAATCAAAATGATTAATAAAAACCCTTTAAGATATTTGTATAAAAAACGGACCTCGTATACAACATTCCTTTCCTTGAGGAGTTTATCAAGGAAGACGTCCTTATCGGGCTTCATCCTACCCAAACGCTCCTGATTCGCGACGGCCAATTTTCGCTCCTCGATGGCGGCGGCAATGCGCTCGGTTTCCTGTTGTTCCCAGAAGGCCTGATCTTGCAGTTGCCTTTCCTTCATGCTGGCTTGCAACAGCGGAATTTCCTCCAAACGCTTGGCCCTCTCGTAATAATCGACTTTCTTCTCTTGCGACTTCAGCTTGGCCTGCAACTCACGCCTTTCCTTCTGCAATTCCTCGGCTTCGCGAGCCGCTATCTGATCCGCATCCATTTTCTTAATATCCTAAAATTATTCATAATGAGCAATAACATAATATAAATGCAAATATATATTTTATTACATCTTCATCCAATTTCTTTAAAATTTTCTGTCCGTGAGAGGTTTGTGAGATTTGCTGCATTTTCTCCTTCAAATGCCTGTCCTTGATCTGCTGAATCTCGTTAAGAGCACGCTTACGTTCCCTTTCCTCTCTTTCGTGTTCCAAACGTTTTTGTTCAGCCAATGCTTGCTGTTTGGCCATTTCTTCCAACCTATATAATTACATTAAAAAATTTGTTGATGTTGAATAACTAATTACTTACCTTCGTTGTTCTTCCTCCTCCCTGACAGTATTCAACTTCTCGATATACTCCTTCCTATCCTCGATGATCTTGTGCCTCTGCAAGATCTTCTGGTGCTCCCTGACCTTGGTTTCATGGTAATTAGTGACCATAGCACTGCGCAACTTCTCCCTCTCCACCTTTTTCTTATTGGGATTGATTACAGCAATGGCTTGATGTAATACAGTAGCCATGTTGACCAATTGATTCCTAATTTGCTCGCTAGGCATGGATTGTAGTGTAGGTCCTTCGGGTTTATCCTCCCTCTGGCTCTCGCTCAGATCCATACCGAAGTGTATGCACTGTTTACCGTGATCGATACGAATTTGCATGTCGTTATGACGGACGCAATCCACCAACAAGCGCTCCATGTGGAACGCAGTGGTGAACTTGGCCAGCTCTATCAACCGTTTAAACTCAATAGTTTGGTAGACCTGAGCGATCTGCCTCACGAGACGGACCAAAGTTACGTCCTGCAGAGCAGGGATGTATAATTGTAAGGCGTTGTTTTCCTCAGCCTCGAGAGATTCGATTACGGATTGCACGCGCGAACACAAGAGAAGGGGATGGAAGTCTACTTCCAACCAATTATAAAGGTTTTGTAGTTGCGGCGTTGCCAAGTTTAAAACGTTAAAGCGCACCTAAACATAAAATACGTGATAAGATATTTTTTAAACATTAGGTTTATGTTGAATACTCACGACGTCTTTTAAGAGGCTAACTCTTGTAGGGGGTTGCAACAAACCCAAAAGGACCGCTAAACGCTGGGCCTTTTCCAGTGGGGACTTGTCGGTTTCGATGAACCTGTCGAATTCTGGATGCGCTGACGGTAATGGTATAGCTAAGGTTGCTATTAATACACGGCATGCCATTCTGTAATTTAAAAATAATAATTGTCAATTGTGTTTCGGGTAAAAGCCCGTATCAAGTTTAATTTGGCATTAATTACTTCTGATGTTAGTACCTTTGTAGTTCCTCTTGAGTGATATTCTTCTTCATCTCCTTGGAGAGCTGGTAGAGTTTGAAGAGTGCGGCGGCGTGGAATAAATAATTTCCAGCCTTCCAGAACACCATGGCCAATTTTTGATAATAGTTGGCCATGGTTTTAGGCACGGGCATCTTCTTCGACATGTTCATAAGGTTGTGGATGTCTTCGATGACTTTATAGGCTTCCTGTTTGAATAAATTAAGAAACAAAAATAAATTTACTTGAAATAATTCTGATTAGTATTACATCCAGCAGATGGCGCTTATTTAACTTATTTATTGTACTCAAATGTTTAAACATGAAAATTTCACACCTTGTGAACGAAATGTACATTTAACACTTAATAAACAAGTGAAGTAGGGAATAAACTGTGTGTTATTTTCATCTAAAAAACACTCAAGCCAACAATAGTGTTTAAACATGAATTTTCAAAATCTATCACGAAATAAATAGGTTAGGGTGGACACCTATTTATTTATTGTGATCAAATATTATTTTTACGAGAATATAAAGTAATTACCAATTAATTTTGTTATTATTTACCTGCCACAGTTCCATCTGAATGGCGGAATCGAGCTGGTAGAGTCGCGTTTCGAGGTTGAGCTGTTGCGTCTCGGGTTTGGAAATGGAGACATTGGCCACCTGAGCCGGTAGCTTGCAGATGTCTTCGAGATGCTTGCGAAGCTTGTCGCACAGCTTGCGGAACTCGGTCTTGCGGTTGTACTTGAGACAGAACTGGAAGGCCATGCGTCCGATGTCATGGTAAAGGGTCTCGACGTGGGCGTTAGTACGAAGGAGCTCCAGGCACTGGCAGTACGACTCCCACAAGAATTTCACCCACGGCGTCAAGATCGTCCGGTCGGAACGGTCCTGTGCGTCCTCACCAGATACAGCACTAAATGAAAAAATTATAAATATAAAAACTTTACAGTACAGCGCTTACAAACTCGGATGATATATAGTACAGATAGAGTAGTTTGTGTACGCGATAGATGTCGCTACATGCGCTTATTGCTTGATGCATATTTATTTATTTATTTATTTACGGAAGTCCATTTAAGTACAATATAAAATATAATACATATTATAAATGAATGAAACGCTTTAAGTGTAACTAAATTTCCGAAATACATATATATATAATCATATACCGTTCTACTCGTTAAGGGTTTGCTTGATACATTCATTAATAATTACAATCCATCAAACTTTAATATGATTACTCTCACCTCAACAGTATACTTTCCGGCGTCGCTAAATTATCAAGGTCATCGATGTCGATGACGGCCTGGGCCGACTGCTCCCTGGCGTTCTCCGTCTTCTCCTCGGCCATCCGCAAATAGCCACGTATGACGTTCTCCAGGGAGCCGACGTTTACGGACTGAAAGAGGTTCCGGTACTGGAAGAGGCCCTCCTTGGCGATGTGCGACTTCTTCAGCTCGACGCACAGGTCCAGGTACTTGAACATGATCGGCTCCAGCACCGACTCGGACAGGTTGTACGACCACTTCTTGTTGCGGAACACCTCCTGGAGGGTGTCCAGCGCTCTGGCCGGTTTACCCACATCGATAAATTCTGTGAATTAGTTTAAAAAACATTTAAAACACTAATAACAATTGCTTGAGGTATTTTAAGGGGAATAAAATTAGAGGTTATGTTGCTAACTTGTTGATTTATTCGAATAACATAAAACTAACTGAAAATACAGCTTCTAGAGTAATGCAAATAAAAAAATTTAAAATCCTTTCGACGAAAAAAAAATTAACCATATTGATAAATTGTGCAAATTTGTATGTTCAAAATTTTGTAGTATGTATCAAACATTTTAAATATTTATATACACATAAATCACTACAAAAAAAGTTAACAATCAGGTTTTAATAACTTAGAGGGTGAAACGAGTGAAATATTTAAATCAGATCATAAATAATGGATTTACAGCTTTTTTTTTTAGGAAACACCCTGTATACAGGGTGACTGACGAAAAACCTTTGGTGCTGTATCTCGCTTATTTTTTATCCGATTTTAATAAATAAAACATCAAATTATACCATTTTTAAAAGACTTTAATAGGATCTGAACTGTTATTTTTTCTCGCACCCAGCTTTTGACAAAATACGATCAACATTTTTTTTTTTAAATTGCACTATATATATATTTTTATTGATTCGCAAGGAGATTTTTTTTCTGAATATAAAATTGTAGATAAATTTATCCATACATCAAACTTAAGTCGAGAAATTGAGGATTAAAAAAATAAATAAAAAGTCAAGTATCCATTGTAAACAATATACAGACCCTATTTTAAATGTCAAAAGTGACAGTGACAGCCATTGATAGAATACTGCAACGATTTTTAATTATTTCATAATTAAAATGTTGCAATATTTCAAACACTGTACTAGAATTTTGTACTTCTATAGAAATCGTTTTTCAGTTTTTGAAATCTTGCAACATTTTAATTATGAAATTATTAAAAATCATTGCAGTATTGTACCAATGACTGACACTGTCACTTTTGACATTTGGAATAGGCTCTGTATATTGTTTACTATGGGTATTTGATTTTTAATTTTTTTTTTTAATCCTCAATTTCTCGACTTTGGTTTGATGAATGGATAAAATCGTTTACAAATTTAGATTCAGAAAAAAATCTCCTTGCGGATCAGTACAAAATATATATACAGTGCAATTTGAAAAAAAAAAGTTGATCGTCTTTTGTCAAAAACTGGATGCAAGAAAAAATATCAGTACAGTTTATATTAAAGTCTTTTAAAAATCATTTAATTTGATGTTTTATTTATTCAAATCGGATCAAAAATAAGCGAGATACCGCAACAAAGGTTTTTCGTCAGTCACCCTGTATATATATAACTAGTCCAGTTATAATAATACTACTGTGCGAGTTTTTGTAATAGATTTAAATGAATCTATTTATAGGTACATTACTCACGTGTATAAAGGAATGGTCTATTTTTCAAAAGTATTATCGTAAACATTGATGATTCAACAACTGCGTAAACACGAATTTGTAATAATGTGTATTGAAATAATTGAGCTGTGTAACTATTATGTGCCTGCGTATCCACTTTAAAACCGTTATTATTACTCTATTCATATGAAAATCGTTATTTTTCTGAATATTTCCGAAATAAATATTTTTTCAGGTAGTTAAATATTTTTAAAGTATTTATTGATGCAGTACGATGAACGCAATATTACCCTATATGAAATATGACATCTTCATTTAATCTCAAACTTTTGTTAACTGCTTCCCGTATACGCACAAGATATCTCGGACACGAACAAATTACATTCAAAAATAATTGTGCGGAAAGCGGTTAATAACAAACAAAAAGCTGCTCACTCTAGATTAAACATAAAATTAATACGCCTACCTTTTTATAACCTAAACAGCTACAATAAAGTTTGGCAAATGGCCTGTTGAAGAAATAAAAAAGAATCGAACAATAATAACTGAATGATTAGTAACCAAAGAGCAAAATTGTTATTTTTTTTAAATAATGGTGGGTGATAAAAACAAAAATCTGAAGTTGTGTGATGCCATCTACTGAGATAATGCAGAAATAATGCAGTTTAGAGCAAATTTCTCTTTATAGTTTTAATAAAATATGATCGAAAAAAATTGTAGTACCTTATAGCGACAATATTATTTATTATTATTATTATTAACCACTTGCGCTATAAAGACGTGCCACACACGTCAATGTTAAGCATGTTATATTGTAAAGCGTGGCACGACTATCGAAAGTTAAATCGAAGCGCAAGTGGTTAATAACAGATTACACCATCATCTTAATGATTAATATATTCTAAAATATGACCCTACAAAACAATATCGTCTTCTGTGAATACATAGAAATTGTTTTTTCAATTATTAAAAAATTCGACATCAATTCTATATAAACATTTTTAAATTGATTTGAAATGTTTATTTATGATTTTAAAGCATAAAATAATACAATTCAATTATAAAACAATCGCAACGGTAAACTTTCAAATGAATTATAATTTCGTGAGCAAATAATAAAGGCGTTGATTATTATTATCTATTTTAACTATTTTAATTTATTCAATTCAATATTACCCATCAATTTTTTAAAATTTTTATTAACCATATCTTAAAATATGTTCTATCTAAAAGTTACGAAATAATCAAATCCAAATACATATTTTATTCCTTGTTGATAGGCCATATTTTTAAATACTGTTATTAATAATTCAAACAATAAACAAATATGATGGGTATTGATATAATTTTACATCATTTTTTCTGTCGAACAGTTCACCAGAAATAACTATTTAGATATATATTGATACACTTATTTCAACTTGTACACTTCATAAACAGTTACGAAATCTTTATCGCCATCTTAAGGTTGAAAGAAAACAAACATTACTTTATGACCTATATGATAAACATAAGAGTAATGAACATAAATTTATAAAAAAAATTATTCTTGTTCCACACACATATTTTATAGTTTTGTGTTGAGAAAAACGTATCAACCTCAGAATTAAGGACTATTGCAATTATACAACTCATTCAATAACCATTTAATATAACAACACTTCCAAATAAAACGATTAAGTATAAAAGACTGTACCATAATTTCAGGCGTTTGTGTAACGTGGTTAACCATATTGCGCCGGCTGTTCGGCGGACTTACCGTTTGCCCTCTTGAGGGCGTTTTCTGGGCGCTGCCCGTAGCGAGCCATCTTCTAGGGTATCTCCCGGATGCTCTTTTCACATTTAACGAGTTAATGGGGGGTGCGGTACCGCTTTATTTTCGGGGGCCCTTCTTCGTAAAAGTGTCAAAGCACTCCCACAACACACCACCAGTAAAATGGCCGACCGGACGTTCAACTCGCTTGTCACCTGTCACACAACGGAAGTCGATTTCGGCGCAAAATTCAAATGTAAGTAATTTATCCCTAAAAATTATACAATAATCTATTACGTTAACATTCATAATAACTATAAATTAGATTATATTTGAAATATTATGTTGTTGGAATTCAAATGTATATTTTAAATTTATTTATTGGTTGTATTAAAGAAAACTGTAATTTTATAGTTTTATTTAATTGTATTGTATTATTTTACTTACTTGTAAAATATCGTTATAATAATAAATTATAGGGCAGAAAGACCGCAGGTCTATAACCCAGATTTATTTATTTGTTCTCATTTGTATTGTTATTGTTATTATATATTATGTTTTGTCCAAATAAAGATTATTGTATATATAATAAATTATATTATATTAATAAATAATATGTAATATTTAAATAATTGTATAATAATAGAGAGAATTTTTTTTAATAACGTTTTAATAATTTTTGTATAGAATACTGTAATTTTACCATCTTAAGGTTTTTACGCCGGCTAACTGTCATAATCGAGTGGGGGTGGAAATATACAATAATCTCTGGTTTATTATGTACCTGAAAACGTACGAAACGAGAGCGTTTTAAAAGAAAATAGGAAATCATGCAACGGTTCCTGCCGGTCGTCCTGTTCTCGCTGTTCTGTGCGGCGGACTGCGACATCATTTTCAGCGAGTTCAGCGCCGAGATTGACCAGTGCAAGGATGTGTGTGCAGACAGTTTTTTCCTTTTGCCCAAGGTAACGTTTAATGCATTTTCGGATATCAATACCGAAACTGACGCGTCCTGTCGCGCGTCGATATAGCAAAGTCGTAAACTGTACGGTGGTTTATTGTCGTCGTGCTGCAATTGATTGTTGGTGTTGGTTGCAGGGCAGCGAAACGCAGAACATTTGCCAGCGGGGCTGCAGGTTCTTCAACATTATCTACCTGAAGGACGATCATGATCTCAACGTTACCAAAGATGAGTGTTATTCATGTAAGTTTTTATTTTCGATAAATCTAGTGTGCTAGGTATAAACAGTTGATTTTATGTTGTTTATTAATAAAAAAAATAATTTGCTGACATGTTTAGGTAAGTACATAATTAATATTAATTTTAAACCCAAAATTGCAATGAAACATAATTACCTGCAAATTTGAAGGAACATATAATAATGATACATACTTTTAATACTTCTTGAATTATTTTTCTAGTAATAAAGTACCATTCAATTAGAAAAAACCTTGATTATATTAGCTTTAAATTATTATAGTTATTCCATATCTGATTGTGAAGTTTTACCCACATGATAGCCAAAGATGGAAATTGGTTTGTAGTTTTTGAAAGAATAGGGAACAATAAAAGTATGTAAAAAGAATTTGTTAATATTACAAATAGGATGTTTAAAATATTCTCCAACAGAAAGAATAACATCATTATTCAGACAAATGTACAAGTAATTGTAGAATTCAATAAAAATTTTAAAATAGAATTGTAATTGGCTGACCATTAAAATTTAAAATATTTTATTATACACAAACAAAGTTTACAATATTTTATCAATTTTTGATACCCTGTATTCTTCTTCATTCAACATTCGATAATGACCTGCGAAGGTCGGATCTATAGTTGTGTCAAAAATTTTATAACTTTATGTTTTAAAACGTACATAAATTATAAATTAAAAATGTTTCTCAAATTATCAGTTTTTCTGTCATATTCCCAAATGTTAAACTGTATTGATCAATTTTTTTCTTATTGATATTTCTGTATAGCAAATCCTACTGAACAATAAAATGAAATGCACATTTAATATTATCATTATATTTACAAATTTTTACTAATTGACTTGTAGATAATATCAAAATGTGCAAGCCAAAAATTCATATCATTCCAAGGTCACACGGTAAATTGTTGTATTTTTATATGCTATAGATTAAACAAAATATAAATAACAGTGATACATGTTTTTACGTTGTGAAATTTGATTTATCCCATCGTAACTTAATTATTAGTACAAATAATTCAAAGTAAATGTATGAAAGCAGTTTCAAATATCTACAAAACAAAAACCATTTGTATTTTATACATAAATGTATATACAGGGTTATTCACGCTATACGGCACAGAATATTGTGGCCAAAATACGTGACATTCAAAAAGTTTTACTTTAGGGATATATGGGGGTCTATTAGGGCTACTTTTTAAAATTATTTTCATAATATACAGGGTGTCCCAAAAACCTTAAAAGTATCAAAGTTATGTTTTTTTTTAATGAAACACCCTGTATTTTATTGCATTTTTGGATCCGTCTATAAAAATAAGTATGTGTTTTAATAAGGTTTTTATTACATAAACCTTAAGGTTTTTGAATTAATTTGAATTTTGTAAAAATGTAACCTAATTTCCATGTTTCAAATACTTAAAAAATAAGTAAGTTATGCATACCAAATTTACACTGAAGTATAACAATAGATCATATTTTATTTTCCAAGTATAATAAACTTGACATCTTATGCCGGGTGTAAAAAAATTGGAATTAAACAAATGAGAACTTTAAATGACTATAACTTTATTTATTTAAATAGAACGCTATATTTATTAATTTATCAGCAAATGCACGTTTTAATTACCTATCGAATGGTATTTAAATCTTAAGTGTTAAGTCTTCTCATTTTTACAGAAAACGCCAAAATATTGTTTATTGCACCGTTTTAGTACTTTTAAAGTAAAAATTTTAATGTATCTAGTTTTTTATCGTATTTAAAAACGTCAGATAATTAATTTAGTCTGTTACTTTAGTTTAAAAAGGATGTCTTTTGTTATAGTTGTGTTATTTTGCATTTTGTGTTAGATCGTTAGTAATCGTTATTGTTTGAACATGGTTGTTGTATGTCATTGTAAAAAATGAAAATTTACACAGATTTTCTTATACTGAGGTTTTTATAACTGACACTTCCAATTTCTTTAAACTGGTTTAATAGTCTCTCAAAAATAGCTGGCTTAGGGTGATTTCTTTCAGGAAACCTTTAATTATAAACTCGACAAGCCAATAAACAATTTTGATGACATTCTCAAAGCATAAAAATAATGCCAATAACCCCTTCTTTTGAGTAAATCTTCATTTTTTACCAAAAAATACAACAGCGATGTTCAAACAATAATGATTACTAACGATCTAACACAAAAATGCAAAATAAGACAACTATAACAAAAGACAGGCTTTTTAAACTAAAATGACAGACTAACTTAATTATCTGACGTTTTTAAATACCATAGAAAACTAGATACATACAAATTTTTACTTAAAAAGTATTAAAACGGTGCAATAAACAATATTTTGGCGTCTTCTGCAAAAACGAGAAGACTTAACACTTAAGATTTAAATACCATTCGAAAGGTAATTAAAATGGGCATTTGCTGATAAATTAATAAATATAGCGTTCCATTTAAATAAATGAAGTTATAGCCATTTAAAGTTCTCATTTGTTTAATTTCAATTTTTTTTACACCCAGCATACGATGTCAAGTTTATTATACTTGGAAAATAAAATATGATCTATTGTTACATTTCAGTGTAAATTTGGTATGCATAACTTAATTATTTTTTAAGTATTTGAAACATGAAAATTAGGTTACATTTTTACAAAATTCAAATTATTTCAAAAACCTTAAGGTTTATGTAATAAAAACCTTATTAAAACAAAACACACTTATTTTTATCGAAGGATCCAAAAATGCAATAAAATACAGGGTGTTTCATTAAAAAAACACAACTTTGATACTTTGATACTACTAGGGTTTTTGGGACACCCTGTATATTATGAAAGTAATTTTAAAAAGTAGCCCTAATAGACCTCCATATATCCCCAAAGAGAAACTTTTTGAAAGTCACGTAATTTGGCCACAATATTCCGTGCCGTATAGCGTGAATAACCCTGTATATGGGGTGACTGACGAAAAACCTTTGGTGCTGTATCTCACTTATTTTTTATCCGATTTTAATAAAGACTTAATAGGATCTGAACTGTTATTTTTTTTTCGCACCCAGTTTTTGACAAAATACGATCAACATTTTTTTTTTAATTGCACTGTATATATATTTTTATTGATTTGCAAGGAGATTTTTTTTTTGAATATAAAATTGTAGACAAATTTATCCATACATCAAACTTAAGTCGAGAAATTGAGGATTAAATGTCAAAAGTGACAGTGACAGCCATTGATACAATACTGCAAAGATTTTTAATTATTTCATAATTAAAATGTTGCAATATTTCAAACACTGTACTAGAATTTTGTGCTTCTACAGAAATCGTTTTTCAGTTTTTGAAATCTTGCAACATTTTTATTATGAAATTATTAAAAATCATTGCAGTATTGTACCAATGACTGACACTGTCACTTTTGACATTTGGAATAGGCTCTGTATATTGTTTACTATGGGTATTTGATTTTTAGTTTTTTTTTTTTAATCCTCAATTTCTCGACTTTGGTTTGATGAATGGATAAAATCGTTTACAAATTTAGATTCAGAAAAAAATCTCCTTGCGGATCAGTACAAAATATATACAGGGTGAGTTTTTTTCGATGTTCTCTATGGGGATCTCGGAAACTATAAGAGATAGAGAAACGGTTAAATGGGGAAAGAAGTGTAGATTTACGAGACGAATAAAATTCCACTTTCAAAGTTTTCAAAAAAGTCAAGGGTAACTAGATATTTTGAAAAAAGTAAAAAGTGTCAATTTTTTCAAATCAATATATCTCGGTTATTATAACAGATAGAAAAAAACTGTAAAGGACAAAGTTTTAGATAATTTTATGTAGATTAATAAAACATAATCAGAAAATTTTTATCGCCATTATTTTCCGAGATATGATGCAAACTTACATTTTTTTAAATGGAAACCATAGTTGGCTATGGCCTCATTCAAAAGGTATTTTTTTCTATTTAATCCAATATGACATACGACATAGTTATTTCTAAAATTAAGTGAGTTATAGTCATTTTAAATTTTATTATAAATAAAAAATGGGTAGCCATGAAAAAGATGAAAGTAAAACAATTGCAGTTGTTTATAATAATAGCAATATTGTAATTATTAGTTCTAAAATAAAAAATGAAAAACCAGCATAAGAATAATAATTTTGTAATTATCAAATGGCCTTCTGTATGAGGTATAAACCCATTTGTCAAGAGGATAATACTTTCTTACAAAAATATTATGAACAGATGAATCGCGATTAACTAATTGTAGTATTTTTAATCGCCACAATGAACATAGATGAACTTAAAAGAATCCACGAGAAGTTTCACAGAGAAAACTACAAATTAAATTTGGGTTTAATCAATGGTGTGTTTGGATTAATAATTTTCGGTCCATATATTTTTGAAAGCTCACTAAGTGAAACTGATTCCTTTTATTTTCTTCAGTAAACAGTTGAAGATACACTCGATTGTTTAAATTTATCATTACAAGCAAGATTAAAATGGTTCCAATATGACGGTGCTCCACCTCATAACATGTTGGCTTTACAAATTATTTAAATGATGATTTTCCTAACTCATAAGTGGGAAGAAATAAACCAATCCCAGGGCCACCTAGATCTCCCGATCTGCGCGTTTTATAATTGTTTCTGTGGGGTTATGTAAAAAACAAAGTATATGAAAAATCATATCATTCTGTGGAGGATCATAAACTAGCTGTTATTGAAACATTTAATTCAATTTACATGAGAATAGTCAAAAAGCCTTAAATTCAATTTTAAAAAGATATAATTTATGTCATAATAGTATTAATAGTGGACTCTTTGACCATATTTTTTTAATATTCAAATTTCTCTCCCATTGATATATTGATAATTACAGAATTACTTTATGCAGTTGTTTCATTTTGGTTTATCTCTGTAAAACTAATAATTACAATATTGCTAATATTATTAACGACTGCAATTATTTTACTTTCATCTTTTTCATGGCTACCCATTTTTTATTTATAATGAAATTTAAAATGACTATAACTCACTCATTTTTAGAAATAACTATGTCGTATGCCATATTGGATTAAAGAGAAAAAAATTACCTTTTGAATGAGGTCACAGCCAACTATGGTTTCCATTTAAAAAAATGTAAGTTTGCGTCATATCTCAGAAAATAATGGCGATAAAAATTTTCTGATTATTTTTTATTAATCTGCATAAAATTATCTAAAACTTTGTCCTTTACAGTTTTTTTCTATCTGTTATAATAACCGAGATATATTGATTTGAAAAAATTGACACTTTTTACTTTTTTCAAAATATCTAGTTACCCTTGACTTTTTTGAAAACTTTGAAAGTGGAATTTTATTCGTCTCGTAAATCTACACTTCTTTCCCCATTTAACCGTTTCTCTATCTCTTATAGTTTCTGAGATCCCCATAGAGAACATCGAAAAAAACTCACCCTGTATACAGTGCAATTTGAAAAAAAAAGTTGATCGTCTTTTGTCAAAAACTGGATGCAAGAAAAAATATCAGTACAGTTCATATTAAAGTCTTTTAAGAATCATTTAATTTGATGTTTTATTTATTCAAATCGGATCAAAAATAAACGAGATACAGCACCTAAGGTTTTTCGTCAGTCACCCTGTATATATCCTTTTTTATTGAAGTAATCTAAGCTTGATTTTAATAAATATTTTCTAGTTAAATAGTAACGAACATCGTTTTAATAATAATGTTATTACTTAAATAAATATCGCAAAATAGTTAAATTAATTTAGAATTCAATAGCTTGATACAAAATATTTTTGTTTTATTATAGCATGTGATGAAGCGTACGATGGTGAACCAAAGAAAACGTGTAACGCGGGCTGCGACGCGATGTCGAAGAAGAAAGAGAGCGAACTCTCTAACATACTCGTCTTCATCGACCAGGACAGCCCGAAGATCACGCTGATCGAGCCGGAGATCGAACTCCTCGAATCCGAACTCCTCTCCGATCCGCTGATCCAGAGCCAGATCGAGATCGGCTACAACGTCGAGTACAAGATCCCCGAGACGAAAATCCGCACCATGCCGATCGAGGACTTCGTGGAGATCGCCGAGAAGCAGCAGCAGCAGAACGGCGGCGGCGGCGGTGGCGGCGACTGGTTGGACTGCGCCTCGCGCAACTCCGGCATCCCGAAATGGATACTGCTGTCGGCGATCGCGTCCGCCGTCCTGGTCGCGCTCTGGCTGAGCATCACCAGCGAGAAGAAGGTCACCAACGAGGACGAGAGTACGCTGGTGAAGAGCGACGAACTGGCCGAGGCCTTCCAGGCGGACCCGTTGCCCGAAAAGGACCCGAAATTACTCGAGGAAGTACAGTTCTCCACGCCGCCGAAATACTCCATCGAAACTGAGAAGGTTTAAATTAAAGGCCACATGCACACAAGAACACACAAAAAAAAAATGGTTACTTATAGTTTGTATCAGCTGAATTTGTACAGGGTGTTTAAATTAAATTTTGTATTAGATTCAACGTCAGATACGTAAGTAATTTAATTTTCCAAAAAATTAGGTTTTTTTTTAATCCAAAAAGCAAGTCAATTTAATACAATCTTGATATTATACCATGATATTAAATTAACATAGCCAAGAATGCAATACTTCTGTCTTAACTTGTATTATCTAGCTAATATTTATACAATTAATTTAAAATAAGCTAAGATAGACGATTTCTATTACTTGGCTATAATTTGTTTATTAGCAGCTGAAGAAATGAAATCAACAATAATAATAAACATTTTACATCTCATTTTCTATGGTGAACTCAAAGAAAATTTAAACTCAACTGCTTGTTTACAGATAAAGTATTTTTTTAACATACTTTTTCATTAAAAAAGAAATGCAAAACTAAAACACTATATCTAAAAATACATTCCCTATTGATTAATCAAAAGTTGGTTGTGCTACTCATACCATGTTGTATATTCAAATGTGATTAACACAATATATTATTTAAAAAATGGCGAAGCAGTTATTTATAATGTAAAATATTTTTTATTCATTAAAACTAATAATCCGCATAAAAATTTTATATAAGCAAATATTATCATTTATCCTAATTAATAATAATTTTAAAAAAAGAACTAAATATTGTACGTAAAACTAAATAATAATATGCAAAATTGAATCTAATATAAACATATTTTAAAACACCCTGTACACACTTTACGTTTACGTAGTTCAATTTTACAAAGGCCGTGCGTACGTTTACGTTCTTTTTTATATAGCATTCCGCGTGACAACGACGTGTTTTTTAAAAATTAACAAACAAACAAAAAATATTCCTCATCCGCTTGGAAACTTAAAAGTACGTGTATTTTGATGTAGGTGTCGTTGCGTTCCTAAGAAACTCGTGTATCTTCAGTGTTTTTTCAAAATTTCTAGTCATGTACCAGACTGTTGTAATTGTTTTAAACCTTTCGTTTCCTTCTCTAATAACTCATCTGTGTAAACCCCGGAGAGCAACTAATAACGTTATCAGAGTTTACGGTGACGTCTCGTTTTTAATTCGGTCCTTTCTGCTCGGTTGTTTTTAGGTGGTTTGAATGTTCGATTTTTCACCTTGTTACTCAAGCAAGTTTTTTAGTGGGTTCCGTAAGTTTTTTCTTAATCTCGAATCCTAGGTGATATAAACATATATTTTGTAATTATTGTACACATTAAATAAAGGTAATGTTATTAAAACACATTGAATACCATTTTGTTTTCTTGTTAAAATATCTACATTAAAGGTTTAAATAAGGAAAAAAACAACACTATTTAAAAGGTTATAATTTACCTATTTACTTTCAAATTTTACATCTAATAAAATAAAAACGTCCTATTTTAGTAATTACAACTTAGCGTATAGTAATACAAACCATTAATAATCCGCAGCGGTGTTCGCTAAATAATCTCTGCGGCCAATGTTGGAAGCCTGTTTGTTTTGCAGCGCTTCTAATTTCGGACAGTCTGTGATCCTATGACCAAGACCGCCGCAATAAGCACAGCCTTTATCATCTGAAAATGACACAAATTGTTGAAAAATAATGGAAAAGCTAGTGATAATAAAATTTAATTACATACGAGTTACGATAGCTTTGTGCTGACTTATTTCAATAATTTATACATTATGGTAGCGTACTGCTGACCGATCTCAACAAATCACGCATTTTTACTTCGTACGCCATTTTTCGATGTAATCATATTTTGAACTAGGTAAGATAAAACTTGTTTCCTAATTTTTATAGCGAAATTAGGTAATTATAAAGTGTAAACTTACCTCCAAGATTAAGGTATTTCTCGTTCTCCGAGCACAACTCGGCGAGGAATTGGGGCACCTTCTGTTTGGCCTCAATCAAGAGATGTTTCAAATCGAGCAGAACGGATTCGTCGTTGGATTTGTTGATGAACGTCGTGGCCACACCCTGTTTACCCGATCGGCCTGTACGACCTATTCTGTGTACTGTACAAAAAATAAATAATTTTTATTAGAAATTAATGATAAAATAATGAGTATTTAAAATTGATTAGCGTTAAAAATCTCAAGGAAAAAAGGGGAAGGAATTAAATTGTATTTTTAGTCTGAAACTGAATAGCATTTGCAAAGTATGTAATTGACAAGAACCTCGATGCTTGCTATTTTGCCTTAATGGCTCAGTTGGCAGAACGCTGAACTAGCAATTACATTGCCTGAAAATTCGGTATTTAAAAATGTCTGCATTAAGAAAATTACATTCTCTGAAAATTCGGAAGCTGGAAACTACTATATTAAGAAAATTATATTGCTTACAGAATTAATATTCAAAAACTTTAGAAAGTTACGTAGTTAAAAATTTGTATATTTAGAAAATTACATCACTCCTTATCAAAATGTTCCTCATTATTGTGTCCACAAATAATATATTGTTGATTTTCATTTAATTATTAAATCATATTTCAAATGAACGTCAATAAATTATTCAACGCAGCGACATTATTTAATCTTTAGCATTTCTACCATTTTTTTGGCGCAAGGCTTAATTGCAGCGATTATTACGCGTATTTCACGCCAAGCGTCACAAATTAGAACTATTTTCCAATCAGTGCACACACTGTAATCGTTTTTTTCCCTCAATGCAATCTCTGTTATAAAATTCACCACGCTTAATAATAGTTAATAACTAACACAAAATAATAGAGTAATTAATCAGAAAGCGGCGTAGTTTATACGTAACCAATAAAAACCAACAATTACCATAGTTTTCAACATCGTCGGGCATATCGTAGTTGATGACGTGCTTAACGTCGGCGAAATCTAAACCTTTGGAGGCTACATCGGTGGCCACTAATACATCTTTCTGGTGCTTCCGGAATGCCTCAACGGATCTGGACCTTTCTTCTTGATCTATAAGAATAAATAAATAATTTATAAATTATACTAATTTCTTTTATTAAATCATGAATCAATATTGCCATTAATAGAGTTAGGAGTACTGTTTCTAAAGCCAATTTAGCAAAGATTTAAGACGAAAAATCGAAGTGTGTGTATGCAACCCAATATACGTTCATGCAATAAAGGGCATTAACTAAATATAAATATACCTTTTTTAACAGAAACATTTGTAAATATTCGGCAAAATTTTATTATTTTAACGCAACAAATGCCAATAGATGTAGAAAATTTATAATCTTTAGATATAATATAATGAATTACATTATCTGAATATAAAGATATCTTTTTATATACAGGGTGACTGACGAAAAACCTTTGGTGCTGTATCTCGCTTATTTTTGATCCGATTTGAATAAATAAAACATCAAATTAAACCATTTTTAAAAGACTTTAATAGGATCTGAACTGTTATTTTTTCTCGCACCCAGTTTTTGACAAAATACGATCAACATTTTTTTTTTAATTGCACTGTATATATATTTTTATTGATTCGCAAGGAGATTTTTTTTCTGAATATAAAATTGAAGACAAATTTATCCATACATCAAACTTAAGTCGAGAAATTGAGGATTAAAAAAAGTAAATAAAAAGTCAAGTATCCATTGTAAACAATATACAGACCCTATTTTAAATGTCAAAAGTGACAGTGACAGCCATTGATACAATACTGCAACGATTTTTAATTATTTCATAATTATAATATATATATATATATATATATATATATATATATATATATATATATATATATATATATATTTGGAAGTAGAAAATTTGTGATCTATAAAGTTTGGTTTTGCAAATCTAAAATTGATACGAGAAGTCCAATTTCAAAATTTCAAAATGCTGTACACAAAACATTTCAAGAACTTCTAGATAGTAGACGTCGCCAAATTAGTGTAATTTAAACTGATTAAATTTTGCCTTCTAAAAAATAAATTCTCAATTCAAAAAAATTCCAATAAAATGGTAAATTTTAAATGACGTTATTACTCAAATAGAATTAAATGGAGCAACTTTGATTATTATTTTATGAGAAAGGGTTTAGTACTTTTATCCATGTTAATTAAATGAAATTGAATATTTAAACAATTAATAAATATACAAATTCTGGAAAGTAGATGGCGCCATGTACAATATAATATAAAAATGAAGCCACTGTATGTCGAGAAAATTGTTGTAAAACAATAAAAACAATTTTTGAAATCAGTGTTTTCTAAGGAATGTAATATAAACTGATTAGGTGATTTCCTTACCTTTTCCTCCGTGTATAGCGACGGCCTCTACGCCCTTTAATAACAGGTACTCGTGGATGGCGTCAACATCCTGTTTCTTCTCTGCGAAGATCAAAACTGGCGGCGGTGTCTTCTGCAGGCATTCCAGTAAGTACACGATTTTCGCTTCCTGCTTTACATACTCGACTTCCTACCCATAAAACACGTAATCACTGCCTTTTGTATTTTAATTTTGCAACAATGTTACCTGAATGACATTCATAGAAGCAGCACCAGCTCTTCCCACGTTTATGGTAATTGGTTTTACCAATGCCGATCTGGCGAAATTCTGTATCTTTTTAGGCATTGTGGCGGAGAAGAGTAACGTCTGTCTTTGTCCCTAAAAATAATAATGTAGATTTATTTATTATAAGTAAATAGAAGTAAAATACGTAACTTTTAAATTCATTGTACATTCAAAAATATTTCTTCTTTTTAAGTAATTCCAAATTTATTTCAATCAAAGAAAAAACTATAACAAAAGACTTTTAGATTGACGTGAAGATAATTTTAATTAAATTATACACGTTAGAATTCTTTTCTTCGCAGATGTACATTACGGGCGCTGGGTGCTTATTAACAATAGCTAACTGGACCATGAATCATATATTTGTAGGTATGCAACCAAACACACAAAAATCCAACATTAGAATTTTCACTATATAAATAAAACTTACATTAAAATATGAAAATATAGTTCTGACGTCCTCTTCGAAGCCCAAATCAATCATCCGATCGGCCTCGTCCATGCACAGGTACCTGCAAACGCCCAAACGAACGGTCTTTTTCTCTAGCATGTCCATCAGTCGTCCTGGAGTAGCCACCATTATATGCACTCCCCTAATGTAATAATAATTTTAGAACTGTAATTTTTTTATACGATCAGGCATACGTACTTTTGAATAATCTCTATACACTCGGAAACTGGAACACCGCCGATGGCCAGACAGCTCCGAATTTCCGGCATCCCGTGCGACTGCAGCGTCCTGCAGAAGTCCTGGATGATGTCGTGGGTTTGCTTGGCCAGCTCCCTCGACGGGCAGATGATCAGTCCGTACGGACCCTCGTTGCGTATGAAGGGTAGTTTAACTTCTTGCTCCATGCAGAACATTATTATGGGAAGCACGAAGACCAGGGTCTTTCCGGATCCGGTAAACGCTATACCGATCATGTCTCTACCTGATAATCTATGAGTGAAATTTAAAAAAAAAACTAGAATTTTTATATATGGATGAAAAAAAAAACGAGTACACTTTATACCCATCTTGTTTTAACTAGTGTATTAATAATCAAAAGATTTGAATAAGCGAAAACATTTGATTAAAAGGTTGACTTATAGTATTTTATTTATATAGCAACAGTGCTAAATAAAGTTTATTTATTATTATTATTATAATGTATTTATAGTTAGTAATGTTGTAAACTAGGCAACTGAATGTACACGCAGTAGTCGGGTCTGTTGAAAAATTAAGAAAATGACTCCTTCTTGCTCTAGTAGTTGTCGTGTTTTAATCATTAACCAACAACCAACTCCCTCCAACTCACAGAACAGTTCATGTATGTTCATAAAAATTAATATACAATACCTTAAAACTTACTTCGTTAAACAAGTTATGCAACCAAACTGACACACCAAGTAGAAAATGAAAGGCACGTTGTACTCACTTTTTTCACGTGATAATACAACATGCATTTATTTTCATTCAACTCATTATCTTTACATATGCAAGTTACACTAAACAGATTCATTAAATGAATGAATTAGTGTGTACGGTTGCATACACACTAACTTATTAATGCCAGATATGATTAATAGTCGAAGCTATTATTTTGTTTTGCATCTTGAAGAAACTACACTTTATTGTTCTGTGAAGTTCCCATTAATGCATGATTTTTAAAATTAAAATCGTGCATTATTAAAAAATCGATATATGGAAAAGGTTCTTTCATACTAACACTGTAGGTATTCCTTGGACCTGAATAGGGGTGGGTTTCTTGATCTTTTTCATATCCAAAGCCGCGATGATCCCTTTGTGGAGCTTCATTTCCCTGAAGGATTTCAGTGGCGCTGGGATTTCCTCTCCCTCCACGAGTATCCTCAACTGGTTACGAATTTTATTGTGTCTGCTTTCCGGTAGAGAAAGAATGTACCTCGGCGGTCTCCAGCTAAAAAAAACAATTACCATTCTCTCCATTAAGCAGTTGTGATTGTTAATTTATTGATCATATTTACCTAGTTTTAATTGGATCACTGTACTGAATGCCTTTGGCCAACTCTGAAACGCCCATTAAAGCCTTCTTTTCGGCCACACTCTCCAGGATTTCCTCTTCCTTCTTCAGCTGCCTTTCCACAGCACTAACTTTTTTTGCTATAAAAAACAAAAAAACATTAATAAGCTACATGAAGCAGCATAATTACAGGTTCCACAAAATTAAGCCTGTATTATAATCAAGTAATCAAAGCCTATCAGATTTTACTACTAATTCAAAAGTACTAATCTAATTTATGCTATTTTTTGAGGCAAGAAAAAAGAGTGATTTCTCCAATTGCTGGACAAAATGTTAGATTTTTTAGTGAATGAAACCACAATACTTTAAAATTATTTCTTTAAATTATTGAAAGCAATATTTTTTTGATATAAAGAACTTTTAGTACGAATTACCGCTACGTGAGGCATCACTGTTATTATAAGATTATACTGTGACCATCTTATTATGAAACTCAATAAAATGACTAAATCAAAAACATACACACCTTCTGCTAATTTCTTCAATTCAGTGTGTTGATCGAGGAGGGATATATTGTATTTTCGTCCCCACACCTCGTCCTCGTCTTCATCGTCATTTGTTTCGTTTTCACTAGACGACTTCGGCTTCGATTGTTCATCCTTTAACTACACAAAAAAATTAAATTTCTCATTACTTGTTATTATTATTATCTTCAAGTAACTTAATCAACCCAATTCTTCTTAGTTGATTTGCTCATTTCGGCTTACCTGGCCCAATCTTCCCAACTTTAACAATTGCTGCTTTTTCCTCTCTTTCACAGGAACGTAGGGTACGTAGTCGTCATCGTCCGAATCGGAATTTTGTTTGTCGTCATCTCGGCGGTATCTCTAAACAAAAGGAGAGAATACGGTGGTAATACAAATTTATCACATTCAAGATGTACCACAAAGCAAACTACTTTGCAATCAAATATTTAATTTAAAAAATGAGAACATAAATAATTTAAAAGAATCTCCGAGAATGGCAAAAGTGCATCACTTGTCTATGGAAGAATTTGGGTTTGAGTGGAAGGCCATTGGATAACAGTGAACTCCGCCTGTGACTCCTGTGTCCTAAATTATTTGTATTTTTTAAATGAAATGCATGTATATCATGTATTGGTTTTGAAGTTGTTTTTTTTAATTTGTGAGCAGGAGAAGCGAAGACATTAAAGAATAAAGAAATTATATTTGTGGATTCCAATATATTTTAGGTTTTATAAAATTGTTTTTATTTTATAGAATATCAAAATTCATTTTTTGTGATTCGTGCTATTTTTCTTCTGTATATTTTTCAAACTTTTATTAGTGTTTAGATTTCGTACTCTTGACCTAGGCCAATAATGTATTTATTGCAATAGGTAACCTTGACCTGTCTCATTAAATTATCCGTGTTTCTAGCGTACCCTTGACCTAGGCCAACAAATTAATCATTTGCCTAGCGTATCCTGGACCTACCTCAATAAAGTATTCATTGCCCTAGCGTACTCTTGACCTAGGTTAACAAATAAATCATTGAGCTAGCGTACCCTTGACCTACCTCAATAAATTATTCATTGCTCTAGCGTACTCTTGACCTAGGCTAACAAATTAATCGTTGTCCTAGCGTACCCTTGACCTATACCAATAAATTGTTAATTGTCCTAATGTAACCTTGACCTAAGCTAATAAACTAATCATTGGTCTATAGTACTCCTGACCTACCTTATTAAATTATTATTTATTACCGAAAAAAGTAATTTTCCCAAAAAAAACAATTAAAACTTGCTATAAATAGAAAATTTAAAAAAAAAGTTACATATTTGCTCAAAAATTAGAAAAACAAAATTGAAAAATTCTTAAAATTAAGAACACTGAAATATTTGTACAAATAAAAAACAACTAAAGAAAATTGTTTAACAAAAATAAATAATTGAAAAATTCCAAATAAAAATATTTTCTAAAAGAAAAAAGTTGTAAATAGAAAAATAAAGTTAAAATTTTGCAAACAAATGAAATTTCCTTCGAACAGCTGGAAAGCAAACATGAAACGTTCTTTTAATTTCTACAAAAAAATCAACATTAAAAAAATTACTGTATCAAGAAAAAAAAATGAAAGAAACAGTTGAAAACAAAAAAACTAAAAAATTGAATTTAAAGTTTCCTAAAAATAATTGTTTTTTTTTTACTAAAATACAACAGAAGAAAATTATTTATTTAATATTTTTGAGCAGAGTTTTATAAAGATTTCTGAATAACTTTCTCAATTGTCAGTGAAACATTTGACAAAATTTAATTCAAAAATTTGTTTTTAAATAATGTTTAAAATTAATTGAGTTTCATATACCTGACAAGTTGACAAGTTGAAAAATTGCGGAAAATTTTCAAAAACAAAAAACAAAAAATCGTCAATAAAGTAAATGAAGTTTGAGGGAAAAAAAATTAAAACAATCATTTTATAAACAAAATTCTTAAAATAAAGAAAATATCTCAATTGATTAAAAATTGGTTCAAAAAACATCAGTTTCTCAAAATTAAACAAGAGACAATTGAAAATTTTCAAAAGAATAATTGAAAAGAGGACAATTAAAAACAGTTCACTTTTTATTTGTCATTTGTCATCTGTAATTTGTATTTTTTATTTTACATGTTTTAGATAATGTTTCTCTTGTATTATTAAAAATTAAAAAAAAAACAAAATAAGTAAGTAAGTAAGTAATAATAACGTTTTACAAATAAAAAACAATTGAAATTCTTAAAAATAAGGGGGAAAATAGTTTTAGAAAATCTCAAAGGAAAAACAATTGATTAAAAGAAGACATTAACATTTGGACAATATCTAAAAATCAAATGTTAAAAATCAACAACAAGAATTGAAAACAGTGAAAGAGTAACTGAAAAACTGTTGGATAGTTTCTAAAAAAAGCAGCTGAAATCAGCAAAAAAATTCCTTGAAAAGGTTCGAAAACAATTGAAGAATAACTAAAAAACTGATAATTTCAAAAACAGCTGAAAATCGACAAAAAATAAATTTGCTTTAAAAAATCCAAAGTTTTTTTTACTAAAAAGAACATATTTATATTTTTTTTCTTGGTTAAAAAATATTTGAATTCAATAACAAATGAAATGAAAAGCAACTGACAATTATATAATTGTCTCATTAAAAAAGCAGTTTTAAATTTATCAAAAACCAATGGAAAATTTATTTATAAAAATAATAAAAGATTATTTAATGACTATTAAAAATAGTTAAAAAAACTTTCTCAATTAAATATTTTGCTTTCACTTAGAATTTATCATTTGTCATCTATCATTTGTATTTTTTATTCTACATATTTCCCTTGTTTCATTAAAAATTAAAAAAACGGAATAATGTTTTATAAATAAAAAAACAATTGCAAATTTATGATTATAAGTAATCACTAGAAAATATCTCTAAGAAAAAAACAGTTGTTTAAAAGGAGGCTTAACATTTGGACTACTAAAAATCAGAAAAAATGAAATTTGTTTTAAAAAAATTCAAAAAGCAATTTAAAAATGGTTAAAAAAATAACTGAAAAACTGTTGGATAATTCCAAATAAAAAACAATTTTTTAAAATTAATTTAAAAAACAAATGAAAATTTGCGAAAACATAATTGAAAAGTAGCAATTAAAAACAGTTGAAAATCTTAAAAAATGATTTTTCATTCACCTATTATTTGTCATTTGTTATTAGTCACTTGTCATTTGTCGTTGGTATTATTTATTACACAAATTTTTGAGAATGTTCGCTTTGTTTAAAAAGAAAAAAACAAAATTTTGTTTTACACAACAAAAAATAATTGAAAATTACTGAAAATAAAGACTAGTTGAATAATTCCCAAAGTAAAAACAATTGAGTCAAAGAAGACGGAAAAACATGTGGACAAATTCAAAACAATTAAAAAACAACTGAAAAAACTGTTGGATTGGAAAAATAAAAGTTTGCTTAAAAAGTTAAAAAGAACAATTGCAAAACAATGAAATAATAAATTAAAATTTGTTGATGTAATTTCTAAAAAGAAGCAGCAAAAAATTCGTTTAAAAACTTCAAAAACAACTGCAGAACAGTTAAACTAAAACTGTTCAATTATGTCTCAAATAAAACAGCAGAAAATCAGCAAAAAAGGAAAGTTGTTTGAAAAGCTCAACAAAAATTTAAAAATAGTTCAAAAATAAGTATAAATCTGTATTTTTTAATAAAAAATTGCTCGGCAAAAACAAAAGTTTGCTTAAAATAGAAAAAAAAAAATTAAAAACTGTTGAAAAATAATTAAATGATTTCTAAAGCAGCTGACAATCAGTAAAAACAAGAAATTTGATTAAAAAGTTCAAAAACAATTGCAAAACAGTTCATCCGAAAAACTATTCGATAATTTCTCAAATAAAACAGCTGAAAACCAGCAAAAAATAGAAATGGAAAACATTTGAAATTAAAAGCAATTGACAAATTGCCAAACAAAAAAAATTATTCTCCCTGTACTGATTACATTATTATACCCTAAAATATTATTATTATTTTTTCAACTAATAAGATATTTTCCATAGTTAGAAAAAGGGCCTTAATTCCGATAAACTAAATCTCAATAAAAGATTAAATTTTCAGTTATATTTGAAAACTGCATTTAGTTTTAATGATAAAACATAAACGATGAAAAATTACACTATAATAATATTATATTTTGAGTGAAAATCCTTCAAAAAAATGAACTCCACCTGCCCTCCCTTCAGCTAAAACTTTGAGTATATTTTTGTATTTTATAATATAAATTTTGTGATATTTTGTTAGAAAGAAGTGCAAAGTAATAAATACATATATAAATGAAGTGGCCCCATTCCAAACCATACATCAGAGCCTACAATGTTAATCCATAACTGTTGCTGTGCGAAATTGTTTACAAATCTGGAATTCTTGCCCTATAAAATTAGTTAACAACTGACAACTGTAAATCAGTGACATGTCTATGTGTGCGCTTATATCTAGTTTCTTTTCATCTATTATTCGTCTATTTTTAATTTGCCTTTTGTTTATTTTTAAATGTTTTTATCTTTTCTTTCCTTTGTTCATTGTATGAATATGAAATTAAGCCTTTCCATGTGAACATTTATTGACTTATTTATACATTTTTCTAAATAATGATGAACAGTAAATAAATAAATATTAATATATTATTATTATTATTTCGTCATCTGCCTAAGATATATTTTTTTAGAACATTAGGTATTTTAATTTAAAATTACCTAATGTTATAATTTTGTTTCATCAATAGTGTAGTAAAAAAACTATCTACCATATTAAATTCGATCTGTTGTTCCAAAATTATATATGTAGTAAAGTTTTTAATGTTTCAAAAAAAAAAAATTTATGTATGTTTTTTGTAATTTATTTGTTTGGAAATGTATTTTTTAAGAAAGATGTACAAAGAATTAATAAACAATAAACAATTATCAATAGAATACGATAACCAAATTAAATGAAATCAAATCAGTTTATTACACTCTTGCCAAATTTTAAATGTTTAAACTAATAGTATTATATGATCATTGCAGATGTGTTCGTCAGTAATTGGAATTTTAAACATTACCATAGTTGTTAGATCGATACTGGCAATATTTACTTCGTTATACATTTCAATTAAAAATTATAAAGACACTTTCTTCGTTAATATTTTAACATTTTAATGTGTAAATTAAATAAAATTAATTTACCGATGCAGATGGTTAGAAATGAAAATTTTAAGTGAAAAATAATTATTTTCCTGAGCATTACTGCACCGTTATCTCACAAAACATATGCAAGACATAACAGCTAATAGTTAAAACAACTACTCCTCGTACTAATGCACCGCCAGGCATTGAATGATATAACTATTAGCTGCCGTCACATGACTTAAATCACATTAAGTACAATACGACGTTTTTTGTGTTGTTATCGTTTCTTTAGGCACATCACGAAATTATTAAGAAGGGCAATCCCTGGACACGTGTTTCGCTGTATCACAGCTCGTCAGCAGAGCTATGCCCTTATGGCGTGGGTCCTTGGAAGGACCCACGCCACTCCTTAGTACGAGGAGTAGTTGTTTTAACTATTAGCTGTTATGTCTTGCATATGTTTTGTGAGATAACGGTGCAGTAATGCTCAGGAAAATAATTATTTTTCACTTAAAATTTTCATTTTTAACATTTTATTTAGCAACCATAGTTTCAATCATGTGCTATTCATTATAACATATTTTTAACATAGTTTAAGTTATGTGCTTGTGTTTTATATGTTTGAATAATGTATATTAGATAGCAACATTGCTAAATAAAGATTATTATTAAACATAGTTATTTACAAGTAAAGAAAATGCATACATTTCCCAATAATTTCTCGCTGTATAAATGCATGTATTTTCCCATTTTGTCAATTACTTTTATTTTGATAATGAAACTATAATCACTAAATAAGACATTCTTCTGATATTGACGAAGGACGTGCCTTATTTATAATCAAAGTTGTTGCAATAATTAAAGGATATAACAGAAAAGTCATGATATTTACCTTATTTGGAGGTTCGGGCCCAGACATGCTTAATTCCACTTCACACTAACATAATCTAGAAATGATTAAAATATTAACGTTTGTTATTAAACATTTAGACATAACCTATACACACAAATAACTTGAAGTTAGGCATATAAGAATATTTTCTATGTTAGGCACTCGATAAATTAATTTGTAAAGGTTGGTATTGATCAGAACAACCAACATATTTAGCCGCTAATTTCAATTTAAACAGTGATTGTATTGTAAGTATTTATACAGTTTATTTTAATTTTAATTATAATATTATATTAATCACTCTTGTTATATTATGAATTTGTTTTAAATTGAATTCCATTGAATAATTTATATGTATTATTATATATGTTGTCTTGTAATTTGAGCAATAAATATTATATTATAGCGTTAATTGAAATATTTCAATCAACGATTATTGTTAGGATCTATACAATTAATAACCAACGAGTAAATATTACCAATTAACTTGTTGCTGGTTTATAAATCACGCAATGTAATGTATGGTAATGGAGAATAGTATAAACAGATTTTGTCTGGGTTTCAATATTAAAATTGCTTGACTTACATCAATGGCAAATTCTAATCATGCGAGGACAGGCCGAAAACAATGTTTAAAAGAAAATAATACTGCTCCTTACCTGAACCATTGTAAAATCATCATAAAAAGTGATTATCTTGTTTCTTTAACCAATGTTGTTCCTTCTCATCATAGAGCTAAATATTCTTCATCCAGCTCACAAACTAGAACTAACGTTTCGTTTCACTGGCGGTGAATGGTAATAGTCACAATCTGTATCCAGACTTGACTCTTTCGCCATCTGTAAATCATTTAATAAATTATGATTGTTGTTGCAGAAACAATCTTTTCTTATTTAGTATTGCAGAGAAGGCGAGGGTCGAAAAAATACGCCATGTTTGTTTGTTGTAAAAAAAAGCAAATCGTATGTTTTATATTTGCCACATAAAATAGCTACAGTTATTTAATTAATGTGGAAATAAATCTACTAATTTGTAGGCGCGATTAACCAAAAACCAATATATTATGAGGCAGAAACATTATTCACTCATTAAAAAACGTCCCGGAATATAATAACAAACTCGATTTCAACTAACATTTTTATGGCCTACTAAACGTCCCCAAGGAATTATAGCCATATCCAAATTGTACCCAAGAATATTATAATATTATTTAAACAAACTTACCATTTTACAGGACTGAGGAAATTCAGATATTAACTGTGTAGGAAAATTGTGTCGAAGCGTCGTCGGCCATCACTTTATCTGTTGTTTGAAAAAATTAAACAAATACGTCCCGTTACCATGACAACGCGTTCAGCACTTGATAAAGTTTATTATTTCTTTCCCTGATAGGCGTCACTTCATCGGTCGTCATTTTCAAACCTATTTACGTTCAAAAGTTAAAATTAGCGTGAACTCGCAACCTGTAAATACCTAAATTGAATGTGAAGATCAGATTTGGATGCAGAGGATCTTAAAAAAAGGTTAGTGGATGTGTTTTTAAACAGTAATGATAAGTTTTTTAACGTCGGTCTGAAATGTGTTGGAAATTATAACCACCATGATGGAAAATAATTGTTTTATAAAATAAGATGAAATGATTTATTTTCATCATATTTAATGCACCACAAAATAAACGACTTCACTATTACCGTTGATTGAAATATTGTACAATATTTTAATCAACGCTATTACATACGAGTATAAATAACGCAATTGATAGTATTGTTTATATGTATCGTCTGATATAAGCAGCCAAACAATATTTACTGAATTTTTTGGCTTGCTTTGTTTACTGTACTCTTGATGAAAGGAAATTATAACATTAGGTAATTTTAAATTAGAAGAACACTTGTTATGTTTTATATTATAATATATAATATTACCCAAGCCAAATAATTATTTTACGTAAAATATGGGAGTTAATGGACTGTCTTACAAGTAAATATCAAATAAAATGAGACAGAAGAGAATATCTGATTATTAATAAGGGTTTAAGTGAGTGAAAATGTTTGAATGTTAACTCCATCAAGTTTTTGTCACGCAAAGCTTTATGTAATTTTATTTTGTTATTAATTTCCTCTGTGTGCGATTTTTAAGAGAGGTGACCGAAGACAGATAAATGAAAGCCAGGAATGAGAAGATCACAAACAACTACCTATAATTTATACCTATATATTAGTGTACTGTGGAGTAGATATAGTTAACCTTCTGTACTAAACTCGGCTAAGGAATTTGATGGTGATAACAGCGCCCTCTCTTAAATATGTTGTGAATTCCACTCAACGCTTTCCATGAAGACATTTTCCAAGTTTTACTCCTGATAGAAGGGATAATAACTAAATTAAAAGTAAGTAAATTAAATTTTCACGTGCACGTATATACAAATCTTTTGTTAATTATTTTTCGAAATAAATCATTTGTACTTTTGCATTTTCAAAGAAATTTTTAAACTTAGTAGTAGTAGTGTTTGGCTATCGACCACGTGGTCCTTCCGACGTGTTATTTGTGTGTGTAAGTGAGCTTGTTACTTTAATCGATCGCCCCCGTGACTCTAAAGCACCATTAATTGTATCCCAATTATGAATGGTATAGTTAACCAATCCAACTGTTTTAAACTTGTTTACTTTATTATATTTTAAAATAAATTGCCCCACATATATTTTCTTCGGTGGTTTTTTCTTATTTCATTATAATAATAAATATTGCTTGTCAATTTATCTAGCAATTTTACTCCAAATTGTTTTTTTTTAGATATTTGTCGACTGTTTTTGAATGTACCACTCAACACGTTCCTTGAAGGAATTTCTCTTCTCCATGATTTTTATCACTCGTTAATTAACGAATCAAACGTAAGTAAACTGACTTTCATAGTGTAATTTCATTTGTTTTCTTTTGTATCAACTAATCAATTATTTAACTTAAATGTGTATACAGGGTGACTGTGACAGGTGCTGTATCTCGCTTATTTTTGATCCGATTTGAATGAATAAAACATCAAATTAAATGATTTTTAAAAGACTTTAATATGAACTGTACTGATATTTTTTCTTGCATCCAGTCTTTGACAAAAGACGATCAACTTTTTTTTTTCAAATTGCACTGTATATATATTTTGTACTGATCCGCAAGGAGATTTTTTTCTGAATCTAAATTTGTAAATGATTTTATCCATTCATCAAACCAAAGTCGAGAAATTGAGGATTAAAAAAAAATTAAAAATCAAATACCCATAGTAAACAATATACAGAGCCTATTCCAAATGTCAAAAGTGACAGTGTCAGTCATTGGTACAATACTGCAATGATTTTTAATAATTTCATAATAAAAATGTTGCAAGATTTCAAAAACTGAAAAACGATTTCTGTAGAAGCACAAAAATCTAGTACTGTGTTTGAAATATTGCAGCATTTTAATTATGAAATAATTAAAAATCGTTGCAGTATTGTATCAATGGCTGTCACTGTCACTTTTGACATTTAAAATAGGGTCTGTATATTGTTTACAATGGATACTTGACTTTTTATTTATTTTTTTAATCCTCAATTTCTCGACTTAAGTTTGATGTATGGATACATTTGTCTACATTTTTATATTCAGAAATAGAATCAATAAAAATATATATACAGTGCAATTTAAAAAAAATGTTGATCGTATTTTGTCAAAAACTGGGTGCGAGAAAAAAAACAGTTCGGATCCTATTAAAGTCTTTTAAAAATGGTTTAATTTAATGTTTTATTTATTAAAATCGGATAAAAAATAAGTGAGATACAGCACCAAAGGTTTTTCGTCAGTCACCCTGTATAAGCTTGTTGCAATTTGATTTTGCACTTTCAGGGAATTTTTTGTGCTTATTCCATTTTCTTTGATTATTTTAACTTTACTATCTATTAAAATAAAGCGTCAATTTTTAGTGCTTGGCCATTTTATGTTATTTTATTGTTCTAAATAATGTTAGGTGTGTATTTTTTATGGTAATTATACTTTAACACTTTTTTTTTAGATATTTGTCATCTGTTTCTACTCAACGCGTTCTATGGAGACAATTCCCGGATCCATGACTTTTATGAATTATGAAGATCCAAGATGGCATTGAAAGAGTCGATAGTGAATTAATCAAACGTAAGTAAACTGGTGTAATTTCATTTGTTTTTTTGTGGTTTAACTGTTTTTTTCTTCATTTTTTTTGGTAACCTCATTTTTTGAATAATTAATTTGATTTGTTTCAATTTTTTTTCGCACTGCAAAATTATCCTTGGTAATTTTTATTTGATTATCTTTTAAATAAATCACCACCTGCTTTTTTTCGTTTATTTTTGCTAGTTGAATAGTTTAATGTGGTTTTTCCAGATATTTATCTGTTTCTTTACTATTTTCTATTTTAAGAATGATTTTATTTGTTTTTTGATTATATATAATTTGCCTTTCTAGATATTTAACTGGTTTTAGATATTTTGGGTAATTTCAGGTGATTTCATTTTATAAACAATTCATTTTAGTAATAAAATGTATTAAAGTCATTTCTCATTAATTTTATTTGACTATCTTTAAATAATATATCAGAGCTATTTTTTGTTTCATAACACTTTTTCTAATGAACTTTATTTGCAAAAGTTCATTTATTTTTGGAAATTAGTCAACTATAGACTTCACAATGGCAATTGTTTTATTTTTTCAATACAATCTCTCCTGACTTTTAATTATTTTCTAGACATATGGTGAAGTTCAATTGTTTCTTTATAGATATGAAACTATTTTTTAATTAATTGTTTTTTCCTTCAATAATATCTCTTTGAAATTTAAATTAATTTCTAAGCAAACCCTTTTATCAGTAAACAAATTAAAATAATTATTAAGAATAAGGAAAATAATGAACTTGTTTATACCACTTTTTATTTTACTGACTAGTTTCCATTACACGGCAATTAAAACTTGTTACAGCAAAATAAAAAGTGAAAGTAAAAAGTTAATTATTTTAATAATTAAAAATGTACCACGAGTGAAGGTTCGCAAAATTCAAAAATGGTTTAAAAGAAGTACAAAACAAGGGGAATCGTAGAACATAATTTTTAAACTTTAAAATAATTAAATAAGTAATTATGAAGACTTACTATGTTTTTTATCACTAAAATTTAGGTGGTAAAAAACATAGCAAGTGTTTATATCATGAATTACCACGTAGTAACGGTAGCAACCATCATCAGAGTTATGAAGACTTTCATTTCGTGATAAATTAATAAATAAAAAATCATTAATACTACAGTAAAAAGTGTTAATCAAGAAAAAAAAGTATATAAATACCGGGTTTTTCACGCTATACGGCACGGAATATTGTGGTCAAAATACGTGACTTTCAAAAAGTTTCACTTTGGGGATATATGGGGGTCTATTAGGGCTACTTTTAAAAATTACTTTCGTAATATACAGGGTGTCCCAAAAATGTTTTAATAAGGTTTTTATTACATAAACCTTAAGGTTTTTGAAATAATTTGAATTTTGTAAAAATGTAACCTAATTTTCATGTTTCAAATACTTAAAAAATAATTAAGTTATGCATACCAAATTTACACTGAAATGTAACAATAGATCATATTTTATTTTCCAAGTATAATAAACTTGACATGTTATACCGGGTGTAAAAAAAATTGAATTAAACAAATGAGAACTTTAAATGGCTATAACTTCATTTATTTAAATGGAACGCTATATTTATTAATTTATCAGCAAATGCACGTTTTAATTACCTATCGAATGGTATTTAAATCTTAAGTCTTCTCGTTGTTACAGAAAACGCCAAAATATTGTTTATTTCTCCGTTTTATTACTTATTAAGTAAAATTTTTTATGTATCTAGTTTTCTATGGTATTTAAAAACGTCAGATAATTAATTTAGTCTGTCATTTTAGTTTAAAAAGCCTGTCTTTTGTTATAGTTGTCTTATTTTGCATTTTTGTGTTAGATCGTTAGTAATCGTTATTGTTTGAACATGGTTGTTGTATTTTTTGGTAAAAAATGAAGATTTACTCGAAAGAAGGGGTTATTGGCATTATTTTTATGCTTGGAGAATGTCATCAAAATTGTTTATTGGCTTGTCGAGTTTATACTTAAAGGTTTCCCGAAAGAAATCACCCTAAGCCAGCCATTTTTAAGAGACTATTAAACCAGTTTAAAGAAATTGGAAGTGTCAGTTATTATAAAAACCTCAGTATAAGAAAATCTGTGTAAATTTTCATTTTTTTACTATGATATACAACAACCATGTTCAAACAATAACGATTACTAACGATCTAACACAAAAACGCAAAATAACACAACTATAACAAAAGACATCCTTTTTAAACTAAAGTGACAGGCTAAATTAATTATCTGACGTTTTTAAATACGATAGAAAACTAGATACATTAAAATTTTTACTTTAAAAGTACTAAAACGGTGCAATAAACAATATTTTGGCGTTTTCTGTAAAAACGAGAAGACTTAACAATTAAGATTTAAATACCATTCGATAGGTAATTAAAACGTGCATTTGCTGATAAATTAATAAATATAGCGTTCCATTTAAATAAATGAAGTTATAGTCATTTAAAGTTCTCATTTGTTTAATTACAATTTTTTACACCCGGCATAAGATGTCAAGTTTATTATACTTGAAAAATAAAATATGATCTATTGTTACACTTCAGTGTAAATTTGGTATGCATAACTTAATTATTTTTTAAGTATTTGAAACATGAAAATTAGGTTACATTTTTACAAAATTCAAATTAATTCAAAAACTTTAAGGTTTATGTAACAAAAACCTTATTAAAACACATACTTATTTTTATAGACGGATCCAAAAATGCAATAAAATACAGGGTGTTTCATTAAAAAACACAACTTTGATACTTTTAGGGTTTTTGGGACACCCTGTATATTATGAAAATAATTTTAAAAAGTAGCCCTAATAGACCCCCGTATATCCCCAAAGTGAAACTTTTTGAAAGTCACGTATTTTGGCCACAATATTCCGTGCCGTATAACGTGAATAACCCTGTATACAAATAATAATTATAACTCTGCTTATAAATTCTATTGTTTTGTATTAATAAATAAAATTGCACTCTATGGCTATAAATTAACAAATTGTATTGTTTGAATATAGGCAACACAACTTGCATTATTTGAATTTTTAATATTTTATTCAAATCTACAATAATCGTTTAGCGATAGTTAAAACAACATTATGGTTTGTTTTTATTTGTTTATATATTTAATTCATGATCACGTTTAATAACTTATAAGATTATTTAACTTAACGGCGAGTGCGTATTGATTAAAAATCGGCAAACCCGTTAAAACAACGTTTGTTTGGCGGAATGTTTCCGATCGTAAAGTTTCTCGCGCGTCGTTTTCGGCTACCGCAAGAGGAAAAATTGCGTGCTGTTGCATAACGCACGGTAATATTGTGCGATTATCGGTGATCACGTATTCCTGTGAGGTTTGGAGTGGTTTGGGACTAGCCGCGGCACAGTATTGAGCGCTCACGCGCCGGCTTAGGCAACCATTGTCGCTAGAGAGGTCTTTGTGTGGCCCCCCACTCGGCCACTCCGTACGCTCTGGCGCAGCCGGAGTTGTCAGAATCCGGAGCTCGCAGTACCGTAATTCGTATTGTTTTTTTGGTGCAATTTTATCCGTTTGGAAATGGTGTATAGGGGGCTGTGCGGAACAAAGGCGGCGGTGCAAGTGCTCAAGTGACCCCACCAGAGACACTTTTAAGCGATAAAGACACTCGGAAAAGATGGAGGACAGCGCGGAATCGAGCTCTAACCCCATTTCTCAGGGGTGTGGCCCACATACACAGATATCCATCCACATAAGCCCCACCACGGGGGGCGACTTTTTCCTCACCGTCGAGCCCGACATCACCGTCGACAATCTCAAGAAGCTCGTCTCCAAGAAACTCAAAGTGCCCCGGGACAGACTTTGTCTACTCTTCAGAGATAAGTATGTTTACCCACACCACCCACACCAATAAAAGCAAATAACCAAACAAAACCAATCTCTTCTCTCACATTATAGACAACTGCAGGATGGTAATCTGGTGCAGCACGGTGTGGCCGATGGTTCCAAAGTTACGTTATTACCCAATGTCGAGACCGGACTAGTAGTACGTACAAAACATTATTACTTTTTTTTTTTTTACTAAATCAAGCTAATCGTAATCCATCATGGCCAACATTTACATTACACAAATGTTTGCATTGTAACAATAGTTATTGGGACATCATTATCAGCTGATAATCAATAATGCCACCATCCCAATGTATTGCACTTTATTTATTGATGGTTTCCCAATTGTTTTGACACTCGGGTTTATTGATTCGGGTAGTTAATTATTGCAGCACCATTTTTTTCATATTACAAACCAATCATTTAACCGTAATAATCGAATTGATTTAAGTGAAGGTGAATATCCTTGTTAAGCACGTATCATTAATAGTTGATTAGTAAATGACAGTTCAGAATCAATTGGATCCGGTTTATGAAGGATGTGAAAATTAAAATCTTTTCATTCTTCGATTATGAATTAGTTATCGTATGAAATACAATCAAATAAATTATTTGTCGATATCACACATTATTCTTTAGTGACTCGGGTTTGAATCATTCACTGATAATTTTCAAACGTCGTTGAATAAAAAATAAATGTGCGTGTGTTTAATATTCATTAAATAATAATGGTAGTAAATAAAAACATTTTCAAGGAAAGATAAAATGCTTTTTTAATGTTGAAACATGCAAAAGCATTTTATTTTGCCTTGGAAATAGGCTGCCACATAATAATAGTCAACACCATTATTAAAAACATTTTCGTCATCGAAAGAAATTTAAAATTGTAATTATTAAATTAAAATGAGGTTACATAAATAACTAGTTGAATAGTAGGAGTATGTTTACAGTAATTCAATCTAATATTTAGTGGGAATTAATTATTTGATTGCAATTAAATCTGGCTTAATCGTGGTAATGAATTCGTGTATATAAATTAATTGTTTTTAAGTTTATAGCATAAGTAAATCTTATTTGATGGTAATTGAATACACTATTGGTATATCAAAGTATGGTTAAAAGAAGCTACCTGCAATTAACCTCAAAATTATTTTCATTTGTTTGTTCTGTAAATTTTTTGTCGTTGCCTGAAATTTGAATAATTTGTTATGGAAATGTTGTTGATTTATCTTATAGTACTCTATTTTATTGCTTTTTGACATGGCTTTATATTTAAATAATTTGTTAAGGAAATATTATTATAGAAAGCCTATATAATATTTACAATTATTTGATTGCAACTTAATTGCTAGAATGAATCATAATTAATGAGTTACTTGTTATTAAGTTAATAGATTTGATGGCAATTTAGTACAAAGTTGGTTGAGGCTTGTGTAAAGGTTGTAATTAACCTCAAAATTATTTTGGTTTCTTTTGTTCTGTACATTTTGAATTTGAATAGTTTATTAAGGAAATATTTACCTCAGTGTTCTCTATTTTATTGCTTTTTGAAATGGCTTGAAATTTGAATAATTTGCTAAAGAAATATTGTTATAAAACGCCAATATTATATTTGATCGCAATTAATTATTTGATTGCAATTTAACTTTACATTACCAACATAAAGAAACATAATCAATGAGTTAATTGTTGGAAAGTCAGATTTGCATGCAATTAAATATAAAATTGATTAATCGAAGCTTGATTAATAAAAGTTAACCTCAAAATTATTTTGACTTCTTTTTTTAGGTAAATTTTTTTGGCATGGCCTAAAATTTGAATACTTTGCTAAGGTAATATTGTCATTTTACCTCTTGGTTATTTATTTAAGGTATTATTTATACTCATCAATCAAATTAACCCTTAACTACATTTAATTGAAACACAGTTCCTTTCTTCACTTTTTATTTTTAATTGCTAAATGTACATTTCGGGCACTATGTACACATTATCAATAGCTAAACTTAACTGCATGATTTTTTTTTAAATTTTGATTTAAAATTATTGTTTTGTTTTGAATTTAGTTCTAAATCATGGGAAAAATAATGTTTTGCATCAGCAAAAGAAGGGTGCCCTCTCTTAAGTGTTAATGATGTTCCCATTTTACACAATTTTTCCCCTAACTGAATCCAAAAGGGCACAATGTAATAGAAATTAATAGAGAACTACAACACTGTGCAGTTAAGGGTTAATGAAAATTGAAATATATATATATATATATATATAAAAGCTACTGTAATTAATACCTTAAAAGGTAAGAAGAAAAACAAAGAGCTAGCAAATTAACTCTAATGGTTATACAATTATAAGTTGAATTTTTGAATCTTCAAGGCATTCACTTCGTGCTACATTTTTTTACATGCTTTTGAAAGATTTTCAATGGATAAGCTGATATTATTATTCTTCACTCCTCCTGCTTACAAAATTAAAAAAACCTACAAACAATACACGATATGCGTACATTTCATATAAAAAATACAAATAATTTAGGACACAGGAGTCACGGGCGGAGTTCACTGTTAACCAATGGTCTTCCACTCAAACCCATATTCTTCCGTGGACTTTTGCCATTTTCAGAGTTTCTTATAAATTATTTTAAGCAAATATACTTCATATTTACCCTTTTGTGGGATATTTTAGACAATACTTATTATGTCATTTTGACATTTTTTTTGATAGAATTAATTCACTAATATTTTTGTTATTTCATCCCATGCTTGCTTTACGTGTCCTTTACAGTTGCCATAAAATAATTATGCAGATAGAAATATATTTATCATTTAAATAGTCAAGAACTCACTTAGTATATTTAAATTGATTATTTTTTTGAATAAAACTTTCTTTACATAGTTGTAGATTAATTAGTTACATATTTTTATTTTATATTATTTATAGCTTTATTTATTGCAATTACAGACATCTACAAAATAATTTATAGTTTTATTTACTCTCTATTTATAGTGTATATACATTTGTTTTATAAAAAAAGACCAAAGCATTATTATTTGGCCATAAATAATAATAGTAACAATAATGTTTTTATCGCTTGCATTACACGAGCAATTCAGCTTCTTATATCTTATTATGTTTGTTGACTCCTGCCCTGATGATTTATCAAGGTAAAAATGTGACACATTTCTTGTTATAATTTATCGATCTGTGTTTAAAACAGAAAGAAAAAAATTGTTTGCGTAATTATTAATATCTATTTTGCATACGGTCAGCATTCAGCGTATTTTATGCGTAATCAAAGCCAGCATAATGTTTGTACTCTGCAATTGCAACACTACGAATCACGTAGCAGCATTTTCACACAACAAAATGCATTATTTGTACAACTAACAAGTGGTTAATAGTTGGTCTCAAATGAGAGTGAGTATTAAACTTGGATTAAAAATATGAAAAAAGTCAAATTCAATTATCAGCTTAATGAAATATAAGTGATAGATAAAACTCTTTACTATTGAGAATTTACACAGTTTAATTGCACTAATCATCTGCCTGATGAAGCCACTGTGTTGTGAAACAATTGTGCATCAACATTAAACTATGTCAATTCTCAAAACCGAACAGTTTTATTTATGACCTTGACAGAATTAATAATTTTTAAATAATACTTGAGAGAGAAAGAGAAGGGAGCTAAAGAGAGTGCGAGAGGGAATGCATAGAGATTTTATTCACGCTTTTAACTATTGTTTGAAGTTTGAACTATTTTTATTAACTTTTGTAAAAAATTAAACTGAATTGTATATTTAATAAAAAGGTGATGGTGGCCACTTTTTATGTACACTCCTTTATATTCTCCCCTTACTACTCTTTAATGATTTGTATTGTTTCTGTTAGAAGGAGCGGATTTAATAATACTGTACGACAGTAATTCCATGAAAATTGCTTTAGAATACAGTCATTGTGACCCGTACATTGTTCTGCCACTCTGTTTACACACACTACAAACAATTCCTTATCTATATGTTTGCCGCACTTTATGTAGATATAAGGCGGTGAGCCATATTCGTATAATTCATGGGAGTTTTAAAAAATAGAATATTAAATGGATGTAAATAATGGACATTACTGTTTGCTAATGTTGTTAATTGATAATTGATTAATATTTAAGGTGCTAACGTGGTGATAAATCTTTGGAAATTTATAAAAGGGTGTAATATTTTCTATCACAAAATGTCATCAAATGCATATTTTACAATTTTCCATAATGGGAATGAAACCTTTTCTTAATATTGGGTAAAATAAAACACGGGGGCGATCCTTTAAAGTAACAAGCTCATTTACACACACACAAATACACAAATGACACATGGCGGAAGGACCACGTGGTCGATAGCCTAACACTACTACTACTACTACTACTACTACTAAAACACTACTAACACGTTGAACGCCCCGTCATCATAATTAAAACAAGTTTTTGCTGATAGTTTATAGTAATATTATTTGATTCGCAGTGAGTTCAACATGTTAAAATATCGTTCAATCAAGAAAGTAGCACGATAAGTATTCAGGTCTATTTAATATATTGTTTCATGTCAATAACAATGAATGTAATCAATCATAACCTCAAAATGTTGTCCCCATGTATTTATGGATTTTATCAATCATATAATAGAAGAAACAGCAGCAATCATTTGTAATCATTAATTAATGTATTGGTATATGATAAAAAAACAAACCCCGCAGGTAATTTGCATGTTCTTTCTAAAAATAAATGCCTGATTCGAATGTGTCATTTTTCTTTTAAATCGTCGACTATGTTACCAAAACTAGAAACCATTTGAGGCATAAGAGGACACCAAATTTTATATATAAATTAGTATATGCCGTTTTTATTTTATATTGCTGAGTTCAATCATATTTTTATGAAGAAGATAATAGCATCATTTTATTTTCTATTTAATTACCATCATGTTTCATTATTATTATTTGGTAAATATTAAATTTCTTCTTTTATTATTTTTGTATTTGTACTGAATATGAAGAAAGTTATCTAAGTAAAGTTATATTTTTTAATAGTAATGTATACATATTGTCTAATCGATGTCTGTTTTTGGGTTTCATGATGAGTATAATCAATATAAATAAGACTGTTGTAACCTTTCTCCATACTTTACTTTCTAATGCTTAGAATGTGTTATTGTTATTTATAATGAGTTTCTAGTACTCGAAATATACCTTTAAACCTTTATTTGGCATACCTTATGCATACAAAATTAAATCTACTACATACATTCTAAAAAAAAAAACAAAAAATACAATCCTTCCATGTATTATTCACTCCACCCTCCTCCTCCCTCTCCCATCCCATTCCTCTGAGCACATTTACCCTGGTTCCATCCTCATTCATCCCGTACACCACCCTCCTGCAACCTTCCACCCACTCCTCACTCACCTCCTCGCACTACTCGAAATATATATCTAAGCATTAAAAAATAAGTGCAAAGAAAGGATGCAACAGTGTTAATACGTATTGTCTACTTGTCTAACCTGAAAAATTTATACATTTAATTTTTCACTTTTTTTTAAACATGATTTATCTACAATCATGTAAAACTCTTAAGATCGAATAGTTTCGATCTTGATTTAACATATCCGGTATTAATTTAATCGCGAAGAAATGTTTTAGTTTAATATTAATGAAATATATTATTTTCGTAGATACATACAGGTAAAAATCAATGTTATTGTTAAGTAGTAACGATTGTGTTTGTTTGTGTAGACTCAGCGTCCGGAGGTGGGTATAATGCAGGCCTTAGAGTCGCTGAACGACACACAAGTAAACGAGTTCCTATGCGGAAAGGCGCCGCTCAACCTGAGCATGCGCCTCGGCGACCACATGATGCTGATCCAGCTGCAGCTCAGCACGGTGTCGGGGGCCAAGCCGCCGCCCGCCGCCACCGGACCGCAGCCGGCGACCAGGCCGCCCAGCCTGGTGCAGGCTTCCCGCAACCTGCAGCACACCCTCCGCAGACTCTCCGCCGACGTCTTCTCCGGCCGGGACGAAGGCACGAAAACAAGTAAGTCAACTTTTTCTCTCACTATTATTTTTTCACGCCCACCACCAACCCCTATTTGTGTCAAACGAACGCTTTCTATGTTTATTAACGTCCGATATTGCTCATAGGTAAGTTGCATTTAATTAAAATAAAACCGAAACATAATAATAATGATAATACTATTTATTTATTTCATAACAGAAATATCTATTTACATCGAAAATTGTGTTAATATTACAAAAAAGAAACAACGCAATGCTGTTTTCATAAATAATTTATAATACATGTACTAACCAAATTAATATTAATACTTTGATTTCAAAGAAGATTTCTTACAAGTCTTCAAAAAATTATTCATAAATATTGTCACATTCAAGAATACAAATAAAAAAATAATAGACAAGATATTAATTATATTTTGAATCTTTCGTTCAGATCAGCAAAAAAAAAATATTATTTTAAATTAAATAATATACTATAATTTAACATTATAATATTTAGAAAATGCAATTCACAGTAACTCAATCTTCATGAAATTTTACTCACCGGAAACCCAATTTTTTTTTAGAAAATTGAATTCACAAAAAGTAATATGTATTTTATCAGATTAAACTGAGAACGGTTTTGATCCTTATCATTATCAAAGGATCTTGTATAATTATTATAATAATTCAATATTTAAAAGAATGCTATTTACAAAAAATGTTTAAAAATTCGTATTTAGGAACAATTCAGTTTGTTTTATTTGTAGATTTAAATATGAGACAATTAATAAGTGCACTTTAATCCTAATGTGAATATGGTCACATTTCTCGTTATTAAAAAATGAACATTGAGTTATAAATATACTTATTTTTATTATATATAATTATTCAGATTTGTAATTAATATATGCAATTAAATGTTTTAGGTCGTAGGGGTAGCGTTTATTCAGGTACATTCAGTGGTGCCTTAAATCCGGCGCTGCAGGACCCAAAGGGGAGACCGCGCCGCGACGTCGCGACCATCGTCCACATACTGAACGATCTCCTGTGTTCGGCGCCGGACCTGCGGCGCGTCAGCCGACGCGGCGTCGAGGAGAGCGCCCCGGCGCCCGAGCACGAGGAGCCGAGCACGTCGACGTGCAGCGAGGACCAGAACCTGAGGACGCGCGGCAAGCTCGAGCAGCTGCGGCTCGTGATGGGCGAGCGGAGAGAGCGCAGACGGCAGCGCAAACAGAAGCCGTACTCCCTGCCTCAAAGTGATAACACAGACACTGTTACTGCATAAACACGACACTCCCTGTATATAGTTCTACAATTTAAATGTGCATTTCTAACTTGTTTTCTTTTTTTATATTAGTGTAAGTTTATTAATTCATTAGCAAATATACTATTTCAATTATTAAAAAAATTTGTTTTATATATTATACATATATATTCTGTTTACAAATATAAATTTCGATATAAATTTGTATAAATCATTTATTATTTTTATTATGACGCTCGGAAATTGATTAGGTATTTCATTATTAATATTAAAAATAAACTTTTTACTTGTAACATTTCGTTTACGTTTTATTTGTCCCATTTTTATTTTCATTTAATAGCTCACCAGTTCGTTATGATTATGTTATATTATCATAATTTTAAAATTGTTATTTTTATAGGAACCACAAGATGGGAAGCCTGTTGACATCATTCAAATATTTGAAACACAGGAAAAAACTGATTCTTCTGCTGCATACAAACTCACTACCACGTCGGGCTGAAGTAATTTAAAGTTGATCATCGTGCAGAATATGTGGAGTATAATTAGTGAAGCAATTTTTACGGTAACACAATCTAATCTAATTACCACTGAAGTGTATGATCTATCGACGAGAGTTATTTTTTATGCTATCTGGAAAGTAGTAGCCGTTTGGGAATATTAGAAAAACTAGTATATACTAACATTACATAGAACATACACTAAACTACTTTTCCACATCATCACCTCGCAAATATAAGCAAATTGTCGTAGAGTGTGATGAGTGTTTGGTATTCTAACTTCATATTCCCCGCCGCCAGTGTATTGAGATACACAATCCTTATTTCTTGAGTTTTCTAAATAGGTGATAATCTGAAAAAGCTTAGTCTGGGCTATAAGGTGGATGGTTGAAAGTTCGTTCATAATGATTGACTGCCGTCCCGAAGGCTCGCCATCGTGGGCGTTATCTCTTCGTAAGTTGAAATTACGACACCAACGCCGAACAGACGACTCTTCCATTACATTTTCTCGACATACAATTTTCAATTGACGACAAATATTGCAAGGTCACACATTTCTTGCGATGAGAAATTTAATTACTGTTTTAACTTTACAACTGGCGGCGTTCTTTATTTTCTTGAACATTATAAATACACAAAAACAGTACAGTTAAAACCAGTGAGACGTAACTTTGCCCACAGATTAAATTTTAGCACACACTCCGTGGCTATTCTATTCGCCAGCGCTCCGCAACGGCTACTGCCTTCCTACTCTCCCTCGTATATTACAAAAATAATTACAAATATAGACAAGATTACAGTGTATTAAAGACATTAATCACATGACTATAGTTTCGATCTATGCAGGTCATTACCATGTGTTACCTGTGCAACTTGCAAAGGTCGTTACTATGGTCATGTAATTTTCTATTTGATATACTTTAAACTTAGAAAAAACACGTGTTAGTGTTTTTTTTAATAATTATTAGTTAATGTTCCACAACCTTAAGGACTTTAATATGCATATTAATACTTTAAACTTGTTTATATTGTTTGATTGTTGAGGCACTTACGCGTTGAAAATTCATTTTCAATATTAAAATAACGACACTTTCAGATTTTCAAATTTGGTTTCGCCACAGTGTGGTAAATCTTAAAAATAAATCATATTTGAAAATCTGACAGTGTCGTTATTTTTTTCATATTTATATTACACAAAACATTGTAGTATAAAATATTGATAAACATTTCACCATTACCACGTAGTAAGGGTCGCCACTATAATCTTTATTACTTTATTTAGAAAATCTGAAAATAGTTATAGTTTATTCTAAGTGGTCATCTACGAGAGAAACGTGACTTATTTCCCCATCTGTTTATTAAATGAATTAATTCTTAGAGATGCATGGATAGGCAACCAAATATTCAAGTCGGTAGTACAGAATTCATAAAAAATTAATAATACATTTAAAAAAAAATGTCAATGCACACATCATAGTACGTTTATTTTGATATACTTGAACTTATTATATACTTAACGAAACTCTTATAGTGTCTCAATAAAATTTGATTATTCGATTATTATTAATAAGCTTTCTGCATAATATATTTTTATTTTCAACTCGTTTTTTAGCTTGCAAATATTGAATCCAGTAGGTAAGATCAAAATATGATTTACATATTTTTTTTTAAATAAGGAGGTCACGTCACGCCAGAGAACGTAAAAAAATCAACAAAAAAATCCACAAAACGAAGACGATAAAGATCGAATTAGACGATGTAATTTTTTAATGTGTAGCCGTATTTCGAATTAATTTTTATTCGGAAAATAAGTCCCAAGTAGTTAATATAAAATATTTATCATATTTATCAAAGTAGATGTAACCGTTATTTTATTTATATGTTGGACAAATTTGATAGTTACGAATTTTTTTGAATTATTGAATCTTTTTAATTTTCAAATTTTTTAATTTTTGTGTTTTCCAATTTTCAAATTATTTTATGTTTGAATGTTTCAATTTTTGAATATTCAAATTTTCCATTTTTTTAACGATTGAATTTTTGGATGTTTGAACTTTTGGGATTTGACAGATAATGTTACTTTATTCATGCTATTAGCGTAAGCCTTACATTTGTAAACAAAATTTGGATATACATGATATGATAGATGGAGACAGCAGTTGTCGGAGGGTCAACAATATATGATAGATGTCAAATAACAAAAGACAGAAGGCACTTGACATATTTTATATACAAAGTAACAAATGAGAGATGACAGATAGTAGATAAAATATTTACTGCAGTTTTTTTGGAAATCCCTTGTTTTTTGAATGTAAGGTGTCTGAAATGTCGAGCTCTGTTTTTAATTTTCATTTTAAGGGTTTGGGAATGGTGTTTGAAGGACAGTTTAGTATCAAAGGTAATTCCAAGATACTTGCAGGTTGAGGATGGTGAAATATATGTTCATTTATATTAATACCAAATAGAGATGTGGATGCACAATGGAAGGGAATGAAAAGATGGGATTTATTGGGATTGATGGTTATTCTCCATTTGGCAAACCAGTGTTGCAGAGTGTCGATCAGTCCTTGCAATGTACTGTGGGCTTTAGGAATTGTGTTGCTATGTGCAATTATTGCTGTATCATCAGCAAACAGAAGACAAAATGCTATAGAGGAGTGGGGATAGAGGGGACCCTTGTGGAACACCTTGTTGTGGTATGAATGGACGGGAGAGGGAACAACCTATTTTGATATTGAGGGATCTGTTGTTAAGGAAATTGTCGATTAGAAGTAGGTGATGTAGTAGGATGGACAAGGAGTTACATTTATACAGCAAACCTCTATGCCACACAGAGTCGAAGGCTTTCTGGATGTAGAGGAAAGCTATTGCAGTTTTGCGTCCTTCGAGGTTTGCTGTTTTAAAATTTTCGAATTTTTGAAAATTTAAACTTTGGAATTTTTAAATTTTTGAATTTTTGATTTTTTAAATTCTTTAATTTTTGGATGTTGATAGGTAATAGATGGCAGGTGGCAGTTGGATGGTCGACAATATATGATAGATGTCAAATAACAAGTGTCTAAAGGCAGATAACATATTTTATATGTGCGATGACAGATAAGTAGATGGCTGTTGGCAGAAAATTGGTAGTATGATAGATTCTAAATAGCAGATGATAGATAATAAATAGCAATTGGCAGATGATAGATGCCAAATGAGAGGCATCAATCAACTATAAAAAATAAATAAGAGTGGATGGTAATTTTTAAAATATTTGAACCTTTGATTTTTCGGTTTGTCGGATTTTTAAATTCTCGAATGTTTGAATTTTATAATTTGCAAATTTTTAGTTTTTTAAATTTCTGAATGTTTGTTTTTTCGAATTTTTAAAATTTCAATGTTGCAATTCTTGAGTATTTTAATTTTTGGAAGCTAAAGATAATAGGTGCCAGATGATCAGTCGGATAACTGATAGATGTCAAATAATAAAAGACAGAAGGCAGGTTCTTCTCGTTTGTCATCTGTCATCTGCCAACTGCTATAAAATTAAAAAACACAGTAGAATTTTTACTTTTTTGAATTGTTGAATTTTTAAATTTTTGAAGTTTTGAATTATTGAATTTTTAAATTTTTGAAGTAATGAATTTTTGAATTTTTCAATTTCCAAATTTCTAAATTTTTGAATTGAATGGGTTTTCTAATATTTGAATTTTTGTTAACAGATAATAGAAGATGGCAGTTGTCGGACGGCCAACAGTATATGATAGATGTCAAATAACATAAGAGAGGAAGGCAGGTTCTTCCCATTCGACATCTATTATCTGCCAACTGCTGAGAAAATAAAAAATAGCTGGTAAAATTTAAATTTTCGAAATATCGTATTTTTTAAATTTTGAATTTTTTAATACTTTGGTTGACAGATAATGACAGATGACAGATAGCAGTTATCAAAGGGTCAACAATATATCATAGATGTCTAATAACAAACGACAGAAGGCAGTTGACTTATGTTATTGTATATACCAAGCAATAAATAAGAGATGCCAGAAAGTATATGATTGGTCTATCATCTGCCAACTGCTTTTTTCATCTATCACCTGCATTCAAAAATTCAAAAATTCGAAAATTCAAAAAATCAAAAATCTTCAAAAATCAAATGGCCAAATTGTGAAATGATCAAATATTAAAAAATTCAAATATCAAATGGTCAAATGGTGAAATGGTCAAATATTTAAATATTCAAATATTCAAATATTCAAATATTTTATTTATTTATTTATTTATTTTTACGGCAAACGCCTTTTATACAAAATTACAAAATAAGTTTGACCACATTTGGTCAATGAAATTATTACAGCTTAATCTATTACATAATACTAAATTAACTATACAAAATTCTAAATGATACATATTAACTACTGCAATAGAACGTATATTACAAAATAAAAATTAAATTACGAAAATGTGAATACATATATAAATCAAAAAACAAAATTATATACAATTTGTGCGCGAATACAAAAATCAAATTTATAAATTATTGAATAATTCTGTCTAAATATACAGTTCTGTTATATTTAAAGTACGCAGGTATCTGGAAAATAATTTTATATCATTAGTAAAGAAGACGAAGTTAGATTTAGGTTGTAAATGATTAACAAAACGCATCATTCTGATTAATGGATCATTGAATAGATAATTTGACCTACAAAATGGAAGACGAAAGACATCCGAATTTCTGGTTAAAGCTCCAACGCTATGGAATCTAAAATTTAAGCTAATTAAAATATTTTCACATTCTATGAATGAATTGACAACTTTAAATAAAAATGTAATATCAGCCAATATTCGTCTATGCTGTAGAGTCGGTAGATTTAAATTACCCCTAAGTCGTTCATAATTCAGATCATTTATTTGAATACTCAATTTAAATGCTGCCATTCTCAAAAATTTATTTTGCACTTTGTTGAGTTTTCTAACTAAATACTCAAATATTCAAATATTCAAATATTCAAATATTCAAATATTCAAATATTCAAATATTCAAATATTCAAATATTCAAATATTCAAATATTCAAATATTCAAATATTCAAATATTCAAATATTCAAATATTCAAATATTCAAATATTCAAATATTCAAATATTCAAATATTCAAATATTCAAATATTCAAATATTCAAATATTCAAATATTCAAATATTCAAATATTCAAATTTTCAAATATTCAAATATTCAAATATTCAAATATTCAAATATTCAAATATTCAAATATTCAAATATTCAAATATTCAAATATTCAAATATTCAAATATTCAAATATTCAAATATTCAAATATTCAAAAATTCAAATTGTATTCAAAAATTCAAATATTCAAAAATTCGAAAATTCGAAAATTCAAAATTCAAAAATTCAAATATTCAAATATTCAAATATTCAAATATTCAAATATTCAAATATTCAAATATTCAAATATTCAAATATTCAAATATTCAAATATTCAAATATTCAAATATTCAAATATTCAAATATTCAAATATTCAAATATTCAAATATTCAAATATTCAAATATTCAAATATTCAAATATTCAAATATTCAAATATTCAAATATTCAAATATTCAAATATTCAAATATTCAAATATTCAAATATTCAAATATTCAAATATTCAAATATTCAAATATTCAAATATTCAAAAATTCAAATTGTATTCAAAAATTCAAATATTCAAAAATTCGAAAATTCGAAAATTCAAAATTCAAAAATTCAAATATTCAAATATTCAAATATTCAAATATTCAAATATTCAAATATTCAAATATTCAAATATTCAAATATTCAAATATTCAAATATTCAAATATTCAAATATTCAAATATTCAAATATTCAAATATTCAAAAATTCAAAAATTCGAAAATTCAAATGGTCTAATGTTTAAAAATTCAAAAATTCAAATGGTCCAATGGTCAAATATTGAAATATTCAAATGGTCAGATGACCAGATGGTCAGCTGGTCAGATGGTCCGATGGTCAAATGGTCAAATGGTCAAATGGCCAAATGGTGAAATAGTGAAATGGTCAAATATTTAAAAATTCAAAAATATGCCTCTTATTTATAATAATAATAATAATAATAATAATTCATTTATTAACGGGCTATACCCTTTTATACAATGGCTATATAATAAAATAAAAAATATTCTAAATAATATAAACAGCGACACAAAATAATTATAAATCCAAAATAATAAATGAAAATAAAGAAATAAAAATTAAAACTAAAACATCATTACAATGGTTACTTGATTTACCTAAAATAAACATTATACTAATTGACTAACAAATCATTAATATTAACATTAAACAGATACTTTTTAAAATGGACATAATTGACTGAGAAAATTGGAAATGACGTAGCTTCGTTTAGTTTATTTCCCAATCGCATTAATCTTCCAAGAGGACTATTGTTACCAAAATTACTTCTAGAAAAATTATACCTAAATATTATTTTTGCTCTAGTATTCACACATGTTGCCCAAAAATGTATTTTAAATAGTAACTCTTGACAATCAATGCGATTGTTTAAAACGTTATATAAAAAACACATGTCAGCGAAAAATCGTCTATTAATAAGCGATTGGATATAAAGACGGTTAGTTAAAGATTCATAATTTATTGAGGTTGATGGAATTCCCCATTTAAAAGCAATAAATTTTAAAAATTTTCTTTGTACCTTTTCTAATTTAGTTTTCAGGTATAATTGATGAGGGTTCCAAACCACAGACGCGTACTCCAAGATAGAACGAACAACGAGCATCTATCATGTGATAAATGGCAGATGGTTTGATGGTAGTTGACAGGTGACAAACTTTACCTAATGTTATTTGAAACTTTTAATACAAGCAATAATTTTTAGTTTTCTAAAATGATATTTTTTTAAATTGCAGATTTTTAAAAGTTCAAAAGTTCAAAAATTCAAAAATTTTATAATTCAAAAATTTCAAAATTCAAAAATTTCAAAATTCAAAAATTTAAATGTTCAAAAATTGTAAAATTAAAAAATTTACCATCTACAATGTCTTTGTTTTTTAGTAGTTGTCGGATAACAGATGCCTCACATTTACCATCTATCATCTGCCAACTGCTAAAAAACTAAATAAATTTAGATCATAGTTAATAGATAATAAGTGATAAATGACAGATGGTTGAAAATAGTTGACAGGTGACATGTATAGTTACCAAAAGACAGAAAACAAATAGCAGATGATAGATGATGTGAAAAATTTCGTTTGTAATATTTGAAACTTTTAATACAAACAATAATTTTTACAGTTTTGTAAACATGGTATTTTATTTTAAATTGTAGATTTAGTTTTAAAAGTTTTAATGATCGCCCGTTCGTCTCTCTAAAGCGCTATTAATTATATCCCACTGGCTTTTTAATTTTTTGAAAATTAAAAAAAAAAACAACTAATTCATCTTTGTGCGATTTTTTCTATTTTGCAAAAGAATTTTCAATATTTTTTTTTTAACACACACATTTAAATTAATTTGTATTCTTTGGGCTCTTCCAATATATTTTTTGCTGTCCTATAGTACTCTTGACCTATCCCAATCAATTATTTATTGTCCTATCTACCCAATTATTGCTCTAGTTTATTTTTGACACATATCAATTAATTATTTTTTGTCTTAATGTATTCTTAACCTAGCCTATTGTCCTATCGTGCTTTTGGCCTACTCAAATAAATTATTCATTGCCATAGCGTACTCTTGACCTATCCCTATTAATTATGAATTTCCATAGCGTACGCTTGACCTACCTCAATTGATAATTCATCGGGGTTGACGTACTCTTGACCTACCTTAACAAATTATGTATTAACCGAATTAAGATACGAGTCGATCCAGCGTACTCCTGACCTACCACAACACATTTTATTACAGTCCAATTTATTTTGACAATCCGCTGGCTTCGCATATTAATTACAAATGGAAAACATTTTAATTAAGTAGAATATAAAAAAGTTATCTAATAATCTATTACGCTTTTAACCTACTATTATTTTCATCCTGTTTTATTTATTTATTTAGTTATCTTCTTTTTTTAAAAATTACAATAAAAACAAATTAATTATAATTAATTGCATTAGTTGTTTTCATAATCGAGCTGAAAAATGGCTAAATTCAGTTTATTGATATACAGGGTGAGTTTTTTTCGATGTTCTCTATGGGGATCTCGGAAACTATAAGAGATAGAGAAACGGTTAAATGGAGAAAGAAGTGTAGATTTACGAGACGAATAAAATGCCACTTTCAAAGTTTTCAAAAAAGTCAAGGGTAACTAGATATTTTGAAAAAAGTAAAAAGTGTCAATTTTTTCAAATCAATATATCTCGGTTATTATAATAGATAGAAAAAAACTGTAAAGGACAAAGTCTTAGATAATTTTATGCAGATTAATAAAAAATAATCAGAATATTTTTATCGCCATTATTTTCCGAGATATGACGCAAACTTACATTTTTTAAAATGGAAACCATAGTTGGCTGTGACCTCATTCAAAAGGTATTTTTTCTCTTTAATCTAATATGGCATACGACATAGTTATTTCTAAAAATGAGTGAGTTATAGTCATTTTAAATTTTATTATAAATAAAAAATGGATAGCCATGAAAAAGATGAAAGTAAAACAATTGCAGTTGTTTATAATATTAGCAATATTGTAATTATTAGTTTTACAGAGATAAATCAAAATGAAACAACTGCATAAAGTAATTCTGTAATTATCAATATATCAATGGGAGAGAAATTTTAATATTAAAGAAATATGGTCAAAGAGTCCACTATTAATACTATTATGACATAAATTATATCTTTTTAAAATTGAATTTATCGCTTTTTGACAATTCTCATGTAAATTGAATTAAATGTTTTAATAACAACTAGTTTATGATCCTCCACAGATTGATATGATTTTTCATATACTGTTTTTTACATAACCCCACAGAAAAAATTCTAAAACGCGCAGATCGGGAGATCTAGGTGGCCCTGGGATTGGTTTATTTCTTCCCACTTATGAGTTAGGAAAAGCATCATTTAAATAATTTGTAAAGCCAACATGTTATGAGGTGGAGCACCATCACATTGGAACCATTTTAATCTTGCTTGTAATGATAAATTTAAATAATCGACCGTATCTTCAAATGTTTTCTGAAGAAAATGAAAGTAATCAGTTTCACTTAGTGAGCTTTCACAAATATATGGACCGAGAATTATTAATCCAAACACACCATGGATTAAACCCAAATTTAATTTGTAGTTTTCTCTGTGAAACTTATCGTGGATTCTCTTGAGTTCATCTATGTTCATTGTGACGATTAAAAATACCACAATTAGTGAATCGCGATTCATCTGTTCATAATAATTTTGTAAGAAACGTATTATCCTCTTGACAAATGGGTTAATACCACATACAGAAGGCCATTTTATAATTACAAAATTTTATTCTTATGCTGGTTTTTCATTTTTATTTAACTTTGTAGAACTAATAATTACAATATTGCTATTATTATAAACAACTGCAATTGTTTTACTTTCATCTTTTTCATGGCTACCCATTTTTTATTTAGAATAAAATTTAAAATGACTATAACTCATTTATTTTTTAGAAATAACTATGTCGTATGTCATATTGGATTAAAGAGAAAAAAAATATCTTTTGAATGAGGCCATAGCCAACTATGGTCTCCATTTAAAAAAATGTAAGTTTGCATCATATCTCGAAAAATAATGGCGATAAAAAATTTCTGACTATTTTTTTATTAATCTATATAAAATTATCTAAAACTTTGTCCTTTACAGTTTTTTTCTATCTGTTATAATAACCGAGATATATTGATTTGAAAAAATTGACACTTTTTACTTTTTGCAAAATATCTAGTTACCCTTGACTTTTTTGAAAACTTTGAAAGTGGAATTTTATTCGTTTCGTAAATCTACATTTCTTTCCCCATTTAACCGTTTCTCTATCTCTTATAGTTTCCGAGATCCCCATAGAGAACATCGAAAAAAACTCACCCTGTATATTAGATGTTAAATGACATATGATAGATATCAGATTACAAATGACAAATGACAAATGATAATTGACAGACGGCAGATTACAAATGACAGATGACATATCATTAAGGAGTAGATTAATTTCAGATGACAATCTACATACGACAAATGATAGATGACAAATAACAGATGAAAAATGATAAAAAGATAGATGACAGGTGCTGGGTGATAAATGACAGATGATAGATGATTTTTTATTTCTTGTTTTATTTGAGCAGATTCAAAAGTCTATGTTCAATTCCATTAATTTTCTCAGAATTTTCTTCAGAAATTTTCCCAAGATTTCTAGAATTTTCCTTTGGGTATTTTAGTCATATCATACATTTTAAAATGGTATTTTTTAGAAACGCCATATTTGAACAAAAAAAATATATAATTGTGGAAGCGTTTACTTTGTGGTTCATCTGGAATATAATAATGTGATTTTAATATTCCAGAGAATAATTGACGTAACTCAATCGTAAATACAATGGCGACGCTTTAAACTTAATTTAGAGTTGGTGAATTTTGCGTCTTGAGATTTGAAAGATTCTAAAGGTCATGTTGACTTGAAAAATGTGGTAATACAAAATAATCGTCTCTCCTTGTAGAAAATTTTCATCTAAGTATTGTTATCTCTTTCAACTGTTTTTTCTAAATACAGTAAGTTCTGTATATTATTTATAAATAGTGATATTAAAGTTGGACCAAATTTACTTAACACACGTAAAAATTCGTAAATTCAACACTCAGTAGTATATTTTTATAACACCAATTGTTGTAAATTCGCTTTCAGAGCAAACTCAAATAAAAAATGGTGATGTGGCCATCATAGTACTTTCCCTATATTTTTCTCGAAAACTATGAGGTTTACGCAAAAAAGCTATTATTAATGATTTATTCACCATTGAATTCTCTATAATTATTTGTAATGCAAGTTTCATGTAACTCTGACAGTTTATTAGCAATTGGCAATAAATGTCAAAATTTTCAATTTTAATTTTTTTTCTCAAAAGTTAAGAATTTTATGAAAAATATGTTCGAATAAAACTTGTTCAGTTTTTTATTTCCTTTAACTTTTGTTTGAACCCTTTTTTAAAATTTTTCATATCTAGAAAAATAAAACGAAAAAACAAAAAAGTGCCTCGAGTAAACATCCACTTCCGGTCTATGAATGTTTACCAAAAGCTTTTCAGCTCCAGTTTTTAACGATAAAACCTTAAGTTTGAAGTTTCATCTCAAACAGATTATTCGTTTTTGAGATACAGCGCCCACCGACAGACACACAGACAGACAGACACACATCCAGACACAATTTTTTTTTTTCCAGAAATTAGTGTTTTGGGTTCAGGGGACCCCAAAACGGATATTTCCGCAAAAAAAATTTTTCAAAAAAAAATCACGAAAACAATACTCCCCCTATATATACTATATAGGGAAAGTAATGAAACGTCGTAAACTCAATCCAGCTGTAAAATAATTAGTTTTAAAAAAGAGAAGAAACCAAACAATCCTCTCCCCCCTTATTCTCCCACGCGCTCATACACGTTTAGCTTTTTTTTTTTCGAGGCGAGCAACAGGCTCAAGGCTACGATAAACGAGGCGGCAATCGCGAACACAAACGGACGTAATCCGCGTGAAATCCACCACGTAAATGACATTAACCAAGTCCGCGGGCGCGCGAGAGTATAAAAAAAAATAGTAGAGAAAAATAAACAAAGTTGCCGAATAGAGGGAGAGAGCGAGAGAGAGAGAGAGAGAACGCGTGCGCCATAAATAATCACCCGCTCAGGTTGTCTCTTCGCGTGTGATAACAGTAGCGTGCTTTCACCCGACGGCCACACACTCCTGCCGCCGCCGCCGTTGCCGCCCCCTTTCGCACGTGTGCTGATGATGGTCTAATCGTAAGAAACAATTACCACGTTAAAAACAAAAAAATATAAACACATACATTGTGAGTGTGATGTATGTTGAGTTCGTACATATTTTTACGTGTGTGTTTGTGTCGTGAGTGATTAGTGTTTATTAGATTATTGTGTGTGTACTTTAAAAGGATCTAATTGTATTAACAGGCGAAAAATAAACGCGCACGTAAGTATTTCGTTAGTATCGCGTAAGCGATAAATTGCAACGGTGAATAATAAAAAATAAATAAATAACAAGAAAAACGAAACAATTGGATGATTAAAATTTAATTTTATACCTTATCGTACTTGTTTTGTTTCGTACTTCACGGTATGTGTATTAACTGCTTGGTATTTCAAGGATTTTCTCGAAACACTCGAATATAATTGTGTGCTTATTATATTTTTTTGTAATGTGGTATTAAATAAATTGTTTAAATTATACGTGTCGTGGAATGAGTAGTGTGAATTAGTTGATATTTCTTTTAAATTAATTTTATAGTAAGGTTTTATAAAAATTCCATATTTTTATAAATACATTATTTTTTTTAGGAACTAAAATGTATTCAATTTTTTACATTTTTTAAAATATATTGAGTTTTTCACAGGTCTAAATATTGAACTTTCCTGGACAAAGGTATTTCAAATTTTAATTATTCCTTAAAAAAATTATTCGTAACATTGAATTTTCGAAATATCGAGTTTTCTATTTTCGTTTTTTTAAATAAAAGTCATTATCATTTATCGTCTGTAATGTGTCATCTGTCATCTAGGAATTACTTTTAATATCACGTTTGATTGTTTAATTTTAGTGTAAAATCATAAACAGTTTACAATTAGAAATGACATATAACCTCTGCACTTTGTCAAATTTTTTCTGTCACTTGTTATCAGTCACCTTTAATCTGTCATGAAGTTTTAACCTATAAATTTTGAAACAAACTCTTTTATTTATTTTTACCTCTTTTTTATTTCTCCATAACAACATTTTCTATAAATAAAATATTTTTAATTTCTGATTTCTCAAACATTAATTCAGTGAATTAATTAGTTGATTATTTTTTAAATCGGAAACCACATTTTAGACATTCAATTTTCAGTTGGTATAGTTTTTAGTAAATAGAATTTATCCTCTGATTATATCCTATAGATATTTTAGATTTTGAATTTTCAATGAATAGAATTTTGGATTAATCAAATTTTTTCCTTGAAATTCCCTAATATTTCCCAACAATAACATTTGCAACATTAAAATTTTTATTAAATAGATATTTAAAAATATTTATTTATTTATTAATATATAGTATATATGTATTTTGTTTCTGTGATTCGGGCAATAAAATTAACCACATATACTAGGGTGAAAATGATGATGATTTTTGTTTAAACGACATAGGCAAATTGACAGCTCAATTCGTTTTTCAATTGTCATTGCCCAATCAGATTTTTCTTTTTTTTTATCATAAACTCTTAAAGGAAAGATCAAATTTTAATAATTCTTGCAATGATGGTTCACAAATGTCGTATGAATTAAATGTTGAAAACGAAACTTCGATTTTCATTTGTTTTATCTTTTTTTGGCCATAACTCAAGAACGAAAGATCGAATTTAAAAAAATCTTGCACTGATGATTCAGAAATGTCACATACTTATTGTAAACGTTAAAAACGAAAATTCGATTTTCATTTGTTTTTCTCTTTTTTTAACATAACTTTTAAACAAAAGGTTGGATTTTAAAAATTCTTGCTCCCATTGTTTACAAATGTTGTATACTTATATATTTTTTGCACGAATGGTTCACAAATGGCACATGCTTATTGTAAACGTTGAAAACGAAAATTCGATTTTCATTTGTTTTTCGTTTTTCAATCATTTTTCTTAAACGAAAAATCGAATTTTAAAAATTCTTGCACCGATGGTTCACAAATGTCACATACTTATTATAAACGTTGAAAACGAAAGTTCGATTTTCATTTGTTTTTCGTTTTTTGGCCGTAACTCTAGAACGAAAGACCGATTTAAAAAAATTCTTGCACCGGTGGTTCACAAATGTCACATACTTATTATAAACGTTGAAAACGAAAATTCGATTTTCATTTGTTTTCCGTTTTTTGTTCAATACTCTTAAACGAAAGATTGAATGTAACTTTTAAACGAAATGTAGGATTTTAAAAATTCTTGCACCCAGGGTTTATCAATGTTGTATACTTATTGTAGAACTTAAAAATGAAAATTCGATTTTCATTTGTTTTTTGGATTATTACTCTTAAACGAATGATCGAATATTATTTTTTTGTTCACGAATGGTTCATAAATGGCGCATGCTTATTGTAAACGATGAAAACGAAAATTAGATTTTCATTTGTTTTCCGTTTTTTGGCCATAGCTCTATAACAAAAGATCGAATTTCAAAAATGCTTGCACTGATGGTTCACAAATATCACATACTTATTATAAACGTTGAAAACGAAAATTCGATTTTCATTTGTTTTCCGTTTTTTGTTCAATACTCTTAAACGAAAGATTGAATTTTAAAAATTCTTGCATCGTTGGTTCACAAATGTGAACCAACGTTGCAAACGTTGAAAACAAAAATTCAATTTTCATTTGTTTTCCCGCAACCCTTTACACACCCCTAAAACCAAATATCCTTCAACAACTAGTTTCGAATTCATATCATTTTTTCATGATTCATCTACATCTTCATCAACATAATCATCAACGGACAACTAACAATAACATCTAACAAAGACTGGCAGAAAGACCATGGGTCGATAGCCGTTAATAAAATAAAATCAAATATAATTGTTATTTATAATAATATGTAACAAATAATAAATAAGGATGTTTGCCTCTTTATCTTTCAACAACAATTTCTTAATTTTTTTTTCGAGGATTCTAGAATTTGCTAGCAATTGCAATTTAAAAAAAAATTTTGCTATTTTCTAAATTGTGCGAAATTTTATAGATAATTTGTACAGCAATTGCATTTTATTATAAAACAATCCTTCTTCTTAGTCTAAAACTTTTGAGTCAATGCAGTTTTTCACGATTTTTAGATTCTTCTGAAATATTGAAGCAAATTTTTGACACTATTCCAAGATTTTCTCTTTCAAATTCTGAGAAATTTTATTGAAGGTATAAAATTCTCTAAAAATTAGTTTAAATTTTTTCGAAGGTTCTCAAATATTCTAAATATTTTTTCTAATTAATTTTCTAAGATTTTCTCCAAGATTTTATAATTTTAAGGAATTACTGTAAAATTTTTTCGAAAAATTTCCGCAATTGCATTTTTCAAATTTTCTAAGATTTTCTATTCTAATTTATGGGTAATTTTATAGGATATTTTGAAATATTCGAGTAATTTATCTATTCTATATATTTCAAAAAATTTCAGAATTTTTTTTTGAATTTTTTTCAAAGAGGTTTAGACTTCTTTAGCTATTTCTTTATTTTATTTTTGACTATTTATTCGGACATCTTTCCTTTCATTCTTTAAACATTTTATTTGATTTCTTGGTATATCGAATGAAAAGTTTTCAAGAATTTCTATTTCAAATTGTTTTGTTTCTTTCAGTTGGTTGTAATATTTTTTTCTTTTACTTTAAGAGAATTATTTTCCAAGAATTTCGTTTTTAAATAGTGGGACCTTTCTTCAGAGATGTTAGAATTTTTCAGTAATATTATTTATCCTTTTTAAGATATTATTACTATTATCTTAGCAGAACTTTTAGGAATGTGGCTTCCAAGTTTTTAGAATTTTATGATATTTTTTTCTTCCTTTTTTTTCTAGAATGTTTCAATATTTTCTATTTAATCTTATTTTCAAGAAATTTTCCAGGCTTATCAAAATTTTTATTATTTTCACTTAAAAAATTACAATATTTTCTTTAAGAGTTTTAAAAAAAAATCCTTTAGATTATCAAAATTTTCCTGAATTTTTTTCGAGAGCTGTGTGAATTTTCCAATAATTTCTCGTACATTTTCCAAGAATTTGCTTTATCTTCTCAAATTTTTTCAGGAATTCTTACAAACTCTTAGATTATTTTTCTAACAATTCTTTTCCCTACATTTCTTAAAAATTTCTTGACACTGTATGGAAAATGCCGGTAGTATTTACATTTTTTTTCGAAAATTTTTCAGGAATTTCTCCTTTAAATTAAAGTGATAAAATTCAGTAATTTCTTTCTCATTTTTTCAAATCTTTAATCTTAGTTAAATCAAATGTGCTATAATATTGAATTAAAAATTTTCTTTATGTTGAATTTTCTTTGCGGCCAAATTTCTAAATATCGAAATTTCTACAGTCTTATCATGTTTAATTATTATTGCTAATTGTTTTTTAACGTTTAGATTTCAATTGATTTGATTATTTTATATTTTCATCTCTCTAGAATAATAAAATGTTTAAAAGTGCTTATATTACATAAATTTTTATTTTTATTATTTTTAGATAAGATTTCATTTTCGATATCATTTGCATATGAAATATTTTAGCGGTTTAAGTGTAATCCTGGTTAAATGTTGAAATAAAACCGACTCAATCAAATTTCAATAGTGGCCACCCATCGTAAAATGTATAATTAACATCATAAAGCCGGAGTTTTAATGATAACAATACCGCCGACGACGACGACGTCCCAAAACCCTTCCAGTAAACTCCCTTAATTACGCATAACTCGTATCGTCCACGATTTCGGTTTCGAGTGGGGTTTTTGTGTTTCCCTTCCCCTCGATTTCCATCCGAAACATCAGCCGGCGCGCATTGTGTTTAGGCCCTAATTGCCGACACAATGAAGCCCTCGAAAGTAATCCCCTCCTCAGCGCCCCCCGCCCCGCGCACACTCAATAATTACACCGCGCCGAAGATTACCTCTTCCCGAAGATTGTTTTCCCCCTTTAATTGCGTCTTCGTTTACATGCCGCGGGGTTAAAAATACCTCGGTGTGCAATTAAGATGTTTATGTAAAGTTGGGCGTGGGGGTTGAACGACGGGGGCGCGGTAGTAAAGTTGAACGTTATATTATGATGGTTTGGGAGAAAGTGAGAAAAGAAAAAAAAAACGTTGGTGATTTAATTAAAGGTCGGTTTGGGTTGCATTATGAGGGGATTATTGACGCCGGATGAATTCGAGATGGTAAATACGTACCCCCCACCCCCGTGGGATTCCTCGATTTCTCGGCAAATATCTGCTCACCGTGCCCTCGGAGTTTATGGGAATTCCTTAAATAAACACCCTATCGGATTTTGGCATAGACAATCTGAAAAGGAAATATTTTTATGTTGTCGTTAAAATTTATTCATATAAAAAGTAGTGATTTTAATACTGAAATGATAAATAACGGGTGTCCAACAATTACTGTAGTCCCGGGTGGCGTTGGAATCAAATACGTAGGTCGATTCTTACATGTGCCAAATAAATTGAACTGACATTTCAATTGCCAAACATAATTTAAATGTAAATTATGTAATATTCTAATTACTTATTAAAGTTAATAACACTTTAAATTCACTATTAAATTGGACAACTGGACGGTGTGTAAAACCAAAACCGTACTTCAACTGTTTTTCCGGTTTTCGCCTATAGCCTTCGAAATAATGCTCAGATTTGGAAATTTCTTACATTAATGGATTTCTACAATCGTATATACACAGTGACTGACTAAAAACCTTTGGTGCTGTATCTCGCTTATTTTTTATCCGATTTTAATAAATAAAACATCAAATTAAACCATTTTTAAAAGACTTTAATAGGATCTGAACTGTTATTTTTTCTCGCACCCAGTTTTTGACAAAATACGATCAACATTTTTTTAAAAATTGCACTGTATATATATTTGTATTGATTCGCAAAGAGATTTTTTTTCTGAATATAAAATTGTAGACAAATTTATCCATACATCAAACTTAAGTCGAGAAATTGAGGATTAAAAAAATAAATAAAAAGTCAAGTATCCATTGTAAACAATATACAGACCCTATTTTAAATGTCAAAAGTGACAGTGACAGCCATTGATACAATACTGCAACGATTTTTAATTATTTCATAATTAAAATGTTGCAATATTTCAAACACTGTACTAGAATTTTGTGCTTCTACAGAAATCGTTTTTCAGTTTTTGAAATCTTGCAACTTTTTTATTATGAAATTATTAAAAATCATTGCAGTATTGTACCAATGACTGACACTGTCACTTTTGACATTTGGAATAGGCTCTGTATATTGTTTACTATGGGTATTTGATTTTTAATTTTTTTTTTAAACCTCAATTTCTCGACTTTGGTTTGATGAATAGATAAAATCGTTTACAAATTTAGATTCAGAAAAAAATCTCCTTGCGGATCAGTACAAAATATATATACAGTGCAATTTGAAAAAAAAAAGTTGATCGTCTTATGTCAAAAACTGGATGCAAGAAAAAATATCAGTACAGTTCATATTAAAGTCTTTTAAAAATCATTTAATTTGATGTTTTGTTTATTCAAATCGGATAAAAAATAAGCGAGATACAGCACCAAAGGTTTTTCGTCAGTCACCCTGTATAGTAATTACGCAAAAATATAATAACCGTGGTTCAATTGTTTTTCAGTTTTTCAACGATAACTCTCGAAATAATGCTCAGATTAGAAAAATTCTAACTCCAATCAATGTCTACAATCAAATATATTTAAATTAAGCAAACATCTAAAAGTCGAAATTCAATTGTTTTTAGTTTTTCAACGATAACTTCTAAAATAATACTTAGATTATTGAATTTTTTGCACCAATGGATTCCCACAATAGAATATATTATTTAAAGTAAACAAAAATCTAAAATTTGAAATTCAATTGTTTTTTAGTTTTTCAACGATAACTCTCGAAATAATGCTCAGATTATAAAAATTCTTACTCCAACAAATTTCTAGAATCAAATATATTTAAATTAAGCAAAAATCTAAAAGTCAAAATTCAATTGTTTTTCAGTTTTCAACGATTATTTCCAAAATAATCATCAGACTAGGAAAATTTTTGCGAAAATGGATTCCCACAATCAAATTTATTTCAACCAAGTAAAAATCTAAAATTCGAACATCAATTGTTTTTCAGTTTTTCTGCGATAACTTCCAAAATAATTATCAGATTATGAAAATTTTTGCACCAATGGATTCCCACAATAGAATATATTTAAAGTAAATAAAAATCTAAAATTTGAAATTCAATTGTTTTTCAGTTTTTCAACGATAACTCGAAATAATGCTCAGATTACAAAAATTCTCACACCAATTAATTCATACAATCAATTATATTTAAATTAAGCAAAAATCAAAAAGTCGAAAATCAATTGTTTTTCAGTTTTTCGACGATAACTTCCAAAATAATTATCAGATTAGGGAAATTTTTGCACCAATGGATTCCTAAAATCAAATTTATTTGAATCAAGTAATAATCTAAGAGTCGAATTTCAATTGTTTTTCAGTTTTTTAACGATAACTTCCAAAATAATTATCACATTGGGGAAATATTTGCACCAATGCATTCTTACAATTTTATTTATTTAAATCAAGTAAAAATCTAAAATTCGAACAATTGTTTTTCAGTTTTTCTGCGATAAATTCCAAAATAATTGTCAGATTCAATTGTTTTTCAGTTTTTCTGTCATAACTTTCAAAATAATTATTAGATTATGGAAATTCTTACACCAATGGATTCCAACAATCAAATATGTTTAAATTAAGCAAAAATCTACAATTCGCAATTCAATTGTTTTCCAGTTTTTTGTCGATAACTTGCCATGTCAGCTCTTACTATTTTTCATTTGTCATTTGTCATATATCATCTGTAATTTGTCATCTGTTATTTATTCTCTTTTGTCATGTCATTATTTAATATCTATCATTCTATAATTTTCTTCTGCCATCTATCGATTTGTTATCTGTCATCTGTCATTTGTTATTAATTAATTGGCCTCATGTCATGCTATTATTGTATATTCTATTATTTTTATTTCTGTCATTTATTTTTCTATATTTTTTACTATGATTTGGTCGTTCGCCATTTGTTATTTTGTCTTCTGCTATCTATCGATTTGTCATCTGTCATCTGTCATCTGTTATCTGTTATTTAATCTCTTTTGTCTGCCATTATTTTATCATCTATTTTCCTATCTTCTATCATTCAATAATTTTGCCATCTTTCATTTGTTATTCTTTTTTCTGCCATCTATTGATTTGTCATCTATAATCTGTCACTTGTTATCAATTATTTAGTCTTTTGTCATGCCATTATTTTGTCATCTATTTTCCTATCTATTTTTTTCTATGATTTGGTTGTTCACCATTTGTTATTCTGTCTTTTGCCATCTATCGATTTGTTATCTGTCATTTGTCATTGGCCAATTGTCATCTGTCATTTGTCATCTGTTATTTAATTTTTTTTTGTCATGCCATATTTTTTTCTCGAAGTCATCTAGAATTAGAATGTACTTTCTTTTTTCGTCTTATTTAAAAAAAAAATCTGCGTTGGACATGTCTAATTCTTTTCCTAAAATTTTATCCTTTTGTAACCAAAATTTAATTGAAAACTTCTTTTGATACTTATTATTTGTTATATATTTAAAAAAAAAACGTTGAGGAAAATGGTTTCGATTTTTTTGTTTTTGAGAATTTTTGAGCATTTTATCGATGTATTTATTTTTAGGATTAATTTCACTGTCGTTTTATCTGGATGTTCTAAAAACTATAATAATCAAAAGTTTTTAAAGTTGTTTAGAAATATATCGTCAATCAATTATTGAACGAAGACACGACTGTCTAGAGTTTTGCTTTATTTTGTAGATACACTGCACTACAATTGTTTCACCACACTGTGGCTTCATAAGGCAAATCTTCAATCCTTACATTTTTTTTCTTAAAGGCATAATTTTTTTTAGAAATTTATGTTTTTGTGTTCTAATTTTTTCAAAACTTCATACTGAATATTACTAAAATTTTATCTGCATGTTTCTAGAATTACATCTAAAATCATCTATAAACATTGAAGTAAAAGGTATCGAATTTCTTGCCAGAATTTTGGAGTTTTTACAATTTTAGAATTTTGTTTCTTTACTTTTTTTAAAGCTTATACAAAAGTCTTTTAAAACTTTTCAGTATTACAGGGTATGTCACTAAAGACATTCAAACTTTTTAGAAATCTGCTTTTCAGTGATCTAAAATTTTTCAAAACTTATTTAGCTATTTTCAAGCTCTTTTGCCTTATTTTCTGACTCGTTTCTAGTACTTTACAAATGTCATACTGAGAAATATTACGTAATTAAAATTGCACTTTCTCTCGATTATTCTTTTGTACACCATCGTGAGGTCGCGCAATGTTGATCCATTGTGGTGGGTTTGAACAGTCACTTCTTATTATACTTTTAAACAGCAAATAGAATACTTATTATGACAATCAGTAATTGCTACACTTCTGCAATGACAGTAAATGCAACAAGATATACCAGCCGGAAACAAAAACATGAGTCTCTTGCACACTCCAGACATGAGCAATATAGCTCTAACTTTCTTGCATTTTCTACATATAATGATGCCCATCGTAAATAATTAGTAAGATCAAAATGTTTTAGACAATATGCAAATACAATAACTAATTAGAGTAATCATTTTCAAAATATTACAAAAATACAAGCATTATGAATAGAAATTCCATTAATGATTTAAAGTGGAGTTCTTTTTTCCATTATATTGGATAGTTTTAAAATTTTGTTCCATGTGCGCTTGTCTTGTCTTTCCACTGTATCATCCGAGTTATCCGTACGAAGAGAATTGACCTGGATGAAATCTGTTTTGTTACAACATAGAGTTCAGCCAAGAACATAGTGAATCTTCATATTCTCAATTGCTACCTGTAAGTCCTTTGCATCGCAACAACGGTATTCTAGATCAAAATCAACAGCGTCAAATGATTTTCGAAGCGGTTTTTGCACAATCACTGATAGTATTTTTTGATCGTATGAAATCCACTATATCTACAATAGCAATAGAAGAATGAAAAAACATTATTGGCTAATTCGCCTGTTCTGGAATAGAAAATTGGATGCAGCTGTTAACATCCCTGTTTGTTTTATCAAGTGTTATTAAGTTTTGCACTAACTTTAGTTAAGATAAACCAATTCCGCATTTAAATTGAGAAGTGATACTTCTTATAAGTAACTCATTGGTTTCTTCTTTAGAACACCTTGCTGGTACTTCGTCATTAGATGATGCTAACTGGTTAATTTTAGTTTCGTAATGGTTAAAATATTTGCGTATACAAGCTTCGTGGTAGAATAGGTCTTTAGCCATAAAATCTTTGTAATCACTAATGTCATCACTGCAGGTAAACACTGAAACTAAAAAAAAATGTTTTGCTCTTCCAGTTTCGCAAATCTTGTATTTATTATAATCTCCTTGATATTTCTTGTTTTCACATATAACATGGTTTAATTGTCGCACGTCGGGATAATGTGATGGCCCGCGAACAGGATTTAGTGACGAACGAGTTGGCCTTTCTTTACTGGTTCCAGATGTCTTTTTTTTGCACCTAACCTAACCTAACCTAACCTAACCTAATCTAACCTAATCTAACCTAATCTAACCTAATCTAACCTAATCTAACCTAATCTAACCTAATCTAACCTAATCTAACCTAATCTAACCTAACCTAACCTAATCTAACCTAACCCAACCATACAGTTTTCTATTCTTAGCAATCCTCTCTAACTGACCCTCGTGAGAATAGGTTTTATAGCGCACATTAGTGCACATGGTACTTAAAGTTACTATCTGGATTTATTTGCTTAAGTCTGTTGACAGTTTCATCTCGACGAATCTCAGCAGATTCCCATAATCGTTTTCGATCATTTTCCGTTGAAACCAACTGGGTTAACTTCAAATTTTGGTTTGGCATATGACACCACCAACTGCACTTCCTCTTTTTGTTAAGGATATTCCTTCTGGCTCCATATCACTTCCAATTACTGAAGAGCTTCAAACCTACAAAGAAATAAATAAAAAGAAATTAGGTAAAATGATGCCATTTGTTTTAATAACTATATAAAATAATGCAGTATAACTTGTACAAATCCCTTAAATTATTCTTAACATATTTTTAAAGATCTTAAATCCCAAAAAACATATAAAATGACACCTCACATGCCTATAACCATTATTTTCGAGATAAGTATATCCAAGATGGCGTCGATTTTCCAAAATGGCCACTGCCACAAACTATCACCCGATTGTTTCTTCATTACCAGACCACTAGCAACAAGCTTCAAAAGAGTGGTGCAAATAAATAACATATAGAACCATCCTTAGCGATTGTACTAGTGAGGGAGTTACTTGCGTTGTACTAATGAGGAGCCCTTTAGTACTAAGGGTGTTTCCTTTACATCCCCTTACAACAGAAAATTGAATCTGATTTTTATAGGTAAAAATTGATTAACGCTTGGTTTGATTGAAACAAATCAAGTGACGTAAATTGATGTTATGTATGAGATTTTTAATGAAATCTATTTTTTTTTTACTTGTAATCAAGCAGGAATATATCATCGAACATAATGACTAATTTTTTAGTATTAACATCGTTGAATACACAACCGTGCCCTTGTTTGTTTAGAAAAGCTTAAATCGACGTGCATAAATGGTTGCCGATAAAATTTTTGATTTATATGCGCATGCATGGAACTCGTTCCACACAAGAATCGTGTTTGTGTTCAATATTGAAACTGCATTTATAAAAAAAACTATGTTTAATAATTTATGAACCGAAAAAATCCATTAAGAGCTTTAAAAGCTACAAATATATTATAATGGGTGAGATAGAAATAATATTTGTAATAATAATTGAAATGTATAAATTCAGACTGTTTCATTAATAGCGGAACCCTTTCGCACTCATTATCTAGAGAGTGTAGACGCAAATTGTGCTAATAGAATAACAAATCACGGACTTGTAGTTGATTATGTGTGGGTACGTTGCAGTGGACCCTGATTAACATCGTTTGTATTTCGAAATTTATGTAGGTCGAATGGTAATTGCACATCCGTGCAGTAGTGAAATCGATCATATATATATGTGTAAATACGTGTATCGTGATGATGATGCTCCGGGTTCTTGCAGTAGATAGAAACAGTGTTTTACTCGAAATTCATTGGAGGGAAATAAGCAATTATGCATTTGAACTTGATTATGTTTACGTGTATGTATTTAATGACCTGGTAAACATCATTTGCATATGGAAATATAGCTATGTGATTATGGTGGATGCGCCGGGTAATTATATATATACATAAAATAACAGTTAATGTATGATTACATTTTAGTTACTTAGTATTATTGTAATATGTAATAATCAAATGTTATCGATCTCTAATATATTTATAATAGCAACTTACTTTCTATTAATACACCGTCGTAATCTCTATCTCATTTTTTTTATCAGCGTTTGTTTTTAATGGAAACCGTCGTGCAGCCATTTGGAAAATCGGGGAGGAAGAACAAATAGCCCCGAGGTCGGCGGGGTTCATGAAAAATTCAAGTAGGCCATAAACAGCGCCTCCCCGCACTCCGCACAATTGAAAATATCCGAGAGCCGCCCATCCACGCCAATCATCCGCATTCATTCGAGTGCTCGAATTGTCTCACGCGCTGGAAAAATTGGATTACAGGTGTCAGACGCTCGGAGGGAATTAGCGTAATGCAATTTTGCGAATAGTTCTATTAAATGTGTTCTGGGGGGCAAATTACCGTAAATCCTCCCCCCATTCGTTCGTAACGCAGTATCAATCATCCAGAACACTTCTAGAAATCTTAACAGATAAATTCCTGGAAAATTCTTATAAAACGAAAATAAGAAATGATGGAAAATACTAAACGTTACATTTATATTTATAAATTTTTGACAGATGACAATTACAGATGGCAGATGACAGATGACAAGCGACAGGTGACAGATGACAAGTGACTAGTGACAAGTGACAGATGACAGATGACAGATGACAGATGACAAGTGACAAGTGACAGATTACAAGTGGAAAGTGACCGATGACAGTTGACAGATAACAGGTGACAGGTGATAGATGACAGATGATTAATGAAAGGTGACGGATGTCAGATGAAATAATTTAACGATTGCTTCTTTTATAAATATTTTTATTCAATTTTTCTAAAATTCTGATCCTTCTCTAAAAAATGTTTGAATATTTGTTTTATAATATTCCCCTCGTTTTAAACATACTTTAAGTTTTTTAACATGTTTAAAACAAATTTTCAATTAATTATTTTAGTAACGTTAAATTAAAGGAAATTAACATTTTTTCTTTGTTTTTTAATTCAATTGTTTTTAGGCATATTTTAATTGCTTTTGTTTTGTACATATCGAGTAGTACCATATTGGTCACATTGCCATTTATTGGAACATTTTACATTGCGGTATTAATTTCCAATCAATTTTATTTCGCATGAATCGACATCTCCGGTTAATAGGCAATTAGCGTTCAGTGCAAACCGTCCGGCGATTCGATTGCGACGAAAATTTATGTAACGCGATCTCTTGAAGGTTGTCGCCTTTCCTCAGGGAGGACGAATGCGGTAATTCAATAGCCACCGTCGATATTCCCCCTGGCTACGCTCAAGAACTTGTCAATATTTGCAGTTCACGTGGAACAAACGGAGGGGCGGCGGGTGAGACGGCGCGACAACACCCACCCTCTTCTCCTAATTGAAGTAATAATAACTTGCCGGCAAGAAACTGGAAATCTTCCGTCGTACATCAAATTGTATTTCAGCATACACCGTGAATTGTGATGAGGTGAAGAGTTGTATAATGATTCAACACGATTTTCGATATATAAAGGGAAACCCTTAAATAATTGGAATTTTTACTCTCCATTAATATTTATGTAATAGTTCAAACGTTCATTCCAGTATTGAAAGCTCCTTTTAAATTTGTCCTCTTTGATACCTTCTAGCACCTTCGTAACATTGCGATTACGATTTCGAAACCGGCAAAACGCTTCCCTTTTAAATCTCTTATTTTTTGGATTCGGATAAGAGGCCAGTTCAAGGGAGTTAAGTCTTTTATCATCCTCGAAAACTGGAAGGTGTTAACTCTTGCAAATAGGGTCATGGTGGTGGTCTTCTTTGAGGCGAAAAAGTGGTGAACACTGAGAGGGTTGTCTTGATGCATGAATTACACAAATTCAAATATTTCACCTTCATGTGAATGACTCAGGAAAGGTCCCACAACAGATGGCATAACCTCTGGTACTACAAATGTCCGGAACTACAGGTATCCGGTACAGAATTTATTATTGTTGTTATTTAAACCCAATACGAATTTTTAAAATTAACAATCTTTAACATGACTGGCGATAAATCCCTTGTTGTTATTACGTCGTCGCCGGTTGATGAATCGCTTAATTGAAATTGAATAGCCCTCCATCCTCCCTCCTCCCTCCTCCTCCTCCACCCCTACGAAGATTTAGTGAAGCGTTCCGGTGTTTTCGGCGGTTCAAAGAATTTCCCTCATCCCGGTAGTAATTAGAGCGAGGACGGGTTCGATACGCTGCTCGGGCGAACAACGATTGTTCTGTTATCTAATCCTGTCACGTCCACAAATTATCGTCTAATTCCGCATCAACACAAAATACGCACGGGAAGTGAGAACAAAAACATTCTTTAAAACTTTCCTTTCCTGTATTTATTCGCAAACTTTCTCCGAAAAAAAAAATTGAATACATCTCTCTGCGCATTCACTTATGAAAAATTAAACCAAGTTTTTCAATTACATTTAGTTAAACCAATAAGGGACGCCTTTTTTCCGTCGTCCTTTTTTTTTTCCTTCTACTTCTTGTTCGCTCCCCTCGACCTCTCCTCCTCCTTCGCGGATCTTTGACGGTCGTAATTAGGTGATGGCTTTCCGGTCTTTCTCTTTAATCTCGACGTACGGAAAGTGAGCGGAGTTTTCTTATTACGCGGCGCACAAAGGACGATTAGGAAGGACGCTCAAAAGGGAGAGCGGAGAGGAGGGGATATTTTGGCTACAATAAATAATTGAATTAACGTAAAAAGACTCTAATTTAATGGAATGAAATCAATTAATAATTAAATCAAAAGAATCACACTATCGCATTTTCACAATTTTAAAACTTTAAACGTTTTCATGACAGATGGCAGATGACAGACGAAAGATGACAGATGACAGATGACAGATGACCGATCACAAATCACACATATGGCAGATGGCAGATGATACGTGATACATAACTTATGACAAATTACAGTTGATGGTAGGTAATATGAGATAGATGGCAGATGACAGATAATAGATATTAGAATTAAAAAAAAACAGTTGACAGGTGTCAGATGCCAAGCGACAGGTGACTGATATCTAATTACAGATGATAAATTATAAATGACGGATGATAAATAGATTTATTTTTAATAATTTGATAAAAATATAAATATTCAATTAATCTCCTACTAATATATTTACATTTTTTTCAATATATATATGACAACGGCAAATAACAAATGAAACGAGACAGATGACAGATGAGATTACAGTTGACAGATAATAGGTGACAGCTGACAAATGATAGATGAAAGATGACATATAATAGAAGAGACATATGACAGATGACAGATGACAGATAACACATGACAGGCATTATGTAATTGATAGTAGATCAAAATAATCGCACTATCACAGTGTCATAAGACTTTCCTTGTATATTTCAGTAAGTTTGAAATACATGATTATAAATTTATCAGTTCTTTTTCTATTGAGATTTTGTTTAAAAACTTTTCAATAGTTTATTTTGCAACTGATTTTTACATTGTTTTATATAGAAATTTTCAATTGTTTTTGGTAAAATAATTGCTTTAAAAGAAATGCATACGATTCTCTTAATTAATTTTTAGACAAATTTTTGTAAACTGACACAGTTTCATCACATATAATAGGTAACTGATGACAGATGATAGATGAAAGATGACAGATGACACATAACAGATGACAGATAAAAGATGACAGATGACAGATGACAGATGACAGATGACAGATGATAGATAACAGATGACACATAACAGATGACAGATGAAAGATGACAGATGAAAGATGACAGATCAGACTACAAATGATGTGACAGATAGTAAATGACAGATTACAGATAACGGATAATAGACTATAATGATAGATGACAGATGTCAGGTGTCAGATGATAGATATTGAATTAAAAATAACAAATGACAGATGATAAATAGATTTTTTGTTTAAATTTGGATAGAACAATTTTTTTTTTAAATAAATCTTTGAATTATTGCACTGTTTGCATCTATCAATATTTTTTATGTTAACTTTTTTTAATTTTTTTCAATGACAACGGTAAATAACAGATGACATATGACAGATAACAGGTAATATGTGATAGATGGCAGATAACAAATAATAGATAATAGATTAAAATACAAGATCTGTCATCTGTTATGTGTCAGACAGGTATTAGATGTCAAGTTTCAGGTGATACATATTTTATTACAGATGGCAGATCGCAAATAATAGATGACAGATAATAACTAGTTTTTTTTATAATCAAATTATATTATTATATTATTTTTAATAAAATTGCATATCATATGATAGATGACAGATGGAAGATGACAGATGACAGATTGCAGTAGACAAATGATAGATGATAGATGACAGACGATAGATGATATTTGGCAGATGACAGATGACAGATTAGATATTATTAGTAATGATTATTATAATTTATTTCTCAAAATCGAATGAATTTGTGTTTCGATAATCATTATGCACTTGTTGTATTACTCGCGAAAAGATGAAAAGTGTCAAATGACATTATCTAGTTACAAGTGACAAATGAAAAAAAAATTACAGATGATGAATTAATCTCTTAATCATTAGAATTTCTGTTTGAATCCATTAATATTTCTAAATATTACCTTTTTTAAATCTAAAATATTAATATTACAGATGACAGACGCAGATGATAAATGAGAGAAACAAGATGATAAATCACATGACAGACCAATGAGAATTAACAAATGACACATGAAAATTAAATAATGACAAATGACAATTGACAAATGACAAATCACAAATGACAAATGACAAATGACAAATGACAAATGACAAATGACAAATGACAAATGGCAAATGACAAATGACAAATGACAAATGACAAATGACAAATGACAAATGACCAATGACCAATGACCAATGACCAATGACCAATGACCAATGACCAATGACCAATGACCAATGACAAATGACAAATGACAAATGACAACTGACAAATGACAAATGACAAATGACAAATGACAAATGACAAATGACAAATGACAAATGACAAATGACAAATGACAAATGACAAATGACAAATGACAAATGACAAATGACAAATGGCAAATGGCAAATGACAAATGGCAAATGGCAAATGGCAAATGGCAAATGGCAAATGGCAAATGGCAAATGACAAATGAAAAAATGAAAAATAACAAATGACAAATGATAAACGTTAAATAGCAAATTATGTGTGATATATGGGGAATTGCAGATATTAATTGATAAATAATAAAAGTCAGATGACAAATTACTTAATATTGTTTAAATGAATTATTTAATTACGTAAATATTTTTAATATTTCTTTAATATACATAATAAATAATAGATTAGAATTTTAGATGACACTTGACAGGTGTAAGATGACAGATATCTAATTATAAATTATAGATCACAATGATAGGCAACAAATGACAGATGATATATAGAATGACAGATTGCAGATGACATATAACATATAATAGACGACAAATGACAGATGGCAGATTGCAGTAGACAGATGTCAGATAATAGATGACAGATGATAGATGATATATGACAGATGACAGATGATAGATAAGATATTTTAATAACAAGAGTCAAATGGCAGATATCTGATTTGATGAGAATAAAATGTTTTAATTAAATTCTTAATCGTTTCTGTTTGAATCAACTAAAAGTTTTACCTTTTGTAAATCTAAACAGATGACAAATGTTAGATGACATATTGAAAATGACAGATAATAGATGGGTAGTTATAAATGAGAGAAAACAAATGACAATTGACAAATGACGAATGACAAAAGACAGATGACAAACGACAGATGACATACGACAAATGACCAATCACAAACGATTAATGACAAATGACATGTGATATGTATAAGATGAGGAATGGCAGATATTAATTGATAAATGATAAATGTATTATTTAATTCTCCAACTATTTTAAATCAATTTATTTACTCAATAAAATATTTACTTTTATAATTTAGTTTTAATTTTGATTAAGTTTTTGATATGTCTATTAATACACTTAGACGCCAGATGGCAGATTAGAAATGTTAGATTATAGATTATAAAAGACATAGATAATAGATTAGAATCATAAATGACAGTTGACAGGTGTTAGATGACACATATCTAATTACAAATGACAGATCACAATGTTAGATAAGAAATGACAGATGACATATAGATTGACAGATTGCAGATGAGATATGACATATTGTAGATGACAAATGACAGATAACAGATAACAGATTGCAGTAGACAGATGATAGATGACAGAAGGTAGATGATAGATGATAAATGACCCATTATATTACATTCTTGATTTTCTTCTACACTATATTTGTATTATCGATACAATTTCCTATGGATCGGACATTTTGGCGAATTGTACCATTAACAGATGATAGATGCTATTTGGCAGGTGACAGATGACAGATAAGATATTAGAATCATAAATGAGAGGGGCCAAATGACAAGTGGTAAATGATAGATATCTAGTCATAGATGACAAATGAAAAATAATAGATAACATATGATAAATAGAAAGTTTATTTTCATTAGAATAAAATATTTTAATAATAACTTAATCATTAGAATTTCTGTTAGAATTCAATAATATTTTTAAATTTCACCTTTTCTAAATCTAAATAGATGACAAATGTCAGACGACATATTACAGATGACAGACGCAGATGATAAATCACAGATGGCAGACAAATGACAAATGATAAATGATAAATGAAAATGACAAATGATAAATGACCAACGATAAATGACAAATGACATGTGATATGGGGCAGATGAAGAATGGCAGATATTTATTGATAAATAATACATGCCAGATGATAATTGACTTTGAATATGTCAGATAACAGGTGGTAGATGAGAGAAAACAGATGATAAATCACAGATGACATAAAAATGACAAATGACATATGATATATGACAAATGACAAATGACAAATGACAAATGACAAATGACAAATGACAAATGACAAATGACAAATGACAAATGACAAATGACAAATGAAAAAATGAAAAATGACAAATGACAAATGCCAAACGATAAATGACAAATGACATGTGAAATGTGGCAGATGAGAGATGGCAGACATTATTTGATAAATGATAAATGTCAGATGATAAATGACTTACGGAATGACATACGGAACATGACAGATGACAGATGACAGATGACAGATGACAGATGACAGATGACAGATGACAGATGACAGATGACAGATGACAGATGAGAGATGACAGATGACAGATGACAGATGACAGATGACAGATGACAGATGACAGATGACAGATGACAGATGACAGATGACAGATGACAGATGACAGATGACAGATGACAGATGACAGATGACAGATGACAGATGATAGATAACAGATGACAGAGGATAGATGATATATGTAGATAATTTATGATAGACGATAGAATATTTTAATTATTGGAATTTCTGTTTGACTGCACACATATTTCTCATTGTCAACTTTGCTAAATTTTTATCAATATATATGACAGTTGAGAGATAAACAACAATAAACGACATATTACAGAAAAAAAGATGACAAATGAGAAACGAGAGATGAGAGATGACAAATTACAACTGACATATGTCAGTTAATAGATTAAATTTTCTCCTTATGGAGTTTAATAAATCTTTCTTCTCTTTCGTTAGGTGATATATGACAGATATAAGGTACATTTAAGAAAATAGATGACATATGCCAAATGTCAAATGACACATGATAGATGAGAGAAAATTTATGACATTTTATTATTTTTATTAGTTATTTAATTTTAAGTGATAGTTAACAAATACATGATATTTTCAAACGTGACAAATAACAAATGAAAATTGACAGATGATTTGTAAGTTGTGATGGATGGCAGATAATAGATAATACATTAGAATGATAGAGAATACAGGCGCCTGGTGTCAGATGATAGGTGTCAGGTGACAGATATCTAAAGAGAAATGTCAGATCACAAATGATAGATGTCAGCTAAAAAATTTCTGTTTGAATTCACTGATATTTCTAAATTTCAACTTTTCTAAATCTAAACAGATGACAAATGTCAGACGACATATTACAGATAGCAGTTGGCAGATGATAGATGAGAGAAAACAGATGAAAAATTACAGATGACAGACAAATGACAAATGACAAACGACAAATGACAAATGACAAACGATAAACCACAAACGACAAATGACAAATGACTGCTGTTGGGGATTAATTAATTCCCTAAATACTTTTAATCAATTTATGTACATTATAGAATATTCATATATTATTAGTTTTAGATAGATTATTTCTTTATTCAAGAAACATTTCTCCGCCCCTTCACCGCGTATTAAAATTCTCAAGCACCTCTAACTAATGACGTTCTTAACAACTAATATTTCTGAAAATATATATTTTAAAAATCTTTCACTAATATTATTATTAGAGTTTGTAATTTATAGATGTTGAATGATATATTAATAGTAGGTTGAAGAAAATAGGTGACATATGCCAAATTCCAAATGACAGATGTCAGTTGAGAGAAAATATATGACAGGTGCAACTTTATTATTTTTAATTAATAGTTTTTTAATTAATGTATTTATAATTGACTGATGAGAGGTGATAGATTACAGACACCAGATGACAAATTCTAGATGACAGATGACAATTAATACATAAGAAAGAGGACCGAAGACAAAAGGCAAAATGCAGAAGGCAGAACATAGGAGGCAGAAGGCAGAAAATATATAACAGCTAACGGATGATAGATGACAGGTGATAGATAGAAAACAGATGATTTTTAATTAATATATTGAAACGTGACAAATAACAAATGAAAATTGACAGCTGACAGGTAAGTTATGATAGATGGCAGTTAATAGATTATAAATTAGAATAATAGATGACTGTCGATTTATGACAGATATCTAGAGCGAGACGTCAGATCACAAATGATAGATGTCAGTGTAATATAATAGAAAATTTCAATCTAAAAATTGAAGATAAATAACAGATGATAGACGAAAATAAAATAGATGACAGATGAGTGATAGCAGATGACAGATTATAAATGACAGATGGCAGTTAACAGGTAAGAGATGGCATATGATAGATGACAGATGATGCAAGTGGACACATGCCAGATGATAGATGACAGAAGACCGAAAACAGAAAACAGAAGATAAATGTATTTTAAATTTGCTAAGAATTAAATGGATTTTCAGATAGTAAGAAGGCAAATAATTGAAACAAGGCTTTAAATATTATTCTTGTAGAATTTTGAAACACCAATCAAAGATATTGAAATTTGTGGCGAAAGAAATTTCTAGAATTATAGGCTGTAATAGTAAAATCAATATGATTTATTTAATAACCAAGACAAATATTTGAATAATTTGTAATAAAATGTATTAATTATTTACGAAATGTTTTCGTGTTTTTCTAATTATTTGAATATTTTTTTGTTTTGTGTATATAAATAAATAAATAAATAATGAAAAGATATGGAGTAAAAATGATCATTAATAATTCATAGTCCTATTTTGTATCCCTCTTGTCGACTGCTTCCGAAAATAGCGATCCGATTTCAATAATTGAACGGGACAAGGAAAGTGCATTAAAACCGTTTCTGTATTAATCAATCGCAATGATTCGGCCTGAAAATTGAATTTCAAAAAGTGCACAGTATTAAACCGAAATAATTGATTGACAACGTTTTAAACAACCGGCCAAAGTCCATAACACGCGCGAAAGTGTACTCTGGGTTTCAAATTAATTGGACGACAAGTTTCCTCTCCAAATAATTCAATTTGCGAACTCGATTTAAACTTATGGTGGTTTGTACTGTGTGCGTTTCAATTATTTATTCATATGGATAAAAAAATTATATTTCTAAAATAAATATAAAATTATAGAGAAATATTGTTAGTTGCAGTTAAAACTTAATTTTCGAACGGATTTTGTGTGTAGCATCGACAAGTTTCCTTTTTTACATCTCGCCGAGAGGAAAAATATGAGAGAGGGCGGTCTCATTTGGGAAACGTTCGTGAAGATTTAGGGGGGACGGACCAATAAAGCCGCCACCTGTGTCACAGGTCGGAAAATTAATGGAAAATCGATGCGCCCGTCCGGCTATTAATAATTAGATTATGTATAGGTCTTAAAAAAGTGGATACGAAGTTTATGCGTAATTAAAATGATGAAGATGGATAATAAGTGCTGTAATGAATCAATCCTCTTAGAAATATATCTATCATAAAAGTAGTTTATTTTCCATTAATTAATTACTTTGTTACCACAATAACTACAAGATAATATTGAAATTGATAATTGAATTTCTCACTTGACCCGTATTGAAACATTTTTTTTATTAATTAGCATGTTGATTAAAACCTTTGATTGTGTATTGTTTCGTTTGTAACAAAACCCAGAGTTTTAATCAACATTCCAATCAAGATAATAAAATTAATTTAGTATCATGTATTTAATCTAAATAAGGGTTGATGTTTATATAAGGGTAGGTCTTAAAATCTTCATTTAAAAATTTAGAAACTTAAAATTGAAGTGTAATTTTTTTTTTAAAACTAGATTATTGGTATTCGTTTCGTCTGACGGTTAATTGGGTCACATGAAAGGGGGGTTGGCGGAGTCGATCCGGTGCTTCTCCCCTTTGACTTTGATTCCGCTGTCCGATCGGGAACGAAATGGAAATGTAGATTCCGTTCCGTGATACCGCGGAAAATAATTTTCCCCGACGTTGAGATCTCTTTGTTGTCACATGAGGGTCGCGCGTTTTCCCCCTTTTATTCTATTCCGTTCTAAATATATACACACATTTTTTTTGCGCTGTCGTCGCGGTTTTTTTGTTATCTCCGCAGACCATTGAAATATTAAGAAAGAAAACACTAGAATAGCCAGCGCAATCGATTTCTCTTTGTATGACGCTTTCTAAACATTTCTTTCTGAGTGAAAATTTTAAACTTTTTTTTATTTAGACATATAGGAACGAAATCATTCCTGTTTCAAAGACGATGTCACAATTGTACAAAAAAGTAAGAATTTGTTCAGTAATTTCAACTGTTTCCTTTCTAAGAAGACGCATTTTGCTATTTTCTTTCACTGTTCTTTAAATAGATTTAAAAAATAAGTTCAGGCTTTGTAAGGCGTATTTAATGATGTATAATAATAATCTATAGTTTTCAGTAAAAAGTCTCATCTGTCATCTGTCATCTATCATTTGTCATCTGTCATCTGTCATCTGTCATCTGTCATCTGTCATCTGCCACCTAGCATCTGTTCTTTGTCATTTGTTATCTACCATATGCTCTTGCCACATGCATTAACGAACATTTAGAAAAGTTAATATTTCGAAATGTCAGTGGATTCAAAAATATATTTAACAATTAAAAGTTTAATTGAAATTTTTATTCTTATCTAATTAAAAAAAATCTGTCATCTATCGCTTGTGAGCTGCCATCTCACTCATTAGGTACCTTAACAGTTTTCAAATTAAGTTGGTCATTTGGCATATGTCACCAGCCATTTGTCATTTGTCATTTGTCATTTGTCATTTGTCATTTGTCATTTGTCATTTGTCATTTGTCATTTATCATTTGTCATTTGTCATTTGTCATTTGTCATTTATCATTTGTCATTTATCATTTGTAATTTGTCATTTGCCATTATTCAAAGTTTTAATTTTATAATTGACGCTTTTTTACATATGTAATTACACCTAAATTTAAACAGACGAAATTTATATTTTTTAACAGATGACATTTTATATTCATAAGAAGTGAAACAGAAAATTTGGTCGATTGAAATTTTTAAACAGTTTGAATTTTATATTTTTTTACCTTATATATGCTTATAATATTTTCTTTTCTAGCAGTTTTTATATTTATGTTAAAAAGTGTTAAAAATTTTACTTCTTGTCAATTGACTTTTTTTTTCGAAAATTGACACTTTATATTCTGGAAAGTTGAAAGATTTACATTTTCGATTAGATGTCATTTGACAGTTGGCATTTATTTTTTTTATGTTCAAATATGCTTTCTGATAATAAACAGTTTTACTTCAGGCTTTTCCTTTTTACTTATTTGCTGTATACTTTTTGTCGAAAGACAATTTTTGAAATGTTGAGAATTTTATATTTATTTGCAGTTGGAATATTCATTTTGGCAAGTGCCTGTTTATTGACAGTTAAGATTTTATGTTTTGTGACTGTTGACAGTTGCACTTTCCACAAACGAACAAATTTTTAACAGTTGACGTTTTGTATTCTTATAAAATGAATGTTTTACTTTTTGGCTATTGGCATTTTTTTGATAATTGACATTTTATATTATTTTTACAATAGATATATTCTTTTTGAGAGTAAACATGATTCAACAGTTTAATATTCTTAAGTCATTAACCTTTTACTTTTTGACAATTACAATTGGCATTCCATTTAACGAGGAGTTTAAACTTTGACTTCTCGACGTTTGATGTTTGTTGAAGTTTGGCAATTGATGATATTTTGACAGTCGAGATTAGAGATATTTTCAATGTCATGTTGACATTAATCAAATATTTACACAAATTTTACAAATTTTAAGCAAAATGCTTAATATATTAAATATAATTTAAAATAAATATCTACAGTTGTAGAAATAATCCGAAGAAATTCTGGAATATATGGAACATTCCATTAGGGTCTGACTGGAAGAACATTCTGAAGAATGAAGTCCGCCTGCGATTCCTGTGCTCAAAATTTATTGTATTTTTTTTATGTATGTATCTTTTAATGTATTTTGTTAATAGGTAATCCAAAGAATCATAATAAATAAATAAATAAACAGTTAACGTTTTATATACTTAAGAAAATATACTTTTAATTATTTACATTTTCTAACAGATTGACTTTGGTATTTGCCATTTGTCAAAAAATTTACATTTGTCATTTATTATTTATCAGTTTTATTATTTATGTTTATTTGTTTAGTGTAGCGATGTGTATTGACATGTATTTTGTTAAAAGATAGCAACCGTTAAATAAATATAATAAAAATAATTTGTAATTTGTCATTTGTCATTTGTCATTTGTCGTTTGTCATTTGTTATTTGTCATTTGTCATTATTCACTTGTCATTTGTTATGTATCATCTGTCACTGTCTACCTTTATATATTCAATGAAATGGAAGTCCAATGTATATTCTTATAAAATCAATGATTTACGTATTGACTATTTTCATTTTTTGAAAAATAAATCTTACTGTACAGTAGATATTTTTTTTCTGGCAGTAAACATGATTCAACAGTTTGGTATTCTTAAGGAATTAACCATTTACTTTTTGACAATTAACATTGGCATTCCATTTAACGAGGAGTTAAAAATTTCAGGTCTCGAAGTTTGATGTTTGTTGACATTTGACAACTAATGATTTTTTGACATTTGAAATAAGAGATATTTTCAGCAGTTAACCTTTCATATTCTTAAGAAAATATACTTTTGACAATTTAACTTTTCTAACAGATTACGTTTGTCATTTCTGTCATTTTCCAAAAAAATTGACTTTTTATTTATATATTTATTTAGTTTAACAATTAGTATTGATATGTATTTTGTTAAATGGCATCTGCTAATCATCACCATCTGTCATTTGCTATTTGTCAATTGTCATTTGTCATTATTCACTTGCCATTTTTCATGTGTCATTTGTCATTGTCTGCCTTTTTATATTCAATGAAATGGAAATATAATGTATATTCTTATGAACATATAAAACTTATTGACTATTGGTACTTTTTGACAATTGACAATATATATTTTTTGACAGTAAATATATTCTTTCTGACAGTAATCATGATTAATTAGTTTAATATTCTTGAGAAATTAACCTTTTGCATTTTGACAATTAAAATTGGCATTCTATTCAACGAAGAGTTAAAAATTTCACGTTTTAACGTTTGATGTTTTTTGACATTTGACAACTAATAATTTTTTGACATTTGAAATAAGAGATATTTTCAACAGTTAACCTTTTATATTCTTAAGAAAATATATTTTTGACAATTTACCTTTTCTAACAGATTACGTTTGTCATTTTTGTCATTTGTCAAAAAAAATTGACTTTTGTAATTATCATTTATAAGTTTCTTTGTGCATTTATTTAATTGTTTAGTTTAACAATTAGTATTGATAAGTATTTTGTTAAATGGCACCCGTTAAATAAATATTGTAACAATAATTGTTATTTGTCATTTGTTATTTGTCATTTATCATTTGTCATTTACCATTTATCGTCTGTGCTCTTTCATCTATCATCTATCATATGTCATTTGTCTCGTGTCATTTGTTATCTGCCGTTGTCATAAATATTCAAAAAATATATTAGTGGATTTGAATAAAATTTCCATTAATTAGGAGGTTAACTGAATATATTCTGTTCAAATTAAAAAAATCTATTCATCAGCTGTCACATATTATCTGTCATCTGTAATTTGTAATCAATCAGCTAATCTTAGTCATTTGACACCTGTCAACTATTATTTTATATTCGAATTTATTATTATCTGTCATCTGCCATCTAGCGCATATTACCTGCCATCTATCATCTGTCATCTGTCAGCTGTCATTTGTCAACTATCATCTGTCATCTGTCAACTATCATCTGTTATCTGTCATTTGTCATATATCATCTGTCATCTGTCAAATATCAACTATCATCTGTCACCTCTCGTCTGTCATATTTCATTTGTTATCTGCCATTGTCATACATTTTGAAGAAAATTTAAATAAATATGCGTACTTGTATAAAAATTCTATTGTTCTCATCAAATTTAAAAAATCTGTTTATCATCTGTCATGTGTTATCTATTATTTGTGATCTTTTATCTAGAATTAGATATCAGTCACCTGACCCTTGTCATCTGATGTCATCTGTCAACTATTATTTTTTATTCTGATCTATTTTCTATTACCTCTCATTTGCTATCTATCACATAATTTGTCATCCGTCAATTGACATTTATTATCTGTCGTCTGTCATTTTTAAACTATCATCTGTATTCTATCATTTGTCAGCTGTCATATGTCATCTCTCATCTGTTAATTGTCTATTGTCTTCTGTTACATTTCATTCGTTATCTGATGTTGTCTTATTGAAAAAATTATAATATATTTGTGGATTGTGAACAAATATTTTAATAATTAGGAGATTAATTGAATATTATATATTCTCCTCAAATTGAAAAAAGAATCTATTCATCATCTGTCATTTGTGATCTGTCTTCTGTAATTAGATTTCAGTCACCTGACCCTTGTCATCTGACACCTGTCAACTGTAATCTCTTTCTGATCTATTTTCTATTATATGTTATCTGTCATATATCACATACTACCTGTCATCTGTCATCTCTTATCTGTCATCTGTCATTTGTTGTCTATCAATTTTTATCTATAATATATTAACTGATGAGGCTGTTATATGTTGAAAATTCATATTTACTTGTTTAGTTGTTGAAGTAAAACACTTAAATTTTCAAAACATTTTATTATTGCTTTTTTTTGAAAACGCAACAATTGTTCTCACCACACTGTGACTTCTTCGCCTGAAGAAGCCACAGTGTTTTACTTCAACAACTAAACAAGTTTCATCTATAATTTGTCAACTCTCATCTGTCAGTTGTGAACTGTCATCTGTCATCTGTCGTCTCTTATCCATCACATTTCATTTGTTATCTGTCGTTGTCATATATAAAATATATTAGTCGATTTGAATAAAAATTAGGAGATTCATTGAATATTTATATTCTCAAGTTTAAAAAAAAACCTATTTATCATTTATCATATGCTATCTGTCATTTGTGATCTGTCATCTGTCATAATTAGATATTAGACACCTGCTATATAAACTCTAATCTTTATTTGTTATGTGTCATCTACTATGTAAGATATAATACCTGTCATGTGTCATCTGTCATTTATCAACAGTCAACTGTCATCTGTCATCTGTCATCCGTATGTGTTATATTAACTTATTTATTTACGGAAGGCCATTACAACATAAGAGTACAACTGTACAATCTATCTATATCTGTTATATGTGTCACCTGTGATCTGTCATCTTTCATCTATCATTTGTCAATTGTCAACTGCCATCTGTCGCATTTTATTCTTTAATTGCTGTTATTTTTATATATTGGAGAAAATTTAAATGAATAAGTAGATTTGAATGAAAATTTCAATAATTAGGAGATTAACTGAATATTTAGATTATAATCAAATTAAAAACAACATATTCATCTACCTTATGTTATCTGTCATTTGTGATTTGTCATCTGTAATTAGATATAAGTCACCTGTTCCTTGTCGTCTGACACTTGTCAACTGTTATTTTTATTCTAATTTATTAAATATTATCCACTTAATACCCGTTATCTGTCATCTGTCATTAGTCATCTGTCATCTATCATCTGTCATCTATCATCTGTCATCTATCATGTGTCATCTATCATCTGACATCTGTCATCTTTCATCTATCATCTGTCATTTACCATCTATCATCTGTTATATGTATCATTTGCTCTGCCATCTTTCATCTATCATCTATCATCTGTCATCTATCATTCGTCAATTGTCAACTGTCATGTGTCATATTTCATTCTTTATTTTCTAATGTCTTATATATTGGATAAAATTTAAATAATAATAATAAACATCTTTATTTACAGAAAAAAAGAAAATAATTTACATGAAATTAACAAAATGACAATGGAATTATACAATAGTTTATTTTTCCTGTCAAACGGCTATCGACCTGCGGTCTTTCAGCCTGGAGTTATCTGTCTTGCAAACGTTATGATTGCTAATGTCAAACGTATTTAACTGTCGATTGTCCTTCAAACGTCGTGATCACTAATGTCATTATGAAATGCGGAAATGTACTGATGAATGGTGATTTCTGGGTATTTGTATCGAGGAAATTTAAATATATTGGTGGATTTGGATACAAATTTCAATAATTAAGACTGAAACTGAATATTTATATTCTCATTAAATTAAAAACAATTCACCTGACTATTGTCATCTATTATCTGTCATCTGCTACCTACCACTTAATATCCGTCATCTGTCATTTATTATTTGTCATGTCATCTATCATGTGTCGTCTATCATCTGTCATCTATCATCTATCATTTGTCATCTATCATCTGTCATATATGTCATTTGTCATCTGTTATATGTGTCATTTGTCATGTGTCATCTTTCATCCATCATCTGTCATCTATCATTTGTCAATTGTCAACTGTCATCTGTCACATTTCATTCTTTATTTGTCTTATATATTGGAGAATTTTTAATATATTAGTGGATTTGAGCAAACATTTTAATAATTAGGAGATTTATATTTTCATCAAATTACAATTCATCATTCATTCATCTATTCATCATCTCTTATACGTTATCTGTCATTTATGATTTTTCATCTGTAATTATATATGTCACCTGACTCTTGTCATTTGACACTTAACAACTATAATGTTTTGTTCTAATCTATTATCTGTCATCTTCTATCTATCACAAAATGTCTGTCATCTGTCATCCTTCAGCTGTTATTTATCATTTGTCATCTATCATATATCATCTGTCATCTGTAATATGTGTCAATTGTTTTTTATCTGTAATCTGTCATATGTCATATTAAGCATTAAATGATCTTTTATCATGATCATTAAGAGATTATTTAAATATGAATAGTCTTATCAAATAAAAAAATATATTCTCTCTGTCATATGTTATCTGTTATCTGTAATTAAATATGAGTCACCTAACACATCTCAACTGTTATTATCATCACCTAATACCTGCTATCTGTCATCCGTCAGCTGTCATTTGTCCGTCATCTGTCATCTATCATCTGTTATATGTCCTATCTGTCATCTATAATATGTCTAATTTGTTATCTGTCATTTATCATCTTTTATCTATCATCTGACAGACTGTCATTTGTAATCTGTCATCTGCCGTCTGCGGTCTGTCATCTGTTATCTATCGTCTATCATCTTTCATCTGTCATATGTGCCATTTTTCATCCGTAAATTGTCTTACCTGACATTTATCATCTGTCTTCTGATATCTGTAATATGTCATTTGTCATTTGTCATCTGTCATGTGACTACTAACGTTTCTATTTTAATTGACATACAATATAATGAGCAGTGATAAATTTCATACGTTTCATTACCTTTGACGCTTGTTGACATTAAGCCATGCTCTTTTGACAGTTGAGATAACAGATATTTTTAACAGTAAACCTTTTATATTCTTGAGATAATATACTTTTCTGTCATCTATAATCTTTCATCTATCTGTCATATATCATTTAACATTTATCTCTCATCTGTCGTCATCTGTCATCTATCATCTGTCAGATCTAATGACAGACAGTGACTCTGATTTAGAGCAAAATTGTATTCCTTGAAAAAAAAAATAGTTGATTTATTAAAAGAGTCTCTATCGAGTAGAATATTTGTTAGAAAATATAGACAATGCGAATGGAAAATATAGTTATTGACAAGTGACCTTTTTTGACAGTTTCTATTTTATATTTTGTGACAGTTGAAATTGTATTAATCCAGAAATTATCAATTTTTCAATCTATATATTAATATGAGATGAATTTTTTACTTATTGAATATTGGCATTCTTCTGACAATTGATATATTATATTTTTTGACAGTAGATATATACTTTGTAAGAGTAATCGTGTTTAAACAGTTCTATACACTTAAGAAGTAAAACTTTTACTTTTTGACAATAAACTTATTTTTAAATTGATATTCCATATAACAAGAAGTGAAAATTTCTAGTCTTGACGTTTGACGCTTCTTGACAATTGGCATTAAATAATTTTCGACAGTTCAGATATTAGGTTTTTTTAAACAGTTAACGTTTTATATTCTTGAGTATACTTTTTTGTTAACTGTCATTTGACATCTATAATCTGTCATCTGTAATCTATCATCTGTTATTTGTCATCTATATGTCATCTGTTATCTATCATCTGTCATTTGTCATCTGTAATCTGTCATTTGTCATCTGTCATTAGTCATCTGTCATTTGCCATCTGTCATCTGTCATCTATCATTTGTCATCTGTTATGTGACAGATAGAGATGATAAATTTCAATGTTTGACAAAAAAATTTGATGTTTTATCAAGAGAGTCTCTATTGAGCAGAACATTTGTTAGAAAAATAGATAACGCGAATAGAAGCACACGATTTTGTGAATGAAAGCCTTTTTATATGCAATGAAATAAAATTTTAATGTATAAACATATAAACAACAAATATAAAATGGTAGATTAACTAAATGTTTTCATATTTTAAAAATTATTAGTTAATTTCCTACAACCACGTAAAAGACTTTCATATATGTATTTATTTATTTTTTGGTGTTATAAAATCTATTGTTATTCGTCAATTGGATAAATTATTGCACAAACAGTTCCCCCGACAGAATTTAACTACACTTAAATACGGCGTATTGTCTCCATGAAAATCACGTTTGTAATTGAAGGCGCGACTTGACGTTTTCGTAATTAAATCCCGACGACGATGAGTTCACAGTCGTCGGCGGAAGGAACGACGCCGTTTTTCCAGTCGTCCTCTGTACGTGCACACAAAAGGAAGGAAAAACGTTTTAATTGTACAACCTCTCCCCCTGCCCCCCCTCATTCGTCCGTCTTTCAAATGGGGCGCATCATCGAGTCCCAGCGTTTAATTAAGTTTCGCAATTATACACTTCACCGAGTTTCATCTCTATCCCCACCATTGTTTATCAATCTGTATATGTGTGTATTTAAGTTATATTAAATATGAATTTATCGACGATTAAAAATATTAATGAGAAAAAATTATTTCAGCAATTGTACTAAAACACAAACAGGCGTTTTATTATATATTGAATTGTTGAGGTTGATACTTGGCGAAACTCCATTGATAATTGCATTTTATTATATAATCAATAGCTGTTAAAATTTAACGTTTTTGTGCTTTTATTCTTACATCTTGGCAATTTCTAGACATGTGTTTCGTTGTATTACATCTCGTCTGAATATTAATTCGTTTCTTTTGATATAATTTATTTTATATATATTTAAAACGTAATTATATAATAATTTTATTTACTACATTTCTTGCTTATTTAGGTATTATTATTTATTATAAAATTAATTAATTTTGTATTAAATCCGATCGACGTTAAACGCGTCGAGAATTTGAAATATCCATTCGCGGAATTTTCAATTAAAAATGCAACGGAATCGATCCAACGTCGGAAATTTTTTTTTCGGATTGGGTAGAAGTGCAGACATTCGGCGTTTATTTACATTACAAACTGGAATTGAACTATTTTCGCTAAGTGAGTATAAACACGGGAAAAATCAATTCGTTTAATTGAATCGAGTGAATAAACGCGTCGAATATTTTTTTATTACTTGTTTTCCGGAATTTTCTCTATAAACATAGAAAAGAACGAAGTTAAATATGTTAAGGGAAAACTTTGAATTAAATTCTATCGACTTATTATTGTTAAAAGTTAATTTAAAATAAAACTAATACTAGAAAAATTTTGATACACGTTTGAATATTTTTAGGAAATTATAAAAGATTGATAAAATGTACGAAGGATGGTAGAAAAGCGGTATCTGTTTGCACCGTGCGGAGCACTGGTGAATAGAGTAGTCGCCGGATGTGTGCTAACATGTTCAGTTGTATTTCTGTGTGCAAAGTTGCATTTAGCTGGGATTGGATGTGCTGTTTATATGAGTGTATTTCTTGGTTAATCATACAATAAAACATTATAATGGCCATATTAAAATATATATATTTTTTTAAATTAGTTATTTACAGTATACCAAGCATAATTTAATCATTTACTTTATAAATTAACGTTCATTACGCGGAATTAATGTTTTATCGAATTCACCTAACGATTAATTAAACAAATTATGTAAATACGTAACGCGAAATCTGGATTATCTGTTTGCCGGGTTAATATTGGACGAGCCTCTTGTATAATGAAATATTCTCGGGACTTTGGTCATTATTGAATCAAATCTAATTATCTAATCTATTTCGACGTCGGTGGGTCCTCTTAATCAGTTCAGGCCTTCATTCTCATCACGTAATTTCAACACGATTTTATATGATGCTTAATCATATTTTAATCCGCTCACATTTATTATTTTATGATATTATAATTAAGTATTAATCAAAATCCGATTCACGTACTCAAACAACCCAATTAATAAAAATACCTAAACTAAATGAATAATTAATAAATTTTTATGTTGTAATAATTTAATTAATAATTCACGTGGGATGTTTATTTGTTTTGTAACACATTACGAATACGTTAATGATATGTTTCCCATTTAAATACAATTATTAATCGTTTCATTTCCGTTACGGGTCTGCGAAAGCAAAAGCGATACCTGAACACACACACTGTTTGTGGAACATTTGAAATTCAAATTCTTAATAACTCGAAAATAAACAGTTCTGGTGGCTGCGGGGCGTGTTTTCCTCGAAACGGGGGTATCCGCGTATTAATCAAAGGATCCCAAGAGTTTAGAGGCAACTAACTAAAACCTCACTACAGTAATCCTGTAAAATAATATATGTGTGTATAATTTTTAAAACCCTTAGTAAAGCAAGAGGGAAAGAAAAAATAATATTATTCAGCAACTCAATTTGATTTAGATTCTCCAACTAAAATAGAAATTTTTAATCACAAAATGTTTATTTAAAAAGAAAACTGAAAGGTAATATTTAGAAACCGATTACGGCTTTCTATATTTAGAAAATGCATTATCTAAAAAATTTGGCATTTAGAATATTTAATACCTAGAAAATTCTATATTTAGAAAATTCAATACTTTAGTAGCTTCAGTAGCTAGAAAAATCAACATTTTGAAAATTTATTAACTAGAAAATTCAACGTGTAGAAAATTGAATACCCCGAAATGTCAGCATATACAAAATTTAATACTAAAAAATTTTAATACATATGAAAAATCAACAATTAG